>CM075881.1:9973792-10573792 GCA_038021265.1 Cyprinella venusta | reverse complement strand
ATGAAGAGATGAATTCAGAGTCAACTGTCAGTGTTTCTTTCAGCAGATCATTTCTAAAGATCTGATTTTACACTGATGAACCAACACATGATGCCTAATATGTTGTTGGTCCTCCACGTGCTGCCAAAACAGAATTGACCCACCAAGGCATGGACTCTACAAGACCCCTGAAGGTGCCCTGTGGTGGAGCCGCCATGAATTGAACTTGTTGGTCCAGCACATACCACAGATGCTCAATTGGAAAAAGATCTGGGGAATCTGGAGGCCAGGGCAACACCTTGAACTCTTCACTATGTTTCTCAAACCATCCCTGAAAGAAGCCTCTGCCATCCGGAAACAACATTGTCATGAAGGGGTGTACTTGGTCTGCAACAAAGTTGTGCCACAGTGCATCCTGGTGCCATCCCTTCCCCCAGGATAACAAAGCACGCGTACACGGCTGTCAATGTGATATAAAAGAAAGCAGGCCAGATAACCTTTTTCCACTAGTCAAAAGTTCCAGTTCTGACACTCTTCCCATGATTGTAAGCGCTTTTGACAGTGGACTATAGGCACTCTGGTTGGTCTGCGGCTGTGACGCATTCCTCCCATAACCATCATTCATATTTTTGTGACTTGTGCCACAGTAAACCGTCTGTTGGCTCCGACCAGACGGGTCAGCCTGTTGCCCTCCTGCATCCATGAGCTTTAGGCTTCCAACAACCTGTGGACGGATTGTGGTTTGGCCCTCCTCGGACCACTGTTGGCAAATTCTCACCACTTCTGACTGTGAGAAATGCATAAGCCATGGCATTTTAGAGATACTCCGAACCAGTCGCCTTGCCATTACAAATTGGCCCTTGTCAAATTCGCTCAGATCTTTTTTCCTGGCCATTTTTTCTTGCATCCAACACATTTATTATGAGAACTGATATTTTGCCAATCTACCCAGACCTTAATATGTGCCCTTGTCAGGAGATGGTCAATGATATTCGCTTCACCTGTGTGACGGTTAATATACGGAAGGTAAGACCTGGGCTAGTACTTTGTGTGTGAGTGGATTGTCACACAGATGTCACAATACAGGCTTGACTCTTGCACATCTAGTGATTTCTTTAGGGAGATTTTGCATGACTATATTGTCTGATATCATTTCAATCATCGAATTGCACAGATCTTGAGCTCTTTCTCCAAGTGAAAGGGATAAAGAATAAAGAATATTACTTTTTTTTTTACACGCAGTGTGATATCAATTTCAGAAGATATCAACATTTACATCTGCTGAGGCAGTTGCCAATGCATATAAAAGTCAAATTCATAAATGCTTATTTCATGTATATTTCAATTAAAAAAAAAAAACGCATTACAGCAGACGGTGCTGTATGGCCGATCTATGCATTTCATTCTAAGAAACACTTTAGATGTAAAATAATTTATTCAAAGGCTTATGTGAAAAGGAGCAAAGTCTCTTGAGAAAGAAACTGAATCTTAAAGAAGTCTGAGCTAAATAAAATAATTTGCTTCTTATCAGAACCTCACTCAAAAACCACCAAACAAAACCATTCCACAGAGTGGTTACTTAAAACCCTCATCCTTTCAATAAGCTTAGAAACAGACTCAAATGAACAGGAGCTTCAACGACTCGCGGAAAAAAGATTCATGATCCCACTTAGTTTGCAATGAAAAAGATATGGGGTTTGCTGCAGCTGATTTATTTTCAACGCTGAAGGGTAAACCGTTTGATTATGTAAACATCTTCACTTCAGTTTGCACACGAATGCTGCCGACATTCCTCAAAAATGCAGTGAAGAGCACTGCAGCAAACGGCAGCCTTGCCCCTATGCACTGTTCTCCAGGCATTTGCATTTTCCCTTCCTTTCGTTCTTTTGCAGCCACCCCACCCGGGAATGCAACTGTATCCTGATCTGAAGAGAAGCCAAACGGTTTGTGTGGGAAACCATGTTGCAAGCGGTGCAAGGCGTCTATTTGAAGTCCGACTTCAAATACGTGAGCTTTACACATATGTGGGAGTGCTTCTGCAAATCCTTTTTCTTTTGCATGTTAACAGTTTGTTTGGCCACATTCACATATTTTACGTTACGGTTAGAAAAACTCTAACTCTAAAAGAGACAAAACTGCATTGTGGACTGCAACACAAGAAAAGATGTGTACAAGCTTTGTGCAATCTAAAAACAACCTGACACTTCCCTTTTCTATTCCTTTTCATATTTTGACCATTCATGTCTCAGTTGTAGCTTAGTGGTGATGCTTGAGATTAAATGTGCACTTGAATCATGAATCATGAGGTTAAAATTGCTAATTTATTTTATTTTTTATCTTTTTAAGAAGCAAACTGTATTCAGCCCAGCCTTGTTGGAGAGAAAAATACTGGTATGATTTAAAAGTAAAAATAAGTAAAGGAATAATTCTCTAGCACATGAAAATTCTATCATTATTACTCACCCTCATGTTGCTCCAAACCCATACGCTGTTAGTTTTTCTGTGGAACACAAAAGGAGGTTTCTGAAGCTCTTTGAACATCCATAAAAAAGGGATCCAAAAAAGACTATAAAAGCACCATTAAAGTGGTCCATGACTCAATGGCTAAACAATGGCTTTGTGTGAGGGACTGAGTGAAATTTAAGACATTACTAAACTATTAAGCATTCATTGTGATTCTTGAGCACCAAATCAGCATATTTGACTTATTTTCTGAAGGATTATTTTACACAAACATTTAGAAAACAGTAAATTTTCACAATATTAATACACAATTTTACTAATTTGGATTTGCTGTCCTGGTGAGAAAAACACCCTAATACATAGATAAATATTTGTTTAGATTAGATTTATTTATTAATATGAAACTCACAATCCTTCACAACATGAGGCTGAGTAAATGATGACAGAATATTTAATTTGGAATTAACTTTTCCTTTTAATCGTATTAAATCTCAATCAAATCTCTCTTGCTACATCAAGCCTTTCATCACTAAACTGTTAATGAACTAGGTTTAATTTACTGTTTGTCTTATTAAAACACCCCTTTCAATAGACTTCAGAGGGTTGAGTTGACTCACATTTCAAGAATTACATTTTAAAGATCATGAAAAGAAATGATTTATTGCCCTGGAAGCTCATTCTGGATTTTAATATCGCACCTGATACAACATTATGCTGATCTATTATTTTCCTTCTGCCAGAACGGGGCAGAGCGCCATGTGATGCTCTTTCAGATTTATCAGTTAAATGTGCTTGAACTGATAAAGCAGCCAGATTTATCTACTCGAGAAATCACTGTTCGCTGTAGTAAATGCTCATTTTAGCAAAAGGGTGTCTGTACAGTTAACCCAGTTTAACAGAGACACTTCTCCAGCGATAAGCTTCAAAGTAAGTTCTGAAATTAAAAATACTACTTTAAATCAGCATTAAAAAGAACAGAAATGAACTTGAAAGGAACCTACGAAACCAGCTTCCGGTTCAAGGCATAAAGTTCAGGCCGTTTTATGTCTAAGAGAACACAGAAGTGCTGACATGGCCAGATGCTGCTAGTTCCTGGCAGGAGGAAGCAACCCATAAAATAATTGCACATCTTTGCAATGTGATATCCTTGTAGCTTCTCAGCACCTATAAAAGAAGAGTATACATTGCCATAGGGAGACTTCTGCTTCAACATATCTATTATAGGGCTCCATATGACAGTCAGGAATTAAGGAAGACAAAAGATGACTGTGCGACCGTGTTACTGTATCATAAATTCAGTGCCGTAGCATATAAATAATGCAGCATTCATTTCCTCGGACATCCCTTATGTGGCTGATTTTTTAAAAAGAATGTTCCAGGGACAAAAGATAGATCTCATTATGTGCACTTGTAAGGGTTACAAAAAAGTGAGAAAATATGATATAAAACTAATATATTTGTATGATGATTCTGCTGTACTTTGGAATTCATCCCATATTGTGACTGCATTTATACATCATTTACTTTTATGCATGATTCATTTAAATAAGAACTATTACAGTATATTCAGATTCAACAACCATAATTCAGAAAAAGTTGTAACCGGGCATGTATTCAAGAATGGGCCATTGTTCTTGCAGTGCCTGGTGAAAGAAGCGAGCTCTGAGCACATTCTATAGAATATGAATTAATACAAAGGATGTTTCCTGCGAACCTTGCAATCACTTCACTTGTTCCACATTCCAAAAAGAAAGATGCTTTGCCAGGAAGCATTCATCACTTGAATGAGAGGGCATAATCTTCTCCACACTTCCCTCCAACAAACACTGTTCATTCTTTTAAGATTAATCACTTTCAGAACAAACAAAAAAACACAGCAGCAAACGGAAGTAATTATAAAAGGTACAAGATTTTCAAATTCAATCTAAAAATAATAACATTACCGAGCAAAGCAATAGCCTACATTTCAAAGAAACTAATATCCTTCTATTCTTTTATCGTTTAGAAAAGCATATTAAGGTAAACTGACAATTTGTGCTAAGAAAGGAGGAGTAGGCTATAAAGGATCAAAGCTATTCTCCCTCATAGTAACTACGCAGTAATCAACCAATAAGTCTCACATATCCTGATTTTGAGGTATGATCCTTGTTGCAACTTATTCTGGCTACTTAGACAGGAAGAGACCACCTGACCAAGAAATGCCACAATAATAAACCAGCTAAATGTATAGTGACAACCAGTCAGTTATGATACTGATTCAAGTTTCGCAAACCTTACACGCAAAACTTGCTTCATTTCAAGATGGACAAAAAAGTTAATATGTAGTTCATTTTCATACTGTAAGTAGTCAGAAACAATCAGCAACTCACAGATTCTGTAATTCAGTTTAGGCTATCGAATTGAATCAAACTGGTAAATGTTTATGAATCGTTTTGAATGATTCATTAAAATCACTGTCCAATAAAAGTAATACGATGAATTTATGATGAAATGGACCGAGAATTCTTACTCAAAAATTGCTAGCAAATCTCACATTTATAAAGAAATGCCAAGTTACACATTGAATTAAACATTAAGTTTAGTAGAAAGACTGAAATAGTATTTTCATGTACAACATAATCTTTATTTACAACATTGAAAAATCTTTTTGCAGTGCACAATTTTACAGTGTACATGTTTCAGATATCAGTAAAAAGAATGCTGAGACAACCAATCAATGAGTAACCAAAATGAATCGCTTTCCTCAGACATACAGTACACCAAGTGTGCTATTACAATGCTTTTAAAATATAAGTGTAGACAGGGCTAAATTTCACTCAATCCATCAAAACAGAGATGTTCACTGTGGGGTCACTGAATTGCTACTAACAGCTGGGCCATTTCCTGCAGCACACCCGGAGCTTCAGCATTTCAGAGCATTCCACTCTGTCCAAGTGATCTGCCTCTAAACTAATCTAGAGCAGCGGAGTACACAGATGCACTGCGGGTCTGAGCTCGCCCCTCACTGTCCCAAATTCCCACCGGAGCTCCAGCTCTCCTCCTGTTTGCTCTGGCTGCTGTCGTCTGTTGGTTTCTCAATCTGTTCGGCTGGATGGTTGGATGGCCAACTATCTCTCTCACTGTCTCCTGGCCCTAAAATACTATGGCATGTGGACTGAGTCTCAGACCCCTGCTATGATTAATGCAAGTGCCACTGTGTAGATAAAGAGGAGTTAAGCCAAATATGATGGCAGGCCTCATGCCACCTCAGCCAAACTCAACACAGGTCTTTCCACACTGACATTTCTCTCTCACACACTCAATGAGGAGAGATGGTGCACTACAGAGGATAAAAGATTAATAGATTTGGATTAATCCAAAGGCAAGTTCCTTTAAATATTTCTGATAATTCCACAGCTCTCTGGAATACATGATTATGACTGGTCAATCGCAAGATTCTGCAGTTAAATATTTTGCAGGATTATGACCACTAAACTATATCTTACCATTTATCTTAAAAAATGTCCCTATGGCAGTACATTTTAGTAAATCTCAGTAAAACCAGGGCCTCGTGGAGGAACCATGACAGGCTGTATAAATGTTTTCAAATAGCTGGAGACGTAGCAATAACCAAAGATGGTCTTCCAACAAACAGAAAAAAAGATAAAAAGTCACATCAGTACTTTCAATAAAGCAACAGATGTCTTTATGTAGCTTCATAGCAGTACTGTCGAAAAAAAAATACAGCATAAAATGATATTTCTGCATTATGAAATTGTCTAATTTTATGACTCTAATACTAAAGGGTGAAAAAGCACAGTCCTATATGGCCTCCTACATGCTACATGTTAATACCATAATAAATCTGATTCTGCCGTAATGAACTGTCTTTCCCAACAGACCAATGCCTAAAACATACTGGCATGGCATATATGCAGGATACGTCTTACATTCTGTGTTAAGCAGAACATTTCTCCTCCAAGGAGCACTGCAGGCTGGCACGTCTCTCATTTGGGCCACGGGTCTCTGAGAGATGCATTACCCGGGCCTTGAACGCTCCAAACAAAGCAATATTAGATTCTCCGGTTCCACTCCCTGCTGCGCCTCTAATCTGATTGCAGTGTCACCACACTTCCCCATGTGCCTATTAGATTGACTTACTCAATTTGATAATGTGAACGAAAGAATATGGAAGACATAAAGGTATTTGATCATCGCAGCCAAGATAGGGAGGGACGTTTCGGTTGAAAATGGAGAAAATGCATTTTGGCTCCACAGAAGTCATGCATGTTATGAGCTTTCGCCGAGTGCCTGGGTGAAGAACACAAGTGTGTGGGGTTTCATTTTGCACGTCGAGATTTCTTATGCGAGTCATCATTAACGGCAGATAAGGAAGGAGTTGTGGGCTCAGCTTAAGAAAATGAGAATCTAATATTGTGTTTAAACAAAAAACGGACGCAGTCTGAGGAGGGGGAGCAATACATCGGAACTTGATCATCCTTCGCCCTTGCTAGTGTACTATTAAGAAGTGCCAAAAGAGACGCTGGAGGTGCATGTTAAGTAGAGGGAAGGGCTGGAGCATCAGGATGCAGTAAACTCATTGACGACTGATCATCTGCTGTGGGATATGGCGCTTTCATTTCTTCACTTCATGGCCTGTCTTCCGTGAGCTATTGCACCTGTCGCCTCTGGCTTTGTGATCCACCCCTCTTCGGACACCGGCCAAGTCATAATGCAATGGAACAAATCCAGATTTATGGATTTCTGAAGCAAGTGGCAGGTAATCATACTTTAAGAGGGGGATGTAAAATGATCTATTTGAGGCCTGAGATAGTTTGTTCACAGTAAAATTAGAGCTATCCATTTGTGCCCTTGGAGTGCCAGACGGTCACTCGGTTCCCTGAAAAACCCGGTGCCATGATGTGAGGGGGTTGTGGGAGGTTGCCATGGCAGTTTGGAGTGTTTTTCAGGAGCAATTACATGACACAGTTTTCAACTAAACACATTTTATGCTTTTTGGCCATTAATTTACATGACAACAACGTTTTGGGGACCTAAAAACGCAAACCTTCGGAGTTTTTGAAAACCATGTCTGTGTGTAAACTACAAAGTTTAAAAGTACAAAAGCGAATTTGTGAAAACGGTGAATCGGTGATGTCATGCACATTGCCTGTTTAGTCTATAGGCCCATCGTTCTTCTTTAGAGGGACATACATGTACTGGATGCGTTAAAATGAACGGTTGCTCACTGATGCCTCTACTGGCCAAATTCTTCATCGATTAGATCCCTCTGCTTGGCTGAGTTTCATTACTCTTTCTAGCAGTCCTCACATCACAATGGACCACCCATTCTAGACTGACTCATTCCTCCCTCCTCATTACCAACTGCCTCATAGAGACTTGTAATGACAGCCGGATATGAGACAGAACTCTCATAGAACCAAGATTTTTACATCAGCTCACTTGCGGTGTGTGTAAAGACCCAAAATCAATGGTAAATGTCAAGAAGTGATCTGCAGAAAGTTCCCCAAACAACTAGCCTACTGTTTCTATAAACAGCTAGCATGCTAATTTAGCCAAGTCAACTGGGAGCAAATTCGTACATTCCTTGTAAAATAAAAGAGTATTTAAATGGTTTACAGTAGTACAACTGTAAAATTACAACAATGATGTTTCGTAATATCTTCATTTCCAAGCGATAAAACATCTCCCAAGGGGATACATTTGGAAAGTAATGTGACACATATTGAACCAATAGGTATGTTTATACAGCTACTGTGCCTGTTATGTGCTATTCACAGTCACACTGTTGTTAAAGATATAGCACACTCTTCATATTACAGTCCTGCTGTAAAGGTCACCAGCTGGAGTGCCCTTGAGAGCCACCAGAGGGCACTCCACATTAGACTATTGTCATTCCCTCACAAACTACATCTCCCATTACTCACTGCCCGGACTCTTCATCCTTTATCACATTCACCTGTGTCTCATTATCTTGTTTAGCTCACCCCATACACACCTGCACACGCGCACAAATCTTCTAGATGCGAGTTCTCTTTGGCATCTTGCTCTTGATTTAGTTTAAACGTAAGTTTAAAAGTTTAAATGTTTAGTTTAAACGTCTGCAGTGCAGGTCTCGACTGCGCTCGTGTGTTTTCAACTCACGGTTGATGACGCCGTAAATGACGTCAAGGATTTGGCACTCACATTGAACAGTGTTTACAAGTATTCGTTTTGTTCACGTTTTTTTTTTTTTTTTTTTTTTTTTTTTTGATTATTGCTGTTGTTATGAATTATTTGGGAAGCCAGCAAGTGAATTTAACTGGCACACTAGCCGCAGGTCGGAAGAACGAGTCAATAGTTCGCTTGCTCATGATTGCTCAGACCCTATGGCTCAAACGCACATAGCAGGTTGTCTGAGTCTCCTTCCCACAGATGTTTAAATGTGCGCTCATCATTGATAAGCCCCTTCCTCGTTGAACGTGTAAAAAAAGAATAATAATTTTGGTTGCAGTATGAAGCCCTGAGAAGGCTAATTATTTCTAAGACTCTAAGGGATACAACACTCGAAAACACAGCTCTCACCCATCCTGTGAATAAGACGGAGGGGGGAGAGGTCATAGCAGTGGACAATGAGACTTCAGCATTATTCAAGTCAGAAACACACAAACGGTGGATGGAGTTCAATGCATTGGCTATCAGATGCTGTTGAACTTGGAATTTATACTGCGGCCCTTCTTTATTTGTAGCACATATCTCCGTCAGCGGCTGTGTGAGGAGATAAACGAAGCAGCGGCGGGCTTGTACTCGGGACATTTTAATTAGGTGCTCTTTAATTCACGCTGACCCTCACTAAACTCTCATCAGCCAGCTTGCCTGCTGATAAGAGTCTGTCACTCACGTGGCCTCGGCTTATGGCGGAGCTTCTTAACGCAGCTCAGCTCTGGATCTCAGCAGAGAACAGGTAAAACACAAAGGCAGGAGATGAGTTCAAATTGCGTGGTCTAGCTAACCGAAAGCTGATTGGAGTGGCGGTGAAATAGCTGCAGTGAAGCAGGGACATCCATTATTCAATTAAGAGTTCTGAGCTTAATGTGTTTCTGTGCATAAAACAATTAGATGCACAATTGATTAAACAACTCTTTCTCCAGCCTGCTGCCTATCACCACCCATATGCTATACCATTTAGGACTTCTATCTAGAGAGAAAGGCTTCAACCAATTCGAAATGAATGACAAAGGCGGCTCCGAACCAGCAGTGCCAAACTTCACTGTACACTGGCACTGCCAACTAAGACCCTCAGGATCAGCACTATAGCACCAGGCCATAACAACACAGCTGGCCTCATCGCCAACTCATCCTCTAAATCTGCTGTAATATCCATACAAGAAGAACTCTGTTTCCAGTCCAAATCAAAAAAATACCTCATATTACACTCTTTAATCAATTCAAGTGCATTTCACATTCATTATAGAGTTTAGTTCTATAGATATTTTTCAGGTCACCTAAATACTGTTTGATGATCCCCATGTGAGAAACCCCTTTATCAAAATATACAAGAAGTGCTTTTCTTAAAGGAGTCATCAGATGCCCATTTTCCACATGTTGGTATGATTCTTTAGGGTGTTCATGTAAAGTGTGTAACATACTTTGTTACAAACTTTAGCACCAACAACCATGCCATGCACAAAATTGCTTAAATCACCTTTGTTTCCCATTCTGACATTCAGTTTGGAGTTCAGGAGATTTTCTTGACCAGAACCACACCCCTAAATGCATTGAAGCAACTGCCATGTGATTGGTTGATTAGATAATTACATTAATGAGAAATTGAACAGGCGTTCCTAATAATCCTAGGTGAGTGTGCATATATAGTACATACATACACTGATGACTGTCATATACATTTCATATTAAAAATATATTTAAAAAAAATCTTATTTGCACAGGAGTTTAATCTCTGAGGAAGAAAGTAACCTTTTCCTTTTGTTGCTTTACTATAACGTTTACATATTCAGTTACACAATTTTCATAGATTGAGCCTTGGGATGCCTCAGCACAATGTATTCACTTTCAAAAATCCACATTCTCTCTCTCGTTCAAAGGCGGCAGAAGAGGCAGATAAGGTCTTGAATTCCAACATTTTAGGATACTGAATTCTTAAACAGCACCGGAATATCACTAAAGTGCTGTACATGTATCAATTTGTCCTTTGAGCAGCTAGAGGTGAAGGTTCCGTTCAGGATCTGTGCTTATTGCAAAGAGGTCTTTCTGCATTCAAAACGCATACACAATGTGTTAGAGAGCGCTGTCTGTACGAACAGCTGTAAGTGAATCTACCTTATCCTCACATAACCACACTAACACGCATGGCTGACTAGGACAATACACTCACCTAAAGGATTATTAGGAACACCATACTAATACTGCGTTTGACCCCCTTTCGCCTTCAGCATTGCCTTAATTCTACATGGCACTGATTCAACAAGGTGCTGGTGGCTGTGGGGGCCATTTTAGTACAGTGAACTCATTGTCATGTTCAAGAAACCAATTTGAAATGATTTAAGCTTTGTGACATGGTGCATTATCCTGCTGGTAAGTAGCCATCAGAGGATGGGTTCATGGTGGCCATAAAGGGATGGACATGGTCAGAAACAATGCTCAGGTATGCCGTGGCATATAAACGATGTCCAATTGGCAATAAAGGGCCTAAAGTGTGCCAAGAAAACATCCCCCACACCATTACACCACCACCAGCAGCCTGCACAGTGGTAACAAGGCATGATGGATCCATGTTCTCATTCTGTTTACGCCAAATTCTGACTCTATCATCTGAATGTCTCAACAAAAATTGAGACTCCAACTGTCCAATTTTGGTGAGCTCTTGCAAATTGTAGCCTCTTTTTCCTATTTGTAGTGGAAATGAGTGGTAACCGTTTGGGTCTTCAGCTATTGTAACCCATCCGCCTCAAGGTTTTGCATGTTGTGGCTTCACAAATGCTTTGCTGCATACCTTGGTTGTGACGATTGGTTATTTCATTCAAATTTGCTCTTCTATCAGCTTGAATCAGTCGTCCCATTCTCCCTGACCTCTAGCATCAAAAAGGCATTTTTACCCACAGGACTGCCGCATACTGGATGTTTTTCCCTTTTCACACCATTCTTTGTAAACCCTAGAAATGGTTGTGCGTGAAAATCCCAGTAACTGAGCAGATTGTGAAATACTCAGATCGGCCTGTCTGGCACCAACAACCATGCCACACTCAAAATTGCTTACATTTTTTCATTCAGTTTGGAGTTCAGGAGTTTGTCTTGACCAGGACCAAACCCCTAAATGCATAAAAGCAACTGCCACGTGATTGGTTGATTAGATAATTGCATTAATGATAAAATGAACAGGTGTTCATAATAATCCTTTAGGTCAGTGAATATTTCCTATGCAAAAGACAAACAACATACCCAATAATTTAATTTCTCCATCGATGTGTGAAAAACATGAATGGGTCTGCCCTCAGAGCTATACGTTTTTGTATTCCTCTGGTACCACAAAACAGCTGGACATTCTCAAAACTAGAAAGACAAATATTGGAACAACTTAGCACACATTGCTGTTCAAACAAGAGCAAATCGTGCTGAATACCAATACGCCACAACTGATGCAGTGATGATGAAAGCCGGAGTGTAGCCCAAGTCATGATGAAAGCCGGAAGGCGGCCCAAGAGAAACTTTAGCAGAACCTCAAAGTAATAATTTGTGTCACATGCACACAACGAACACTGGCTTTTGTTCCAAATCCTAGAGTGCAACTTAAAAAAGGCAACATAGACGAAAATGTAAACAGATTTTTTTTTTCTGCACAATATTATAGTAATGTTTCATGTATAAACCCCCCAAAAAGCTAAATTTTCAGGTCAATTCAAATGTATTAGCGCAGCACTTTTTACAATATTTTTTCCAATAAATTGCTTGTTTAATAATTAATATTGTAAAATATTATTGCAATTTAAAACAACAGTTTTCTATTTGAGTATATTTCAAAATGTATTATATTTCAAAATGTATTTTATTCCTGTAATGGCGAAAAAAGAACAGCATTTATTTGAAACAGAAATATTTTGTAACGTTATAAATGTCTTTACAATCACTTTTGATCAATTTAATGCATCCTAGCTGAATACAAGTATTCTTTTTTTTTATTATTACTGATACTTACAAAACTATACGCAGATGGTTCCCAATTAAATAAAATAAATATATATATTTTTAAATCAAGATTACTATCTGACATTAAACATGGCAGAACAAATCAGTAATAAATATAAATTCAGAAAATGTTACCTTTTTTAATTATGATGCCTAAGACACGTCATTTTAGCCTAATTGTAAGACAGCATTGTGTATTCTATCGCAGAACAGAGAGTGGTGGACTCTCTGAATAGCTGGTGAGGGAAAATATATATTCGGTACATATTTAGGATGCATTGTGATGTTAGCTTAAAATCAAAGGTTTTTTTAACTAAATTTAGTTAAGTTTAGGTGCAATATTTTGGCCGCCTTTCTTTTTCTCTCACCTTTAATGATCTAACAACAAAGCTCACCCCTTTGGGGCATAAGGAGCCAACAGCTGTGGAAAGGTGTGATGGCAGCAGTAAAAGAGCTGATTTTACAGCATTCAAGAAGAGTCAGTCACTGTCGGGCCACATAGGGCATCGCAAACATACCCAGCGCTCCGCTCACCGACACTACCCTTTACCAGAGGCTAGCAGTCTTTACCCGGCTTAGGTCAGCCGAGTCCTCCCTCCCTTCCCTTGTTTCCTCTCCACTGTGCCAGCAGTTTACAAAGTAATCTGCTCCTGAGCAGACAAGCATCAGTGAGGCTTATCTGAAGCTTTCAGGTGTGCAGACTGGAAGTGAAGACGAAGGGAAACTGTGGCTGCGAGGAAGACAACGGTCATGAATACTGACAAACAAACATGTTTATTGCATCAGCGCAAGAAGCCGCATGAAAACAGAGCGAAACAGAATCAGCCCAGTGTGGACAAGCTAGAGAGAAAAGACACGAGTGCTCAAAAAAAGAGAAAAAAGCATTAATAGCATAGAACCCAATTTACAATAACATTTGTTTTCCGAGGACAGTCGGATCACACGAGGACAGCACTAGAATTTAGACAGATAAATGCAGCTTTATAAATATAAAAATAAATCAGAGACCTTCCCCTCAAAATCCCTTCACAACCAGTCACAGGAGATCCATTTGAGACGCCGATGTTAACGAGTGTAAACAGGCCCATAAAACCCATATGCTTCAACAGCTGAGAACAATTGTTTTGTAGTTGTAACTATCAATACAATATATATAGTTTATTACGTGACTTATGAGTCAGATAAAAAAATTAACAAATTGAAGTAACCATTTAAGCAGACAAGGAAACAGTTAGTTGCATTGGAAGCCGCAAGGCAGCAATTATTTTCCATTCTTGCAAGGGTTGACCAGCTTTCTCAAGTGAGAAGCCAATTATGTTTTGCCTTGGCACTACTTTATGAGGTGCTGCCATTACTAGCTAACGATGCATTTTCGAAAGTTATATCCAATAATGACATTTACACCAAGAGCAGGCCGCAATAGCTACATCATCAGTCCATTCCAGGCAGTAGTGAAACAATGCATCATATCACTATTGGAGCTCTAAGTATGTCAGCAAATCATTAAGTTTCAGGAAGTATTGCCAGTTTTAAGCAACATGAGTGACGTGATGGTGATGTGGCCATGTCCAGCACGGTATCAAAGATAAGAAAAGAATATGCAAATGAGCAGTTATGCGATGACTACTGATTGGAGTGTAGCATGAAAATGCATGTTGTCCAATGTTACCTGTAATATTCTTAAAGAGATAGTTCAGCCAACAATTATAAATCTGTCATTATTTACTCACTCTCGTGTCCAAACACATACCTATAGGCCTTTTTGTCTTATGTGGAACATAAAAGATATTAGGCTAATACTTTACAAGGTCTCATTTGTTAATGTTAGTTAATGCATTAGCTAAATACACATATATTTTATAGCATTGCAGCATTTTTGTTTATGTTAAGTAATTTTCATTGTTAGTTCATGTTATCTAATGTAGTTAGCTAAAGCTGACAAATGAAACCTTACAGTAAAGTGTTTTTAAAAGGTAGAAGCAATGAGCCAATGTTAACCAAAACTGGTTACTAACTGTCACAGTTATGTTTTCATGGACTTTTAGTTTGTATTCTCTAGTCACATGGGTTACTTTGTGACTTACTTTTTTTGGGATTTTCCCGCCACTCATTTGTTACAATGGACACCATCATCACAGCTGTTCAGATTTTATTTAGTCACCATGTCTATTTAAGTTCATCTGGTTCACTCAGTGTTTGCACGGTCACCGTTGCATTTAGTGTGTGTTGCCCTAACTGTCTAGCTGCTATTTGTATTATTCTCACTAAACTTTTTTATTCTTTATTCTCACTAAACTTTTTTATTTTTTATTTTCATTAATTATTCTCATTAAACTCATCACATGAGACAGAAAGGCATACAGCTTTAGAACAACCTGAGGGTGAGTAAATGATGACAGAAACTTTAAGTGGTGAGCCCAAGATGGTGCAAGGTAATCTAAATGTAAAAATAAATTAAATTAAATAGTCAATATCAACTCATAAAGGATAATAAATAAAAAGAAAGAAAGATCAGTTGTGCGAGCAAAAACACAGACGCTCAGATACAATCACTGTAAGCGTGAACATGGTACAAGCTCTCTTTACTGAGCACAGCGGGACGTACGCGAGGCCACGGAATGATCCCGGCCCTTCTCTCATATTTTTCCAAAAAATCACTGACTTGTCCAATAACCCCCTTTTGTACAACACCAACAATCTCCTAAACCTCATTTTCAAGCCGCTGATATGAGTTTAAAAAGAAATTTTGTAAAGAGAAGTTTTGATTTATCTTGTAAGCGTTCTGCATTTTAATGTGAATTAAGTATGTATTAGGTACACATACGAAACATAATTGAAAATAAGAGACACAAATAAACGTTCTGACAGCTATATGCATGTCAAAAAAACTAGCTGCCATGGTTACTGGAGAACTTTGTGACTCAAGGCAGCTTTGTTCTCCTCTCTCTTTCTTTCACCTCGAGCAATAAATCTGTGCTACATTTATAATCACAATAATTCTGGCCAGCTCATATGGCTCTGTGTGCACAACATGGCAGGTTTCCAAACAAAAAGCTAAGTGCTAAAGCAGACAAGCGTATATGCAGTACATCATTCTTTCGGGGGCCTAGAAAAATGTAATGTCTGTAGTACAATTAAGCACATTAAACACTCCTTCACCTCTCCGGCACATTCATAAATATTCAACGGACAGTAATAGTCATCCACGGTGCATTCAAGACAAACAAGAACAGGGCATCCACACTACAGCAAGTCTGATTGGAGGGAGCGGAGTTGAATCTCATTACTATACATCTCATACCTTTGATCTCCGGAGGCGTGAAGCTCTAATCCATCTTGAAGCGCAGGAAGTTGATGGTCTAGTAGTGGGCTCTCAGATCCAGAGCAGTACTCCACATCACAGAGTCCAGTCCACTCACCACCTTAACCCACCAAACTCTGAGGGATGGACCTGTTGGAAAAGACAGGAAATCAGGTTTATATGCCAATGCATTTGAAGCATCTCCATCTGTTGGTGTGCATCACAAGGGAAAGTTCAACAAAAAAGGGAAATGTCAATATGAATCTTACAAAGCTCTTGTCATATAACAGCAATTAAGCCGTGACTGTTAAGCCCAAAGTATACTTCTGGCATTTCGCAGTCTGCGACGATCCGTGCACTGTCATTGTGACTACATTTTCGTCATCAGTGGACGTCCGCAAACACTGTTAGAGTCAATTTTTCGAATTTGTCTTTGTGAATTGTGTGTACAACAGCGCATGTGCGAGTCACTTGAGTGATTGAAAACAAAGTCCACTACATAATGCACATGAGTCGAATGAATCTTTCTGCCCTTACGACTAAAGGAGTATTCCTTGAACGAAAAAACTGAATGAAAAACTTTGAATGAAAAAAATGAAAAAAAAAAAACATAAAAAACTGTATAATGGAAGAGTACTATACATATATTCATAAATTCATAAAAATTCTGATATATTGTATAATAAATAAATGATCATAAAGTATCATAAAAACAGTGCAACTCTCCAAGGTTTTTTTGTTGTTACTGTTCTATTTGGAATTTGTAAAGAAAGATTCCACAATTTATCCTTTTTTGTTGCAATAAAAAAAAACACCGCATACTGGTTTGGAACGACATGAGTAAATACTAACACAACTATCTCTTGAAATACTTGGCACAACCAAATTGGATTCCCACCCTGAAAACGATCTGGCATGCAATCAAGCAATCCAAATGCTTCACACGTGTTAAATCTTTCACTTACGTGGAGTTATTACATAACCACAAATACATGCATTCTGTTACTTGAAATGACCTTCCACAATCAATGTTGCAAAAAAAGTACTTTAAATTCAGCATCCGGAGAGACTCTGGCATATAAACATATAACAGTACAATTTATTATTTCATTTCCTTACTATTTATATGTAGCTTTTGCTTTCAAATTGTCCTTGCTTAATCTTTTTCCCTCTGCACTTCCTCAGCATGACATTTTCTAGCTTTTTGTGTTTTTGTGCATGTTATCTGTCTGCCATTCAACTTTGTGTTGTGACGGGAAACATGCAACCTTAAATCTCACTCCCTTAAAAGAAGTACACGTCAAATTCTCATTTATTTGTGAATCATGTGTGCATCTAAATGGATTTGTTACTTGTCCTCAACAGAGAAATCTGATGCTCCTTGACATTCTAAACATGCCTCTGCACAATATTGCCAGATCATTTTAAGCTAAATGAGAAAGTAACAGGACGTACGTGCGGTCGCCTGTGGAGTACAATGTAGTGAAAAGCAAAACAAAGAAATACTGAAGGCATTTTTATAAATGTCTTTTTATAAATGTCTTTTATAAATGTTTAAATACATTTTATTAATGAAGGCACATAACCAATTTATTTATAGTGCACTGATAATAGTTTCATAAAATTAGTTTATTAATTAAACTAATAAAAAGTTAAAAAGACTTTGTTCGTTAATTGTACCTGAATGAATTTTAAATTAATTTGCTATATTTCAGATCAATATATTTGTTTTCCTTAATTTTAATTAACCCTAACTTTATTCTCATCAGAATTACAAATAATTGATTTCCGTATTAAATAATACTACAAACACTTACAAATATACAGAGATTAGTGCCCTGTTTTGAGGACAAGAAATGAAAACCAAAGCGATATGATGAATGTCCAAAAGATGGAACTCTGTAACGGCCACCTAGTGTTCAGTAGTGTTCATGACATGTTGATATGCTTTTAAGACGACTTTTATAGCGTTCATTATTGTATGCGTGATGTTATGTGAACATGCACGCTCAGTGAGAATGCTTGCGCAAAGAGGAAGATGACCGCTCTATTGCGGGCTGTTGTTTTATTATAATGCGTTTACTTCCAATTTGATTTGTAGCGTTTTGTAGCGTCAGTGTTTTCTTTAACTTGTTAACATCCGCTCTTTCGACATGTATATGAAGAGTGTGCTTAACTGAATGAAAGCAACTATAAAAGGACTTGAGGACCTACCAGTTCATTTGCACTGTCTTTCCTATTTTTCATCTGGGCAGACTTCAAACTCTGACAGACGTTACAACACACAGACTGTTTCAAACAGGGGTTGGATAAATCTGTTTCGCTTTTAAAAATCTTTTAATGTGAGCATAGGCCTACACAAATATAAGTAAACACTTTGCAGACTGAATGTTGTCCTGTATAAACAAAATGACAGATGTTTTTATGTCTCCATTGTTCGATCGCATCCACGTGTCTCTTACACACACACAGTTCGTTCGCCCCCTTGTCTTTGAGCACCTACCCCTAAATTCTGTCAGTAATTATTCATGTCATGATCATGTTCATGTCATGACCCTAACCCTAACCCTATTTTTTTTGTAGAACTCAGTGTGAGTTCTCATTTTCTGCTTGCACTCCTAGTAAAAAAAGTTAGTCTGGAGCACTGTTGTTGAATATTAAATGTCCCCAACTAAGCAAGCCAAAAGCCAAGGAAAAAGTGGCAAGAAAACAAAACTCCATCAGGTGACAAAATGGAGAAAAAACCTTTGGAGAAACCAGACTCAGTTCTCCTCTGGCCAACGAAGGAACAGTGTATGATTCCAGCAGCAAAACATCAGAGGTGCAAACCCATTTAGAAGTTTCGGGGAGACCACGCACACAATCTGATACATCAAATGAAAACTGTCTCACATGAAAACAGTTTAAGGAGATTGAAGGCATAAAGCATTTGCTTTATCCCCAGGCAGGAGTGAGACAGTGACACCGTTTGACTGCTCCTGCAGTGCCACCTTCCCACTCTCTCTTTGTCACCATTTCACTTCCTCTATACCTCGAACCACCAGCGGAAACACATCAGAGTCAATGAAGTATCCCAATTGTTCCTGCACTCACAAAAGATAAAAAGTTATGCCAATGGCTGAGGGGCTGGAGAGGAGACAGCAGTGTGGGATGATGGGGAAAGCAAACCATATAATACAACACTATAGAAGTAATGAAGCTGTGATATTCAAGGAGGAAAATTCATGTCCATTGCCGCCGTGGGGAGAATCTTCTGGCTGCGTGGGACCATCAAGAATTTATTCAGTGGCTCCACAGTGAATAAGTTGGGCTGTTTATTTTGTTGGTCCATTTAGTCAGATTAGTAGATGGAGAGACTTCATTCCATAAATCAAATGGCTTCTGTTTAATTGGCTTTTTTGATGCCAAGCAGTTCTGTTAAACGAAGGAAAGCTATATAAGCTTTGACAGGCGTAAATGGTGTTTTGAAAGGAAAGTGTCTTTGAGGTTTGTAGATGAAATCAGCTTAAATTCTCTGTGGCTGGCTCTGGAGAGATGCGGTCTGATTGAAAGGCTTCAGAAACACTCCTGAAATATCACGGGGGTGGGACCGAGGAGCCGTATTATCTACTGAAGAACATGTCATTCAGTGTCTGACTGGTAAACATTTTGTTTCCCAATCAAACATTTTTAATTTACAGATATGTTCATTAGGCTTCAGAAGCAAACTCTTATGAAGGCAATTAAGTTAATAGCTGTAATGGGGGAAAATCCTGGCTGTTGTCGTGTTGAATAATACATTGGTATTCATGCTGTTGTTCCACTTGAAGGGGATTTAGAGCAGATTAAATTTAATCTAACGGATCACATTTGCCTGTTTCTTATCAAACATGTAGAGTGCATTAGCATTGTCTCATTGAAATCAGTGATTTCTGATTAGTCAAAACTCAAAGCAGCTTTATTTGACATATAGGGTAATTGAGGGAACGTACTGTAATACTACTCTGGTGACTGTAAAACTTTTAATGTTTTAACAGCGGTTCACTACTGGTTCTGCTTTAGGAAAGTTTTACATTGAACATCAAGAGGCAACTAAATTAATTAATTAGTGAATTCTATTCATATTAATTCTATTAATAAATAAATTCTATTCATAAGGTTTTCTTCTAAACTTCTAAAAACCACCAACACTTCAAAAGTTACTGATAAATATCACAATAAAAATAACAAATACGAAAAAGAGCCTTTGCAGAGAGAGTAGTAACATAAAAATGCAAACATTATAATGCTGTCTTTCTTTAATGTGCCTAGTAGTAATACGAATGAATGCAGTCAAAAATAATTGCTTCATCTGTAATCGCAGAGACACTCCACCACCTTCTAATGAGTTTCCCAGCAGACACAGGTGTTCATTCACACATTTATAGGGGGACTGAATGTGAAGAGGGCCAGACAGACACCTCTGCTCTGCTGCTTCATTTAGGTTTTTGCCTCACGGGTGGTATGTTTTGATTTTGCCTCATTCACAGTTGTCAGAAACATTATAGATATCTCACTTTAACCAGGCAATTAAGGATTTTTTTCAAACACATACACACACTTTCACAGACATGGGAGAATGAAATAAAATTACTTTGCAAGTTGCAACATGTTCTAGTAAAATTGATTAAAAATGACTGGAGAGATGCATACATTTTTCTTCGAGATCTTGTTTTGACAGTGCAAGTGTAAAGTCTACTTCAGCACATCCCAAAGACTTTCAATAAAATTAAGGTCCGGAGTAAGAGGTGCATTAATTAGTGTGTGAAAATGATTTACAATTTGAGCCCGATAAATCTTGACATTGTCATCCTGCAATATGGCCATGATGTGTCTTCCTACATAGTTGCTTAAGAAATAAAAAAGCTACACACTCCATCCATTGTTGCCAAACATAAAACATAATAATCACTGCAATCTGATCATAGACTCTTAAGCATTTGCTATTTAAATCCAAAGAATAACTTTGTCTTTTTTGCAACACCTGCCAACAGCCAGTGAAAAAAAATAGAAAATGTTTCGGTCATAAATGTGTTTTTTTTAATGGTTTCAACCGAGTGACACCGTTTCATATACTCCCCAACACTTGGCAAAGTGTTAATTTTAGGCCCTCTATATATGTGTACCCAGACATACAGATATATATATATATATATATATATATATATATATAATCTCATTCCTCCCATATATCATCCTCAAAAAAATCATGTCTCCTCGTCACAGTTCACAGAAAAGTCTAAAATGAAACATACAAAAAAACTACTGAATAGCGCATCACTCTGAGAGAAGATAAAACTGAATTGGTAAAAGCCTTTTGCTTCCAACTTCAATTCTACAGTATTTAGGCCTATCCTACACACACGATTATCTCACACACACATGCTCCACATATGAACAATATATGAAATCCAAGTCACATTCAAAGCCTGGACTGAT
Source organism: Cyprinella venusta (assembly GCA_038021265.1). Lineage (NCBI taxonomy): Eukaryota > Metazoa > Chordata > Actinopteri > Cypriniformes > Leuciscidae > Cyprinella > Cyprinella venusta. The sequence continues at coordinate 10,552,410 of CM075881.1, read as the reverse complement.
TGTCACTGTTGTGTGGCAGTGTCATCAATCTTCATTGTTATATCACAGAATGACACAATATAAGCCAGTGGAATGAATCCTGAGCCCCAGTGAGACCGCTAGCCAATCTGCTGCGCACAGCCAGATTGACGCTGGGTACAGGGAGCCCTCCAGTTAAGAAGGAATACAGTTCACTATCGGGCTGAGCCATGACCCCAATTGAAGAGGCATATGCAATGTGCTGTGGGAGGAGACCATACTGTGGAAAAAGCCAAAGCCAGCTGCAGGGGACCAAAAAAACGTCATTGGAATTCACGGGCAGTCGTAAAGCTTGTCGTGCTCCCCAGGTGGATGTGACTGAATGTGTTACCTTACAACTCAAATATCCCACGAGGGTCAGAAACAGTGATGTCATGCTGCTAATGCGCGAACAAAGCACCGGGACCGTCTGATGAACTACTGGATTGAATGGAACAGAGAAGAGAGTAACAGAGACAGGCAGAGATGGAGAGGCTGGCCAGTTAACACAGATCAATTTTGAAAAGCAATAGCTCAGCACTTTGTGGTGTACACACCTAATTTTGCTGCATGCAGGGAGTATTTGGAACAGCACTACACCTGGCATTTGCAACTTGTCATGGCATATTGAATTGTGAAGTAAAATGTCTCAGTCAGTGGAAAACAACAGAATTGTATTCCTATTCTGTCTATAGACCCATGTGGATGGGCCTACTACTATCTAATAGATAATACTGCATTGAATTCACAAAAAAAAAAAAAAATTCTAAATAAAAATACGGGAGAACTTATGTTCAGCTAACTCAGGGGACCTCTGTTAAATCTCATCCTGTAGGAATGTCTGTGATTGCGATATAGTATCTTTTCACAACGTTTCTCATTTATTTTGACCTTTGTCGACCGCAGCTAAAACTGCCTTTCTTAAAGTGCTGCCTGGTGCTTCATTATGAATAGAGATCTTTTTGTCAAGTTTCTACGTAAAATAACAGTTGGTTCAAGTACTTCTGACATCTCTAATATATGTAGAGGATAATATACAGTCAGTTGGTCATTATTGTAAAATAAACCCATACAAGAAGATTGTCCCACTTTTTACACAGCCACAAATATGTATTTGGACAAGAAACACTGCATTTAGTTCAAATTATTTTATAATTTACCCTGTTATCTTAATGATCCTGCAAAAAAAAAGGAATTTAAAAAAAAAAATTCAATGCAATATATATGAATCAGTAGCTATGTTTCCACCCAAAGTTACAAATTTATGCGTTATGCACAAAATTGGAATAAAACATTTGCGAATAAAGCAGTTTCCAATGAGGGAGAAGAGGATAAAATCGTCACTTCCTGATAAACTGGAGCTACTGTAAGTATCATTAAGAAAACTATGAAAAGCCCTTGTATATAATAAACTGCATGCATCGAGAAGACGACAAATGGACGAAATGCAATAAACACGTTCATGTCATCTTGCTTTCATACAGACAGAGGATAAATTATGCAGATCTTGGACCAATTTGTGCAATAATTATGTCACTCTTGAAGAGCACATTTTCATTAAAATGCAAAAGACAAGACAACAAAATGAAGGGCCAAAGTGTATGGAGCCAGAGAGGAAGAATTAGTTTGCTGGGCCTTTAACCAGAAAAAAAGAAAAAAAAAAAACGAAAAAAAACAGTGATTCATCACAGAGCTGGAGCAGGAAATGATAAGAATGAAGTGTCTCAGAAAAGGAAGTGCTGTTATCTGACATTGTGAAAGAGAGAGACTGAGGTGTGTGTGTGTGCCAGAGCCATCGCAGGACAGAAGAGTCTCATTTAGGCATCAGTGGTGAATAGCAGTGAACTTCCTCTGGTCTGGAGACTGTGACGTGCCTGGACTCATGAGCGGCCACTTCCTGAAACCGGGGCCTTAAATCAGATACAGGGAGCAGCTGGGCCATCAGCATCAGCCACCTCCCACCACAGGCGCACAACCCTGAGAAAGGCCACATGGGAAAACAGCAGTGCCGTAGCACCCAAAGTAACACTCACTAATTCGATGGTTCAACTGGTAAATCTATTCCGACATGATCGTGGGTATCAGGGAAAACAAAACAATGCTAATAGTATGCAAATAGTAAAGTCCAATTAACTATCTTGTTATACAAAGTTGAGAGTGTAAAATAAAAATAGGCTTAGAGAAAATGTTGACTTCAAGGGCTATACATCTAATGAAACTATGGCAAATTCATCTTTGGAAGAATCTAGCCATTAGCAAAAAGTCAACATAAACAGGTTGTGACATTTGTTACAATTCAATGATTTGCACAATGATAATTTACTTAATTTAATATATTTATACAACCTTGTTGATATACATTGTCATTTAAATGGTTGTAAAAAGCAATTTATGAAAAAGTTGTTGGATATTCAAGAACTAGATCTCTTTTGATGGTCGATTGTAGTCCTGAAGCAAAAACCAATTGAGAACCACTGCCATAGGTGTTACCAATCAGATGTCAGGTATATGTCACAATATCCACATTTTCTGAGACTATGAGAGTTGCTGTGTGGAGTCTGCCATGTCAATACAGTCTTCTTTCAGATAGGCTGACAGTTTTAACTAAAGTCTACTTTGACATTCCAGCCTGGGGAACTTTGAGATATGCTCCAGGAAGACAAAGCTCAATTTCAGAAACGTAGGAGTCACAATGCGATGTAAAATGCAACATAAGGCCACCAGTGTAGGTGGTGTAGAAATGTGGACATTTACATCTTCAACCTCCAGCAGAAGGATTACAATGTGGTGATTAGAAACCTTATGACTGTAGCAAACATCCCATTATGGTTTTACGTCGATCCTTGTTAATTAAGCAGATTGTCAATGTTGTGACACGTTTTCTGCTCACCACATCAACCACGTCTTCATGTAAATAGATTCAGTCTTAGTCTCTCATAATTTAGCTTGTTTATGCTTCAACAGCATTGGCTCCATGGATCTCATTCAAGACTTGAGGAGAGCTGATCGCGGTTATTACGGCACTCCTGCGGATTACATTTACAGCTTATTTTCACAAGTGCTGCTCACAAATGCACATGCATACTCTAGGTTTCTTTCTAAATATAGCTCCATTGGCGAGGGTTGTGTATAGTCACCAAGGCACTGTCAGACATGGCTGCTTCAATAATTGAGGAAATTTAAATGACTCACTAAAACTCTACAGAAAAAAAATCAGCTTCTATACAAATGCAGATGTTGAAATGTGCATGCTAAACGTATTAACCATTCACTATACAAGTTGAAGCATTTCCATTCCACATAATCAAGTGGTATTTTCTTGACTGAAAAGTCTGAAAAGGCATTTTATTTCTATTAAGTAGGGACACAATATGAAATCCAACATTTTACTAGAACATATAAAAAAGGATTACGGTATGTTGTAAAAGTTTAATTTTGGAAATTTTAATGTACCACTGTACCACTTGTCCCACTAGCTTTACTTCAACTCAAAAATAGTATTTTACTCATCTGAAGTGGTATATGTAATGGTGCTTTTTTTATGAATCATCCAAACTGATGAAAAGCAATCATGATGATGATTTTGTGACTGTTCAAACTGTAGATTAACAAATGCAAATATGTGAAGAATAACTTTCGGGTGGTGCAGCAAATAAATCAAAAACAAAAAAAACTGTTGAAAATCACAAGATAAATCTGTACCATACCATACCAGCAAATGTCATGATGAAAATTGTTGTTGCACCCTTCTAAGATTAAACAAAGACTGTCTTTAAGTGCAAAAAAAACTCTTTCATTGCGTCTTTCTGATTGCACACCGGCTGCAACCTTGAAACTACGTCAACAACCGAATGAGACCTGAAAACACATGCCTGACATTAATGCTGAAGTTCACTTTGATTATTATTGGACAATATGTCATCTTTATCTTTCCCTGCTCGAGCTGATGTCATTAGACTGTTTCATTAAAGTCGCTCTGTGCAGTGAACTCATTCAAACTCATACTGCAGCTCATTACAGGCCCAGGGCTGCATTTGTTCATAAAGCACCCACATATCTATCATTTACTCTCTGTGCCTCTGTGTGTGAAAGAGTGTGTGTGTGATGCTTGTAACGGTACATTACATAAGTAAACTTGTGCTCCATCTAGCCAGGGAAGCAAATGTAGCAGAATCTAAAACTGGACAGGACCAATATCTCATTGGACAGACTTAACATGCCAACTCGGCCGCTCCACTGTAACATCACACACAGCCTTGCCACAAAATATATTCCAACCTTATTAACGAATGCATAATAGCATCCAAAGGACTGTAACTGATTATAATGCAGCCAGAAGCCTCAAGAGCAAGTGTGGGACAAGGTCAAAAACAAATTGACGTGCCGTGGATGAAAGGGTCATGCATTAGCTTGCAAGGACAGTCGTCACCAACGCTATTTCAACTTAGAACAGTGTGCAACGCACATCGCTAACTTAAGACTACAACAGATAACAATGAAATTACAGTCGATTGAAGCAGAACAAACTGGTGTAACATTTTCATTTAGTGCTGTTTTTGACAGCAGAGATGAAAGCAGGAAATATTGCCAGTTAGGGGATAAATATAATATATTGTGGCTGTAGGAATATTCCTTTTAAAGTAATGTGTTACAATGTTGTTTAAAAATGGGTGTTAAAAATATAAAAATAATATTATAATATAAATAATACACACTGAAAAAGTTTAAGATTATTGAAATATATTTTAAAATAAAATATCAGTTTCAACGTGTTACTTGCCATTTCTTTGTAATTGTGAAATTTACAAGGGAAAATAGTTTCTACACCATTTTTTTATTATTTATTAAAAGTACAGCAACTTATTTTACATGTTTACTTTTTATGAAAAGTAACGTTTTAGTATTGTTTTATAGTTGCATTACAAGTTAGTTATGTTAAAGCTGCTGCTAAATATTTATTTTTATGGAAGGTATCGGAGTAACATTAACATTACTTTTTTCATAAAATGTAAATATTTAGCATAATGTTAGTCATTATGAAAAAAAGTTTTCAATTGTATTTGCTGATAAATAAACAATTGCTTTACTATTTTAAAAAAAATTGTCACTATTTTGAAAAATAAGAAAGATAAATAAAAAAATAACTGATATTATGGTCTAAATTAAACAAATATAATTTTTAAGAAAACCCATTCGATTGCATAAGACATGTTATCCCCACAGTGGCGACTGAATGCTGCATTTCTTTTCGGCACTCTAACTCCTCTTCACTCATCCTCAGGTTTTTTCGTCATCTTCCTGTGATGTGTGTGTGAAACTATATCATCCGAGAGCACCTTGACCTTGTACTCTCTCACTCTCTGTGAGAATAAAAGCATTCTTTCTTTTCTCAAGATCCCTGCCTCCATGTTCTGACACCCACAGTCATGATGCTCCAAGATTACCATGTATCTGCGTAATGTAGGACCAAAGCAAGGTGATCAAGGACATATGCGTCTCACAGATAGGCATCTTGTCTGCAAGCAATAGATTGCGCTGCTGACTGTCTTCAATATCCAAGAGCCTGGGACTAATTTGACAGTCTCAATTGAGGACCGTTGGAAAGTAATCGATTTTTCTCCTACTCAATTGACTGTTTGAATTAGACAATGGCCCGAAAAACAAATATTGGTTTAAAACATCCCCTTGGAGATTCACTAGAAAGGCTCTGACTGTCCTGCCACAAAAAAAATCCTTAAGTCAACCGGCCGTAACTCTGCAACTTACACAGGCCCCAACTTACACAGGCCTCTACTCGCCATATAGATTATGCTCCATGCTTGACCAGAATCTAATTTAATACTTAGTTGCTAGATAAAACAAAAACACTTTTTTTTGTTGGTCTTCCAAACTGGTCAGGTTGGTCTGTTGGCTGGGTTTAGGGGCCAACAACACCAAAAAAACTGAAATAAAACAAAAAAGGTATGGGTAATTTTCTGCCATTATCCTTCAACTTTATGGACATTTTAACCCTAAAACAGAATAAATGTGGCTAATGCCTAGCCTAATTCAAAATTAGGATTAAAAAATACAAAAATTCCATCATAATAACACAATACAATGGGTCCTATTTTTACAGACTTTTCTTAGAGTGTAAAGCAGCTGACAAACAGTTTGGCCAGGCTGAGAGTTTAAACCAACTAAGGCCATTTTAAACATACAGTGCAGTTCAAAAGAGTTTGCTGTTAGCATGTTGCTAAGCGGAAAAATACATTTTAATTACACTATATTTTACACTGAATGATTGATAAATGACAGTTCAATCAAACACTTTTTCACACCTCATCCACCATCTTGGATTTATTTCTTAAACTTACTCCTCCAGGGGAGGACTTATAACCAATAAGCCAGGTAAGTGGCCGATTAGAGTCCCAGGGAAATATATGATGCCTTAAAATATCACTTCAGTAGGCGGTTTGCTAGGTTTTGGAACACCGCGATAAGACGCATACATTTTAAAATAGTAGACATGTTTTTGACAAATACTGTACATTAGAATTCACACAATACACCAAACTTTCTCCATGTACTCTTCCCAGAAGCTACTAATTTTATCTGATGTGTATGAGACGTTGACCTTTGCATTAGTAATGCAAATCGGTCAAGAAGCGGCGCTTCGTATGAGTCCACACATGAATATGGTGATTCTCAAACTCTATATCTGGAAGGCTCACCCAGCCATCAGACTGATGAATGCAGTATTTGGCAGGTCGGCATCACATGGGTGATTTATGGCAGCATGATCCTGAACAGTTTTGATTGGCCTGATTGTTTCATTCAGTCCCACAAGCTACCTGAGCAGCATACAGTCAGTCAAGGGAAATCAGAAGATTTCCTTTCATGGCAGGGTAAAGATTGAAGAATGACTGCAAGATCAGATTTAAAAAAAGCTGCTTTTGGACTAGTTTCTATTTGCAAACTTTCTGGGATCTCCATGCAAACAAAAACAAAATATTGCCATACTGTGCAGAGGGTTCCAGTCGCATTCGGTCTGTGAAATGAGTCAGCACTGTGGGGAGCTGCAATCCCATAATTCTTTCAATCTACATTTTCTTTACCTTCATTCGAGATGCTACCTAAAACAGGGAAACGCTTTGCAGATTTGCACACAGCAATTCTCTCTGTGGAATCTGCATCCGAGGTAAACGCTCACAATCTTAGAGAGTCTGTGTGTGATATGTTAGCAAAGCCTAGGTTCATTCTAGGAAAAGACTCATTATCAACAGGCTAAACATTAAAAGCCCATTCAGTTACACAGCAGCATCAAATTACATTATGATAATCTCCATTGTCAGTGACATATTCTGAGAAAGGCCTTTGGGGACACATACAAGCATGCTGGCAAAACAACCTTAAGACATCTGGTACATTAGAGAGGTGAAAGAACTTTGCATATGCTGTTAAAGGGTACGAAATGGTTCAAAACATTAATATAAATGCCAAATGAATTCAATTAAAATGGATAAACATGGTTATGTATGGGTCTGTTTGTGTGCGGACTAATTATGTGTCAATAATTCCTGGAAACTGTAGAGATGATCTACCATATCAAGCCTTTCTTATGTCACAGTAATGAAGTGCACATCTTCTGCCTTTCTACCTATCAGTATTTGTTTTCTACCATACACTAGTGATGTGTGTCTCGAAACCACTTTTGGACTCGGTCTTGTCACGGCACGGAGTTTTTGGTCTTAAGGGGGTCGCACACCGGACACTGTTGCGCAGCGCCATGTCTTTAAAATTCAAACACATTATTCTCTATGAGCGTACACACACCGGCGGCGCCATTCGGCGTCTGTCCGCAGCACCCAGCTACGCCTCAGGACCTTATTTAAAACTCTGCTGCGCCACAGAGAGCAATTTGCATAGTTTTATATTAAATTTACATTTATATGTCTTAAATCGTCGTTAATGTACATGGCTTCACAATGTGCTGTTTTCACTCGGGTTAACTAAACGCTAGCTAAATAAATACTATTGTATTTTGTGATATAGTTGCCAAGACAACAGATAAAGTTACAACAAAATAACAGATTTAACAAAATAGACACTTTTACTTGATTAACATTAAAATAAAAATATCACTGAACTCTTATTGTGTAATAATAACAATGAGCACTCAAACACACCAAACCAACAATTACTAAAAACACACACAAAAACTAATTTTGAATGGGTTATTACAATTTCAGATAACTGTTTTTATTTGAATACATTTTATCATGTAACTTATTCCTGTGATCAAAGTTACTTAAGAGTTACTTAAATACAAGCTACTGGCAGGTGCGATACATTTTTATTGTGAAGTCCCCCGAGAAGTGCGAAGCAGCAGCACATCTGATGGAACATTAGTCAGGACTCGCTGGACTTGTCTGGACAGACGTTATGAAAGTCTAATGGGCCCTCGGCAACTGAAGTGGAGTGATAAGAAAAAGCACTTTTTATCCAGTTACACAATATCTCTGCCATCACAGATTGATCCAACAAATACAACAGCTTGTGTTTGTTGGGTAAACAGACTTAAGTGTGAAAATGTAGATGTGCTTTTTATGCAGTGTCACACAAGATTATGATGGCTGGAAGACAATTTGTAATTCTTTGCTACTTTAATTTTCACAATGAGTCATTGAGAAAAGAAAAAGAAAAAGAAGCGAACCAGTGTTTTGGAGATAAATAGTTTTGTACTACAAAGTCTACTTTGTATATTCTCTTAAAAAGAGTATTGTTTTAAATAGAAAGCTTAATTTACAAAGTATTACATATAATTTTCTGACTTTCATAGATTTTTGGCTGTTTTTCCTGTTACAAAATATTAAACTAAAAAGAAAGTCATATTTGAATCACACCCCAAAGCATTTAAAAACCAGTTCAACCCAAGCGCTCTTTGATAACGTGATAATTATGTTAACTGCTGATCATCTGTCCATCATCGTATAAAGCTCACCCTGGCAATTTGATTCGCCCGACGATTTCTGAACCGATCATAATTACTCTCAATGGATCGAGTCCAGACTGAACTTCCAGACCAAAGAATGTTGTGGGCAGAGTTCGGGCTGGGATCCAGGCTACCTCGACATGGTACAGCATGGATGAATCCAATGTTTGAGGAGAGTTCACTGCTGTCAATCGCCTCGCCGGTGTGGATACTGTCATTCAGAATCACAGATTAGTCTTTTTGGAAGTATAACCATTGACCAACATAATAATTTTCACCAGAAAATGTCATCTGAACAAGTAACATACACTTTTGTTCTGACCAACTAAGGGAAAAAAAATAATTGCAGTAAAACGCACTGATTAAATCTAACAATCGCTTATAATATCACGTAAAACCGTGCAAATTATACTTTGTTCTCAAATTGTTAATGTTCATTGTCAGCATTGCGTGACTACATTTAATGCCCTTCAAATATTATCCTTGTTTTTGCATAGGGCCGGTTGCAGTCTCTTTTTTCTGTAGCCACTCCGAAGTCTTATGCATACAATGGGTGAATCTCTAGTTGTCACTGGTGCTTGGTGTTTGAACCTTTCTGGATCTGCCATCAACTTGATAAGTTTAACTATATCAAGTGCTGTGAGAACAGGCTATAAATCTCCACCTCCAACATCCTCACACACAATACAGCTTCTACTAGCCGAGACTCCTTCTTTATGTGTACAGATATGACATAATGTCGCAAAGACAAGCTCAAATCTCCCGCGAAAATTCACCAGTACCACTGGAATTAAAAACATTATTACAAGCTTAACGTTTTAAATCGAGCTAAGGCAAGCAGATTTGAACATTGGCTGGATATGTATTTGCCAAAGAAATATTTTGGATAATTAAAAAAAAAAAGCTACGGACTGCAGCTTTAAAAAGAAGAATTACCATGGTTTCAAGTTGGATCAATAAGTAAGAGTTATTAAGATCCACGTTGTTATTGTACACTTTAGTATGGTACTTAACATCAGTTTACTCTGGGGAGACGATTGCTGCAGTGAAGCTGTAGATAAAATGTGGGTGGAAAAGAATGACAAGAACATTTGCTTAATCAAGACAGATGCATTCATTGGTGGTTGTCTGAGCTGTTGCATCCAGAATGTATAATGTCTAGCTCAGCCATAATCTTGTAAGCCTCTGTAAAAGAAATTACAGATCTTCTATCCTGCAGTATACCAGCAAACGCATCCAAATAACTTCACAATGAAGCTCAAATTCAATCACAACACAATATGGGGGAGACCAGGCTAGTTGTCGCACTATATCCTCCAGTTAATATTTCAGAGGGTATGCTTAATATTTGAGTCAATTTCTGTAAATAGTGTTGACTAAAAGAAAAAAAAAACAGTTTTGACTAAGGCCTAGTTTCAAAGACGGGGCTTAGATTAAGCCAGGATTAGGCCTGAGTTCAATTAGGACATTTAGTAGCTTTTATAAACTTGCCTTAGGAAAACCATTACTGGTGAGCATCTTGAGATAAAACAATGGTACTGACATATTTTAAGATGTTGTTAAGCAATGTTAAGCCTTGCCCTTGTCTGTGAAACCTAGGGTGAATCGTATAGATACAACACTTGTGACAACAAGCCCCTGTGTATCTTCCTCATGGGAAGGATAAAGGAACCTGCGTCATCTACTACAGACAAACAAAACGGCAAGAGGCAGCCCAATACCCAGCTCGTCTTTAACCACCAGCTAAATGTGACAGGAATCTAATCAATTTTCCAACATTGACTGATGCCCAAGAGTGCAGCAGTTGAAAACGAATCTGTAAGGCTTAAACATGGCCAGATTTCTAATTATGGAGGACTCATATTGCTGACATAGTGAACATTATCCTAATAATGCCCATGCAAGGCTCTTCGGCTTCAAATGTGCTGATGGAGGAGGATGGCCATACGGTTTGAGACAGAGATCCATCTTTAAGACCCCAGGGCTTGTAACTTTAGGCCGTGACATGAGAAATATGTCAGAATGAATCCTGAGCACATTCCTAAGGTCTTATAAGAATCATCTAAGACATTAGAGCCCAGCTGATATATCGCAGGGCCAATTTTATCAGCCGATATTAGTGATTTTCCTAAGAATCGGTATTGGCACTTATAATGGCCGACAAATTAATATTTTAAAAAAGTGCAATAATTCATGTAAGGGTAGCACCAATAAAGCACCTAAAAACTGTCACAACGAACTGGCAAAAGTAATGATTGTGAATACATCAAATATAGCAAGGGGACATTTTAATTGTTATACGCAGAGTTTTGGTTAATTTATGAGATGAGTTGCAGTTCACAGGCTAGCGCTTCCGTGTCATTACTATCTATTGTCCTCTATATTTACTTCTTATTTATTAAATCCAGGAAATTGGTTCATGAAACATTGATTAAAATGAAGGTAAAATTAATACAAAACGAAATTCACTTTAATGAAAGGCTTTTTGCTTTCTGTTTGAGGTCTCTGTGAAAGTTTTAAAGCACTTTGTGTCGCTTTCAGAGCTTGCCACATCCATAACATTGTTTTTTCCTCATAAATGCGAACACGAAAAATAAAATAAATGAATATTTTGTTCTGTTGAAAGCCACTCCTTCTTCATCCGGTGGGTAGTAGCCTATTACTTTTGATTTGTGCAGTGTAATTCACAGAATTGATTTCCCTGTCACGTGTTGCGTGAGCTTGTGACTATTGGAAGCGCGCAGCTGAGAAGTCCTGATTGTATTGTCTGCTATATTTATTTCTTATTTATTAAATCCAGGCAATTGGTTGATGAAACATAGAAACATAAAGGGCGCTTTTTCGCGTCAACAGCTGTCGTGACGCCAGCAATAACGGCTGCGACCGGTGTAGACAGTGTTAAAGCTCATTCTGCCTATAACGCTATGTTACAACATCAAGTAATATTCCCATAATTTATATAATTATAACACTTTGTTTCAAGTTTAGTACATTTTGCTAACTACTTATTTAAAATAGTATAAAAGTATGTAATTAAAAACGTTTTCATTATGATATTGTTCATTTTACTTTAGTAAAAAGATCTGAGTTTTTCCTCCACTGGTAGAGATTAGAGGAATTAAGACTATAGAATATAATAAGGTTCTGTCAGTGGCACTTTTGATGTAGGCTATTTATTGATACAAGTTATGTTTTATATAATGTGACTAAATTAAAAGACAATGTCGTTGGTGAAGATTATGCAACAGTATTTAGAATGTAAAACAACATGCAATGCAAACTAGTTGGGTTACAGCTGAAATGTATCATTCACATACAAGTGTTTGATCAGCACATTTGAGTGATCATTGCATATTTATATATTTACTCTGTTTATAATGTGTATTATATACAGTACCCATCCACACCATTTCAAAAGGAAAGTGTGTCCAAACTTTTGACTGGTACTGTACCATAATACACATTCATAATATTGCTACTGTAATATAAATAATATCGGCAGATATATCGGTATGTGGCTTTTTTATCGGTATCAGCATCGGCCCCCAAAAATCCATATCGGCCGGGCTATATAAGACATCTCTGTCTTAATCTTTCAGGGTCTGCTTCAACCTTACTTGAGAAGCCTAGAAACTGAAATGAACCGCTGGGGCCTGTTATAATAACCACAAAAGCTGAGGCAAGGGAACTGCAGCAGATTCAAGCTTGAAAAGCACGTTAGCATCTGCTGCCAGACCTTAACCCAATTCAAACTGAGCACCTACCTGGTCTGCACAGAAACTCTACTCAAAATGCAGTTTGGACTGAACTTGACTGCATGTCCTGCAGCCATAAAGCTTGGCTGTGATTTTACCGTAAAGCTGTCAGTTGTGTATTGATAGACCACTTTCATAATCCAATAACTCCGCAAGCATAGAATGTCAATCCAGAGCTGCTATGCAGCCACAATTCTCAGCATTTCACCTAATGTCAAAATGTTAATTTGTACCATACTCCTGCCTTAAAAAAGTTCTGACATCAATTACAATTCCTCATGTTGCTTCAAATCTATAAGACTTGAGTGAGACAGAGGAGGACATTTTTAATTGTAATGAAAACCAGTGAAGGTTAAAATGCATCATCAGTCAACATACTGTATGTTGAAAGAACACAAAAAAACACACAAAAAAGGCATTCTATTAAAGCGAATCCTTCCAATAATAAATCAGTTGATCCAGATCACATATAACAGATCTGAATAATTCATTCACATTCATTGATAGTTTTCAAAAAGGACTCGGTGGTCCAATCCACACAGCATCTATCCACACACCAGCTCTGAAGGAACACAACATGTTAGTGCATGTGCTGCAGTTTCAGTATCAGTGTTCAATTAAAGTTGTTATGACAGTTCGAGCGAGCAGAAGACACGGCAGTGGAGGTGGAGATGGACTCCTCAGGCGTTGTAGAGATCCAGCTAGTCGTGAGGGTGTGATATGGCACCGAAAGATAAGACTCCAACTCTACAGTCAGCTGATATATGTTCAACACTGTTAGCAAGGCCAGATACACAGCGTGAAAGATATAAAAACATGAGAAAAGAGAAAGATACAGCAATAGGGTTTCTCTGCACGCAGAAAATCAAACTACAAACACTATTAGGGACCTATCGTCAATCTAGTGTGTCGTGTTGGTGAGATGCCCATTCAATAAAAATAGAATTATGCCACTCAGTATTTCTCTGAAGTAGCCATTTAAAGTGTAAATTATTAATTTAAAAGCATTACGGGTAATCCAAATCATCCAATATCACACGGTGACGGCTCCTTGTTGGCACACTGTAAAACAAACGACCGCTGTCAAGTACAGAATATATCTGACGAATAATTTGACCTTTTGTCAATATGCCCATTATATTAATGACATTTACATGCCATAACGACTGAAATAGTAATCAATGTCAAAAATAAGTGCGATTGGCTTGACATTAAACAGTAATTTTAGATGTCAATCATTTTTCTCTATGGAATTTGCCATTATATATCATACTTCATTATATATCAGCTGAACTTTGTAAAGTTTTTCATTCTAACTTTTTGACTTTAATCAGTTTATTATTACAACGAAAATCAACTCAGACGTTACGTAAACGCTATGAAAACCAATAACCTGGTATAGCAATACATTTATTCAATAAACTTAGGTGATGTTTTTATTTGTTTATTTGCTTTATGTATTGAATGTATAAGTGTTTTACGTGAGGCACCAACTAATTGCCCCACAGGGAATAATAAAGCTCTAAGCTAAACTAAAACTAAACCTGAAATCAGTCAATTCAATGTCCTCTTGCACCCTGCACTCTCCATAAAACACAAATGATATTGTTTGCATCAGAATATTATTCATATTGCAGAGGTGTATCTGTCATCATGTGTCAAATGAGATGGCCATGCGGACATGTTTGGCATTGACTCACCTAGAAGTGGTGCGGTAAAACTCGTCATGGGTGGTGATGACCCAACAGGCGTTCTGCTGAGAGTGCATAGTCACTTATGAGAGCTTCATATGTCATTGTGACAACACAAGGTGAAGTGTTATGTAAAATATGAGGACATTAGTGTCTGGTCAGGCAGGTGATTGCAAGTGCCACTGGGAAGGTTGTGAGCTACTCCGAGCAAAACCGAGAAAAAAAATTTTCCTGGTCACAGACTTTACAATCATAATGTATCACATGATATAGAGTAAGCCACCCTTGCACCACAAAAAACAAAACAGCATACATCAGTATCAAAAGACAAGACATGGCTACAACAGACAATGTTCTCGTTAAAATAGAGACAAAATAATATAATAATATGTGAGTATACATACACATACACGCACAAACACACATACATAAATACATACATATGAGACCTAATAAAAAAAAATTATTAATTTAAAATTAATTTTTAAATGCCATTCTACAAACAATTAATAGCAATATAATTGTTATTTTGTTATTAAGTAGTGAGAAATAAAAAGCTTTTGATATAAATGCATGATGCTGAATAACTTTTGCTAAATTTATAAATACATTTTAATTGTGAAAAATGACAACTAGCTGAAATTGAAAAGAAATATTTTCAGTGCTAACAGTAAAAAAATGTTTACTTATACCAAACATGTTCTTATTTGTTGTGGTTTTTATATTGTGTATATTTTAGATTGCTATAAATAGCGCAAGTTTAATTGGTTATTATCAAGCATGATAACTTGACAAAACAAAAACAGTGATGACAAATTAAATCAGCAATCTATTTTTAGAAATGCCTCAAAAGAAGAATAGAAACAATGAATTTAGTTTCAAACAAAAGTTTAACCCTCTAAAGTCATGTAATCTTTTACTGTATGTACATGTGTTTGTGTATATGTTTTTGGCATTGCAAGGAGAAGACCAAAGATAAGTCGTCAAACAAATTAAGCGCGAACAGGAAATGATGAGTCATGCATGCGTCAACTTCACGCTACAGCTTCATTCCAAAATCCTTCCTGTCACTTCTGACAAATGGCAAACTTCCTTATGTGCCTGCAAGTATTTAAATGAACAGATGATCATGTCGGCTAACATATAAGTGATGTAATTGATGAAGATGATTCTAAACAAATGGAGGTTAATGAAAACGTGGAGGTGACAAGTTGATTAAAGAGAGAGTGGGAGAGCGCTCAATGAGCAATCAGTCTCAGAAAGCTGACAGTGCAGCCAGGACAAATGACCTCTCTTCACCTTTCTGTCTGCGGCAGTCTGACTCTGACCATCAATTTCTTCTTATACAGCTGTACTGTATGCGAACAAACAACACACACGACATCCCATTTCATTCGAGCAACATTTACATAAGAAGTTATAGGGCCTTGGTGGCAGCTTCAGACAGGACCTTACAGCTGAACCCAGAAAAGAGCGAGACACAGAGGCTGATGAAACAGGTGCGGAGATGGCAGTCTGTGGGGAAGACATCAAAGGCGCAAGACGGGGAAAAAAGAGAACTACTCACAGAGCCTGAGAAAATTACACATTTTAAGCCCCGCACAGAGAAATAGGCCCATATCAACAGAAACAATATGCCAAATGCCACCAGCCACCAAGATCCAAAATAAACCAGTCAGAAAAGGGCACATGGAGAACGCGTTACACAGAAACAACTAACTGTCTTGGAGCCTAATGCAACTGCCACTGATAAAAATCGATTTATTTCCATCGCAGCAGAAAATGAGGAGATTGGAAATAAACATCTGGATAATGTCATCAATGAACAGTGAAAATGTTTTCATCTGCACATTAAGACTGATTTAATTTCAGATAAAGAATGAGTTTCATTTCAAGTGTCAGAGAACGAATTGTGTGGGCTGAAACATTTAAATGAAATTACATCCTGCAAAAATTATATGTAAATTGTTGAAAAGCATCAAAACTAGCAGCAGAAATGCTCTTTAGTTTTTTTCTGAAAAAAAAAAAAGGTCAAGCTTCTCAGACTCAGGGACAAAGAGCAAGGGAAAAAAGATGGGAGAAGACATTCACCTTTCATAATATACCATAATGTGCCAACATTAAGGTCAATGTGGCTTTGGGAGACGGTTTATGGGGGTGTTTATCCAACATAAATCCCTGTTCAAGCCAAATTTATAGGGCTGGTGTGACTGATGATGAAATGTACAAACTGCATCATTCTTGTTTGTCACCAATGTGAAGTACGTAAATCTTTTCAGTGTTTAAATACTTTCACAAAATGTTTGTCGACCATCTGACCTCAGCCTCCAGCACAACCAATGGTGTGTAAATGATGTTTCATTTTGACCATTTAATGAAAGTCAATTGTGTCCAAACCACTTGTATGGACAAAACAAATAGTAAAGAAGAAAGTCATAGGTTTAAAACAACATGCCCATCCCTTTAAGGCTAGTGAGAGAAATAATGATAAACATAAAAGTAAAACTGTTGATTAAATGTGTACATTTTCAGTTGACACCAATTTAGACTAGTTTAAATGACTTTTTGTCGGTGCATACGTGAATGAGATATAAATTAGAACACAATTTAATGAGGCTATTGGCAACCAATAAGCATGGAAAATACTACATGAATTATAAAGTAAGACATATAGAAATAGTAAGATAGTGTAGCTTTAAAAGAGTCACTAATAATAGGGAGCCCATGGCCCAGAAAAGAGGAAGAGAGAGGGCAGAGCAACCCATGAGCCGAGCTCAGCTGCCAAACACTTTACCCCCAGTTGCCCAAGAGGGCAGAGTTCAAAGACTGCTGACAATAACTGCATCCAAAAGAGAAGAAAAAACGAGAAAAACCTAAGCATAGGTTACTGTCATCCATTATCCTGTCTTTGACTATGGGCCTTAGCAAAACCTGAGAAAGTCCACAACTAATGAAAACTGAAGGTTATACACAGAAAAGTAGAAATGGAAAACTTTGTTGCATATAAAAGGTCAAGAAGCTTGCGGTTCTCAATGTATTCAAATTTATAAATGTTTTGGATATCCCTTATATGGCTGAGCACATGATAAATTGCAGTTTTTTATTTTAGACAATAAAGAAATGTAGGCTATACATTACATTCTGATTATGGATTTTAGATATGAATTGAGATAAATGTTCTCAATTTATTTACCAATTGACAGACCTAATGTTGTATATACAGTATGTGCTTTCTGAGGGAAACAATGAACTGTTTACAAAGGTCGGGGCTGCTTCATTGAGCGATTATGACAAAGAGCTTGCTAGATAATTGCTAGTACACAAGATATCGGTCAATGTTTGACAAACAGCCCCTTGTGATGCACAGCGGTCTATTAGCCACCTCTAAATGTCAAGTAAAAAGTCAGTGAAATGTGATTGGTGGTGTTCAGACTGCACCTTCACTTCTAAATAGATGGTTCTAGACCTCACTAAACTACAGTATGCAGTAGGCGTAAAGTTGACAGTCAAAACTTTGGCTTATCAGACCAACAGCCTTGAAAGTGAAGGCAAAAGAAAAGAAATGTGAAGAGTGATAAATGGACTTTAAGAATAAGAACATTTGCTCTGGTCAGGATGGGACCGTCTAGAATAACTCCAAGGTTCATGACCACGTGTCCACAGAATTAACCTCAGGTGCTTTACTTTAAGGTCGGGCCAGGCTTCCAGACATATTTGATAATGGCAGGGGTTCAGCAGACAGTGACCGACAAATTAGAGGTTTTTCCTTGTTCCCATAATGCCATATTTGTCTTGAACATACCTGCTGGGGAATTGAATAGATTCACTTTGCATTAACGTTAGTAGGGAACATTTCAAAATGGCAACTAACAAATAAATCCAAATTAGTCTCAGCAGACCAAATGTCCATGTCAGAAACCGTCCAAATGAAACAAATTGGATATTCCAACCCTTTCAGACAAAATTCTCCATCCGCAAGGAAGTATTTACAAGACACTGCATACATTTAACTAGAGTAAATAGATTCTTTCATCAAGATAACAAATTGTTCTTCATCAAAAGCAAAGGATTCAGCCAAAATGCATTGGGACGACGTTTGTGGCAAAACATCTAAAATAATAAAAGAAAAATCTATTAGATAACTATTTAGATAAAATCTAAAAATCTAGAAAGTTATTAAGTCTTCTTTTAAGTTTAAGCAATAGTACTTAACCACCTACATTTGTATGTGATTATGATGAAGTCTAGGTGGAAAGCTAGTTATATCATCTAGGCACCGAAAAAAGCACCACTCAACTAAAAAAAAAATATTTTCCATGGCAACTGAAAGTGTTCCAAATGAGGTGAAATGCCAAATCCTGAATAAATGGAAATGAGTGGACTCTATAAAAAGATAGTGATAGTGAACATTTAAAAGATGTTTGGTTGTGTGTGTGTGTGTGTGTGTGTGTGTTAGGGGTATGAATTATCACTGGTCTCACAATTCAATTCGATTACGATTATCATGTCAACAATTCGATTCGATTAATATCATAATGAATCATGATGCGTTGCATCCTCACTTTTCAATATTACTGCACATGGATCGACAGAACCATTTAGATCAGACAATGGTAAATACAAAAGGCACATGAAACTGTCAAGTGTACTTAAGTTACAATAACACTCGCACACACTCGCTCTCAGCCTCTCTCACACACACACACAAACGCGCGCGCGCACACTCAAGCTCACGCAGTAAATTTTAAAATAGTGGGTGCATTTATACTCGCTTTTGTGTTTCGCCTTCCTGTTCCGACATTTCATTACTTTCCATGTGTGTACTCTTTATAAAAACACATGCAAATCGATACGTTTTCTCCAACAGATTATTACGTTATTACATTACATTATTATTATAATAATTTAATATTTTAGAATAAAACTTTAGACCTTGCTAAGGATTTTTAGAAAAATGAAGGGGTATTTTGAAGTGCTCAACCAAATCAGATGGATGCTAATTGGATTGGGATTAGAGATATTAGGCTACATAAACAATTGAGAAAGTTCCTGCAGCCTGCCATTTTTGGTAAATTAAGAAAATGTTTGTCTGAAAATAAGGTTTGTATTTTGTGTGCCCTGTGTGGAACATTAATGTCCTTTGTCAGTCACATGCCTGCTTAAGTGATGAACTGAACAGCTTGTGATCATTATAGCATTATGTTTTAAGACCAAGGAAGACTAAATAAAATATGATGATCCCCTTGTGAGCAGCTTGTGACTTTTGTGACCCCCTTCCCAAAATATAAAGGCAGCTAAATAGTTTCATGCATAAAGACCCATTTACACTGTGTAAGAAAAATATAACAAATCATATTAGAGACATGTTGTTTCCAAAGTTATATAAATGGATTTTCACTGAGTATTATTAAAATATTAAGTAGAGAAAATATTTACTTTTATATTGAGTTGACACCATATTTTTTTCTTTTAGAGTAATATTACATTTATAAGCCTGTAAAATAAAAACATTTTATGAGTGTTTAAAATCAATTACGTTTTATTCATTTCTTATATTAAGTAATCTGGCGATTTTCAACCGGTCTTTAGAAAGCAAAATGAACCTTAAATATTATATGAAGTATTTAACATTATTGCATAAAATATTAAATGTATTAATTTAATTTAATAACATGCCATCTCTAACATGCCATCTCATGCCAACTCTAAAAATATAATCAGTAAAGTACCTTTTTCTCTCACATTTTCCACACACCACCAAGAAACCCATTTACTGCCCTATGGCCCCAGTTTAATAACAACTACTAGTCAATTTTGAAAATATGTAGTTTGTGCACATGCCAAAAATAGACCATGATGACAACTCAACAACATGCATGTGGAAGGAGACTCAGAGGACAGGAGGGCATGACAGCTGGCTAAATTGATACTGAAAAATTGCTCCCTGTTCAAAACGTCAACACAAACTGGGTTGACCTTTAAAGATCTGTATTCTGCTAATAGGGATGCACCAATACCATTTTTTCAGAACCGATTCGATACCAAAAATTCTGAGTATTAACCAATACCGATCTGATTCCAGCACAGTTTTTTTTTTTTTTTTCCCCAAATCAATGTAGAATTTCTATGTTTGTTGAAATGATGATTACTGTTTTGTGGGATAAACATCATTATAAAGAAAAACAACAAATATAGCGGACCTGTTTGATGAGGCAGCATTATAGACAGAACAAGAAAGTCTATTAATAATCTTTCATTGCCACGTCATTTTATGTGAAAGCATAGACCTTTATCTACAGATCAAGTATAACAATAGTAACATTGAATCATCTTGGAGAGAGTCATATTGACTGCCATGACTGAACACGACAAGCTGTTTGAAAGCCGCAGCGAATGGAAGCACTTACTTGAATTTAATGACAATATTCATCTCTACGTCACATTAAACTATGAAATGGCTTTAGAACACTAATAATATAGTGCACGAAAAATTGATGGTTCTTTATAATGTTTTTTGTGCTTTTTGTGAGGCTAAAGAATAACAGAATAGTTTACGCACAATATCGGATTAGTCTCGTCTTAAGGCCCTTGCACACCGAGTCAGAAATTGTTGTATGCGGGTTTTTTTTTTTTGTATTCGTGTTTCAGAGGCTCTGAATTGTCAAAACACCATTCAAACACCATTCGAAGTTCTTGCTACAGATGCGAAAAACACAACAAATGACGGATGAAAGTTTCAGAGGCAGTGTGCTGATTGACATAACGTGAGGTCGTATTTAACGTGCAAAAAATTTGGACGTGAATTTCTGAATGTTCGGACGAAATTCGCGAAATTCACAAAAAATAGAACAAAAAATTATATCAAAATACCCTTCTCGGCAAGTATTCTCGTTTATGTCAAAAGTGAACAAAAGAGAAAGAAAATTGACTGTTTACTTGTTTTTAATTATATATTAATAACTTTATCAGTTTAATAATATTACTTTAGTTTTTATTTTCAGAAATATTAGTTTCAGTTTAGTAGTATTTCAGTTTATATGCCTTATTCACGGCAGCGCCATCTTTGATTTTTAATGAGAATGAAAGCGAGGCTGTGAGGGATAGATATGCATCTCTTCAATGGGCTGTACTGTTATTTATTGTGTTTTCGGATTGTTCTGCTTATGAATCACTGGAAAAATATCTTTCCAAGAAATTTCAATTGACAAAAAACTCCCGACAATGTAAGCTGTGGAAAATTGTAAGTAATCTAGGTGCTTTATTCAGCTTTTTACAGCGGATGCCATTGGAAACACGGCAAGTCTATCTCTCACAGCCTCACTTTCATACCTGTCATGGCGCTGCTCTGAATAAGGTCTATTAACATTACTGATTAATAACTTTATCAGTTAGGCTAGTAGTTTTGATGTAGTATCGAAGAACTTCAAGTGAGCTTTAAGCAATAAATGAGAAGCAAAGTTATACCCCGCATCTCTTATTCCTAAGCGTTTAAAGTTTTCACATGAACCCGTTGACACATGGTATATCGAATATAGCCCACTTGTGAAGGGCAGATACATGGAAATAAAAAAAAAATAAAAAACACTAACCAAGGTGAATCTTTTCATTTAAGCGTTCTGCCTGCTATTAAAGTAACCAGTGAATATTGCGGTACGGAGCCTTAATACCTTCACAGAGTCACAGAGCCATACCAAATGCTAAATTACTGGCTTCATGCTGTACAGTGATCGCATCACAGCGCATCTGATTCTAATCTGTACCTGTACTTTTTTTTCCCAGAATCATCTCTGGATGATGCGATAATGAGCCATCTGTCATTGTCATTGTAATTAATCTGCTGGTATTTAGTGGATAATAAGATGCTGTCATGTCATCTTTCTTCTACACTCCAGACCCTGTAAGGGGAAATGAATGGAAGGTTTTGACCACGTATCCAAGCCAACAGATGGGATCTGTTGTTTACTTCAAAGGTTGTTTTTTTTTTCCTGAAATGCCCATTATATTGGGAAATGTTGCGTGACAACCTTGTTTTAGTGCCACTAAGATGGCACAAACAAATGTCATGCCAAAGACAAGACAGAGACAGACCACCGCAGAGAGGCTTCACTGGCATGTCGTTTCTGCCACACTTTGCCGAATGATGACAAGATCCTATGGGCCACGGAATCCAGGTAAAATGGCTTCTGTGCAGACTGGAAAATCTTTTTCAATCATAAGTGAAAATTAAGTGGTGGGCTAGATGGGCACACCACTTGAGATGGAAATTGCACTGCCACATGCAATTTCACACGAAGGTACAGCTCTCACATCTATACCACTTCCTGTTCCGTCCTGTTGTATATCCAGATGAGGAATTTCCCCTGAGGAAAGCATGAAACTTTATTATGCTTCATAGGTGGACCGACACGGACTCGTCACCTCATAACAGGAAACACAGGGGACTGGATTGAGTATCAACACCCCTGTTTATCTTACCGCTCATTTAAACATCCAACCGAAGGCCTTGCAAAAAAAAAAAAAGAAAAAGAAAAAAAAAAGAAAAAGAAAACTCCAGCCTTTGCTATCTGACATCTAGAGCCAACAGAAAAACCAATTTACAGGCAAATTGGTTGAGGACATGACAAAACAAAATGTCAGTAAACTTGAGATTAATGCTCAAAAGTCTAAATCATACACATTGATTCCAAAGTATTTACTGTGCACGGTTTTAATTATTCATGTTTGCCATAAAGTGTTCATAGACTATGAATTCCGCTACGTTTATCAATAGAGCAAATCGCTGAAAGGTTTTCAGAGTGCCTTGGGTACGGGTACCTAAACGTTGCCTGAACCGATACTATAAAAAAAAGAGAGCCTCAAAACGGTGGCGACATTTAATAATGGCTTTTTTTATTGGAAAAATTTAATACAAAAATTCTTAAAATTTAACATATTCAAATTGTAGAGTAAATATATAAATGTAAGTAGTCTAAATGCAAAACACAACAAATTTACATAGCAAATTCACAATAAAACCTAAGCCACCTAAGCCAAATACAATAATTTAACCCTAAATAACACTACAGTACTAATAACAGCAAAGTAGTCTGAATTCTTTGTACGCTACAAACCAGCTTTACTGAATTGCCGACTAGTTTGCATTGTAAACATGTTATTCTTATGAAAATATTCAATGTCAAGATGTCGCAATGTGTTTATTGTCTTCGCGCTTCACAAGTGTTTGTGACTTTTTATTCGGCAGACAGGGTGACCATCCTCAATCAAGTTTCCCTCAGGACTTTTGTAGAACCCAAAATATGACCACACCTCAGATTTGGTCCTCTTAAAAGGCTGAAAAATCTCCCGAGCACAGTCACTGTCTTCCTCCACTCTTTATCGAATAGTAATTTAAAAAAAAAAAGCCTGCCATTTTTGGCAAATTAAGAAAATGTATGTCTGGAAATAAGGTTTGTATTTTGTGTGCCCTGTATGGAACATTAATGTCCTTTGTCAGTCACATGCCTGCTTAAGTGATGAACTGAACAGCTTGTGGTTGTTTTCAGAGATGGTAACATACATTTTATTTTTTTGCTACAATTGTTTGACCTGTGCTGTAATTTTTTTTTACCTCTGTAGTACCAGTGCTATGTGCACGTACGTTCCATTAAACCTTTTTTTATTACACAAAAGGTTCTTTATAGTGGAAAACATGTCATTCAAGATTGAATGTATATATAACTATAACATATATATATATATATATATAACTATATGCATATATAACTATAACAATAAACTATTATTATAAAGATTAACCATATTAGCAATTAAGTGATTACAAGTGATCACATTATTAACAGATTGGACAATATTAGCCAATTTTATTTGCAATTTAGCCTAAATAAGCAAATTATCCTTAATATTCAATAAAGAGAGACAAGAGGCAAGTAGAATTCCTTCCTATGTAAAAATGCTGCTGCATTATGGGCCTTAAACATTTGCAACGTTTGTGATGAGGAGGTATCGGAACAATCTAGGGTGTTTTGACTTTGATAAAATCATTCCTCACACCAGCCAAAAAAATTCGGTTTGCACCATTCATGTACCGTACGCTTGCAGTTGTGTGCAACCCAGATGTCTGTATTTCTAAATCAATATGCAGTGCCATTAAAGAAGAAATTGATCGCATCGATGGCCAAGGTTCACACCAGGCCACTTCTTTGTTAATATAGATTGTGGGCATCATCTAAGAGTGTTCATGACAGCCAGCTCATGCTCCCGCAGACTGATCTGAATGTCAATGAGACTGAGGAAGGTTGAGGACTGTAGGGTAGGGGACACTGAGGAGCATGTATCCAAAAACATGCACTTATTATTTGCAGATTACAGCAGAGGGACTATGAAATGTTGACAATCCACAGCAGCGTGTGGCAGGAACAGATATCAGTTTCCACACCAATTACGACAGCGGGCACTGTGTCCCCTGAAGATAGACACGAAAAGCAAAGAGCAAGCCTTGCAACTCAGCACCTCTAATGAGAAATATCAACAGTACAACTTCAGAAAGCACACATACACAAAGCTGATACAGTTCAGAGAGTAACTAGTCCAGAAAACACAAATCAGCGAGCCTCCAAGACATAAAAGGGAATATGCTATTGTTTGCCATAGTACGGTATTCGAGAGGACAGGCTACTACCACTCCTGAGATTTACGTCCGGGACCGATGTGTATTTAGTGTTGACCCTCTAAATCTCAGCTCAGGGTGGTTGCGCATCGACTTCTCTGACAAAATACGAAATGAAAAATGCACCGAGCTTTTTCAGAGGTTCATAAATGCACCCCCTCTATTTTCCAGCCGTGTGTGGCACACACAGAAACCATTGAGCCCACACAGAGCTGCTCTGATGCAGAGGTTCCAGCATCACGCACCTACTTGCTGTAAACATGATGAGGTCACCATCCACCTCTCACCAAACATCACCTGCTCCTGATTTAGACCTGTCTCCACTTATCCACCATCTGTGAAAGAAAAATCCAGTCTTAAAGGAAAGTGCAGCTGGCAATGGACCACTTACCATCATGATTCCTGCATAAGGAGGACTAAGAGCAGATACACTGTTAGACTTTTCTGTAATTTGTTATTTACTTTAAATCACCCAAATTTATACTAGTATTTTCTGTGACATCAAACAACACATACAGAGACAAACAGTATTTTTTTAAATTTGCAGTATACTACTGTATTTGACGTAACGGTCTCTCTGACTGGCATCATTCCATTGTGCTTTTTATTTCCTAATTTTTGCCTTACACCGCGTGTCTATGTTATAAGAGTCATGGGCTTTTTTGGACACACTGAATGTCAGTAGTACTTACGTAGGTTAAAAATAAATTCTATTTCAAAATGATGAAATCTAATTTATATTTAGTACAAATAAAAATAATTAGTGTACTGATTAGCTTGATCTTTACAGTAATGAACTGCAGTATATTACACAATTACAGTACCATGTAGTTACTGTAAAACTGAAATACGTTATGGTACTGTAAATCTTATGTAAAAAACCCTTAAAAGTCTAACAGTGTATATTGTGTTTTGAGGTGCTGTTAACAGCATGGCTGACTTTCACTTAATCGATACATTTGAACTTCCCTTTGCGCCGAGGACCTTCAACGTTACAATTACACGGCTTGGAAAATTAAGGTGTTACTGGCAGCTAATGGAGACTAATGATACCCTTGTGCATATGCTGACTGGCAGTCTGCTTTCAAACTATTTCATGAATATCTTCAGACATCAACCATTCCATATGCATTGGCCTTTATCTGACATGGCTTTACTGTTCAACATCATCAAATATATTACAATATGTTGCATTTTCCCTGTTCCAGGCATGTATTCATACTTCATTTTGTCAAGAGTTATACATAAACTCAGATTGGATTTGTGCACATTTTGAGCACTAATTTTGGGGTTAGAACAAAATTAATTTTGTTTGAATATGATAATCAAACCTGAGAGTACAACACTTATTAGCAGCCGAAAGTCATCATTAGCATTAACAAATTAATTTTTGAAAAGGACGTTTTTGTTCATTAACTCCCAGTCAGAGCGGTTGCAGTGTAAAAAACATCATCCACTGTTGGCTGATCCCCTTGACTGGACAGCACTTCTTATACAGGTGAAACTCGAAAAACTTGAATATCGTGCTAAAGTTCATTTATTTCAGTATTCCATTTAAAAGCTGAAACTAATATATTATATTGACTCATTACATGCAAAGTGGGATATTTCAAGCCTTTATTTGATATAATTTTGATGATTATGGGTTACAGCTCATGAAAACCCCAATTTCGAAATCTCAGAAAATTAAATATTGTGAAAAGGTTCAGTATTGTAGGCTCAACGTGTCACACTCTAATCAGCTAATTAATCCAAAACACTTGCAAAGGGTTCCTGAGCTTTTAAATGGTCTCTCAGTCTGGTTCAGTTGAATTCACAATCATGGAGAAGACTGCTGACCTGACAGTTGTGCAGAAAACCATCATTGACACCCTCCACAAGGAGAGAAAGCCTCAAAAGGTAATTGCAAAAGAAGGTGGATGTTCTCCAGTGCTGTATCAAAGCACATTAATAGAAAGTTAAGAGGAAGGGAAAAGTGCGGAAGGAAAAGGTGCACAAGCAGCAGGGATGACCGTAGTCTGGAGAGGATTGTCAGTAAAAGATCATTCAAATGTGTGAGGGAGCTTCACAAGGAGTGGACTGAGGCTGGAGTTACTGCATCAAGAGTCACCACACAAAGACAGGTCCTGGACATGGGCTTCAAATATCATAATTCCTCTTGTAAAGAAGCCGCTCCTGAACAACAAACAACGTCAGAAGCATCTTACCTGGGCTAAAGAAAAAAAGAACTGGTCTGTTCCTCAGTGGTCCAAAGTCCTCTTTTCTGAGAGCAAATTTTGCATCTCATTTCGAAACCAAGGTCCCAGAGTCTGGAGGAAGAATAGAGAGGCACACAATCTAAGATTTATCAAATAAAGACTTGAAATATATTTCCTTGTTTGTAATGAGTCTATAGATAATATATTAGTTTCACCATTTAAGATAAATTACTGAAATTAACTTTTGCACGATATTCTAATTTTTCGAGTTTCACCTGTATGTCATATATTATTGCAAGAAGTATGATGTAACATTGAGAACCCTACTGTTCAACAAGAATGGCTTTCTGATTATTTCTATTACCATACTCCTACTGATTACTCATTGGCTTCATCTCTGTCTCCTCTCAACCAATAAACTGGTGTGTGGTGGGCGGTCTGGCGCAATATGGCTGCCATCGCAAAATCCAGGTGGATTTTGCACATTGGTGGCGAGATTCCCCTCTTCTATGTAAAGTGCTTTGAGTGCCGAGAACGCTACATAAATTTAACGAATTGTTGTTATTATTATTATACTGATGCATATGTGTAGCATTACATTGAATATGACAATGTAATGCTGTAGCTATTTGATTATTTGTTGGTATGGCAATAAGCTACAGTACAATCAAAAATAACAGAGCTGGATATAACCAGCTTTTATATGCCCAAATTTAACTCATAGATTGAGTCAATTTATGAGTGCATTACAATAGCAATCTGAGGGAGTTCTCTAAATGACTTCAGGGAAATGGTGTCTAACAAAAGGAAATTAACAGAACACTAGACAAAGAACACTTAGCTCCACAGTCAAAAAGTGAGGAGGCTTTGAGGAAAACACTTTGTACATTTCATAATTTCCTATTTCTATGACAAACTTGCATTGTTAATAATAAACAGAAAACAGAGACATAATATCCCTGTAGAAATATTCTCTGAAACATCAAATCAATCTGCATAAATTAACAATTTTAAAAAAATTAAAAAATAAAAATCACAAAGCACTAAGGCAAAGCAAAGATCTTACGTAAAGAGGCACATCCTGAACCTGAATTGTGCTCTCCACCGCCTAGCTTTTTCAAATGCGTGTTGTATCTACAGTAGCCGTTATGAGCCAAAAAGCTATGACAGGGTGACTTCTAATAGCACCTCGTCGAGTGTTCCTTCAAACAAGACTCTCCGCATTTTATTACATTGCTATTTTGGTATGAACATTCACCCGCCAGTGTGGTGGATAGCCTTTTGAGATTTACTCGAAACGGAAAATCTACCCACATTTGGCACATGCCGGTTGTTAATTTCGGACTCTGTCTGAGGCCAACACTATTTTAGGGTCATTACACCCTAGCTACAGAAATTCAATATCGCTTTTATGCCTCTACAAATGAAAAGAGCAGTGAATCGCTGTATCTCGTTCTTTGTTTTTGTGCTAATTGACATCAGCATTATGGAGATTTGTGAGCAATGACTCATCCCTGTGGAACACAGACTGTTGGACATTTAAGTCTTCAAAGGCCAAAAGTGTCTGATACAATCTCACTTCTACTCTAGTCCTTAAAGGGATAAAATGTATATTTTACCTACAAGCCTACAAGACGACAGTCAGATCTTGTGAAGAAGTCATTCCTTACTGCCTAACATCCACTGCGGAACTCAAGCATCTGCTGCTGGTCTTCAAAGCTGCAAAGATGATCCAACAGTCCTGATCAGACTTGGCAACACATTACACTTTCACACATGAAGTGTGCAATTTGTCATGTTAAAGAAACAGTTCACTCAAAAAAGAAGAAGAAAAAAACAAATTGTCTAATTTTATCTCATCCTTGTGTTCTTCCAACCATTTGTGAATGAGCACAGGAGAGCAATGATAACCACGAATTTACAGTGAAACTGTTTAAATGCATTGTTTATCACTAAAACTGATCAAAACACTTACATCATTAGTGAGTAGCATGGACTTTTTTGCTGATACTCTTGGGTGCTTTATTAAGCATGAAAGTGAATCACAGTGTTCCACCATAGTATTGAATTCACACAAACGGATATTAAATTATCTCCTTTTGTGTTCCAAGAAAAAAAGGAAAGTCATACAGGTTTAGAACTACTTGAGGGAGAAAATGACGCTATACCTGGATTTGCGAGAACTATCTCTTTATAACACCATCTTTTATCTGAATTTAAAGGTGTTATAAGATTTTTCTTGTTCTGCATGACATATATCTCATAAATGGGTGTTCTGAGAAACACCATCTGGCTCAGAGAAAAAAATAAACAGGTGTGCCACAGTTTTTAAGAAACCCTAAGAAATACTCTCATCCTGTGAATCATTTAGCATGTTCAGTTTGCTG
The DNA here is from genome assembly GCA_038021265.1 of Cyprinella venusta. Classification (NCBI taxonomy): domain Eukaryota; kingdom Metazoa; phylum Chordata; class Actinopteri; order Cypriniformes; family Leuciscidae; genus Cyprinella; species Cyprinella venusta. Next base: position 10,522,742 of record CM075881.1, on the reverse strand, counting down.
AGATGTTAAGTCAATTACATCAAAACTTTGAAGCTTCAAAAAGTTTACTGTCATTATTTCAGAATATTAAGCCTATAAGTCCTCCATCGATTCAATCTTCCACAAATTCAGTCTTTGTAGCTTGTAGAAACAAACACATTAAAATTTATTAAAGTACTGGCATCACAAAATGCACCTTATATCCGCGTTTGACAGCACATTTTGTGAATCAGAGGCAGTTGTTTGAAGTCATGCTAACCTAACTTTCTTTTACAAATTTATATTTTGTAAAATTTTGGACAGCCTAGGCTATGTGACATATTTTAGCTTAAAACTAAGAAAATAACCAAAAGACGATAACTTTGGGGCACTATTCATTTTGAACCAACAATATTCTAAGATTAGAGTAAACTTTATAGATATAAGCAATGTGTAGAATATCGGATATCAATAAAAAAAAGTTGTCAAATTACATTTGAAAGGATTATTATCACTTCTATGGACCAGGACCTCAGAGTATATTTTACAAACTATAAATATTTTTTGCTAGTAATTATCAATATTTAAATGTCAGAATCATAAAGTAAACATTATATGGTTGAAAACACTAAACAGTTGTGATAAATGACGAGCGCTGAGTGCGTCCGTCTCTGGTGAACTAATCACACCGTGTGATCATACGCTTTAAAGTGATCATTAGTAAATGTAAAATATATATATATATATATATATATATATATATATATTGTCTTTTGGAAGCTGCGTTCAAATCCATTTGGCTTAAAAATCTGAGGGGGCACGTTCGGTTTGAATGGACATGGCGCCTCTGTTCTTGCTCGTCAAGCAAATACAGTTGCAAAACCATTTATTGTTTGTGCTTTGATCAATGAAAATCAGTTTTTTTTTTTCTAAAATATCTTCATTTAAACTTTAAAGATGAACAAATGGGTCTGGAATGACACAAGGAAGGGTAACTGATGACAATATTCCGGGATATCTGCAGGGCTTTTAAAAACAAATGTAAGGTTTTTAAGATCATTTTTTAAGACCTGCACAAAAACAATTACTACCATATGGTTAGAGCAGTTAACATTCTGAAGTGTAAAATGAATGTAAAAGCAATGATTCAAACAACTTAACAGTCTAAATGCAGGTTTTACAAAATAATAAGCCTCACATTTCAGCATTTAAACCATTTAAGAAAAGGGTCAAAATTATAAATTATTACATTTATTTTATGATTATATAACACATGAAGCACATTTTCTTCTTTTCGATCCACCAGTTAACAACACTAAATTTGCATTTTCAATCAGCCCTTTACGTGCTCTCTCTGATGGCAGGCGGCGCTTGTGGAATAGCATAACTATAAGGTTTTCCCTGGTAACCCCTGTATACAAAGCAGCTAAGCTTATTAGAAAGGGTGAATTTTTATGAAAAGTTGACATGTGATATAAATACCATAAGGCAAACAATGTTATAATTCAATTCCTTAGCATAAATCAGCGGGATTCATTGATTGTGAATGTGAACTGTGCTGAAACCATCACATTAAGTCTTTTATGGTACCATTTAAGAAATGTAAGACTTTTTATGGCCTTAAACTTGATACAACTGAATTTAAGACTTTAAGTACCTACGGGAACTCTATGTTAATTTTTGGGTGAACTAACCCCTTAAGTGGTCCAACATTTCAACTAATGGCTAATTCCCCGTTTTTGGTGGGAATAGGCTACCTGTTTTTCACAATTCACAGTGCACCAATGAATGGCGACCAAAGCAGACAATCACCAGATTACAGTATGTCAACATCATCAGATGCCAACAGGGGTAACACACTGATATGATCAAACTCGACAAAGTGTAGCAATTGGTTGGTGTTTGTCAGTGCAGTGTGAAGTGACCTTTACAGAACAATGGAAGACAAGGGTCAGGGCAGGAGGTTTTGGGGAATCCTGTTTGAAACCAACGTTTGGCACCACTAGCGATGCATAAAAACACACATTTCACTTTTAAAATCCTGAAGATTGAGAGAGTTTAATTATGATGTATATCCGCAAATATTATTAAAAGGTTACGATTGCAGACACAAATAAAGAGACATAAAAAGACAAGTTTTTGGGTAGGTCATAAATACTACAGAAACTGAATAAAGTAATCCAATGTAAAATAACACTGGATAGTCTTAAATACATAGGCTATTACTTCTGATTCCTTACAATTAATGCTATATTATGTTAATTGTTTTGACAACAAAATTAATGACAGACACATATGGCTGCGTTCACTTTAAGAACTAGAAAGAAGACACAGCACCGCGAGCCCTGGATATGGAAAAAAAATCGTTTCGTGGCCGGTTTTGAATGGATTTTAAAAAACGATTAATCGAAAAATTGTTTGTTTTTTTGGTTTTTTGCCCAGCCCAATTAAGCAGTTTAGGCAATTATTACAATTAGGCAATTAACACTGCAAATTCCAGAAGGCAGATAACTGTCTTTGATTGAATTAAAGAGTGAATGTCGGTGAGCTTTCTTTAAAAGATAACTACTATAAGGTAATACTACATTATTTATTCTCATCTCGCAGACCGCTGTATTGGGCTGTACTTTTAACTAATCAGCCTGACCAAGGCCTCCTCCCTAGTCTCTTCCAGTACCAGAGTAATTACCCCTGTGGAGACTCCCGCTCTGCGTTCCAACAGCACCATTAATAACTGTTGTGTAATCAAATTATCCATCCTCTCCCTCTCTCAGTCGCTGCTGATTAGTCTGCTATAATGAGAAGCGCTGATGGCCTGCATGCAGCTTTGATCTCTAAACTCCCATCAGAGCCCTATGGAGACAGAGGCCATGAGACCCACTCTGGAGGTGTGGTACACCAGGGTTCCCGGTTGCAACAGGAAACTAATGGCCTTCGAGACCAAAACCGAGCCCACCTTATTTAAGAAACAACCCTGTTGCACTGACAGCCGAGAGATAAATGATGTCAACCTTTGGTAGGATAAAAAAGAAGAGAGCAAAATAATTATTTCTCGACAAGGATCACTGACCCATCAGTCCTCGCACAGGTGATAAGTTCAGAGGAAATATCTACCCAACTCATGGTCTCCATGAGAGATACCCTTTATGGCACGACCTTCCTATTTCTTAGCTTAATATACTGCTTGCTTGGAGCGTAGTTTATGAGCAGGACGCAGAGTTGTGTCTTGTCCTCAGATGAATGGCCGTACAATCCACAGGTGTCAGAGTGAGTAAGATGGCCTTGCGTTTTTGTCACTCGAGCTTATGGCCTCGTGGTGGGGTGACGGCCGCCATATGTTGGTCTCATCATTGGCTTTGATATCCCTATTGCTCACCTGCACTGCTCACAAGACTCATAGGTAGATTGCGAAGCCTTTACGAGCAAGATGGACAGTCTGTGGATCGTACCAACGTTGTGATTGATTTTCTCACTATCGTACCATGCAGCTGTCCCCTCTGTGTCATCCAACATCTGCTAAATCGACAACAACAAAAAAGCTCTCTGAACATCTTGCACCCATTCAAAGGATGCTTGAAAACACACAAAGGCCCTCAAAGTCACTTTACTGTTATTTATCATTTATGCACATTTATTTGAGCTTCATATGTTCCCTTTTTCTTAGCCTGACAGATGCCTCCACCAAATCTTGTTCCACTGAGGGAATGAATGCAGCTATTTAATGAGCACCGAAGTAATTATCATAACGGAGAAACTATTAAAGAAAACTAATGAGTAGAATGGAAGGGTCAATTACATTCACCAAAAAAAATGTACCTCTTTTTTCCCCATTCTTAAAGTACTCTAATTCAAGACCAGAAGAAATGAATCAAATGGAGTGGCACAGCACTGCCTCAGCATGATTAAGCATTGCAAAGCCATTTCATCTTTTCAATACTCACTTAAAACTAGTCTGACAAATAAATGCACATACTTTACAAGATTCACTGAAAAAAAACAACAACTAGTTGACAAACACTTGATTGTTTTAGCTAAATTGTAGAACTGACCATTGCCTGGCAAATGATTTCCTACACAGCAGTGCTAGTTTCCTTTCTCATATCATTCTTTCTTTTCATAATACTCAAATCAATATTTCATATCCATTTATTTATTTGTTAAAAAGCCGTGAAATAAGCAGGGTAATGTGCAGTTAGCCGCTCATTATCGTAAAAAATAAGCCCCTTCAGGCTGAGATAGACCATCGTTGTGCGGGGTGTACTGTCTCCCCAGGGGCGAATTGCTCTGGCGATCTTGACCTTTGTCAAGAGTACAGAAGTCTCCTGTGGTTTTATTTTGTGATAACGAACAGCTCACTGTACATCACCTTTTACTTATGTGTAACAATATGCAAATGCAACTTCATAAGTCTCAAAATTCATAATTTCATACATGCGCACAAACCAATAAATAAAAATCCATATATTAATGCATAAAACAAAAACAATCATGTTAATGGTTTATTCAGACCAGATTCAAAGCAAGGCTCTTGCATGTGTATATTTTATAGAAGAGAAATTTAATAATGAGATGCTGATTGAGATGTATGATCAAAGCTATTCTATATACAAAGCTTACACTCAATTGATTAAAGTCGTGCACAAGATAAAATAAATAACAAAAAGAAAATTGGTCAGGGCCAAGGGGAGCTGAGGAAGTTGTGGTGGCTTTAAGTTAGACCACAGCAATAAGACTAGATGTGGCACTGATCTAAACTCCCTTTGTGTCACTGTAGCCTTGCTGCCACATCCAATTAACAGCCTGTCAGATTTCCCAGCATGCAGCCAGAGCGATTCCTCCCTTGGGGAAACAGTACACCCTGCATAACGATGGTCTATCTCATCTGTCTCAACATGCACCTTTCTACAAGCATAACCATTCCACTCTTTTCTGGATATCTGCAAAACCACACTAAATGGTCTAGCATCAATCACATAAGTAATTGCAGTAGCATGAACTGGTCCACGGGACTGTATCCATGGATACGGTCCACCTGGTCCGGGTGAGTTCACCCAGTGGGTGAGCAGGCCAGGACATGAATGGTGTCAGAGCACCTCCGTTCAGGACTAATGAAGCCCAACTGATTCATGAGCAAGACATTTGGAATGACTCATCTGCTGTGAAGGCGAGAAGCGACCGGATCTCTGCCAGCCTGCTTCAGGCCACTGCCGTGCCATGCTGGCTTTACAAGGCACCTTTGAAATACAGAATTATGGGATTTGCCTTTGTTGTTCGCTAGCAGATGAAAGAGGTGAGGAATAAACAGTGATGTCACTGTCATTAGCGGTGTTTGTACAACAAGTGGTTTTAGACCATAGTTTGGTAACACAGTAGGTGTAAAAACACTGTGAATCATGCCCAGCTCAGAACTGCTCATTTTCAGATCTGTGATAATCAAATCCCACCCTCAGTGGTAGCAAGAAGCAAGTGCTCTTGATGTTTAGATCTTCAGCAGATTGAAAGGAGAGCAAAAGATCAAACGCATCATCACAATATAAATGTTTGTGTTAGAAAGATATCTGCACTGGGCTACTTCTTAGAAACTCTTTAGAGATAAAAGTTACATCTGATTTTAGAATTAGAAATCGTTAAAGGGGTCATATGATTTTACATGTACTTTTACAATTTGATTGTACTGAAATGTGTGTTGGCAATGCCTGTACACAACCATCATATAATGATAAAAATCCATCCAGTTTTTCTTTAATCTTCTAATATGTTTTACCCTGCCTCAAATTGAGCCGTTCAATTTAGTGACGTCACTAAATCGGATGCACCTCCCACAATTGTTGATTGACAGCAGCGTTTCAACACATCTCTGAACATAACTTGAACGAGCGGTCATCATAGTCAGCTATTGTTGTCAAAGAGATTGTGGTGTTCTGTTCTTAGGTGTAATAACGAACAGAGCAGTCATTTTAATTAGAGGTTGCACGATTAATCGGCCGTTTTTTGTATTTTTTAACATAATCTGCAAATATCCAAGTATATCAAGCCGATTATTAGGCAGGCGCATCTGTGGGCAGCCTAGTGTTGTCATGGAACACGAGTTTGACGCCCGCTGCTGCTGGTCATTTCCCAGCTGAGTGAGCAGACCTCATACGCACAACCGGCGCTGCGTCATAGAATGTCTCTGAATAGGTTCACACCCACTTTTGGGGGAAACAAATTAGACTCCCCATAGACTTTAATACAAAATAACGGCAAAAACCAATGCCCGTACATAGCTGACAGGCGTAAATAACTTAAGAAATCACTTATATATACCTTGTCAAGTAATTATATGTCCACCCTGCCTGCCATAGAGCGTGAAAGATACACGAAAGATACAAAAAGATACACATTTTTTTATGCCCGTTATCAACTAGCCCAGGCTACCTGCCATCATCATCATAAATTCATAAGATATACATTAAGGTGTTTTACTTTAAAAAACGAAATAAAATCATTCACTGGCTTACCTGGTGACTGGACGAGGTACAAATAAATGTCCGGGTAAGACACCTCTGGCCACTAGGTGGGGTTGTTTACCCCAATTTGACATTGGGAGAATAAAGTGACATGTTTTTAAATTGGCCAAATTAAGTTTGTGTGTGTATCTTTCACGCTCTATGGCAGGCAGGGTGGACAAAATTGACAGTTAAGTTCCCGGATGTGCCGGTTGTGCATATCCAGTGCCTGAGGAAGGAGCTAGCTAAGTGCCTTGGAGAAAACGGTAAAGATTCAATTCTCATAACTCCTTTATATCTAATTAAAAACTTTTGACGTGTTACTGCCAACTTCGAGAGAAAACCTGAATAAGCGACATGACATTCGGCTATTTTGGATCGTAGTTGAAGTTGCATTATCACAGTAGAAGAGTTGTTATCATGTCACAAAAATAAGTAAGCAATAATTTTGCAATTACAGGGTGAATCTTAGACTTTTATTTGTTCTGTTTGCGTGTCTTATATTTGAGAGGGTTGTCACTCAATGCAGAGAAATAAGTAATAAAAAAGAGACTAACACACCATTGGCTGGTGACAGACTGCCAATGCTTTGCTAGCGGGTAGCTACAGACAGACCCGGTGCTAATACAGCACTGGAACCTTGATGATCATTATCTACCACACCGAATATCAACGCGGATTTCTTTGCTTCATTTCATTGCTACTGTTACGCCAGTGCTTCTCTTGGATGCTCAGAAAACGGACGTTAGAATAACAGAAACATCGCTTTACTGCACGTGATGCTAGTCATGAAGGCGATTGCACTAAATTAGAAGTATCAAATAAATAATTGAATTCAACCCTTTGATGTGTTTTTAGCCATTATTTTCATTGTTAATATGCCCCCAGTCTTTTTAGAAAACTCACTTATATTTCTTGAAATATTTATTTTACTGACGATTAAAGAGTTAACAAAGACTCTTCAAGAATCAAACCACGGCTGACCTCAGGAGGCCAGATTCTCCATTTCAAAAAGGTTTCACTAGCAAAACAGTATAATTAATAACATTCTCAAAGCAAAAACCCTTTTAGAACAGAATCTCAAGCCATCAAGCGATCAGACGTCAATATCAGCACAGCAAGAAACACATTTAGCATTGCTGATTTAGCCTGGAGCTAAACAAATGTCTGTACGGCTGTGTAGAGAGGGCAGACGTTTATTTTCAGACACTAATACATCAGACACATGCTTTCTCTCTCTCCTCTCTCTCTCAGGAGCTAGGCTAATAGCTGACCATGAGCACAGCAGGGCACACAGTCAGAAAAGGGGGGGCTAAATGATAGCAGATCTGCAATCTCTCCAAGAGAGAACAGTAGTGTGAGTGGGAAATGGACGACCTATCTGCTGTCTTCACCATGGGAACTATTATCAGACCTGGTCATGCTGTGCCATTTCCAAATAAATAAATCATCTTCAAGGCTCAGCAGAAGAATTAATCACCTGTAGCATTGTCTCTCACACACACTCTTCATCAAATCCCATTAACTATTATGCCAAATACAAAACAGGATTAAAAGTAGCATATTCAAACTCGATTACTACATTTTCTGAAGAAAAAGTTGAGTGGTGTTGGCGTGTATGACTTGCCACACTGTGATGCTAGGGTTTTTACTTGCATGTTGCTCTGTGATTTACTAGCCACATTAGCACACATCTAAAAAAACTACATGATTTATGGGTAGCAAAAATTCCATGTGCTGAGGTACATTTTAAAAAATAAATAGACAGGCCCAGTTATATTTTAAATAATCAATAGATTTTACATCACAGCCACGATGCAATGAACTAGCTGGTTGCAGGATGTTTTAGAGAAAGGAACATTTTAATTCTGAAGAGAATCTGATTGGATAAGAGAGGGCTACTCTCTGAGAGAACAAAGTAAATTAACATTTGAACTGACTCGTGTGAGAGTAGCATCACCATTTCAAGACAAAAGTCTCACCTCAGAATCATCCTAAGTCTTTCCCTCTTTTAGTAATATATATATATATATATATATATATTACTGACCCAAGCTTTTGAAAGCTAGATGGACTCACAGCTAACACGTTAAATAAAATATAAGAATCACTCCTTTTCATTTCATGGCATCGTTAATCCGCAATGTAATGCGTTTGTTCAACCCCTAAAGTAGTATGCTCAATATTAATAATAATACTTTCAACCAGCAGTACTACTTGCACTCAGTATCAAAGACAAGTCATCTTTTCTATCAGTCTGACTGCTTAATTTAATATATTCCATCATGGCACGGTACCATACAGCCACATAAACTGAAATATGTAATAAAAATCATTGTGATTCAACTTGAACATGCACAAAGGGAGCTTGGTTGTGGGTACCATGGAGATGAAAAGAGGAAGCCACGCCCCCACAAGCGCTAGTCTGTAGTTATCTTTACGCATCACTTGGCTGTGTGCACATGAACCCCAAGCCATGAGCAAATCAAATGGACCATTTATTTTGAGGGAAAATAACATTTTGATGTGACATATATTTATGGCCAGCTGTTGGAAGGAACAGTAAAAAATTGCAATGTCGGCAGTCACTCTGCTTGATGGGTTCCTTTGCAAAGCATGTGCTTGTATTTTTAGTAAAACAAAACGCTGGATGATGCACAAAGTCCACTGGCTCAGCTAAAAGACTGACATCTTTTCCATAAATTATCTGTCCATCTTACCAAAAGTAACGTTTGCATGCCTATGCCCAGGTTTCACAGACAAGGCTTTAACTAATGCCAGAATAAAATGCATGTTTGACCTGTTATAACTGAAAGTAACTTGCACTGCCACAAATGTATTTTTGTGTATTGTCAAGTTTACTAAGAAGTACTGATCATAAATCAGCATGGTATTCAGTCCATTAAGATAAATTTAACGTATGTAAAGTGCGTCTCTCGCAATGGCACTTTTTGCCAGTAAACAGATTAAACCCTGCCAGTCACTATAAGACTAAGATCTATACACTGGTGTGACGTCATGTTTTATTTGTTCTGCTCAGTTTTGATAAAACAAAAGTTGATGCGATTAACCTAAATTAAATCTGAGTCGATAGTTGATTCACACCCAACAATAAAAGCAACAGAAGAAAATCAAGCATAGAATATGACCGTTTTAATCCACACTGAGAAATCTCGCTGCCAGCTTCACCAAGCTTCAAAAAATGATTCTCGTTAGTCTTTTGGCATCTACTTCTATGACTCTTTAATAAAAAGAAACAAACACAGCACAAATCAAATCACCCAATTCTGTTGGCAGACGCTTTCAATTGCTGTGCTTTGATTCAGCCCAACTACAACTGGAGAGAGCTTTACATGGATCTCCACGTTCAAAAGTACTTATGAAAGTGTTTCCATTCACTGAGCCCATGATCTAGCTAAACAATCTGATGGATAAAAGACAGATGGAGCAAGGGACCAGCGCATTTTAGCTTATGTGGGTGATGCCAGTCCAGCTAATGTTTTCACATCATTTCCTGTCCTCTATTCACAATCAATAGAGTGTGCGGAACTGATTTCGATTGTTGTGTAAATGTGTAAAGAAACACACAATAATACGTATTAAAAGACATATACAGTGCTGCTTGAAAGTTTGTGAAACTCTGGCAGAATGTGAAAATGTGAATAATTTTAACAGAATAAAAGGGATCATACAAAATGCATGCTATTTTTTATTGAGTACTGTCCTATTTTACATGAAAGATGTTTACATATAATCCACAGGATAAAAAAATGCTGAATTTATAAAAGTGAGTAAAAAAATGAATATTTTGAGATCCATCTATTTACACTGACGACAATCGAGGTACTCAACACAACTATTAAAAAAGGTTCAAACATTCACTGATGCTCCAAAATGAAACTTTTTTAAAGACTTACATTTAAAGATCAGGAAGACAAATGAGGACAAAAAGGAGAGCAACCAGGAGGAAGAGGAGGATAATAGAGATCTGAAGGAGACTGAGACCTTTGTTTATATGTATGTAGTGTGAAATGAGTTGCATTTGTAGGTGTTTTTATTAGGGCTGTAACGATACACCAAACCCACAATGTGATTTGTATCAAGAGTTCTGACCCATGATTCTATCACTGGTGCAGGGCTTGAGGGATCAGGGCTTGAGGGGGCACTTGGGTGAAAAAAGGAGATTTTGAGAGAAAAAAAAAAATATACCAGTATTTTTATTGAATGACATTTGGAAAAACCTCTATAATCTGAACACCAAACTGTCAGTCAGCTGCAAAGATGAAGTTGAGATGCTGACTTGCGATCTTTATCGTCAATAAATTGGTATTAAATGCATTTTCTGAGAATTTATATTTCAAGTTTTGGCGGCAAATTTCCCACTTCTCACGTCGCGATACAGATTTGTGGACCTGAGTATCGCGATTTTGATTTTATATTGCGTATAGTTACAGCCCTAGTTATTATAGCACAATTCTTAACACCTCACCCCAAACCTGGTTATGGTTCATGGTTACAAGTAAAGCTCTCAAATCTAATTCATGTTCAGATTGCATCTTGCCAAGTTGATATCATTGATGCCAAAATACTATTGGCTCAAGTCTGTTTCTCTTTTCCAGCTTGACAGTAATGACCGTGACTAACAAACAGTATTAAATTGGATCTGTCACATTCGGCCAATATTCAATCCATTTTAAAAGGTCAGTATGGGTGCCAAGTCCAATCCAGGTATTGGATCGGTGAATCCCTACAATATTTTTTTTTTTTTTTAAATCCCAAAAATGTCGAACATCCATTTTGAGGAAGGCAGCCGGAAAAAGTCACAGTATTTGATAAATCTGAGAGGTGAGATGGAAAATATGTGCAGAGAGGCTGAGAAATGCAGAGTAAGGTCACGGTCGAGCTCCCAAACGACAGGCCTGTTCTCGGACAATCAGTCGACACGCTGCCTGTGGATGATTGACAGCAAGGGAGACAGGTTGGCACAGAGGGGAGGCAGAGTCAAGCTCCTGCAAACCACCCCAGGGCAGACCAGCTCTTACTCAAACACACACACTTTTCTTGGAAATAGACTGAAAATCCACGGCCTTCTGAGACTCAGAGGCCCCTCGCTTGTGTAGTGGTTCACATCTGTCTCCCAGCATCCATTACCCCTTCTACTCTCCTTCTATCTTACTGCCTGACACTCCGCGTCATTCACACTCAGCCTAATGTCACTGTTTGATATAAGCATAAAGGCAGCCCTGTTCAGGAACTATAATCCTACTCAGATCCTCCACTGTGGAAGAAAAAAAAGCAAAAGAATGGGAAGGAAATAAAAAAAATACTATTTTTCTGTTTGGCTGCTTACATTAGCAGCAGGCTCTGATAGAGGGATTTCCATAGGATTAATGGGAACAGGAGAAGAGTAAATGGGCCGGACTTTGAGAAATCCTTCAAACGTGGAAAAAAAAAAACTTCATATTTATCCAATTTTTCAGTACTTTTATTTGGATTGTTGGAGCAGTCTACAATCAAATGTTAACAGTTAAAAAGAATTATCTTTAGAACAGCTGAACAAAAGCTGTAGCATTAGCAAACAGAGCTATGGTGAGTTACATTTGTATAGGCTTTACCATGTAACTAAAAAGAAGCATTTGAAGTCACTATTTTACAATTAGAGCATGCGCGATCAAGTTTTGAGTGTAACATGCTTTAGATGGCTCATTGCCGATGGCTGTGCTGTCAGAAGCTGAGGTTATTAAATGGGTGAAATATCACAATTTGCTAGAATCCATACAACCTATCACAGTTATACTGTCATGACCTCAAACATCATGTTGATAACTTCATGTGAAATTATTGCAATTTGATTTAAAAAAAAAAAAAGTTCCAGATAACGGCGCACACTCTGACGTTGCAAGGCAAAAACCCCAGTTTTACTGTCTACACGACAACAATGTAACCAGAGTTTCTGAAAATCCTTACCCTGGCAAGGTTTTTCAAAAATGTTCGGTTTCATTGAGCTGATACTGCGTTTCCATGTGGACGAACGGCCGAAGCTTGTAAAAAAAGTCAGTTATAAAAAATACCCGTGTGGACAAGGCCTGAGACTGTTCATTAAATATTACTGCTACCACTTAGATCTTGCTTCTGGTTCTGCTTCAACGGAAATTGTAACAATAGGCTTCATTCAAAAACATTAAAAAGATCTTACCAACCCTAAACTTTTGAACGGTAAAATCTCTCTGCAAAAAATTCAAGTTATGTGTATGCATGTTCGCCAAATAACGGAGACAAAAAGGACCTCAATGAATTTTTATTTCACACCAATATCAAATGTGTGCATTTGTATAAAAGTGAAAAGTAAAGTCAGCCTAATAATCTGAAGCTGATCTCTAAGCATCAGCTCGTACCTTTCCTTCAGTAGTAAATAATAACAAAATAGCCAAACAGGAATAAAAAAGATGAACCACAAAAAGCCAAAATCTCAGCATTAACCAACTAACCTTCAATCTGCAGATTGGTCATCTTAATGATTTTGTTTACCTGGTCCTGCCATTGACCTTTCTTTTCTTTATTAACCATCTGTCTGCACATCACATCTAATCAAATCAGCTGCACACTTGCAGTCTTCAGACCCAAAGTTTTAAACCAAAGACAGGATGATACTTGAACGGCAAGTGAAGGAGAGCGCAATGATAGGTTCCATTAGAGGATGGCACAATGCGGAGAAAAGACTGTCTAATTACTGGTATGCACTTATGCAAGAGCCACCTTCTGAATGCTTAATGCGTCCTGCATGTCCATTGATATTCAGCACTCAGGCGACCCAAGTCCAATAGGAAGTTTAGAGCGTGTAAGCACTGAAGGATAGGAATAACCACCACAGATGTGCTGACATCAAGCTCGTTTTCAGCTTGAAAAACATCCCAGCAAAAGTTTGCATTCCCTCATTCAAGCTACGTCCTTGATTGCACATAAGAAAACGGACACATTTCTTGGGTGAGTTCTCAGCTTTGACGTTCCCTCCATTAGCCTCAAGCAAGGAGCTCCAGTCTGATCGATATGAGCACAAGCCCGTCGTGAATCATACTGGGAACATTTACGGAGAGCAAACCCCGTCTCTAAGCAAACAAACAAGATTTGTACCACCATGTGAGCATAACATCAGTGATCCGTTTACAGAAATGTCTTTTTACGGATCTTTTAGCAAGCATAATAATGTAGTGAAATAATTTGTGGCATCAGCAAAAGGCCAAGATGGTGAAGGACTGGTGTCGTAGATCTCCATTAGAGTAAAGGAAGAGCATGTAGCTAATTACTCCATTTGATTTCTTCCTTGAGTCGACACAAAGGCCGATGCCAACAGAGGTGAGACTGCTACATCATTTAATGAATTAAAGGTTGCTAATTATTAACGTTTAAATCACCATATGTCGCTTATACGTGGCTTGGCTCTGATCCTGCTTTCCTGCATGCAGGTGCATTTTGGGAACTTTCTATAAAACCTTTGGCAATTTGTAGGCACATGTGTCCTTGTGGGATCTGATAAGCCTGCATTTGAAAGGGTAAAATAAAAGGGGATTAAAAGAACACATACTGGCCCCGGCCGTGAGAAAGCTGTGAATACTCCACTGGCCCAGAACCAAACACATGAGTCAGAGTCATTAGAGCTTATCCCTGGAAATCACAAGACCCTTTCCCGTATCAATATTAGCACAGATAGGGACAGCGCAGAGCCCAGAGGAATGGGCCGGAATGGGTATCATTAGGAAGTTTGAGACTGGATTAATTTTACTGTGTATAATTAGAGCACATGTAAGGCACTTCCTCTTGATTACCATTGAATCGCAGTAACAGAATCATTGGATGTCAGAGCCGTAGCCTTGAAGGCAGCGTGTGACATATGGAGCAGTTGCGCTTCAGGTTACAATAATTCTAGGTACTTTCCCGATTCTCTTTTTCACCTTTGGTTCCTTTACATATAAAGAATCATTGTAAATCCAACAGGCACTGATAATGTATACAATAGTAATTTTTGCTTAATGGATTGTGATTGTAAAAAATCAGAAATGATTAGTTCTCCAAAGTCTTCGGGCTGGAGTTTATCACGAGTTATGTAAAAGAACCATCATGACAGAATTCACAAATGTATAAATTTGTAAGAAGTTTGAGACTAGAAATGCATCACGCCGCATACTTTTTAGTAAAACTAACTACTTCTTTGTAAGCAAGGTTGGGTATTATTAACTCATTTCTGTATCCAATATGTATCCAGCATAGTTTTATCCTTTGGGGCTGTCACAGAATGACACTGTTATAAAAATATAAAACAAAAAACAATTGTGGGCGGTTATATTTAGTAAGCACATTGCATTATCTTGCATTATCTGCAATTTACACTATAGAGTTTTGCATCAAATTCAACCATTTTTCAGTGCAAAAAACCTGCTACATTCAATGAAAAATAAACAACTATTTACAACAAAATAGTAATAGTAACTATAAAAGTACATTAATTGCTAAAAAATCTTTCTTGTGGCAGGGGCATTAAAAATGTTGGCAGGGCAAAACAAATCCTTGCCCTGCATTGATTTTCACACATTACTGCACTGATCACAACTTTAGTTTAAAAAATGAGATTCAACGACTCTACCAAAATAATAGGAGGAGATTGTCGGAGGAAAAATGGCAAAAAAAGTTTGGTTTGTTGCTTACAAAACATTTTTATGCTTACTGTTCGGACATTTTTTCTGTTACCTGCAAGCACTAGCATTTCCTAGAGTAAATGAAAAGTAAATCCTGAAATAACATCTCTGATTTGTGCAAAAACATAGTTTTGACCTCACTAAATAGTATGCCCAATTGCATCTACTTTATGCAGCCAAGAAAACAAAAGGTTATTGCAGACCAGGCACTAGCGGAATGAAGACATGAGGAAACGAGATGACTTAAATTTTCAATTTATCTACCATTTTTACTGCTCTTTATCTGCACTTAATGTTCTGCTGCCTGAATAGACCGCCATGATTCACCAAGTCTTCGCTAATTGTGGCCATTCATTAGCGTAGTGCTTGGACAGCCAGACATAATGGCCTGGTTTTATCAATTTTGCCATGATGGCACAATTATGCTCTTATTTGACATTAAACATGAAAGGCAGAAAGGGACAGACTGGCCACAGACATGCTCGCACAGAGGAAATGTCAGTGTGTCTGGGAAGGAGACCTACTCGCTGAGGAACAGAGGTTTGGACAACACAACTGAGAGAAAGCTGGTATTCCGCCAGCTCGCTGCCATGGACATCGAAACTCAGCAGGGAAATGCTCCTCCGTCCCACATTAGCGCTGACATTCTGCATTCAAACGATGCCACAACCCAGCATGGGCAGCAGTGGTGGGCGGGCGTGCCATAAAGCTACTGTGACAGCCCACCTGGAGCTGGGGATGGGGTGGATAATCCTGCCGTAGTTTGATTATGGGAGACCGGACCCCAAGGAGGATGCAGGTGACAAATCAGATCCGACAACAGACACAACAGCATCTGACACTTGGGAGGGGACACCGCCTGTAATAGCCAGCATGAAGTACCAAGCACACCTGACCCCAAAGTGAGAATAATGAGCTTCTGGCTGGAACACACCAGCGTGGGGCCCTTCAAATCATAGTGTGAATAGTACGCCAGAACATCATTTCACAGCATCGGTTGGCCAGACAAATGGAGAAAAATGGCACCCTGGTTTGGCCAGTGTTGGGTCAGGGGGCAACAACAACAGGACACCTTCCATTTCACTTCACGATCACCAAAGCAACTCCTTGGAAAAGTGTATTTCAAGGGCAAAAATAAAACTGAACCGTTAAAAACAAGAGCCCTTAGTCCCACCTCTCACCCCACGGGATTTCTCACCATAGAACACAAACAAAAGTTTTCAAATACATAAAAAGGAAATATGAACGGTTTTCTTGGTAACAAAAATGGGATATCAAATATAAGAAGTCAATTTACTTCTATTATTATCCATTAAAATCTTTGCCATTTTATTGCATGGGTTGTTTCACTTTATTTCAACACTGAGGAATAAAAAATAATCACTAGTAGAGAGGTTCAGCGAGGCTGCGCTCATCACCCCACAAAATCTAACAAAAATTAGGCAGGGATCCGTGGGTATTCAAGTCAATCAGTATGTAATGAGAAACAAAGAAAAGAAATGATACTGACCAAAAAAAGAGCCAAATACCCAGAGCACCGCTGTGTTTTTTTTATTAGTTCTGCCTCAGTACATTTCACTCTAATACAAATATCCACTTGAACTCCAAGAACAGAGTAAGACTCCATAATTGATATCACTATGAGTAACTAACTATTCATTAACAAATCGACTGCAATTATTTTCCCTGTATGAGTCCTGACTCCAGTCCACCTGATCAGTTTCAGGCAACCAGTTTGGTGGCAATTTTATGACATATTTTCCAAGATAGCTCAGCTCCATTATGTCTTTAATCAAACAAACAGAACAATGTAATAAATGAGGTCAGATTATTGTGTATGAAGTCGTTTGAACATTCAGTTACTTTGATAAAAAAATCAATCTGTTCAGTGGACCACTTTGAATGAAAAAAAAAACATAAATTGCATTAACAAGTCCACTGCTACACTGTTAAGATTAAATGGAGACCAAATGGCGACTTTTAATTAAGCCTTCAGCTTCAACGACTTTCTACAAAGAAAAAAGACTCCAACAATCTCACACATACCAAATAAGACTATTTTTCTGAATATTTTTTGATTTTTTTTCTTGGACATGCATCTGAAAAAAATGGCCAAAAATGCTAATTCAAAGTAAAGCTTACTGTGGCCCTAAAAGAGTCCGCTTTGAAGACATTGACAGATAAGTGTGCAAGTACATTAGCCTGGCTCAACCCTCCTGTACTTCCGCTCAATTTTCATTTTCCTTCAGTATGTCGTCTGGGTTTGCGGTATATTCACAGGTTTTCTCCAGCCAATTTTTTACCAGTCCAATCAGCGAGCAGAGGGAGTGGCTGAGAACGATGTTGTTAATGTTGTGCGCTATTTTAAGTTGTAGTTCAGTAATGGTGGTGGAGAAAGATGCGAGCAAAGCCATTCGGTCCGTTGTGGCGACGCTGCTGAATATCTAGAAGTTAAAGCCGTAGCAAGAACAATCTTTGCTAAGTTTTGTTGGTGGCAATGATGTTGTGACCCTCTTCCCCATGGTGTTCGGGAAAAGACATATGTCACAACCAAACGTTAGCGTTTGCATCCCTACTTAAGTTTTCGGCGCTATGTGATCGGCCTTAGGAAAAAAAACATTCATATCAACATCTGTGACATGTCAACATCTGTCACTGTATATAAAAAGGTAAGAAATCAGTCATTGTGAAATCTACTGGAAATGAGAACTACAGGATATTTTTATGGTATGCCATTAACTGTTTTTTTTTTTTAAATCATTGTACATTTTACCAACACTTACCATACTTTCAATATGAAAATTTAAATTTGAAATATATGCATAATACTGTATATTTTATATGTAGCCCCACTAAAAAAATTACATAATATTTCATGTGGTCTTTTTACAGGAACAAAGTCTTAGAGACCAAATAAAATAGTCAAAAGTGCTGTCTATCTGTTTAGGAAATGCACTGATTTGCCAAGGTACCAAAATCCTCAATTAAAAGACATATCTCAAAATCAACTACCGACCAAGACCAAATTATTTGGCTTATGCTACGATGTATGCAATTTAAGAAATAACTTGGATCCTAATTAGATCCAAAAAAGGGACAAAACTGTTAACTTCAACAAAATAAGTAACCTCATGAGCAGTAAAATGAAAAATCACACTAAATGTTTACCAAGATAGGTGTTTCATTTTTTTGTCTTTTTTTGTTTGTTTGTTTGTTTTTTTGTTGTTGTTTTTTTTTGTTTTTTTGGCAATGCTTTGATCAAAGAGGGAAGGTTTTATCTCTGAGGATCTCGCAATAACCCACACTTTCTACAAAAGCCTTTTTGGTACAAAACACATGGTTGTTTTCCATGTCAACAATGGAGAGCTTGAGAAACCATCCAATTTCAAACAAGATATTAAAGCATAAGCCAGAGACAAATACCAGTGGCTTATTGTGACCTAGTGATAGCTAATACTTAAATTGTATTGACATCCCACACAAACAGTAGTTGGAGAAACAAAAGGATTTATGTGTGACAGAGAATGAGAGAGAAAGAGACATTCTTCTCAGAGCACTCTGTCTTCATTACTCTGTGTTTTAATGTCCATTGCTATAGCCATCTCTAAGGCTCAGCATGTATCTCAAAGGACCATTCCAGAAAATGAACCTCAGATGTGATTCATTCCACAGTGCTAAATTATCCCAGCTTTGCTTTAGCAAATTAAATTCCTTTCTTAACCCCACAGGACCCACAAGGCACTAGGCTTTTAAGAGAAATAACAGAAATCTCATAGCACGGAGAGTGACAAAAACCTGAACATGCAGACACCCAATGGTTCTAAATTTAACAATGCAAGTCAACTGAGAAAACACAAAAATGGAGCAAAATAGAACAAATGCCAAGCAAAACCGTAATTCTGGAGCAAATTTAAACCACACCAGACAGTTTTTGTTTCTTGTTAGCCCACTAGTGCTGGCTTAACCCTCATTCGGGGGTGCCGGTTCAAAAAACAACAGATGTTGATGCTCAACCTTGATGAAACCCTACAATCATGATACTGTAAGAGCCAGACAACATTTTCAATTAATTTTAAAACCATCTTTGTTCACATGCCTGAACATGAACATATGGAGCTCATCTGTCCTGAAACAAACATGTATCCTATCCTTAGTATGTGAAAAACTGAAAACAACTACAAATTTGCATTTGATGAAAGAAAACACAAGCAGTGCTTCCCTTGGCAAAACTTGCTAGGGTGTTTAATGTGATTGCTAAGGTGTTCTGAGTGGCTGTTTGCAGTATTATCAATAATGAAAACTGTGTCATCTGAAATAGAAATTCCTAATTAAAACAATAAGCTAAAATAAATGATCATGGCTTTAAAACAAAAATGTATATATATTTGTTTGTTTTTTAAAGCAATAACAGCTTTTTTTGGCTTTGGCATTAAGATTATAATTAAGACAAATTTAAGATTTGTCATTTTTCATAAAAACAACTATATTAACTGAACCCATGGTTTTTTTCTCTGCATAGAGAATTACGAGGCAGCCGCCTCCATCAAATTTCGTGCCGCCTCCGGCTCTCGACAAAACTCAAACAAATGCTCAGATGGCCTACCCTTTTCCCATCGTAATCGTTCTGTTGCGGGTTCCCGTGTCCATTCTCAAACCATATAGTTTGCCAATAGTGATGTGAAGATCAAAATCCACGGGTCGGGCGAGCCAAGTAATAAAACATTCCAATTAACCAAGGGTGGATGACAGAAGAATCATTATAATGTTTTGAGTTTAATAATACATTTAGTAATGTCCCGACTGGACAAATGCCCAGATTAAAACAATTTACAATATCAAAAAATTAAAATTAAAATAACTAGGGAATCACAGAAAATGTGAGGATGACACTGATTTTATTTCATTTATTGTAAACTGGCGATTGATAGCCAATAGTTGATAATTATAGGCCTACCTAATGTACTGACGGTAACAAAGTTGCGCTGTTGAGGCTTGTGCATTTATTTATAATATATTATCCAGTAAAGAAACATCACACCAGAGTGCTGTTTTCCTGAAGACCATCAGATTGAAACCAAGTCACTGATTTCATAACAGTTAAATAAACAGTTGAGTATCATTACAACATTACATTTAAAAAAAATAAAACTACAGACACTGAAACTAACAGCCACTGTGTAACAACTAAAAAAAACTAATTTGAAAGGCTAAAATCAGAATCAAAAATAGAATTTTAAAAAGTATAATAAATCTAGTTGTTATAGTGCACTGATATGCAGTTATAAGTGTTCTAAAAAACAGTCAGCCCTTAAGTACGATCTTCTGGCTGGGGTGTTTTCCTTTAATGTAAATCTATAAGGCTTTTCTGCCCAATCCATTGCAACAAAATTATAAAAATTATTTTAAAAAAAAAATATGAGATAATAAATTATCTGTATGGGGCTATATATGGCAGTTTTCCCCGTGGTATCGAAAACAGTATTGAATTTTCAAGGTATCATTGGAAGTTGGGAATTCCTGTAACGTAACATCAAATTGTCTAACTGCTTAGAAAAGTAGACACACACCACACAACAAGTAGCAAGATTTGAGGTATCATTCACATCCATGGCAAGTGTGAGTACTAGTGCCTCAGCAAACAGCAGTAATTAGAAATGTGGGTATATCAGAGGCCAGAATAGTAAAGAAAGGTCCAGAAAATGTCATTTGGAGGAGTGGCTGTGACTGACTATTGGATGTGTCAGCCTGCAGATGGAGGTTAGTGCTGGAGAACGATGGCTTTAGAACAGACTGAGCCTGAGTAATCACTGTGCTGACATCACAAGTCCTAAATCAATAATGGACAGAAGATCACACCCAGTGCCTCCCTTCCTGCAGATTAAGCCGTTTAAAGGTACAAGCATAATTGCTTACAAAAAGTGCAATATCCACTTCCTGACCTTACATTCTCTTTGTGGGTTTAATTAGCAGAGCAATGACACACTAATAGGAGCAAGATAGCCTTCCAGGAGGAGGGGTGGGCAGAAGATTGCTAACTTTCTTTATCCTGTGTTGACTTTCCCAGGATGATGAAAGCGAGATCTGAGAGGGTGTCCTCATGACCTCATAAGATGAGCAGAGTGTGATGTGTGCAGCCCTAGCAATTTTTGCTTCGTGCCTGCAGGGCTGATTATGATTGAGAAGAGGCAGGCACATGGAGTCGCCATACAGTAGCGCAGACCACTCACACCCGCCTTCCACCACACAGTCAGCTGCGCCGCTCTGACTCACGGCTCGCTGGCCAAATTTCAACAGTAAATCTGACATCACGAGAATGATAACGACTCAGGTTCAGCCAAGGATCCAAAAAAAGACTGGTGATCTTCGCCTCTTGATTCTTGAGTGCTCCTCCCAAATGAAAGAATCAATCTTGATTTAACACAGTGCCCTTCAGTAAGACTTGCCTTCCAGTGCTACAGATAGTAAAATGCTGGGGTATGAGTAATTTTATATCATCATAACTGTGGGTTTTATATCACGTCGTAGCTACGTTTGTTGGAAAAGGTTTATATTACACAACAAATAATGACACATCCAATATCAGTCCCCCAATATCAACAGTTTCACAGCTACATAGTATAAAGACACAATAAAACACAATCAAAGTAATATTATAAAACGGATAGTTGACTTTTAGCCATGCTTTACGTTCTCAAGTTTATATCACTTTTTTGTAAGGTGTAATATATTTCATTATATATATTTATATATATATATATATATATATATATATATACACACACACACATATACTATACACATATACTATGTTTACAGTACATAAACATAAAAAACACTTTAAAATATACCTTTTATTATAATATTTCAAAGATAGATAGATGGATAAATGGTCTGAAAACAGACATGATTTGGTATGGTGGGGTTTAGTGAGCCATGTGCAAAAAAAAAAAATGAGGGAACAGAAACAGAACAGGAGTTGGACTGTAAAGACACAGTGTACCGAGTAAAACAGAGAGAGAGAGAATCGCCTGAAGCATCCCACTTATTTCACCCCTCACTGATTGTCGATGATAACAGCCTATGCTCTCTTACACACACTACCGTCTGCAGTCCAAAAAAAGCACAGAAATAACTCACAACGCATACAGATAACAGCACTCGTGACAAATAACGGGGCAGCGAATGGTATATTCGGACTAGAGTTTATAAAATGAGGAAATTCCATTCAAGAATAGAAGATCAATGAAGCCTGTATGCCAGCATGCTCCAGTACAGCTATCTGACAGACTGGTAAAGTAGAGAAGAGTAGATGAAAAGATGTAGAAGACACATCAGGGTAGGTGCTACCTGCATTTCACCCCCGTTATTTAACATAAATCCCTATGCGTCTAGACAATTCATTAATTTGACAGATATACCAGTGGAGTGCATATGCTATGGGACACTGAAACACCATTAGGAGCTGCCATATCCTGCCATCTTAAAACTAAAGGCAATTACAGAGTGCCAGTTCTCATACAGAGGCTGCCACTTATGTGTATTCTGACCTGTTAATAACTTATTCATCCAGAGCAAATAAATGTATGCAGCATAAATCACACACAGAAACTGAATGCACATAAAAGTTTAGATATAAAAAAGTTTTTTAACATTTTCAACTTTCTTCAGTGTGTAATGTTGCTGTTTGAGAATGAAAGGGGTCTATAAAGTTACAAAGCACAAAGTCCACTCTGAAGGGAGTTATTCATAGTAAGCACCGTTTCTAACCTTCCTGAAACGTCTCAATTTTAATTTTTTTTCCACGATATTCCTCATATAAATAATTCCTGCCCAAGATATATGTAAAAAATATTGAAATTTCCAAACGTGCTCGAAGTAGTTGACCAATCACAACACACTAGTCCTGACAACCAATCAGAGTATCAATTCCGAACCTGAATACTAGTGTTAGACCTACCCCCAAAAAACTTCTCTTTATTTCATTTGTACCTTTATTCTTTATATCTTTATAATTGTAATAAATACAATTATTTATTTGTGCTACTTTTTCAATTTAATTCAAAGATTGAATTTGATTTTTTTTTTTTTTTTACTTTAAGTCAATTTTGGTGGATTCACAAACTGAGGAACACAATCCATGTGCAACCATATACAGTAATGCTTCAGGGTCAGGTCGAAAGACAGTGTTTAGACCAACAATTCCTGTGGTGATTCCACAGGCTATGATTGAAGGCCATAATGTTTATACAACACACACAGGGCCATCTATCAGAGTGGAGAGCTGTTCACCAGGAAAGGGTAATTACACCAGGCTGTGCATCGTTCCTCTGCTCTTACAGCCAGACTTCTTTCACTACTCTGACCTGAAATCAACATTGATACATAGCGTGAAACAAACAGAGATAAGCTTTTCTCTCCATTTCGTGAAGTACCCAACTTGCCCTCATCCACTTGAGTGGAAAATGTATCATTATCCCAAGAGGTGACACCCATCTACGCTGTCATCGTGCACCTGGGGTTAAGTGGATAAAGCCAAATGTTGTCGACCCAGTGCTGCGTTCGCGTTCAGAAACAAAGGGCTGAAATGATAAGAACGCCAGAGTATTGTAGTCCTACTGAACGAGTGAACGTGCAAGCAAGCGATGACAGGGTGAGTGGCGTTAAATGCAACTCTTCTCTAAACAATCGGTTTAGAGGAGAGGCTCAGTTCTGGCTCTCCAGTTGATTAAAGATGAGATCTGCGATGAGGCCTAGCATCTGGTAACACAATTGAAAATTCAAGGTGACTAATGAGCTGCCTTATCCCTCTGTGCCTGACTTCCATATTGTACTATCCCATGACAGTATGTACTGTATGCGTGACAAAGAAGGAATCAAAGTTGGGTTTTAATACATGTCTAAGATTTGAAAAATAAAACAAGTTGTTTTGGTAAACTAAACTTTGGTAAAGTTTGAACAAACTAATGCATGGATGAAGAGGAATATTATTAGTAAGTTTCTTCAGAGTGTTAAAAAATGTAAGATTATTTGTAAGTCTTATTTTAGCATTACTTACATAATATTATAGTATTAGTTAATTTGTATATTATTTGAATTTTATTTTATATTTTTATTTTTTAAACTAAGTTTTTCATCTAATGTTTACATTTAATTTTCTTTTAGCTTGATTTCATAAAAGAAATCTATTTTTAGTTTTGATAAAGTAACAGCGTTTTAAAGTCAAGATCAAATCAAAAATTATTTAAATTTTTAAAACACATTCCAGGTCTTAATGCACTTATATTTTGCAAATAAAATGTCACATTTCAGAAATAAACTTTTCCAATGCCATTTTAAGTCTAACTGCATAAAGTGTATTTGAAGGACAACTTTTCCTAGCCAGTGTCTGTGGTTTGATGTCACTTCCACTTCCTGCTAATTTAATCAACTGTGCCCACTGCAGCATCTGAACCTTCAATATTGTTTTGTATCTTTTTTTCTATAATTGATGTCTTTGTTGCATCTTAACTTCTCTGCAAAAAAATCTTTAATCTTTGTTTTTGCAGATGTCCTTGAGATTCACAATTATCTCTTAACTGTGGTAGCTACTAGAATGAATAGCAGATAGAAGCAAATTGTTGGCTAATTGTTTTATCTTTATTTCAATTGAAGTTTATTTCTCTTATATGTACAGTTTGCCAAGCTAGCATATTGTGACAAGCCAGAACGGTATCTCAATGGCACTAATTTGATGTTAACATCACCATGCTTGTGCTGTCCAAAGATCCACCCAGAACAGTTTACATTTTTCACGATTCCAACAAAGTCCTTGAAGATAATGACCCTGTCCCAAGCCAGACATGAACTGGCACTGGTGTTTATCCAAAACAAAAACATGTGAACTTGGGGAAAATCAAATGAAATGGACAGAACAGAGTTTTGGGGGGTACAGGGACACTTCTTAATACTGTACGGTTTTTAAATGGGAGTCAGCAAAGCCACATTTAGGAAAAAAAATATTAATAATGTAAATATACATTCTACCCACGTACAGTTTGGGGTCAGTACGAATTTTTTGTTCCGCAAGGACACATTAAATTAATCAAAAGTAACAGTATTTGTACAAAAGATTCATATTTCAAATAAATGCTTTATTTTAACCCCTTAACCTTTTTAGTTTTAAATAAGACACTCACCAGATTTTTGCAAAAGCACTTCAAAAAATGAAAGATTGAAAATTTTAAAGACGTTTAAAATCAAATATACTGTACTAAAAAAATTTATTATATATAAAATTAATTTTTTTACAATTTTTTTATTATAAAATCAAAGCCATATATGTAACCATGTTGAGTTCCAAATTTGAAGTTGATATCACAAAAATGTAAGTTACTTTTAGATTGTGTTTAGGCGCTATACCAAAAATATCCACTGGGTGTCACCCACATTCTATTGAAATTTTTTTATACATTTTCCTGTAACAAAATAAAACGTTCTGTCCAAATATCACTTCTATCAAAAATTGACAAATATGGAATCTTGAGACTTGAATATTTTTTTGTTCAAATATCACTTCTATCAAAAATTGACAAATATGGAATCTTGAGACTTGAATCTTTTTTTGTAAAGATTAGAAAAGGTAGAAAGTAGAAGTAGTTTTTTTAATATGAAACCTGACACTGCCCACTAGGGAGCAGTGTATATGTACATTCTTTATGTGTACATATGTGTTAATGACTTAATATACTGTAGCTTATAGCCTAGACTCCTTCTTTATGTGTACAGATGTGACGTACTGACTTAATATAGATTATACTAGCCGAGACTCCTTCTTTATGTCTACAGATGTGACGTAATGACGCAATATAGCTAATACTAGCCAATACTTCTTTTTTATGTGTACAGATGTGACGTAATGACTCTATATAGCTTATACTAGCCGAGACTTCTTCTTTATGTGTACAGATGTGATATAATGACGCAAAGACAAGCTCAAATCTCCCGTGGAAATCTACCAGTCCCACTGGAATTAAAAACATTATTACAACCTTAACGTTTTGAATTGAGCTAAGGCAAGCAGATAGGTTTGAACACTGGCTGGTTATGTATTTTCTCAAATATGTATTTTGGATCATTTTCAACCCAAAAAAACTACGGACTGCAGCTTTAAAATATGTGACAAAAGAAAGGCAATAAAAAAAGTGCCAAGCGTCCTACTGCAGGACAGTGACAGTTAACTTTCTATTTATCAAAGAATCCTAAAAAAAAAATTAACTGTTTTGAACATTAAGAAGGAGAATTTTTACTGTACTTTTCATACAGTAGCATGGAGCAAAAGAGGCTTCTTTCAAAAACATTAAAAATCTTACTCACCCCAAACTTTTGAATGGTAGTGCATATAAACTACATCAGACTGGTAAACACTGTGGCAAATCCACAAGTCTGGCTGCACATCATTACTCCACAAAAAAATGTGATCTGCATACTAAATAATGTTATCTTCATACTAAATATGGAGAAGAGAACTAGGCTCAAGCCTTCTGCTGTAACCTTCTGCTCTTCCTAACTGAATACTGATTCAGTCATCCCTTCCACATGTTGAGTAAATCCCACAGTCGCGGCACAAGGCCGTCCTCCTTGAACTCTAATCTCAGAACATCTCTTATCGACAATGCTGAACGACATGATTAAAAAGGAGCCAGGACAATCCAGCCTTCTGCTTGAGATCTCCTTTTCTCCATGGCCTCTGTCAATCACCCAGGTAGCTTCCATATGGCTTTGCCTGGGCGGCCAATTAGACAGCTTCAGCAGTCACCTCTGTGGTGTGTTAAGTACCCTGTGGGCATTAGAGATTCTATCTGTAGAGCCTGTGTATGGTAATGAGGAGAGGTAAAGAGAAAGATTTCTGGAAGCCCAGTCTGTGAGGAACTCACTTGGTGCTGAGGGGTTTTTTTTTCTTCTTTTTTTAAGCTGTTGAGAGATGCTGACTGCTCTAGCTCAGCCTGCCACTCCAAAAAGCAAATGGCCTGGGGCCCCGGTACATCAGCCCCCATTAGCAATGAAACAAACCATAGGCGATGCAAAGTCATACCTGTGAAATGTGCACCATTTGTCTCCAATGAACTTCTCTCTGAGCCTGGAGGCTTATTTGCGGAGGTTGAATCCTTCAAAGGTGTAGAGACATCTCCACGTATCGACTTAAGAAGAGAGGAAGAGAACCGCTGTTGAACTGATGAAGTGAGTGATCATTGGGACTACCAGCTCAAAATATGAATAATTAAAACTATATAGATGTGCTAAAAAAATGCAATCTAATCTTCAAGGCTTTGAGGGCTCATGGACGAACAGGCGGTGAAATCTGAGGGTAGCACAAGGGAACTGATGTCGACAATGCTCATTTCTAGGTCTGGCAAACTGAAAGAATCAGTGAAACAGAAAATGGGAAAATGAAAGCCAAGCTCCTGCTCCTCTATCATGCAGCCATATCTAAAAACAACAGCAAGCAATTTCACACCATAATTGGCAAACATTTTGCCAAAATTAGAAACAAGGAAACAATCTTTTGTACAGCTGTTAATTTCCTGGCTGACCATGTTAGGAAGAAAAAAATTCACAACAGGATGATGAGATAACATTTAAAAGAAAGCAGATGAAAAGCAAGGCCCTTTAAATGAAATGTTACTGTTCCACGATTGTTTTGCCTCTAGGTTGTTTTATGTAAAACCTCAGAAGGTCATTCTAAAAACACATTTCTTTAATTTATCAGTCGATTAGAAGATGTCACATCCTTTAAGTCACAACAATCCATTATGTTCACCCTGAGTCTTGGGTATGGGAGCGCAAAACTGTTTTGTTCAAGGAAAAAGCATTAGATGATCATGCATGATACAGTGCCTCACCAATTATGAATTTCCTGCTGCTGCAGGGAATCTGCAGATCTTTAAAAAGGTCCTTGGACCATTTTTTCACAGTCGACAGATGCATATTTGATAATTCAGAGAGATATTAGACTACTTAAAACTCAACCATCTTATTGCATATATGCACGTCACTCGCTCTCATCAGTAGAGTGACATGAAGTGGTGCTGCTGTCATGGCAACGACAAGGCATGCACTTGATGAGATGTGCATGCGCTACAAAGTTGGTGCACAAAGTTGATAAAAAAAATTGACTTGAATATCCTGCAGGAAAAGCAGCTCATGTGACCTCGAATAGCCTTGAAAGGAAACTCAGCTGGAGACACATCTGACAGCTGACACTTCCAGGGCAACATGAAAGAGGCATTTCTGGAGGGGGGGTGACATTCAGAATGTGCTCCACAGCCAAAACACTGAAATCAAATGTCTGTAAATAACATCTTGCTAAATGCAAACTCTCAAGTCTACTGTTGTGATACTTCATGAGCCAAGGAGTTAAAAGTGGCAACTCTGTGCTAAATGAAGTGCAAAGGCCTTGCTGCACAATATTAATAAAGTTAAATAAACCACAAAGGATTATATTTTGTGCAAGCCTCAAGGAAAATAACATAGTAGCTGTAATATTTATAGCCATTCACCTGGGCTAAACTGATTTGTGCCAGTAATTATTAACTATGAAATACTGACTGCGCTGGGCTGGGCTGGGCTGCTCTGAAGGAGAGACCTGGAAAATTCACTTAAACTACTATACTGACCACAGAATCAATACTAGACACAGGGGATGCATATGGATATGCCATGCTCTGTGACATTATATTCTGCTCATAGACTGACAGATGGATTCTGAAACAGCCTCTATATGGTTTTATCATTTCATGATTTTAAAAGCTTGCTTTTGTTTTTTTCAATTATTAATTGATAGTCTGCCATTATACAAGTGTAAGTGAAAGAGTTATAATTAGGACTGTCACAATTCCTAGATTAAATTTGAGAACTCAGTTTTTTAAAAAGCCTTCATTTCCAACATCGAGTAACCGACAAAATACCGCAAGTGGCGTCTTCAAAGGATGAAAATCCATGAACGAATTATTAAGTCTGTTTTCTGTACTACATGAAGTAAAAACCATACTATAGCATAGCGCTATTGTGAATTCACAAAGGCTGTGATTAAACTATTATGTGCATCTTAGAGCAGCTCCATTCACAGTAAATGCAGCTATGGTATGTCATATTTGTATGTCTCAAAATGTCCATTTCTATCCACAAAACTTGCTAGAAGTCATGGTTTAAGTTTTTTTTATCTTTATCTTGTGGAGGTGCATGCCCCCAGAGCGCACAGCCTGTTAACAACTTCCGGCACCGCTGCTGGAAAATTTTCTAGGGGAAACACTAATATATATTGTGCATTCCTATTGAAATACTCCAGAAATCACAGAAGCCTGTTTGTTAGCATCAATACTCTTCTTCAATCTATTATTGTACAAAAAGGTTGTTCATTAGTAAGGAAAATGGAGTGTTGAGTTTGTGAAGGGCTGGTCTCATGAGTGTTGCACAGATTGGCAAATGTCCTGTGAGTGGCCCTCAACACAGAAAGTGCTGAATGATGCCCTTGTCTCAATTCTGTGGAGACCGCTCTCACGGATACAGACAAATCGTCACACCATGTTGGTTAACCTTCACTACAACAGAGAGTCGTGCTTCTCCATGACCTATCCATCAACTGATCAGGCATCCAATGAGATCATGCATCTTACTCTGTTTTTTGTCAGGTGCATATACATATGTCCTACCAGCATCCATCCAGGCACTCAGGCTCCAAACTTGTGCGGGCATTTGTGTGCCCTTTTAATCGTGTTTGTTCAGTTGCTGTGCACATTCTGTCTAAAGGGATGGGCTTTTCATGAAAACAAATGCAAATCAGCAGTACCAGTCCAAAAAGCATTCGCTTCAACCACCTTTAGCCATAATTACATGCTTGTGATATCATTGAACTACAGCAGACCCACTGCCAATGCCAAAATATAAATGCACATTAGCAGCACCAAACAGGATTGCAAAAATAATTTTGTTTTCAATATCTTAAAATTAAGTTTTAAATTTAGTTTGCTAAACCTGGCCTTCCACTGTTCGTTCAGACAAACATGTAGTCCTGACTTAAACGTATGCCAAAAATACAGATGGACAGAAAACAAGTCGGTAAAAGTATTTTATGCTGATTATCCAGTGCTGATATTTTTATTTATTATACCAGTCCGTTGGGGAAAAAAACACATCCAAGCAATTCTGCAACAAGACGATAAAAGAAGCCTTCTGGAAAGCTATCCAAGCATGCTCATCCCTGCAGCAGACTTTATTTTGCAGACTTTATTACATGCAACATAAATATTCCACTAAATAATAAATGAGATAAAGTGAATGTCTTTGTTCCTCTGATATACAGCAGAACACTTCAACAAACTAAACATTTCAGATTTTGCCAGATATCAAGTATTATATATTTTTTAGTATTATACAATTTTGGTTGTTTGATCATGTTAATATAAAATGACATAGCCATGACACTAACAGCTCAATTTAAAGGACCATTTAAGGGCTGCCTTCGTTTCACGTCCTTCATTTGGTCTGTTTTTAAAGATGCATCAAGTCCCCCAACCAATCACAATCCCTTACACACATTGGACATTTCAATTCATAATAAAGAATTAGCAGAACACTTCAACAATGGCTCCAAAATAATTTATATTTGTCTTGCACTAAGGCATTACGTTTTTTTGTTTTTTTTGCTCTAAATTAATTACATAATGCTAAACTGTGCCCAATGTAAACCAATGGGAGACCACAGTCACAGATAAGTGTCATTACCACTATAATGAATTAATAGAAATGCTTGTAATATGAAGATATAATATAGTAGTATAATATGAAGTAGTATAATATGAAGAATATGAAGGTCTCCCCGGTGACCGGTCCTAGTATATATATATATATATATATGTGTGTGTGTGTGTGTGTGTAAATGTATAATACTAATGATAATTGTTGTATTAAACATCAATGAAATTATAAAAATAATAATAACAAACCATTAAAAGACTCGAGAGTCTGTGAAAAGGTTGAGTGAACGACTCCATGATACGTTCAAAACACAAAAGACCATAGAGCAAAAAACATTCACTTATCGCCACCTAATGGCCAAACAATGTAACCGCCACAAAGGCCACCTGAGATTATGAGTGAAAGAAACTTTTAGGGCCACGAACTCAAAAGTTTCCAGTCACTGATATTAATAAAAAAAAATCCCATCAATAGTGCGGAGTTCAGTTTAAAGTTCAGTTTGTATTGCAGGTCTTAAGTTAAGGAGGAAATATCCCTATAATTCTTAAAGAAGCGTTGTGTTCCCATATACAGTACCATATTCACCCATTATGGCAATATATTATCATTAAGCAGTCGCAAACATTAGGGCTTTAAATAAGAATTTGATCACTTTTGTAAATCGTTGCTGTTTTGTAAGCTCACACATTGATTGCAAATAATAACTGTGAAACAATTTTTTTACAACACAGACTCGCAATTATCCACCAGGGGGTGCAAAAATGACACCCATTCCACCCTCTCCTCTTCAACCAAATGCCCTCAAACACAACCCGACGAAGCTTTTAAATGCATTAGGTTATTTCAGTACTATCAAGGAGGATTTCAAGTCATTCAAAAAATCAAAGTCATTCTGTGTAAGAGCTGAACCAGATGCAGCAAAGTTTGGGGCACACATGTTGCACACAGTGTAACGTGTCGTGTGACTTGAGCACGCATATCACCTAACAAACAGAACCACCTTAACCGTTATAGTCCATATAAAACTGAGGTTAATGACACTTTAATAGATTAAAATTCAATATCTGACTTTAACTGTCCTGTTTGGAAGCACTAAAGTCATAGAGCACAGCGATTACGCTAAATTCTTCATATCCAAATGATATTCTCTTCTATGGTGATTTTTTTTTTTTTTTCATAAATCTGGATGCATATGCAACAGCACACCAAAACGTGTCATTGTAACTCACCCGTGCTCAATGTGATTAAACAAGCACCACTTATGTAATAAATTATTTCAAAGAATGGTCTAATTGTCATGCAAATCATGCCGTGTTCATTGACTATCAAGTGTTGCTGTTACTAATACAGAACATTGGGGGATGTGCTAATTTACTTTAAAATACATTTGAGACATTAGGGCTCCATGTTTCAAATTGTACATGATATTTAAGTTGAGCGGATTTACAGCCGATTTGGCATATGCTACTTCAGGAGGCACTGTGATTCAGCCGTGTGTCCACATAATTAAAATGATGAACCAAAAAAGCATTAAAGTCTCGCGATCTACAACAATTTCCCGTGCAATCCAAATCCAATCCATCACATGTTGAATAAACTATATGCAGAATAGACCGTAACTGCATGAAGCAATGGTGCGCATCGTCTTACCTGTTTTAAAGATCGCTGTTTTTATGCCTCCTATAACAACATCAGTGGTGTTTATTTTTCTGTTGGTGTTTTATTTGGCTTGATGTGAGCTTCACTGATCAGCTGTTGTTTTATAAGGACTGCGCGCGTGCCCTATCAATTCCAGCCGTTTCCTGGTGCCCGGTGCAACGCTGTTGAACACGATTAAAGAAAAAATAAAACCTTGGCGAGCGGTACGCCGTCAAAAACTACTTTCGAAGGCCACTTCATCTGAATTCTTTCTCCGTATATCCGTATGATGTGAACGATGCGGGGCAAACGCACGCTGTCAAAAGAAGGGGAAAATCCGCATCCCAGTGAGAAATAAATGAATCCTCTCTCTTAAGTCAAACATCGGTTGGCGGTCTTCTTCTGCTCTGTTTCTTTCACTTTCCTGCTTCCTCTTTCCAGGGATGAGTACCTTTATATAGCGGTTTAAACGCGTGATAAGAGCCCGATAGCTCTGTTCTCTTCTCTCTTCAGGACCTGCACTGATACAGCGAGCACTCCTTCACGATGCTCTCTTCTCCACGCTGCTCTCTTCTGCACACACATCTCCCACACTGCTCAAGCATCTCTGGCTTTGTAGGATTTCGCTACCAATTATATAAATGCAAGTTAGACAGGCAAATATACGGATGGGAATAGAAAATAATTTAATGACTCTGCTTATGATTCCATTTTTTTTTTCTTAATGATTAAAAGTAGCCTATTTGTCGGACGAAATATTTGCAAAAATTCTTTGGAAATTTCAGGACAACTCTTACTATTGTTTATTGCCCGCAGAAGTCCGTTAAAAATAGTGATAAATTATATTTCAACAAATAGGCTAAACCTCTATCAAAACGTGTTACAGACTTTGGAAACTTTTTAGACGCGACATAATCCAATAATTTGTTCTGCCTAAAATGACTAAAACATAAATAGTCGGTCAAATTTAATTCATTCATTAATTTAGCCATTATAAAATAGTCTAGTGACTGATAACAGTGTAGCTACTATAATTAAAGGGATCGTTCACCTCAAAATGAAAAGGTTAAAAAATGAAAACTTGTTCAAGTCTCGCGAAACCATAACAATAAGAAAAGAAAAGTGGAGTGGAACATTTCAAGTCAAACATGGCCAAATTAACAAGGCTTCATTATGTAAATTCAGTGACCGGTCCGATAGATTCAAACACCTTTTGATTCGATAAAAGATCTGACTCATAAGAGTATCTTGTTGGGCTTCACTGCGTTCGGTAGATTCTGAGTCACTAAAAATAAAGGAGTGGGGAAATGGACAACACTGGTAGTGATGTAGATTGTTTTATTCACTTAGAAGAACCAGATAATACGATTTATTATATCGCTCTGTGCTTTTGATTCTCTAAAAAGAACCGAGTCGTATGAGTCATTCGTTCGGGAATCGAACTACACTGGTTGCGCTGTGTTTCGCTGTGAATCGTTTGTAGCGGTGTTGCAGGAAATGCAGGAAAAAACTGTACACTGTTCCACCAGCACGTTCGACAACGAAACCGAACGTCATGTACATCTTTAGTATCGTGTATTTTATAAATGAATTCCCAGCGATGGTCCCTGCAACAAAGCAGCCTCCTCACATGATAGTCTTGCTTCATCATGTTGTATGAGCAAAGCATCCTCCGTGCTTCTCATCAAGTGTAGCCTATAATATAACGTGCACTGATCATGAGTAATTAATGAGCCTACGTCTTCCCTTCCTCCACATGGACTCGACTTTCCACACGGAACATTCTGCTAATTTTACTCAGCCTGAGCAGAATCATCACAGACGAATAGCAAAAAATGAAATACATGAGTGACAGTAGAAATTCATATTTCAGGAAACAGGTTGTCAGCATCAGGGGAAACTAGCACACACACCAGATGAGGGAGTGCAGTAGATGAGAGCTGTTTAATTTAGACTGCCCAAAAAGGAAATTTACACATTAACATCAGATCAAAGACACTCTTTCTTGTCACATCAGCAGCTCTCAGAACACTCGAAACGGTTAAATAAACTACACTCAACTAAATAAATAATAATATTTCTCTCACGTGCACTGCAGAAATTATTAATCATTGTCCATAACAACAAACTCTACAGACCCTGCAAATTTCTGCAGATAATTAATGAGGCCTCTCATTCATCTCAACACCCTTAATGATGTATTTAAAACTTAATGCATTTTCTAAACCTTGAGTCAGTGAGCATGCAGGTGTTCAATAGCTTGTGTGTCAGCATCCCTTTAAAACTGCCTATGAATCAGCAAGGCTGTGGCTCTGCTAAGTGAGGACAAATCTCCATGGACTGAGAGGTAGACTAAGGCTAAACAGACGCATAATTGTACTTAAGAGATGCGCATCTGTGATTCTGTGCAGAGAGACACAACACATTTTATGATGTGGCCATGTCTTTAAAGAGCCCTTTACTATCTTAGCCAGATCTAATCCACGTTTTCTTGACATTTGATCCCTGGGTCGATTTACGCCGCTGGATAATAAGAATAGATGTCAAGCTATGTGACCTTTTCTCTCAAAACACACACCAATCACACAACCTGTCATTCCAGTCGAAGTGCACACTTTGAACTCCCAGAGGAGGGGTGAGGAAAGGGCTCTGCTAAACTGATGACTTGAAATCTTCAGCGATTTCTGGGTTCGTGTCAAATAAAAATGTCTACAATAAAGATAAACATTATTAAAGTGCCCCCATGCCATTTAAAAGGTTCTACAACAGGTTTACATGCACCAAAGGTCAAAAAGACCTCATTACATCACCTAATTTCTGGGAAAAAAGTCTGAAAATTATACGTTCGAAGATTCAGTCTCTTAAAGCCCTGCCTTTCCGAGAGCAACTCAGCTCTGATAGGGCACACAGACCAGTGTGTTGTGATTGGTCTAACCCTAACAGTACGTGTCGAAAACCAAACACCCATTTACCATAACTCAATTTCCAGAGGCTTCCTAAACAAAGTAAACACTGTAAAGACACTAATAATGGCGTTAATTTTACCAAATAATTTCACTGGAAACATTGGAAGAACTAGTTATTCAACCCGAACCTCCATCGCAACGACGACTTGAGCAGGACGTTTCTCGGTGATGTGCTAATCAGTTGTTCAGACGTCCATAATGAGATGTTGTAACTCTGTAATTCCTCACCATCAGCATTAACAAGTGTATATGTACATCAACAAGCCGATAAAGAACACAGGAAAACAAGGTGATGCAAAGGTGATGAAAAAAAGTGCAAAAAAAAAAAAACATTTGTGATGTCTTTTTGATTGAATTAATAGTCCTGGACAAATAAAATTCATGTCAAGTCACTGACCCATCAGTAGAATTCGAACAACATATGTATACCCTATCCTCTTGTCTTGTTTGTTTATTAATTGTTTTGCATTTAATAATGATTTCAGTTACCAATAAAATATTTTAATTAAATATATCCACTTCCATAGAATTATTCTGAGTTGGTGTACTTACTCCTCTTGGTATGCAGTCAATGGCCTTCTCCCAGTGGGACTCCTTATGAGACTTCAATATGTGAAACATCTGCAGTCTGTAAAGAGGAGAGGATGAGCAAGTGTGATGAAATGTACAAATGCGCAGTCACTTTATATGTCATAAAGACATACTCTCCTTGTCAGTAAAAGAACAGAGAGAACAGACACTTAATCTTTAAAAATGCAATGACACTTTTAACCATAAATCAATTGTAACTGCATGATCCAAGCCAATGATTTAACATTCACATTACGCATATTTAAGTGAGCCAAGTTTAAAAGTTACCATCCAATACTTTTGTTCAAATGGAGTGAGTCTTTATTTCACATTCAGTCTGTGAGGCAGCAGATTTGTACTGTATTAAATTCAAATGAAATCGGAAAATTTCATATTTTCCATGTTTGTTATACGACAAATTTCATCTTTATACACTTGTCCTGCAAAATAAGAATATTTGAGGCATCCTTTAGATTCCCCTGCCACTGAATCCAAAGCAACAGAATATGACTGTTAAATATACTAATATACTAATATACTAGTTAAGACTGCGTTTCCATTACAGGCTACACAGGTTTATGCCGAAAGAAATTAAGACAACCCATGCGGTGGTAAACAGATGTATTGTGCGTCTGTTCCTAGGTTGATGAATACGATTTCCTGTGTTGTCATCTAAAGAGTACAGATATTTATTGTTTTATCAAGCACACTGACTTGTTACATTGAGGTGTTAGGGATCACTGTGAAATTTCATCCATCAACAATGGCAAAAGACAATCTGTTGATGTCCTTTTCTCTTCATAGCATCTAGATTTATTAACTCAGCTACAAGGGACAAAGGAGATGATTTGCCCGTAGGAAGGTTGTTACATTGAGGCAGTTCAATCTCATGCCAGAGCCAAGAGCATTTGCACTTCATTATCACGGAATAATTTCAAATAGAAACTGCAAACCAGAGCGCAACAGGTGATGCATTATTACAGATGGGATGGTGTTTGGAATGGCGCAGACCATCAATCAAGAGCTCCATTTGAAGAAATGATGCATTGGGGCAAAATGCAGATGCACATTAGGCTGAAGAGCGTTAGCCATAAATGATTCCTTCAATTCTAACAATATTCTTCCGTCAGTAGAAACAGATGCAGTGCAGCACACACAAATATGGCTGAGATGAGAAATGAATTGGACAAAACAGAGGTGACACTTCTAGTACTGAAAAGGATCTCTTGAGTTGAAGATCAGTCACGGTCATCCTAGTCGGAGCAGCTGTTTTTGCGTTATGATGTTTGCGTTCATAAACCCTGAGCCCAACAAATATGCCACCAGTCAACATGCAATATAAGCATATTTGATGGAAAAACTGGAATTTTTTATGCACTTTTTCCATCAGATTTATGTGGCGCGGGAAGTAGTGGATGGGGTGTGTGGCAGCAGAATTGTAAATCCAACGCAAATTATTGTTCATTTACATTTATTCATTTTTAGCATTTAGTCATTCATTTTTAATAAACACTTTAGGTGGGCAAGTGTCATATTTGTATATTAAATTATGTGTTTTAAAATACACGCGCAGAGTGTGACATCATATTGTGACCGTTGCAGTCTCACTTGAGCGTCCGGCTCTAGGCAGTTTTTTCTGTGTCCATTTCTATTTTCTTGTGGCTGTGTGCAGGCTATTTTATCGTGTATTACAGTGTAAGCAGCTCCATAACCCTATTATATAAACTAATGTATGTCCTGTAGACCGGTCCGTGGCATAACGATTGAATAAAGCTGTATCAATAACAAAAATGTGATGTGCAGTCAAATGTCACGACGTGTGTGTTGTTTAGTGACAACTTGACGAGTGAACTTGTTATGTTTGACGAGTTTTATGGACTTGATATTGGGTTAGGGTTAGGGTTAGGGTTAGGCTAATGACGTTTTCATCGTTAACAATCAATCCATGAATTCGAAGTTAATCCCTATCCATATGATTAACTCGCTTTATTCTTCGTGTAAAAGTATTTTGAAGATATTTTTTTGCGTTGTGTGGAAACCAGACTGAACTTTAACGTTAAAACGTTTAACGTCCTTTGTAACTTACTCCGTTTGACTTGAATATGGCGCGCACGCGAGAACTGTTTACAACACCATATAAGGAGAATAGAGGAAGCAGCACACAAACCTCATTGGTTCTCGATTTGAATGCGTGAAAATACAACGTACTACGCGAACATATGCAGTTGGTTATAATATTGGATGTCCTGTTTATTATTCCTCGACAGAGTATATTATGTGGGATACCACAAGAAACATGCCCATTTGATAAGAGCCTGTTTGCTCCGCTTAGCCTTGTCAGCCTTTGTGATTTGGCAATAAGCCTTTTAGCCTCCAATTAGATTGTAGAACTCTCAGCTCAGCTTAACACAGTTTACAATATTTAAATCTATTCTGCATATTTTCCTTGTAATCAGTGAAGAAATTGTTAACAAAAAGTGTGAATATTTCATGTGGGGCAACGGCAAACCAGAACTGGTTCAGTGGCTTCTGAAGTAATGGGCAACGCAACCTGAGCAGGCTTGGAAAATATTCATTAGTTATAAATCAGCCAATCTCCTGGGCTTGGATTCACTGCACTGCCGTGCTGTTGTGTTTGTGTCAGCCAGAAGTATAGACTCTCTCAGACAGACAGCTGTGTAACGGCTCTGGCATTCTCCCAATATCCAACCACAGAAAGCCTAAGTGTTTTGAAGACCCGTGTTCATTTAACAAAACTGCCATTCACTCTCTGTAGATGTATGACAGGTTTTTAGAGCTATGCAATGAGATACGACAATAGTTAAGCTCATTTTAAAATAATAGTTTATCCAAAAAAAAAATTACTTTTATCATCAGTGTGCCCAGCTTAGCACATAAATAGACCAGAAATTAAATAAATGTATAACTTAATACATTAATAAATAATATACACAGATAGTAATTAATGAATTTTTTATTAAATTAAATTAATAAAGTGTGACATAAATAGACCCGAAATATGCTTCTGTTCAATGACAATTTCATCGCATGAACTATCTGGCCTTTGACAGTATTCACCCCTCTTCATACAGCGGAAAAACAGACTCTAAAATGTTAATATTGTATGAGCTGTTCTGTTTACACATGCCAGCTCTGACAGTAAGTGAACCACTGGGTGATATGCTGAAGATAACAAAATAAGCATAAACAAAAACCCATCCATCTGTCCACATATCTGAAACCATTTGCCTCTCAAGAGCCATAGTTTTATGCATTTTATTAAGAGAAGTCAATTGAACTTGATTTAGAACAATAAATTAAATTATACTTATTTATAAATAATAGCATGTTTCACATTTAATCATGACTCACCTCACCAACCCATGTGGTTAATTTAATGAATTAATCACAATATCATGTAGGCCTATAATTAATTTGATCGTCAACCCTCAATTTATGATTATTTTCACTCATTGGAACCGTTCATTGTGTATCGCAGTTTACTCAAGGTCTATAAGATTAGCTAGGTGTCAGTCAAAAACTTACACTTTATTAAAGGCTAAACAGGCTTTTTCTCCCTCTCTCAATAACCGTGCAAGTATTTGTAATGGCACACTTTGAATGGGGAAGCCATCGATTTATCCCTTGTTAAACTAACAGAATTGAATATAAATCTACATCCACCACTGGACCTTCCGTGTTGAATTTCAGTGTCATTTGTCTACAATATGGAGAACAAGTGAACCTGTTCATTATTCACTAAGCCTGTGAATTTGTATTCCTTTCATAATTGTAAAAGCCACAGTGAACTTTTCCTTTGGAAGAAAGGCAAACAGATTTCTGGCGAACAGATGCCCTTTTACTCAAGAAGCCAGGAGGCTATCAGATACATTAAAGTGGACAGCAGGATGTCTGAATGCCTCTTTAGAAGGGCTCTGTATTGAATTTGACCCGCAAAGGTAACAGACAACAGCACAAAAGTCATTTTAATTCCAGTCAGGCTTTTGTTATCCACCTGCTATACTTGTAGTGAGGACTGTCTCCTCGCTGACATTAGCATGGGAGCGTATTGATCAGAATGCTGTGACAGTGTTTCAGATAGATTAAATCACCTGACCTTTTTTGTCACCTACAAACAATTCAACATTCCCAAACAGACATTCCAACTCCTCTTATCTCACTGCGGGCATGCTTTTCAAATAAATAGTGGCAGAAACACATGCATCATTTGTTAGCAATACCACTGTCATATCAAAAACCTCATCTTTTGGCCAGTCTATGAATACTGTAACACTACTGATCGCCTGTGGCATGCATATAGTTTGGTCGACACTGCTTAGTCTGGCCAAGAACTGCTCTCAGGAAGAGACTGTCTATAAGAGACATGACAAATAATTATTATAGTTTGTTTTGTTCCCAAGCCAATACTTTTGAATTTAGTTTAACTTGATGTACTTAAACAACTAAAACTAAATGGTTGTAATTCAAGAATGATTTGGAATATATACCCAAGTTTGGTCTTGTTTTAAAGAAAACACTCTGCAGATTATTGCTGAAGTGAAAACAAATGAAAGTATGAAAAAGTTATGGCAGGTTAAATTTACAGTAAATCAAATATAATGTACTATATATTTTTTTTTATTTGATATAAAATATATTATTTAAAAAATAGTTTTTGCTCTAAAATTACTATAAAATCAAAGCCATAAATCTAACCAAGTTTTGTTCCAAATTTGAAGTTGATATCACAAAAATTGAAGTTCCAATGAGATTTTATTTAGGCGTAGTACCAAAAATAGCCACTGTACATTCTGCCTTTACAAATTAATACATTTCTGTGCAAATATCAATTCTGTCACAAAATTTGGAACCTTGAGACACAGACCTTTCTGACAATATGTGATTTGTCAAGATTAGAAAAGGTTTTGATCTTAAAGGTTTTTGATCTTTTTGATATTTTAGAGGATAATATTATATTACAATTTTTATAGAATTTTTTTTAAATTATTTTTAAAATTCTTTAATTTTTTATACTAGATTATAGGCTTTATTATGAACTTTGAGCATGAAAACTCAAAAGGTGCGTACGTCAACTTTTTGTGATAAAGGTCAGAACTCCTGTTATGGTGCAGATTTTTCTGAGGTGCACTCTTGTCAAAAAATAATCGGGTACTCTTCTTACATAATTTGTAGCAAAAAACAGCAGTCAAATATCTATTTAGCAGTTTTAGACCTTTCTACCGATATATAGTTTGTCATGACTAGATTAGGATTTAATAGTAATATAGTGAAGTAAATTTAGGTTGCCCATATACAGACAGGTGACAGGTAAGGGGTTAAACTGAAATAAAAATTAATAAATTATTTTTAAAAATGGTAACACTTTACGTTAGCAATTAGGGGTTATCAGCTGAAATTAAAATGTAATTAATGTTAACAATAATGAAACCTTTTTGTAAATTGTTACCCAACTAAAAACAACACAAAAACAACAAAAAAAAATCAATAAAAACGTATTAAAATGAAAAAAATTAAACATTATAAAAAATACAGAAAAAACTATAACAGTAGTTCAATAATACTAAAATAAGTGGGTAGGAGTTCATAAATATCTTTAAAAGTATGAATTAACTATAAGGCTAAGGCATCTGATAATGTCACATGAGGAGATGGAAGTGCCTTTCATTTCTCTCACTGTTTTTCAAGCCACAGAAAGGGCACTGGGCCCCTGAACATATACCAGGGTCATACCTGTCTCTCAGATGAACGCTCCACAGGAGGTCCAGGATGATGAAGCAGACATGTCGGATTCCTCACCATGGTAATGAGACAGTGGTTAAACCCCCTCCCGCCTTCAACTCCGTCTCAACCAACAGCTCGATAAGTACATCAATGTTGTTGACACCCTACAGGGGAAAAGCAGCTGATATTTATGGGGCACCATCCATATATGAACTTGAGCTGAGCGGAGCGCTCCCTGTGGACAGGACACAGAGATACGAACACAATGAGAGTGGGAGGAGAGAGGCTGTGAAGCTTATCGCACTGAGACTCCAACAGTCTTTACTCAGTGGTAGTCTGTTGTCAGTGCTGATCGATTGCTTTGCACATTTGACATAGTTCTGTATTAGAGGCCACGTTCACACTGCAGCAGAATACACTTGTTTTTGAGTGCTTAATACGGTTATGATCACGGTTTATGACACATTATAGTAATTCATTAAATCATCAGGACCTACAACCACATTTTTAGAAGCCTGTTTTCACTAGGCATAAAAAAAGGTAATTGAAATGTTTTATCTCAAGATTCTGACTTTATTTCAGAATTTTGAGTTAATATCTTGGAATTTGGACTGAGTTTTTCACAATTGTCAATTTTGAAAAATACTGACTGTATTTCTCATTATATAAAGTTAATATCTCACAATTCTGATTCGGACCTTTTTTTTCGAAGACTTTTTAACATTTTTACAGGGTTTTTTTTTTTACAATTTTTACAAATTTACAGTTTGTACATCTCGCCTTTTTCTCTCCGAATTACAATTTATACCTCAAAATTCAGACTATTTTTTTGAAATTATTGTTTGTTTGTTTTTTAAATGATGGCTAATTTGTTAACAAAAGAATTTGCCTGTATCCCAAACTGCATATTTTGATCAAGAAATCTTTTCCATTTCGTAGCCAACATTCATGAAATGAATATTATGTTCACAAAATGCACTTCATGTCGCAGACAGACCCTTTCACCCAGGAAGAAAACCCTCTTCACTATCACCCTTCAAGGTTGACATCAATTAATCTTTCATACAGTAGATGTAAAATACTGTTAAAAAATTGTGAATTAGTCACCTGTTTAAATAGTTAC
The DNA here is from genome assembly GCA_038021265.1 of Cyprinella venusta. Taxonomy (NCBI): domain Eukaryota; kingdom Metazoa; phylum Chordata; class Actinopteri; order Cypriniformes; family Leuciscidae; genus Cyprinella; species Cyprinella venusta. Next base: position 10,479,835 of record CM075881.1, on the reverse strand, counting down.
ATCTTTCAGATGATTGCGTATGTAGCACTTGGGAGTAAATCAGATATCAGTCATACTGTGTTTGTCACCAAACACTGTGTGAGCGTATTTGCAGTAGCCTATGCAGTGAACTCAGTTGTATCATTGACAACACTCATTTGCATATTAATGCAATGCAAGTTGTAGCCTACTATTGCATCATTAACATTAAACTCCGAAACGGTGACTTAATTTGACGCATTTCTGAGGTCTTGTGGAAAACATTACTGCATGACTTACTCAATTCATCCATTACTGTAGCACCAATGTCACTCACACTAATTTGTGTGTGCGTCTCTGAGCGGTTTGAATAATAATTTGGAGGGGGCGTGTTAATTCGTTCCATATTAAACCAGATTTGTTCACCTATGTAATTAAAAGCAGCTGAGTGGTGTTCCAGTGAGACTAAATGCCGAGGGGTAACGTTCCATTTAGACGAGTCAATATGAGCGGAGAGGTTCATTACTCACCGAGAGGTGGAAGTGAGGTCATAATCAAACACTGGCATCCTACGGGGGACTCGTAACCTCTCCTTGCTTCTCTCTTCGCTGGCATGTTACGTGATCATAAGCTTGAAAGGTTTATAGCTTATTGTCTTCATTGTGCTATTAAAAAAGCTGTCTCTGGCCAACTAAGACGTCTCAAAAGACAATAAAATAGGTTTATGCAAACGAGCATGCATTCTTATTCGTGGCGTGGCCTGCTACTCTAAAAATCATTCTGGGTGACTTTAAACTGCATGCCGTTCTTGCCTAACAACATGTGCTTATATGGGTATCGCATCATGTCAAGTGGAAAATAACTGATTATATACCTTAATGAATGTGTCAAAACATGGGTAATGGATGAGCTAATCAGTCTCACGTGGAATGTGCCTCTGACTGCAGAACTACACCAAAAATCATGGAACTCTGTAAAAAAAAAAACAGCTGCATTGACATTTTACCTTGTTTAAATCCACAACTTTGGTTTCATGCCGACTTTAATAGGCTACTCACTAAAATTGTTATGCAGATTATATGCAAAAAAAGGATCAGATTTTTAACCCCAAATCTCTTGGTATGACTGTAACATTGTACAACCTGAGCTCTTTTTAGAACTTCGTAAAGCCATATGCAAGCAATAAAATTATATAATTTTCTGGATGATTATTTATTTATACACTTTTTATTCATAAGTATGCAGTGTCATAACTAAATCTCTGACGTTTGTAACAAAACCGTTTGAAAAATCGGTAGAAAATTGAGCAAGTTATGGTCATTTAAATAGTACATGTACCATTAACACAATGTTACGAGTGAGCGAGCTGCCTGTGACAAGATGGCCGCCAGGTGCAGACGTCGACCTCCATTGGCCAGCAGCCTGCAACCCCTTCAGCCGTTACTTATTCACGATACAGCACTTGCCTCGAGTACCTTATTGCTTGCATATGGCTTGGGAACCGGTGAGAAAATGTAACTCTACCAGTAATAACAATACTAATTTAGTTCACAGTTAACGGTTACTGAACGTTGTAACTAAAAGCTGTTAAGACCGGTCTACGTGACTGTGGCGGATGTTGGTGAGCCGGGGTCAGGTCAGTTTGAGTTTTTATTTAATGGAATTTGTTTACAGTAAAGAATACACAACAACATTATTTTGGTTTAATAAACTTTATTTAAACTTTCGTTTGGAGTCCCGTGAGCTGGTGGACCATCAAAAGGAGCTCGAGTGGAAACATTGGACCTATATATATGTTTCCGGCCAATGATCGGGCCACAACCATTCCGGTTTCTTCTCCGGGGGAACTCCAAGGACTATTTTGCTTGCTTTTCTTTTGTTTGCTTATAAGAAGTATATTTATTAAGTGTAGTCATTTGATAGTATTATTTGAGGTGTTTGTTTATGTATATTGGGTGTTTTCATATTCGTTTATTGTATGTAATGGCCATTTTATGTCTGTGTTTTGTTTCTTTATATATGTATATATATATATATATATATATATATATATATATATGTATATATATATATATATATATATATATATATATATATATATATATATATATATATATAATGTTGTGTGTGGCAAAATCAATGAATAAAAAATGTATGTTCTTACATTTATTATTACTTGACAGCACTTAAATGTGTATTCTTACAAGTTAAAAAAACAATATTGTGAAATTCCCGGGGGATTTTTTTCACCTTTATGAGGAAAAATAAATAAATAAATAAATAAAAAATAAAAAATGGCAGGTAAAAAGTCTGCTGTGGCAGGTAAATTTTTAAATCCACCTGCCACAGTGGCCGGTGGCTGAAAAAGTTAACTTCAGGCCCTGGAGCCATGCATGGTTACAAAGTCTAACTGTCAGGATATTTATATTCAGGATATAAGCCTATAATAATTATTATAGTAAATTGTGTACACTGTAATGATGAGAATATGAAAACAATGAGATGCCCGGTCAACTCTTCCTTTCTCATTTCACCTCTGCATTTCGCTTATTGTCAACAACAGGTTAATAAAAAAAATTGTTTTGTCAAATATCTGTATCTCTTTTAAATAGTTAACTGGAAGCTTAACTGACCTTAAAAATGGTCATACATATTTTGTTAATGCACAAATTCTCTTTGTGATATGAACTATATGGGCCTAATGTTTATTGGGTCACAAAGATTTGTCGACTTTAAAATGTGGGAAGTTTGGGAAACGCTGGTCTAGGTGACCCGAGAGACTACGAGAGATGTGATGTGACACCACATTTTGTCTTTCTTCTCGCCCCCCTCAGCGCTTCAATTAAATAATTGACAGGTGCATGTGGAGACAGAGACAATCAATTACCCTACTGGCTCTGAACTTAACCGCACTGTGTCTTAAGGGTGAAACGCTGAGGACATTGTGCCACAGAGGACACATTCAGTGCAAAAAGGCAACTGCTTTCTCACAAAAAGTGCTCAGGGGAAACTTGACTGAGTCTAAAAGGGAGCTCTGTGATTCATTTGAATGAGCACTACTGGTGTATACAAGAGCAAGGTTAAAGGAACAGCTTTTTCTTGTTCTTTTTTAACGATTTGCAACAAGTTTCGTGATAATGAGGAATGCCTGAGGAGGACTGACTGAGCTTAACAGGAGTTTTTGGTTTTAAACACTTGCTCTGCTATGTTTCTGCATGGCTACCCTAAAGAGGCCAGTTAAACCCAGAGCATTGATGTCACTGCAGGACCTATGGGTATTCAGAGTCTCCAGACAGACAACAAGCACTATCTGCCCTCTACTGGCCTGTCACTGTATAATCAACAACATATTTGGTGCTTGGTTATTTATGTCATGATGCTGAATGTTTCTCAAGCAAAGAACAGAATAAATGAATTATATGGGTTCTGCTGTTAGACTGGATGTTTAGTTACAGAATACAACTATTGTAGCCTACCGTTGTTCATTGTCGACACAGTTGAACTCAAACAGCGTCGGAATGGTCGTATTTATGACATAAGAACGCATGAACACCACTTCATGTCGTTTTTAGGCCTACTAGTGGAGAACTCCCAGTTTTTACTGAACGGGTGAGCTGGGGTGACCTGAAATTGCCCAAAGCAATTTAAACAAACATAGTAGCCAACTGGCTTTATGCACAGCTCCACTACTTCCTGAACTTCAGCCAGCTCCTTGTTCCCTGTCTGCCATTATTGGACAAACTGATTAATCCAGGTGTGTCTGACCTCAGTAGTCACAACAACAATAACCAGGCACACCTGAATTAATCAAGTTGGTCCATAATGGACGACAGGAAAGAAGGAGCTGGCTGAAGTTCAGGAAGTAGTGGAGATTTTGTTGTCTAGCTGTCTCATGGGGATAATGTTAGGCCTACTAAATTTGCACATTTTTCTATTAGCCTAAGTGTAACGTTATATTCGCAGATGCCTCAGCTGGAATGTATTTGCTGTTTTCAGAGAGATAAATTAAATGTCCGTGTTTTGGTTGTAGTAAATAAGAGAGTAGGCTGTGTAAAACCTAAATAATCTTATAATATTGATATCGTAGGACCCTAAATCTAATCAAATGGTAATTGTATCGCGCCATGTTACTAAATATCTTATCACTGGCGAAGCGATTCCAGATCGTATCGTGATGAAACAACTGATTTAGTGTGCTGTGTGGCAAGGCAACACGTAACCATAGTAACAGCAAGCAGCTCATTTGTTAGCTTTATGTTCTCTCATAATACATCACGTTATTACAGATTAACGTTTCTTAGCCAACACAGAACAGAATAAAATACAAAATAAGCGGTGACAAGACACCTTGCGCTGTACGTTTCAAGACAAAAAAGCGAGACATTTATTCCAACATCACTCATAGAAAGTGCTTTTAAGTTTTATCGCACTGAAAGGCGGTGTATAATTTACACACTGGGCGTGACAAGTTTGGTATTGATCATAAAACTTTGTAAGTGTGAATGATGAATGTACAATTTAATTTGTACCCATTTTATGTACTCTTGGTGAGTAATTATTACGCTTGTCAAGAAACAACTCATTGCTGGTTTACGAGACAGGCCTGCACGACTTGAAAAGCAAAAAAATAAAAATGTCCAATCTATGGCAACACAGATCATTAATTATGTTATTTGCAATCTATTTAGTAATTCTAAAAAGCTCCCTGTCTTCAGAAAAAAACTATAAAACTGTCTGTTTTCCTGACTGAAATTACATAAGATATTTTTTTCCAAATGCACTTGCCCATGTTAAAGGACAATCACAACAGAGATTTGGACAACACAACTGGATTCACATCATTCAAACACCGTTTTCCGGCGTTTATTTGGAATTTACGATTCCATTAAATTTTCCAAAAGAAAAAAAGTTCTTTAGATTATTAAATGTTCTTCACACTAAAAGTGTGGTTACATCCACAAATTTTCAGTAAATTGTTGCAAGGAAATGCAGTCATTTCAAAAGGAATCAACGCAATCTGGAATTTTGTAGGAGACGCCCACATTTCTCATCGAATTGAAGTATGTTAAACTTTAATCATGATTTTGTCATGTTGAGCAACAGAAAGCTGCTTAGTTTGTAATTTGCGTTGTATGCATTGCCGCCCACTGGAAAAACCAACTCAAGCTGGTAGCTCATCTAAACTCATTAAAGCTGGTCCACCAGCACAACCAGCTAATGACCAGCTTGGACCAGGTAATGGCTAACTTGGCTGATCTGGTGGACCAGCTTGACCAGATCTCCACCAGATAATGCCAAGTTGATCCACCAGAATCACCAGCTTGAACCAGATAATTACCAACTTGACCAGGTCTCCACCAGCTAAGGCATACATCAGCTTTGTGAAATGGCATCGGCTCTCTTGTGTCTCCTGAGTCATGACAGGCATGTCCAAAAGTCATCAGGATCTATACAATATTGACAAGAATAAGGGGAAAATGTCATTTAAAATATTCACTTACAATATTGACAAGAATAAGGAGAAAATGTCATTTGAAATATACACTTACTGGAACAAAGGACGCTTTTTTGTCAGCAAAACATTTTCCCCGCTTTCATTAACGCTACTGTGCCTAAAAATATAAATGGTTATTTTAAGATCTGTTCACTGAAAGGTTCTTTGGGGAACCCAAAATGGTCTCTCTATGGCATCGCTTCAAAAACATTCATTTTTAAGAGTGCAGGGCTTTTGGTTTCAAACAATATGCTAATGTAGTTTTGATTGACAAGCTACAATTAATTACCATTCTGGTGGATGAGAATTCCAGCACCTGTTCTCATTATACTCATACAATGAAGCCAAATTGATGATCAGTACAGAGGTTTTGTCATTGCATCTTTATTTCCAGGTTTTGCATCACTTTCCATTTTGATGGTAATCCTTCTCTTTTTGCAGTCATCAAAATGTAGCTGCAGACCAGGAGAGCCTGAGCTCCATCCACTCTTCATCTCAGCAGGAGGGTCTCTGGGGCAAATGAATGAGTCCAGGGCTCTGGGAGGAATGTCAGCTGGCTGGAGGAACTGAGAGGCCTTGAGCAAAAACTTCTCTTCATGTACTGCACAGACTTGAGCTTCCACGCAAAAAAAATTGTGGGGGGAGAAAAGAGTCTTAATTCTGAAGCACTCACCCTGTTCAGTCATACTGAAGCCTACAGCAACAGACGGCTTTAGAGTTTCAACAGCCAAAAGCATGCGAGAAACATGGAAAACACTAAAAAGAAAAATAAATACATCTTGGGATTTAAAAAAGGAAGAAAAAACTTAATACATTAGTTTAAAAAAAATCCTCTCTCAACTTGTGTTTCTTACATATATATTTTAAACACACAGCTTTGTACAATTTGGTAAAGTTCTCCGTTCTCTAGCTAGGTCTGCAGGGGAAGGAGAGGACTGGGCTGCCCACGTTTGCTGGAATGAGGACATGTACTCGGGACAGGTAAGTTTGCGAGGAGACAGTCCGTCTTCCCTAATTGACGAGCGCTGACAGAAGCAAGAGGCCTTGTTAGAATATTCCCCTCATTTTAGGATGGAGGTGTTCAGCAGTGAGGAAGACAGGCTTGTGCGGAGCATGTTACGGATAGAGATGATGCCCCCGTCATCACAGGAGCCAGAAACTTCTGCCACTCTATTTCTTATCTGTGGGAGGAAGAAGTCAGAGAGGAATGATGGAATAATCCTGAAACAGAACGCAATGCCAATAATCGTTTGATTTTTAAAAAATGTTTAGCGGTCAAAGTGCTGACAGTACCTCTGCTTTCGTCTGCATCTGCGGCTGACCCAACAGGCCTTTGGCGAAGTAGATTGTAATACTTAGTTTCCATCTCCTGAAAACATTGCAAAGGATATTAGAAGTTAATAAGAAATATTAACTTCTTTATAAGATAAGAAATCATTTCCCTTCACAAACAAGAAAACACAACTGTTAATGTAATTACTGTTAATAAATCAATAACAAAAATATTAACAGATATAAACAATAATCAATTTATTAATCGTTTAACCATTTAAATGTTATTATTAATATTACACAATACATATTATACTTTGTTTATATATAACAGAATAAAACTAATCATTTAAGATCAAATATTCATTTAAGAATAGACAAAAATAATTGGCATTGCAGTAATGGTGGATCATATAAAAACTGACTAAAAATAAATAAAATTCAATGCCAGAAACTAGCAAGGCAAGGATCACAGAACTAGTCTGACTATAAGAAACCTAAGTGTATTAAAATCATAAAGATCACAATGTTTTATATTGCAAAATAATGAGAATATTGTGAATATTTGATATATCATGAAGGCTTAAAGCTACACCAAGGAAGTGAATAGTTAAAATGAAGTCATTATTTTTGTTTGTTTATGCGCACTAAAAGTTTTCTCGTCCCTTGATAAAGTTAAGATTGAGCCACTGTAGTCACTTGGACTATTTTACCGATGTCTTTAATAACTTTTCGATGCCGGCAAGTTTCAATTCCTCAAGAAGCCTATGGACTAGTATGGAGGAGTGATCCAGCTCTCAGATTTCATCAAAAATATCTTAATTCGTGTTCCGAAGAAGAACGGAGGTTTTACGGGGTTGGAACAACATGAGGGTGAGTAAATACTCAAAGAATTTTCATTTTTGGGTGAACTATCCCTTTAACCCCTAGTTGCTCCAGAGACGTGCGACCTCTGACATATATAGCAATTGTAAGTCGCTTTGGATAAAAGCGTCAGCTAAATGAACAAATGTAAATGTAAAGCGAATCCAGAAGTGCCTTTCACCCTGTTACGACTTAATGAACCACTGAAATGATTTTGGAAACATTATTTTAGGTTAAAAAAATCGTACTTAAGTGTTGCTTTAAAATTCAGAGAAGGTTGAGAGCAGACAGACCTTGAGGTGGTTGAGGTTGGCCTGCAGGCAGCGAAGATGTGAGAGGACCTGTTTGCTGAGGCGAGACGTGCTGCCTGAGGATGGTGAGGAGAACTTGAGACTGATGCCCGAGTCAGCAGCACAGCTGTGGGCCAAACTCGGCTCCTTTCTCCTGACCTGAATATCATCATCTGTACTGCTCTCGCCTGAGCCGCCGTACCCCTCCAGAACCAGGTAGGCTGCTAAAAAGCACAACTACAATTAGCCGGGTCAACTGGAGCAGGTGCACTACTACACTATTTTACTTTTCTTTTTTATTTATTTATTCATGATAAATGCATAACATCTCCATGTCTAACCATATGTACAAGCCAGAATTTCCTGAAGACAGCAAAGTTCTTTGGTCGAAGACTCACCGTAGTCTTCTGGGCACTCGTAAAAGCCTGTGTCTCCAGAAGTGTAGTCCTGAGCTCGACTAGGGGAGCGAGCAGAGCTGTGCTCCACCGGCGTGCGTAGAGAGGTGGTCCTGAGGAGACGACTGCCAGCCGATCGGCCCAATCGTTCACCCTCATCCTGAGCCATCAGCTGAGTCAACAGCACCTGCTTCAGAGCCGCCACTGAAAAACACGATCACCTTAATAAATAATAAACTAACCTGAAATTAAGATGCTAACACAACATAAAAGACAAGTGTAGAGAGCCCATTTATAACAGATGTTAACAAGAAAACTGAAATGAAAAACTGAATCAGAAAAAATAATAAAAAATGATTTTAGTTGAATCTGTGCTGCAACAGATTGTGACAATAGATATTACAATAAACAAACTTATTAAAGGGATAGTACACCCAACTTTATAATTTACCTCATGTAATTTCAAACCTGTATGAATGATTTTCTTCTGCAGAACAGAAAGATTCGAATTTTGGTTTCATTGTATTTTTTGTCCGTACTTCATGTAGTATTTAAGTCAATATGAACCAAAACTGGTTATCAACATTTTGGAATGTACTACCATTTATGTGCTGAAAAAATTAGAGCATGTAATATGCCACAACGGGCAATCAGGGACTACGTGATGACTTGAAAGAATTCAGAGTGTTTTTTGGTTACACTTTACAATAAGGTTTCATTTGTGGACATTAGGTAACTATATTAGTTAACATGAAACAGCAATCAACCATACTTCTATCAATCTTAGATAATCACAACATTTACTAATCTTAGATAATATCAACATTTATTAATACATTTTTAAGATCAAAAGTTGTATCTGTAAACATAAGTTAATGCACTGTGAACAACACTAACATTTTTATTACCTTGCATTTACAAAAGTTAATATATGCTGTAAGAATTGATTGCTCATTGTTAGTCCACGTTTCACTGAAACAAAATTCTAAGCTCACATATTTGTTGTTTTCAGCAGAAGTGATTCCCATTAGGAAGCACAAATACAGAAGATCTTTTATTGTTAGATACTAAACTAATTAAAAGACACTTGGAAAATAAATAAGCCTTTTCTGGAGTTGTTTTAATCAATAGAGGCTGAATTGTCATTTTCTTGAGTTGGCAGGCACACAGACAACAGCCACTCAATGCAGAGAAGAAGCCAAAACAAATGGTGACAGTAGCCTTCACGGTTTCTGGCATTGGTAAGATGTTTGGCAAGCACAATGTATTATTATGTCAATTATTCATTTTTTATTATTTCAAGTTACCAAAGATAAAACATGATAAGAAAGTGATATGTACGTAAGCTAATGCAGTTCAAATGGAGTCTTACATGTTTTAAGGGCCTCGTCTGCTTTAGATGAACAGGATAGAGAGTCTGCATCCCTGCCGTTCAAGAGTACGGAGTCCAGATACGAGTCATCCCTGCCAGCTCTCGGGACCTGGTCCTCTTCCCCAGGGTTGGCGTCCGGGACACAGTCCCGCAGGGCTGCCGAGGGCGAAAATTCACTGTCTTTCTCTGAGGACACATGATGAAGGCTCGAGTTGAGTGTGGTTGGCAATCAACACTTTCGCAATCAGAGAAGAGCTTGTACATGCAAAGCTACCTGCGGACTGGATGCTTCCTGTGGAGATTCGTTCAGAGCCTTTGCTGAACTTGCTTAACTCAACACCGTCTCTGTCGCCACTAGAACACAGTTGAACGTTTATGTAAGCCACGTCTTTATCATTTATAGTTGCTACTTTTTTATATGTTTTGTGTGTATAGATTTTATTTTTACTCCTGTCCAAGTCCCAGACTTTAAATCTTAAAACTATGAAAATCCAACATAAAAATGCTGTACACAATTTTATTATATATAACCATGTACAGTATATCTATAACTATGATCATCTAAACAAAGAATTATCATATAACATTTTAATATTTAGGAGAACATGTATCTGGAAAAACGTGTGTTTCATTCTGTTGTGGAGACACAATTTGTTCCGGTGAAATGACAAAACAAAATGCACACAAACGTGTCCCTGTTTTATACACTCACCTAAAGGATTATTAGGAACACCATACTAATACTGTGTTTGACCCACTTTCGCCTTCAGAACTGCCTTAATTCTATGTGGCATTGATTCAACAAGGTGCTGAAAGCATTCTTTAGAAATGTTGATGGAGATTTGTGGGATGCACATCCAGGGCACGAAGCTCCTGTTCCACGACATCCCAAAGATGCTCTATTGGGTTGAGATCTGGTGACTGTGGGGGCCATTTTAGTACAGTGAACTCATTGTCATGTTCAAGAAACCAATTTGAAATGATTTGAGCTTTGTGACATGGTGGATTATCCTGCTGGAAGTAGCCATCAGAGGATGGGTACATGGTGGCCATAAAGGGATGGACATGGTCAGAAACAATGCTTGGGTAGGCTGTGGCATTTAAATGATGCCCAATTGGCACAAAAGAGCCTAAAGTGCGCCACGAAAACATCCCCCACACCATTACAACACCACCACCAGCAGCCTGCACAGTGGTAATAAGGCATGATGGATCCATGTTCTCATTCTGTTTACACCAAATTCTGACTCTACCATCTGAAGGTCTCAACAGAAATCGAGACTCAGACCGGGCAACATTTTTCCAGTCTTCAACTGTCCAATTTTGGTGAGCTCTTGCAAATTGTAAAATCCCAGTAACTGAGCAGATTGTGAAATACTCAGACCGGCCCATCTGGCAAAAACAACCATGCCATACTCAAAATTGCTTAAATCACATTTCCTTCCCATTCTGACATTCAGTTTGGAGTTCAGGAGATTGTCTTGACCAGGACAACACCCCTAAATGCATTGAGGCAACTGCCATTTGATTGGTTGACTAGATAATTGCATTAATGAGAAATTGAACAAGTGTTCATAATAATCTTTTAGGTGAGTGAACCACTCATGAACATATTCGGTTTTGATTAGAAAAAAACCCTAATACAGTGTGGATTACAACCCCAAACCTCTGACACGTTAGGCCAAAGTTCTACCACTAGACCATTAGAGTACACAGGTAAAGTAGTTTAGTGTAAAACAACATATACTTGATTTAGTAATAATAACATATAGCTGATGCTTTTGATGGAATCTCTTGCTACCGTTGATTCACAATATTATCGCCTACCAGCACTAGTCCAATGGACACTTTACAAGAGAATGGCAGAAAAGCGACACAACTCATGACATAGGTCACAGGCCAGTAAGTACAAAGACTTTAGTAATGATAACTAAGCTGAGATCAGTAGAAGTTGTGAGGGACTCACTCGTGCTGAGGTAAAGGAATAACGCTGTGGGGTTTGGCGTTCTTAACTTCGGCCCTCTGAGCGATCTGCCCTTGCCACCTGATATAAAAGACAGAGAATAAACTCATCTCTATAAACAAGAAAGTCATGGCTTTCAGAAACATCAGAAGGAAAGAAGTGGCCACAACTTACATTCTCTGCTCGGACACTGTTTGGGCCATAAGCTCATAGATCTGAGCTCCGTTTTTGGACATGGAGATCACGAAAAATGATCTGTTATCTGTTTGGAGAAATAAAGGAAACCTATAAGGATAAATTCTTCAAATATACATGTTTGACAAATGAGAATACAGACGCTCACCTGTCGCCACCGAGCGCACCAACACAGTGCTGAGCTTGATGATGGGACTGAATATGTGTTTCGTATCAGCCGTTCCTGCGAGGTTCTTACTCTGACACCTGAGAATAAGACGCTCGTCCTGCTTCTGCAGCAGCACCAGGATGTCTTCAAGGAGTAAAGTATATAGCTCTGACACAAAAACAGACAGCAGTGTTATTATACAATCATCAGAAACCAGCTCTTGGGATGTTTAAGAGCAGTGGCTTACCAATAGTTTTGTCTTTGTTAATCTTCCAGGACAGAGGACCCTCATGGACCATCTTTCGTTTAGTGAGATCCAGGTTCTGTGTGACAATAAATTATTGAGTACCTTGCATCCTTAAAATCCCAGTTGTTACTAAAAAGGACTCACTAGTTTTGTACACAGAGCACCCCATTTAGATTTGCTTTAAAAATCTGACTTTTTAAAACTGGATTCAAATTAAAATGAAAACTGAAAATACAAAAATAAATACTAATTCAAAGTACTATTAAACACTATAATAGTAGTAGTAAATTAAGTTGTTACAGTGATGATTTCAAACTATATATCAAATGGGGTTTGGATTTTTTGATTTGTAAAGATTTTGAACTTGATTTCAGTTCCTCAAGATGCTGTTTAAAAAAAAAAATACGACAATTTGCACAACAACTAAAACTACCTACGACTAACCTCTTCTCTCTTCCTCAAATACCGTTCTCCAGGAATGATCCAAGAATATTTTGAATTAGTAATTACCTTAAACTCAGAGATCATGGGGTTCTCGCTCTGCTTGAGGGAAGAGAGGTCCAGCCGTCTTTGGTAGTCTTCCAGTCTCTGTGGGACATAAGCAATATATTTATTTATGCTGCAGAATCAATTAACATTTGCTGACCTTTTATGATACTGTTTTCAGACAAAAACAAAACAAAACACTGTGATAATTGCAATATTTTAGAAATACACTGTGGACGTCAGAAAAGACTCATTTTTCCAAGCTGGGATTCTTTTTAATGAATTTCCTTATTAATAATCTCCAGCAGTATAGAGAAAGTTAGATTTCAGTTTCTACTCAAAGAGCAGTTTCAAGGCTGATGTAAGAGGACTCAGATGCGTTCAACCTATAGATGAGTTTTGACATTCATTAAGTTCTGGTTTTCCAGTCCTTCCTCTGAGGGGACCTCAGGCTATAAAATGTGCCTTCCTTGGGCTGTCTGCTGAAAGAGAGAGAGAGAGAGAGAGAGGTAGCTCGATCGAATTGAACTGCTTACCTGTTTATTCTCGGACTCCTTCACAGACTGGTTGACGTGGTTGAGAATCTGTCGACAGCATTCGGCTGCTCGTCTCACTTTGACTTTCTCCTCTGACTCATCTGTCGGTAAGAAAGATACATAACGTACATGCACACACGTTTCAAGAAGAGACTAATCAATTCTTTGAGAACATCCTGGCCAGCCAAGTGCCCTCTATTTCCCCAAGTGCCAACCACTGAGACTATTGCCAAGATCCGATGAATATAAGGAGAATCAACCCCTCCTTAATCGCTAGTTATACTTCACATGTATTGCCTGCCTCTGACAATGCCAAGAGCCACAATTTAAAACGTCTGCCAAGTAATGTGCGAGACAATTTGAAAGCGTCCGATTCTTGGAATAATAAGGATTTAAGAGCTGGCATACCTCAAATTTACTAATGTTTTGCGTCCAGGAAGGAAACGCAGTGGAGTAGGGACCACAAAGAGGTGATGGGGTCTTTGGGCTGATATATTTCCATCAAGGTTTGCATTCTCAACCCACCAGACACTGTTGTTGTGCGAATGAGCGGGCCGGAGCATATTAAGGGTTTTCTGCTAGAACAGTGTCTTGTTAGCACACCCCCTTTAGTCAATAACTAATGATCTTTGCAACGGAAGTGAATCGATCAAAACTAACTTTAGCTGGACGATAACTTTATTCTAGAGCTGCTGTAAAGCCAAAACAATCTCTGTTACTTTAATTTCCTATTATCACTGTAAAGCTGCTTTGAAACAGTCCAAAATTGTTGTTTTGAAAATTGTTAAAAGCGCTATATAAATGAAGGTCACTTGACTTGTGAAAAATTTTATGGAAAATAAAAAGACCATAGAAAATGACAATGTAACGTAAGGAAATAATAATTCATGTTTCATAATTCATATTTTATTTATATAAAAAAAATAGTGCACACTTCAATGCTGCATTTTCAGCAGCCATCACTCAGTCTTCAGTGTCACATGATCCTTCAGAAATAATTCTAATATAATCATCGATGTTGATAATGGTTGTCTTGAGATGGTTAACGGCATTTAAAGACTGAACGGACTTCCTTAAAATTTTAAGGACTCGCAACTGAATTTTGAGTGGGTTTGGTTGAACCAGTCGACAACTACGGCATGAGGTGAAAGCATCAAGAATAATTTATTAATGTGAATCACTGCTGTTAGGACTGACAACCGCTCACGGGTTATGGAAAATCAGAACGAGAGAAAAAATGCACAGGAGTCAGTTTTGTTATAAACATAGCCATTGAGATGAGTGATATACTAGCAAGGCTGATAAATCAAACAGCTTTGTTAATTATTTTGTTTTTTAAAATCGATTAAGTATTGTGTAAAGTAAGTGTTCATTTTACTTGAATTTATATCAAATAGACTATTGGAGATGGTGGTGCATTAAGGAGGAGGATACCTGTGTACTTGGCAATGTTGTCCATCAGTAAGGGGTACTTGGTGAACCTCTGCATCTCTGCAGGAATGATATCCTTTAGCTGTAGTCGTCGACACAGACGATTGCTTTCAGCCTCCTGTAAATGGTGCAGAGACAATCAAACAAGAAATTGAGGACAACAATACATGCAAATCCACAACAAAATCCTCCCTAATCTTTTGCATATCTCCTTGTTATCAAGAGTCTCCAACATCATGAATTATACACTTCAGTGTGGATTTTACCCCAAGTAATCCTCTGCAAGTCACAATACCAGTGATCTGTCAGCAGGATATAACTTGAATCACTGATGTTTTTGTTGAGCACAAAAACATCTCTGAAATGAGTAAATATACCGCCTCCTCACTCACAAACATCTTCATGTTGTCCATCAGAGGCACAGTTGAACTAAAAATGAATATACTGTCAATCATCAATTATTCAATCTGATGTTGTTTCAAACTTGTATGAACTTACTTTCTTCCATAGATGACAAGAGGAGACACTATGAAAAATATTCATGATGCTGTTTTCTGTACCAATGTTATAGTTAAACAAGGCTATAAAATATTGAATGTGACAATTTCAAACAAAATCAGGTCAAAACGAAATTTGTTTGGAGTTCGCTTTGGGAGTTCGAAACAGCTTTTGGGAAAAGTTCGCTTTGGCTGTTTGCAAACACCTTTGTACGACCATTGATCTGTGGCGATTATGTTATAGGTATATATATATATATATATATATATATATACACACACAAACACTACATATATATAAATAAAAGTGACGAGACTTCACTGGAGTGCTGAATTGCATGTGCAAACATCCACATTGCTATGATCAGATGTTTTCTTTTGCTTTATTAAAAAATGCTTGCCGTTTTATTATTTTGTTGTATGTTATTTTGTTACTAAGAAGAAAGTGTGCAGCACATACATATTCATCTAAACGCCGCTCTCAGCAGAGTGGGTGGCATCAGATGTTCAGTAACAGTTAGTTAACAGTGAGAACTGGAACCTAATCTAAAGTGTGATCATATATATTCTCACGGAAAATATTCCCCTACAACATTGCTCTCATTGGTCACCATTAATTTTCATTGCATGAAAAAAAAGCAGCGTGAACATTCTCTAAAACTAATAATCTCCTTTTCGGTTCCTCAGAAGTCAGTCAGTCAAATGGAAAAACATGTTGAGTACACAATGACAATTTTGGTTGAACTGCTTCTTTAAAATGCGAAAAAGCTTCACCCCCAAAGCACAAAGAGCATAACAACGGATTTGACATTTTTATTACACCCTTTTTTTAATGCTTACACTCTAGTTTTCTCAATGGAGAGATTAGAGCCCTTGATTTCATAAAACGCAGTATTATGTGGAAAGCTTGTTAAATCTCAAGTCTTACTCTTTGTGTTCCCTGCATCCACTTCTGACACATGATGAAAACAGTGCAGAGAAAATCACAAGCTTTCAACACTCATGAGAGTGTGATCAACTACATTTGCCCACGGTTAATAAACTCTTATCTTCAAAAAAGGCAAATCCTACAGTATATCTTACGAATGTAGCTCCAATTAAACAAAATGTCCTTTGTCTTCCGTTATCACTAATGTTTAGCTGTCAGGCAAAGCAGATACTATTAACAATTCAGAGATTAGATGTAAAGATAAAGCATCTCTTCTGCTATAACGCTGCATCAAACAAGTGAACCAGCTATTTGTATAAAATTAGTAGGGTTGTCGATTCAGTTAATCACACATTCACATTAATATAATTTATAATATTATACATTATAATATTATACAATTCATATTAACATTAATTTAATCATATTATATAATAATATTTGCTATTCATTGTAAAATATTAATATTTCTGACAATCTATTAAAATTTAAAAAATGAATTCATTGTTTAATTTAGTTAATTAACTCCAAAAACATCCTTTAATTTATGTAATATTACATACTTGAAATTAACATAATAAATAATAATACAATTCTAATAATTATAACAAATATTAGAATATTTTTAAACAACACTGATGTACGCCTGCTCCAAACATTTGCATAATTCGCAGCTCTTGTGGCCCTGCGGCCCGCAAGGAGTCTCGACCCACCTGCATGAAGGAGGTGAATCGCTGGTCCTTCTTCTGCCGGGATTTGATGAGCTCCAGGGCGAAGGGCTGGTTACTGCAGAAAGTGCCCACTGCTTGCATGATCTTTTCCTCCTCTCCACCACTGAACTAGAAAACAGCAAGCCAGAGGATTTGTGGGTGGGAGTCTTATCACACAGAGAAGACCTACTACGGTGGCCACAGGATACAAGGCCTTACCCAAGACAGCAACTCATCTCCTATGTGGTCGATGACCGACGACTCGTTCTTCTTGCGTATCGCTGTCATTTGATCCGCTATCCTCACTAAAATTTAAAAGAGCAGTTGCCATGATGAGACAGATGTGGTGATTTATCTGAAGAAAATGTATCGGAAGACGACGTACTGTGCAATTGGATGATCTCCTCTAGGTTGGTGAATATGTTTTTGATGTCAGCAACGGGCAGTATGTTTTCACGGGTGAGCTTCTGGTAGAAAACACTGTCTAGGACCTTCAGCATGCGTACATGGGCTCGCTCCGTGTAGAAGAGTTCTGCGAGCATCAGAGGGTTACTTCAAAACGCTTAAACAGCACAATGACTACTGTACCAAAACACTACTCTAACAGAATACTTTGTACATATTACACCTACAGATCTAAAATGCATCCGCTTGATTCGTACCATTAATGACTTCTTGTCTCTTGATCTCGTGGGGTGTCAGGCCAGCTAAAACATCACGCCCGACCAGCTGCTGCCAGTTTGGAGGATCTACATCAGAGTAAACATCACTCCCCTGATCATCCTCACTCTGCAGCTCCTCAAACCTGGGAGGGAGGAGATGGTACATAGATTTACACTCTCATTAAGCTCAGTGTGTATCTCTATCTAAATGTGACATGAAGTTGGTGCACAATAAGAGGGCATACACACAGGAAGCTCATTAATAAGGGGGATTACAGTATTCTAACCAGGTGTTATGGAAAACGTGGGGAAAAATGTTTTGTTTAGACTGAGAACTGAAAATACTGTGCAATGTTGTATAACTTCAGTCAACCAATATAGACATTTGATGTTTAATATACATTTATGTCAGTAGATACTTTGGACAAATAAGATTTCACAAACTAGCACAAAATAGAATCCAGTTGGTAGAGAAAATGTTCTCATAATTACTAGTTAGGATCAGAAGTTTCTTCTGGTTAGGATACAGAGTCTAGAGTGAAGTGGGACAGAAGACAGTGACTAGTACCTTCTGCTCAGTTTAGGTGTGCCCACATCATGGAGTCTGGAAAACAGTAAACACACATGACAAGGCACTGATTTTAAAATCCTGGCCAATATGTTATGATATACAGCTTGTTATGGCTAATAACCAATAAATGTATGACATTCAAATCTATAATATTGAGTCAAATAAAACACTGACCATTAAAATCAATCATTTTTAAATGCTACAAGTGAATTTAAGCATCACAACATTATAATGGTCAACACATTAGGAAAAATGGATTTTCAATGGCGAATGGCTATTTGGCAGAATTTCAAATAGCGTTCACTTTTAAAGGAGCTGTATGTAAGAAATGTATTTAAAATAATCATAAAATGGCCCTGATATGTCACTAGACATTAAGAAATCATGTTCATTTCAAAAACGTATATCACTGACAACAGTAGTCCGGTCAGGATATTGCCATTTAAAAAGTGAAGTTATACACCGCTCTACAGTAATTTGAAACTGATTGCAGGACCAGTTTTGGCCACAATCTTACATACAGCTCCTTTAAACCAAGCAGCTTTCTTTTGGTAAACAAGCAAAATCTAAGGAACTTTTATCACCCTTACGCAAAACTCCCAATTGGGCCGATATCTACGAAAATTACTGGACTTCACCCATGAAATTTTGCTGAGAAATTGTAAATATGACTGCATGTAGAGAGATATTATGTTAGAAATAAATTTCAAATAAAAAATAAACAGGTATTGTTTGCTACATAAGCTTTTAAGTACGTCTCCTACCTGTCTCCATCTCGGTCTTCATCTAGCTGGTCCATGTTGTATGGGATGTAGTCACAGGGTGGGTAGATGCTGTCCAGCATATCTCCAGACGGCACCCCATCACTGAGCCGGGGAACCACTGCAGACGGGCTATCTGATGGCACAGAAGAGGCAGTCTCAGACAGCTTGTCCAGGATATGAAAGGAACGATCACTCAGATGAATGAGATTGAAATGCTTTACTCACTAAACTCTGGGTCCCTGCCAGAGGGATCTGTCGGTGAGCCGTAAGGGGCGCTGAAGGGAGGAGAGGTGATCAAACCCGGGCTCTGTAGGAGGTCAGAGCCCTCACTCGACTGACTGCCCCGCATACGTCCACCTTCTATTAGGTCTGAGCCGCCCATCGCTGGCTGAGACATCTGCTTCTGAGGCCTGTGCTTGACGTTGTCCCCGGCCCTCCCCGCTGCTCAAACACACACCAAACCAGATTCTGCGTCAATATGAATCTTTCACCACCCAGAGGAAGGAAAGCAAAATGAGGGCAGGTCTTCTGCGTTTATAAATGGCCAGGAATCACAAGCTTTCGAGCCTAGTATTAACCACACTACTGTTCAAAAGCTTGTGGTCGACATATAATTACGTGTAATTTACTCCTGTGATAGCAAAGCTAAATTTTCATCAGCTATTACTCTAAGTCTTAAGTGTCACATTCTGCAGCTTAAGTTAGAGTTGAAACGAACAGCATTTATTTGAAATAGATGTAGATTTAAGAACACATTAAAAATAAAGAAGTACATTAAAAAAACTAAAATTGAATCATTTGCTTTAAATGCTGTAAGTGAATTTAAGCATTTTGACAATGTAGAATGTGAAATAAGGATATCCACAAAGAGTCACAACAAACATGATCCAATTATGTCTGTTCTCATTTTAGTTTAATTCAATTCGTGCATTTTTCCTCAGACCAGGCATTAGTAAATGCGCAAAAAAAGTTCAAAGACTTCAGAAATAAAGGTGTCTTAAATTGCTGTGGGTTGTAGAAATTTTCGCTAGACTTACATGGTAATGAATCGATACGACTAGGCCACCGCGGGGGAACCCGGATGGGGAAGCGAGGCTTTTTTAGTTTCTCCTCCCCTTCCTTTTCGGTTTTGCTTTTCTGTTCAGGAAGGATAAAACAACAATCCTCAGGGTAACGACTTTTCCATGGAAAGACTGAGAAGATAAGTGTTCTGTTCCAAAACCTAGTAAACTCCCAAGAGGGGCAGCATTTCAAGGCACTATATGCATGCTCCGGACATGAAGGAAACCTAATTATATCGCCTCTTAAGACGATTTCTAAGGCAGCATTCATACACATTTACGGAACAAGCTAAATAAAACAATACATCCAAGATGAGAATTTTTTTTAAATCACAGATGGATTGTTTGGATCATTTTCATGCATAAAAGTAAAATGGGATTCCACTAGCTTCAGATACAATCTACTTTCTATTGACATTTTACAATAGTAATATATCATTTTATAATTATTTTTTAGGCCAAATATGTGCGTGCTATCTACTTCTGTTTATTTGATCAACATGCCAACTCAAAACTATACTAACTGTCAAACTATTATGTGTAGACTAGCATTCTGAATCAGTAAAACAAGTTTTTTCTAGGATGCTCTCTTTGAAGGTAATTGCATATGTAGATAGCAAGGCAGCTGACTAGGTTTTGGAACAAAGTCAATGTGGTTGAAATGTGAAAAAATATAAGGGCAGATGGAAAAGGTATGAGCTGATACCCTCAGTTTGGAAGGAAGAAAATTAATTCGAACTCGTTTGGACTCCAGGTTTCGTTGCTCTTTCACCCGAACTCCCAGATGCTTCATGTACATGAAGATCACGTACTGTATGGTGGTGCTGGAAGAGACACATCTCAGTTTTAAAGTTGAATTGAACACTTTTCTCACTCCCTGTCAAAGCTTAGTAACTAGAGAGCACGGCGTTGAGCATCTTCTATCAAATATTTCAATTCCTAATTTAGATTCGAGTCTCTGAGGGTTGTGTTGTGCCTGTTGAGTGCTGTTGGCTCCATGTGGCCAACTCCTTCTGTTCCACATGACTCCTATCTTATTGTGCCTTCTGCCATATGTCACAAAACTCACATGGACACGCACACGAGTTGCCCATCTATCTTCTCACTCTTCTCACATATGTCCTGTACATTCATAAATCATACAGGCTTGTGGTGTTTCCATATGGCATCTCAAATATGTTTGCCTACATTATGGTAAATGCAGACTAGGAAATGCATGAAGATCAGAAATCTCATTAAGTCGCTCTGTTCTGCAGCATTTTGCATTTGTGTCAAGTGTCTGGCACCCCAGGCTGACAATTTACAAACAAATCCAATGCAACGTCTTTACGCACGATCAAATAACCCTCATCCTTAAACTCTTTATTATCATTATGGATGAGGTTTGCCAGAGGAAAACATAAAAAAAAAACCTCACCATTTCTCCTCTTCTGTGGGTTGTGAAGTCAACCTGAAAGAGACAAGCGTGTAAGATGGAGGACAGCCATTGAGGAAGCAATCTTGTATGTAGTATGTAGAATAGGGCTGGATAATATTCTACATATATTTTTACATTTATGTATGGGGTGAGAAAATTCTATACTTGATCCTGATGGAAATATATCCTGAGTTTATACTGATGGAAACATAAAAAAAGCCTAAAACTCCAACAACCTTTTGGAAACAGGGTGTTTTAACCACACAAACAGCTCAATTTGAATGAAGCGCCTATAGTTTACAGCTCCCTTTCAAGGGTGCAAATATCTTCAAAATTAATCAGATTCAGTTCCCGTCCCGAGTGTAAAGCCCAACGTGATTGGTTGTAGCGAGAACATGCTACGATTGGTCAGCTCAATGTGGCCGATATCTGATTGGCTTGAGGAAATGGAGGGTGGAGTCCACTTATTTGTGGATTTGTCCATACCTCGACACAAGAAGTGTTTCAAAATTCACAAATGTGTGAGGGGATTTACAAATGCACAGGAACCGATTCACAAATAAACGCTAGGCAGTTTTGTTTGTGGCATTAAAAAAACACATGTAAATATATTTTTTATTTGCAAATCTCATTTTATTTATTTGTGAGTTTTGTTAAACTCTTTACATTTATTTTTGGATCATAACCTATTTATTTGGAATAATGCAACAATTCTCACCCCATATTTATGCATTTGGTCTGAAATATATCAATAAAATGACTAAAGCAGTGGTCGGAGGGCCTGGAATTATAAAAAGGGGGCCCGGCAAGGCTATAGGAAAAGGTACATTCAGCGGATTAAGCAAAAGAAACCTCTTTGGGTTGATAAAAGACCCATTGCGAAATTATCCTGCTTATTATGTGGCATTCTGTATACTTGTCACATAAGTAAATAATTCAACATAAATGAATTTAACATAAATATAATATTTGCTATTTCAACATTTGATTATGAATAAACGTAATTGCGGATTCATATTTTAACATTTTGCAACTAAAGATTAAATCGAACGTATTATTAATAGCTATCCTATCAATACTATGAAAGAACACGAAAATAGTTTAATGTCCAAATAAAAAGTATACTTGTTAAATATCATCAGAAAAAGAAAAAAAAAATCACTCGAAATATATGATTACTATTCAATATAATCACCCAGCCCTAATGTGTAGTGATTAAAAGAATGTGCGAGGTATCTCACAGAATGTCATCTATCTTGGAGAGGATGTTTTCAGCACATGATCGCTCTCTCTCTAGAGCCAGCTGTTCAGAGTCCAGCCGAGACAGCTCTACGTCAGCCAGGGTCAAACCCATACTGCGCTTCTGCCTGTAAGAGTGGATGCAGTTGGTTTGTAGGTGCTACTGGCAATCTGAATGAGAACAATGTGGCATCACAGATTAGCTATGATGGTGAATTAGATTCCTAACCTGAAGTCCTCCAAGTTTCTGTGAACATCAGGAAGGAGCGTTTCCTGCATTGTCTGTATATACTGCCTGTGCAATTCCTCAGGAATCAGCTCTGGTCTCCGCCGATCTGACAACGTATACAGAAAAACAAAAAGTAATACAATTTCTTTGTTTATTGAGATGTAGCAAATCATGCCAGTATATTACAATAGTTTGATTTAAGATTTCTAGACCCTAACCATCACAGAATTATATTTTAATCAAAGCATTATCTAGCAAGTTAATCGAGTAATAGTTCTCATGAAGACCCTTAGCTTGCCAAATAATCTAGGCATTGTCAGTTGTTATGGTCTTTTAAAGGGATACTCCACTTTTTTTGGAAATAGGCTCATTTTACAACTCCCCCAGAGTTAAACAGTCGAGTTTTACCATTTTCTAATCCATTCAGCCGATTTTCTGATATTTAGAAGAATATCAGTAACCAGACAGTTTCTGGTCTCAAAGTCAATGAGACCAGAAACTGTCTGGTTACTGATATTCTTCTAAATATCAGAAAATCGGCTGAATGGATTCGAAAACGGTAAAACTCAACTGTTTAACTCTGGGGGAGTTGTAAAATGAGCCTATTTCCAAAAAAAGTGGAGTATCCCTTTAAGGACAAATCAGACCTAAGCTACTAAGATAACTAAGCTATCTAAATGGGGACAAATATAAAACTTTGTTTAAATATCAAACTTCATTATAATTGCTTTAGTTTAGACTAACCATAAAAGAGAACAACAACGACTGTATTTGCATTATTTATGAATCGAGTTTCCTATAGAGGACATCCTAAAATGTCCCCATCAAGAACAATTTTGTCCCCAACCTACAGCTAGGTACATACATAAATACATTTCTCACAAACACACATTCAAACACACCCATTTGATCAGTAAACAACAGAAAACAGCTCATTTGAGCCATATACAGGTTAGACGACATCACTAAACATGTTGTCTCTTCAAGCAATGTCAACATGACACATGGTCAGAGTGACCAAGTGCTTCAGATGCTAAATCCATAATTACATGGAGAGTCCACATGCATGTTAAACAGGATTTATGCCTTCTAAACAATTGCAGGTTTCCCACAGAGGTCTGAGAAATAATTATGTGGTTGGATGTTGAATGAACAGAAACACGACTGTTGAAACAACACTGCGAGGGTGAGAAGAAGTTTTGTGTTTCCATTAAGACGCTTCAAAAAGGAACTGCGCTTACCGAGCTCAGTGGAGATGGATTCAGGCACAGCGACCTTCAAATTCTGTTGAACGAAAATAATAAATTAAAAAGGAGTTTCTGACAAAAGAAGTTGTTTTTTTGCCTGCAAAACAACTACAAACACTAAAATAATAAGGTAACAAAACAGCTGAGCTCTGGGAAAAGAAATATGCACAATTTTCCAAATGAACTACCCGTCCATCTGGCAGAAAGAGAACAAAGTTTGCTGCAGGGAAGACTCGCACCCACTCAAACTCACACTGAGTTTGAGAACAACAACATGCGATGACCGTGGAGAAAGGTAAAAGGTTGTCTGAGAGAGCGTTTGCTTCCTGACCCTGAGGGTGCTGGGAAAGGAGTAACCTTCCACACACCTCTCGGGACAAAAGGCACGGTTGATCTGGGTGGATCCAGGCTTTTGCCTCAACATGCCCGTAGACAAATAACACCAAGACAGCGCAGACAATGACAGGTTAGAGCGAGAAGGGATGAGGTGTGAAAAGCTCCACTTACTGCCCCCCGGTCTATGAAGAAAGTCAAGAAGTCCATGAAGATGCGTCGCATTTCTTTGGAGTTGGTCTGTTTGTAGAGGTCAGCGTACAGATAGCAGAGCTGTGGAGGGAAGTGGGATTCAGTGAGCGAAAACAAATTGAAAACGTTACTGATAGCTGATACCGATATGGTCGCCAATATACACTACGTTCAAAATTTGGGGGTTGGTAAGATTTCTTTTATTTGGCAAGAATGCATTGAATTGCTCAAAGGTGACAGCAAAGACATTTAAAATGTCACAAAAGATTTCTATTTTAAATAAATGTGATTCTTTCATTTCATTCAACAAAGAATCCTGAAAATAAAAACCATCACCTTTTCAACATTGATAATAAATCACATTTTTTTGTAGTCTGAATAGGAAAAACTAGTGCTTTCAATCGATTAAAAAATGACTAATTAAATTGCACATTTGCTCTGTCACTAATTGTGGTTAATCGCAATATTAATATTTAATAGTTTTATATTAAATGTTTCACAGTTACTCTCCAAATTAATTGCCAGTTTAACTGATACTAAATACTAGTACTTATTTTTATTTTACATTAATGATAGACATTCAACATTACAGTATTACTGAGGGCTATCAATTTTAATTTAAGTGAACTTAAATCAATCTTCACATGAACCCATTATAATAAATGTTATATTTAGCCTAACAGGTAGGAAATAAAAAGAAATTAAATAAAGGTATCAAACACTTTAAAAATGATAAATTAAATCTAGATTAACTTATTAAAGCTTTAATGTTAGCCAAAGGATGACATTAAAAAAACAGATGCTGGGTTAATTGCATTAAATATTTTTAACACGTTAAACTGAAAAAAATTAAATCCATGCGTTAACACGAGAGTTTTGACAGCACTAGAAAAAACACATTAAATCCTTCATAGGTGGTTTGAAATCAGATTAAAATCTGATTTTTTTGTGAGTGCATTTTTTATTTTTCAGTGGTTTATTTCATCATTCATTGTGTAGCTTGTTAAATCAGAGGTTGTGACATGAAGACTTCCACTAGAACATTGCATATGCCATCCTTCCCTGTTTTTTACACTTTTTTTCTGTGATGAATGAGAAAATTTGGATCCTCCATTCAGGAAAAGCATAATCCATGGCAAAACATTTATTTGCTAAATTCTCATGGATGTGCTAGTAAAACAAACTTGTAGCTTGAAAAGTTGGTCTAAAAACAGATGCTGGGTTGAATCACTTCTTCAAACCAACTCTATGGGATTTTTCATCCGTTTTATTGTCTGTCAGGCAATACCATAAATCGGTTTGCTTAGAAAAGCATGACCGATAGTAATAGTCTTGCCTGCCTTAGCAAGCATTTCTAATTACTGCTGGAACTCACAAGAGGTGCAGGGTCAAACTGGGAGATCACATGGTGCAGAAAGGCAGCAAGATGAGCAGGGCGAGTCTTGAGCAGCTCGATATTCTGGAAGCAGCTGCACTGGCCGTTCACCTGGAACACATCATACCAGTTTAGAGAGTGAGGTGACCAAGATCAGGGTCTACACTGAGGGATAAGAACTGAGAATACCTGCTCCTGCTCGGTGTCAAAGTCATCATCTTCAGCAGCAATGATCTCCGAAGCCAGGCGGGAGTGTGGGCTCCCTATGGAGGATTGGAAGCGAGAATCCTACGGCAGGAAGCAGAGAGGTGTGACAATCCTGCTGATCTGAATGAATTCAGATGTTAAGGTCTGTAAAAAGCAATGGTTCTCACTAGGTCAGAACGGTCCTCGACCTCAGGGGACGGGCAGGAGTTGAGGCTGTCTCTGGGGGTGCTCTTCGGACTGGAACAGTTGGAGGCCCTTCGGCTCTCTGGAGAGGCCAGATAGAACCGGTGCTGGACCTGCACATCACACCATACACACAATTAATTACACCATAGGAAGGAAGGAACAAGAGCCACAGAGAACACTCAGGATAAGTGGCACTGTTCAGCTAAGATCAGTGAAAATATCTCATAAGAAGAGAAAGCATATTACACTTACTGAACTTCCACTCCAGAAACCCTCTGGGCTGAAATCTCCCTTATATTGATCCTCATCCATCCAACAGCCATCTTCACTGTTCCTGAGATGCATGCCCTCCTAAAGCACAGATTTATAGTTCATTCATAAGGCATAATTCAATGATATTATTATTTTTTTAAACTATCATAGTCTTCTAAGAAGTGGTCAAGCAATATATCGTTCATACCGACAGATTAACATCGGCTAATATCTTTCCCATTGGGTCAATAACTATCCCCATCCAGCGTTTTGAAAGCCTATAATCTGGTGCATATTAAGTTTGTAGGGTCTACTATAATAGACTTTAATGCTAGAATGTAATTTTTTTTTAAATTACATATTTTATATTATTACAACAACTCTCTTCCAGGTTTGTCATTAACGCTCTGTTCCTGTCTATAAGAAGTCCCTCCTTGTGAAAGTGAAACGTGCCCTGATTGGTTGGCTGGACAAGTCTGTTCTGATTGGTAGACCACTTCAAGTTTGTTTTGGAAATGTCACATCCCTAACCATGACTGCTAATTTTAACACATTACTAACACAACTCCACCAGTTCTCACCCTTTTTTTTGCACGTCTAGGTCGGGAACTATAGAAATGAAGGATATTGTAACGTGTATGTTCCTGGAAGAAAACTCAAGACTACAATTCAGGGAATTCAGATAGAGTGCTTACTGATATGGAAAATACTGTAACTCCCTTTGGAGTGGACTTTGTGCTTTGTAACTTTGCAGACATTTTTCACACTCAAACAGAAACTTTACACGCTAAAGAAAGTTGAAAATAGAAAAAAAGCGTAGGATCCCATTAAATTTTTTTTTTACAAATACTATTTTAGTAAGTTCAAAATTCAATTTCACATAAATATGATTTATACACACACACACACATTGGTCAACCACAACTCTAAACACTATGTTAGTGAGCTTTAAATGTGAAAATCATTGAAACTGTTCAGAAATGTCATACATGTGTAGCCCTGTTGAGCTGGCCCTGCTGATGTGGAATGTGCTTCTTGGCTTCCTGGATGTCCCGTAGTGGTTTGGCTGTATGAGTTCTGCTGTAGTCCTCCATTAGTCCCTAAAGAATGAGAAATTTTCATATACTATATAATCAGACCTCTTACACCCAAGTCAAAATGCAAAAGACAAGTACAATCTAACAACTGCTCTGACATGTTGCTCTGCTCAGGACTCAGCGCTTATATTTAGTGTATTATAAAGGTCTACTGCTATCGCTCTCCACGAAAATGAAAATGACAGATCTTTGTTTACAAGCACTACAAAGGTGGTAAAACTGCATTGTGTCGAAACAGTGGGAGGGGTTTAAGTCTGCCCTCTCACTTATCAGCTGTACTGGAGCCTAAATTACCTCCCAACAGGAAAGGCCTCATTCTTATCAATTTGAGTCATACTGCCACAATACAGCTCTGTTACTCAACGCTTTACTGACAATTTGTGAAATTTAAAGTAGCCTATGTGTTTACATTAAACAAGTCATTTTGAGTCTGATATTTAGATTCTGACCTGCATGTCCTGTTGCTCCTTGGACACCATCCTCTTGTTGTCCATTCTTTGGTTGTGTGAAGCACTGTTCTCTTCCTATGTAGGGTTGGGTTGAGAAATGTCAAGGAGGAGCAAATGAAAAATATAGATGACGTCATTTAATTGGAGGAGAGATATGAGGAAGTAAACTGACAACAAATAAACAATACCAGATATAAAAACATTTCATTTTTGGACCACAAGAATGTATTGGGTGCTCACCCATGGTACAAGGGGAGAGGATGTGCGTTCAGCTGCATTGTAAGAGTTGGGAGATGTAACAAAGGGGTCCCCGAAACACCCCGGTGACTCAAGACCCAGGTTTACCTCAGAGAGGGGGATCTGGGGTGAACCGGGAGGTCGGCCTAATAATGTGAGGGCCACATAAGAACCGGCTGTGAAGAACAAATGAATTTGGGTCAGCGGTGGTAATATGAGGTCTATATCTTTAACAAAACACATGGTTTACCCTCACATTTGATTAAATTCACCACTTCCACATGGTTTGATTGTGTCACCAAGGTCCCGTTCACCTAAAGCAGAGGAGAAAAACGTTAAAAATGCATTAAACTCTAACTATAAAAACATATACGCGAGTTCTACTCCTACACTGACACAAACATGAGGTAATTTTGTGACCAGCAGATGGCAGAACAGACAGATGCAGAAATGCAGTGGTGAAGAGAGAGAAGGGTCTCTGTGAGTGTCTCACCTTAATGATCCTGTCCCCCGTCTGAACACCTGCACGCATGGCAGCGCCATCTACCAAATGACAGAAGATGATTGTGAAGTATTACGAATTGAAAGTATAATCTAGTGTGGTGGGTGGTTGACAGAGTGCTGCTGCCAGAATGCTAAAGGGGTTGCTTGTGGTTTATGTGCTCCATTTACACTGCACCCAAATTGGTTTTTAGTGTCATTTTGCAAATGATGAAACCTCCATTTTGTGCATGCATTTCAGTCTCTTACAGACTCATTCACTACAGTGTGAACTAAATTGTAATTTAGAAAACTGAGCAATTATAAGTGCATTAGGACAAGAAACACAGCAAAATAAAATAAAAAAAATCTGTTTTCTATTTAAATCTTTTAAAAACACCAACATGCAACAAGCACAAATAATGTTTTTGTTTAGTTTTTTCGCCACCAAAAAAAGGGCAGCGCTTATAGACCATGTGGATAAAAATAATGCTGTGATGGATAGACTTAAAATCTTTATAATGGCATGCACGCTGTAATTTTCACAACTGACAACTTGAAAAAAAATGTTTAATAGAGTTTGTCTACCAACATGTTTGTGGAAAAATGTTTATTCAGGTGAAAACTTGCTGTTCAACAACACTACAGCCTGTACTGTAAATGACAGTCCCTCACAGCCTTTAATAAATCCCATAGACCCTGACTAAGGTCTACTATGGGATTGTTTATAGTTCCTTCTACTTTATTCAATGTGTATGCAGCCTCCTTTACGATGCTGTGTGTGTCCACTAATTGGCCCTGGTCAGAGCACATCAGCTCCATTTCTGACCTACAGCCAAGTCAAATCAGCCCAGGGAGGGGAGAGTCTCTGTGACAGATGCCCACAGGAGCTGATGGGGCGGAGAAAGAAAGATAGGCGTCTTAGACAGGCGTCTTACCCTGTTTGACGAGTTGTACGAAAACAGGGTTGTCCCCACTGACGGTCAGCCCAAAGCCGTTCTCATCTTTCTGAATGATCACACATCTCTGAACCAGTCCTGAGAGGGAGGGAGGGAAGGAAGGAGGGAGGGAACAAGAGAGAAAGTATTATAAGAAGGGAGCTACGAAACCGATTTTACTGGATTGTCAATGCCTTTTATATGTATTCACCAGGAGAGGCCTATCAAAGCAGATTACAGTAACAATGACTCTAAAACCTGATCGAAAAGACAGTGCAAGTAAGTGCAGACCATCATAAAGTACTTTAACACACACACAAAAAAAAAATAGAGAGCAGAGTTGGATGCATCAATTTCACAGTCCAATTAAAATCTAGCCAGCTTTCCAGGACAATGGAAAGATACAGGAAATTATTAAGGTGTGGAAGTTTGGTATCACGGTCATCTAATGCTGCTAGCGTGAGAGATGTGCCTATGGATAGCTCATCCAATCAGATTTGAATACTAGAACAGCAGAACTCAAATCAGAGAAATGAGTATGAGCTCCAACGTAAACTGATCAAATAGGCCCAGAGAAAAAACGACATCTGTCTTCAAGTTGCCTTCTGTGAAATACCTTCAACAAAAAAAAATAATAATAAATTAAGGATAAATATGACTTCAGCTCTATCATCTGTGTCTGCAGTAGGCTGTCGAATACTACAGGAAAAAATGTAGTCCCTCATTTGTAAATACAGTTCAGTAATGCACTTGATGTCTATGGGATGACAGAAGGGCTTAAAGCAGGAATATGAAGCTTCTGTGAAGCATTTCACAAATTATTTAATTTATCCTTGAATGAGTCATGTGAAAGTTGCCGGATTTACATGGTCGTGACTTGAGTTGAAATACTGAATTTAATTTTGAAAAATGTGAGAAGTGATCCTTTTACATGCTAACCAAATGTAAAGTTGGTTACAAGTGCATTATTGTACACATGTTTTGGCTTAGTAAATTTGTCCTTTGGTATGCATCAGTCAGATTTAACCCCCAAAATTCAATGGAGGTCAACAAATAAAATAAATGAATGATATATCAAATAAATTAATAAAATATATTTAAAACATTTTGGAGTCAATGAAAAAATAAAAAAAATATTGAAATATTGAAAAATATTGAAAAAATATTTCAATAAAAAGGTTATTATTCACAATATTATAGATTTACTGCATGTTCAATCAAATAACATTTTAAATTATGAATACTTTTTATTTAAACATTATTGCCAAGAAGCACAATTTTCCCCTTTGTTCACTGATAAAAAGGACATTTATAAATATGAAAGGGTGTAATTGAAGTAAAAGTCAATCAGAAAGTAATCAACAGAAAGAATACATCCTAATTGTATCATTGAAAGCATTTTCTGTGAAGCTGCTTTGAAATAATATGCATTCAGAAAATTGCTATACAAATAACCTTGAAAGGAATTCAATATAGTAAAAACAGTGATCAGGTGTTTAAACTGGGCATTCAGACTTTCTCTGAGCCTTTAAGAATAATGCTATCTATCTGATATTGTCCAATAATACACACACAGCCCAAAGTGGTCGACTCAGTGGAAAAGCTGAACTTGAATAAATGCTGATAACACTTGAATTTCACAGTGCGTGAGAGGAGAATCCCCCTATCAGGAGGAAAAAGTGCTAGAAACACAGCAACAGTGTGATCATCTTACCACAAGACTCAGGTCTCCTGTCAGCCACTACAAATCCACTCTTCTGCACCAGCACGTCTGAGCAACACAACATCATGATACAACATGGGACATACACACACACACACATTACAGAGGACAGAGAGAGGACTCAAATAAAGAAAAAAAGAGCAATGGCACATATACACAAAGTGTGGCTGTTTTGGAGTGGGTCATTGTCTATTGATAAGCAGTTAATTCCCCAAGGTCTTACATATTAACAAAGTGTCTCCCTCTGAAATGATTAATAAGGTGTTCAGGTATTAAGGTCCCCGGGTGTTAACCCAGAAATCAATGATCGGCACAAAAAAATGCAAATATAATCAACAGAGTTTGGGGTGAAACGCGCTTTAATGAGAGATAACATTCTCAAGTGGTTACGCAATGGCGCATATATTAATATACATCATAGCACAAGAGAGCAAATTGTGGATCTGATTAGTCAGACCTACTTAAATTTCTCTCAAAAATGTAATCAGTGATATTCTTTGACACAGGATATATAAGATTTATAACAATAGTTTCCCTCTTTAAGTAAGGCTTTACAACTTTGGGCTGAAATGCATCACACAAAAGAGCCACACTTCTCAGACATTCCTAAAGGAATGTTGGAAAGATATTAGGGTTGGGCGATATATTATAAATAATCCCCCAGTTTCACAGACAAGGCTTATAGTTCCAGACTAAAATGCATGTTTGACTTGTCTTAAAGCAACTTGCATTGACAAATATTAAAATACTGTATGTCACTGCCATTGTTTTGTCTCAAGATGAACACCAAGTAATGTTTTTTTCTAAGGCGCGTTAATAAAACCACTTAAATACCCTAATTGATTTAAGTCCTAATTCTGGCTTAAAGCTGCGGCTCATATCTTTTTTTGTGTGTGTGTTGGTTGGTGTGTGGGGGGGATTTCGAACAGAGATGGCGACAAAGAGTAAAAACGCAGGACTGCAGCTTTAATTTAAGCCCTGTCTGTGAAACCAGGCCAAAATGATCTCAAATTATTTTGCTGCGAAATTATGCATGTTCCTCTGACTGGAAAAAATATTCAGAACAAACAAACAATATCAGATATTGTCAAAAGATAGTTCATATTTTTAGCTATATCGCCCAGCCCTAGAGTACACCGTGGTTAAGATGGTTTAGTCATGCTTCAGATGAGGCAAGTCCAACACCAGAATAACATCCAAAATAAACATGCATCACCTCCTCCATTCACCACTAATCCCTCTAACTCAAATGTGAAAGTGAGACATTTATGCCAGCGCAAAAAGCAATCAATAAAACGCCACACGTGAAAACTGCTTCAGAATAGCTCAGAATAGCCCTGAGGAAATTCTGTCATTATCTCATTCAGGCACACAAGTGACTTTCAATCGAACAGGAAAACATCTCTCATTCCAAACAATGTGAATCGTATTTTAATCCATACGATTATCACAGTGTTCTTCACCATAAACCTCACATTAACAGCCATGCACAGAACTGCTTTTCCTTCTCTACTCTCCCCAGCAGCTGAGAGGAAAAACAGAGGCAAAACTTGAAAGAAAAACACACTGACAATATCTTTCAACTGCCAAAACCGGGGCCAGGAACATGTGCATCGTTTATGGTCAGCAAGTATGAATCATGCCGCTGTTTAAAGCCGTTCCACTGCAGTTAGTGGACAGGCACAGCCTTCCATCTGTGCTGTGTGGAGGAAACTGTTTCCATTTTAGAGTCTAAAGAGAGACCGTGTGAGAGGAACAGTGTGCTTCGGTCCACACCACACGCTCACAAGCAGTCAGGACACTCTTTAGTACAGCTAAAACACTACTCTGAACAAGTAGAAAAACAGTGTGAGTGTGAAAGATAAGTAAAAACAAAAGTGCCCGTTGTCACTTACCTGTAGGGTCAAACTCGTGTGTAGGGGTACCGGGCAGCTTATCACTTTTGGGGCTTTTATCGGGAGGGTGGTCTCTGTTGAGAATGCTACTGGTTCTGCAAACACAAACAGGAGAAGTCAATGAAACACATGAACACCCTGCAACAAAAACATAACAATACACCATTTGTAAAATAAGTGCATGCATGTCTCATATGCCACCATAAAAATCCAATGTTTAACAGTGCTATAGAGAGCCTAAGTCCCGCCCCTCCGCTTCCGGCTCATGGGACCTTATTTCGGAAAAAAATATATATGGTAGTCAATGGCGAGAGACAACTCATCTTTTTATTCTGACTGAACTGGGCCCTGAATTACTCATATGATGTTTGTCAATTTAAAAGATAATTCTGAAAGTCAAAAACGTCGCAGTTTGTCATAAAACAGAAGAGTAACATTTAGTTTTATGTGAAAATCGCTCATTGAGCTAAATCTCCCGGGAAGCGAAACAACGAGCGAGATCCGCTGCTCCGTGTGTGTGCAGTCTGGTACAAAACAAACAGGCATGACGGCGTAACGTTACGATTATAACGTAAGTCTACGGAAACAATGACAGAAATTAGCCTCAGTAAAGTTAGCTTCATTCATTGACAGAAAATGTGCGCCCTTGGGGTTTGTAGTCTTTATAATCACGTATTTTCACAGTCTTATACCTCAACGGTTTTACATCAAACTGCGACTTTCTTTACTTTAAAATGTATCTTTTAAATTGACAAACATCATATGTGTAATTTATGGCACAATTCAAACGAGATCAAAATATTTGTTGTCTCTCGCCATTGACTACCATACAATATTTTTCTGAAATAAGGTCCCATGGTGGTCGACCGGAAAGGGAGGGACTTAGGCTCTCTCTATATATATATATATATCAGCAACAACATGAAAGAACTCATATCGTCAGCCATTAATTCAGACCAGCTTTAAGTGCATTGACTGATGGCACTGTGTATTGTGTAGTGTTGAGTAGTTTCATCTTGCTGTGTGCTTTTTGCTTTGTTAACTTCCAGCTAGGACAACAGATGTGGCCCACCGCGCTTATGTAGCCCTATTCATTAAACACATTAATTAAGAGGCTCTGCATGAGTCCTGCTGGTTCTTTATCAGAAGAGCAAGTGAAAAAGCCTGCGTACAGTAGTATGAATCCAGGTCTAAAAGTAGCCTCTGCAATAAGGTGAGGTGAGGTGGGGCGAGTGTGTTTAACAGTGCTCTGCTTCCCGCTCACAGGCTGTGTGAGAAACCTTTGTTCTGCAGGCCAGCCAGTGATGGGACACAGTGCTGAAGAAGCCCTTTGTAGGCCTGTCTTACAGCGTCTAACTGAGAGCCACTGTACTAACAGCCTGCTGCCGTTTCCTTCACCTGGGCTCACGCGCTTGACCCGTGGACCCTGCAGACCACCAAAGTGACTGAAAACAATGTGCTCATCCACACAAAACCATCACTTCAGCATTTTGAATGATGGAGGGTCAGCTAAACATCACATTTGTCTGTCAGCCTGACAGCTCATCGATTTTCGAACTCATTCTACGGGTCAGCCAAACGGCCGGTTAATTACAGGACGGTATCAGAGAGAGTTTAATCTAAACCCTAAAAGTGAAGTGCAAGACATCTGCAATGTTGCTCTGAACACTGGGAATAACAGTATGAATGCTTAACTAACTTTTCTAAGATTGCTTCAGAGGTCAGCTAACTGTGAAATTAACACTGCAGCAGAGTAATGGAAAGGACTCGCTGAGATTAGCCCACCCTTTATGAGGACGGTAGATTACACAAGGCAATTTGTCACCGCTGGTAAACTAGATAAGTCTAATGAGAGAACAGCCGTCAATCTCTGACTTTTCAATTTAAACTCAATTAATAGAATTATTATAAACATTGAATGCCAGCACAGGACAACATAAGCAATTCTGTTCCCACTCCCCATAGGGGCCATAATTTCCCCTTACGGTCATGTGAAATATAAAAAATAAAAAATGTCAAATAAAAATACCCACTGTTTCCCAAAGCAAAACCCATCTTAAATGTAACATGAGAGCTAAAAACCACTAATATTACAAGTTTAAATTACCAGTCAACATTAGAATGACGGAGACCTAAATCAGAAAGACTGAACCGTTCTTCCTAAAAACTGAAAATTTCTCACTCTCATGTTGTTCCAAACCTCCATTACCTTCTTCCAGGATTTTTGCATTAGGCTGACACTTTTTATATGCAATGTGTTGTTCATTTGTTCTTTTCAAACTAACTTTTCACATATACAGTAAATTTACAGATTTTAAATATAAAATAGTTCCAAGCACTTTGTTTTATGAGCTATCCTACCCATTTCTTGGATAAACAGAATAAGTTATTATTACAAAACTGTTTCTTTGCATTTATTTTGGATTTATTGTCAGTACTGGCTTACAGTGCAGATGGGTAGGGTACTTTCCACTGTGTGTGTGTTTGTGCGTGAGTGACCATGTTCATTCGCCACATCCAAAAAACATTTTTGACCCTGGAAAAACCCTGATACAGGGCCTTGAATGCGAGCAAATGACAATTTTCATTTCCAGGTGAATTATCCCTATGAAAACAGTTAAAACAATTGTATAGTTCTTAAGTCTTCGAGCAGAGGCAATGGTGTAGCACTCTGTTCATGCTTGTATCAGAGCTCTCTGTAGCAACACAGGATCCTTTTGAGAGCAGTTTGACTGAACTGAATGGGCCATTTATGAAAATGCCTGTGAAACGTTCCATGGTCTGCTCAGCTAAAAACCTCCCGCCAAAGTGGAGGAACGGAAAAGTATATCCAAACAACCAAAGCAGCCAATAATCGTACCTTTTCCATGTTATTCTCTCCATGATGCATCATGCATGCTGATGGTACACATAAGAATACTGCCATTTGTGTATTTGTGCTGAAGACCACATCTGTTACAGTAATGCTTGTGCATAAAAGTTTTAACTCATGTATTTTTCAGTCTGTCTCCAACTGTCTAGGGTAAGGCAAAGTTGTAATGCAGGAGTCACAGCAGTGATGCAAGGGAGGCCATCTTCCTGCTGGAGAAGGGGGTGGTGGCAATGGAGCCGAGTTTGAAGGGTAAAGGAAGTACAAGATTGACAGGGAAAGAGGTTCAAATGAGGTTTTGTATAATAATGGAAAAACGATCCACATGAAGCCAGAAAGGTCTGGATGAGGGACCCCCAATTACTCGACTCTGACAGACGTGTTTGTCAGAAACCACTTAAAGGAATAATGGGCTTTGTCGTCCCTTCTTTTCTGCACTTTTTTGCGCACAGAT
Organism: Cyprinella venusta; assembly: GCA_038021265.1. NCBI lineage: Eukaryota > Metazoa > Chordata > Actinopteri > Cypriniformes > Leuciscidae > Cyprinella > Cyprinella venusta. Next base: position 10,443,172 of record CM075881.1, on the reverse strand, counting down.
TTCTTGAGTACATGCATGTGGTGGGTAGGAAGATAGAGGGAGAGCTGGAGGATGATATTGCTGGAGAGAGAGAGAGAGAGAGAGAGAGAGAGAGAGAGAGAGAGAGAGAGAGAGAGAGAGAGAAACATTGACTGTGTAGAAGAAAAAGCACATGCTGTCTTTATCCAGTTCTATATCTAGAGGACCTCTGTGCTCCAACTCTTGACATCACCCCCATGAATATGACTGCACTCCTCCAAATGGTCAAGTATGGACAGACAGAGGCAATCTTGAGTCAAGACACACCACAGGACTAGGACTCAAAATGTAGTCTGGTAATAAAGACATGTTTTATGATGGTTAGTTAGAAATAAAATACATAGATTAAAATAGACAGAATGATTTCATTTATTACAGAAGATCTTCTTGATTTGCAACTAAAATACACATTTTAACATTGTAGTGCGTTTGAATTGCTAATTCACATCATTTTAATCTTATTCTTTATACTTTTTAACTATAATTGAATTTGTCACAAAAGCAAAGCCATCTGGGTCACAAAAATATATAAATAATTTATAAAATCATGATGCTCCAGCAATGCTTCAGAATTCATAAATGTCATGAAGTTATTATGGCAGTTTGATTTGATCATAGGTTATTTAATTAATTAACAAGCCAACAAATGAATTGTTATAACTTGATTTTCAAAACAAAAAAAAAAGTTTAATGATCATTCTAAACATATATGAATATTTCTTAATAATTTAAATGTAATAAATATTTAATATTATATTTTTGTTATGGGTAAAAAAAAACAAAAAAAAAAACACACACTGGGTTGACTGAGCCAGCAGTTTCTCTCTCTCTCTCTCTCTCTCTCTCTCTCTCTCTCTCTCTCTCTCTCTCTCTCTCTCTCTCTCTGCTCCACTTCCTTCCTCATCATTCATGCCACTGCTCATGGGTAATGTAGTTCATTTGAATATATTGTAACTGTTTAGAACAAATCGATCAAACATTAAATTAAACATACCATAACATAACCATTACCCAGTATAAATCAATATCAATTACGACAAATAAATTGTAACGTCAGTTTTGTCGAGTGTCCTCATAAAAGCAATCTTAAGTTAAATAAAGTTGTAAACATAAAGAGTTGTGCGAAAATGAGATGCGTGTCAGATTCGCATCATGTGCAGAACTTAAAGGGATACTCCACTTTTTTTAGAAATAGGCTCATTTTACAATTCCCCCAGAGTTAAACAGTTGGGATTTACCATTTTCGAATGTATTTAGACGATTTTTTTGATATTTAGAAGAATATCAGTAACCAGACAGTTTCTGGTCTCATTGACTTCCATAACATATTTTTTTCCTACTATCGAAGTCAATGAGACCAGAAACTGTCTGGTTACTGATATTCTTCTAAATATCAAAAAATCGACTGAATACATTCAAAAATGGTAAAACCCAACTGTTTAACTCTGGAGGAGTGGTAAAATGAGCCTACTTCCAAAAAGGAGTGGAGTATCCCTTTAAAGTGACAGATCTTAAAGTGACAGAAGACACTAATGCTTTCTGTTATTAATGTTAATCAAGGAACAAAGAAAACCGAGAAAAGAGAGCTGCTCTTGATTAAAGAACTTTTTTCAGCTTTAATACGGATTCATCTATATTTAATTTATAATTTATGCAATGCAGACTAAACTTACTCAATTACTGAAAAGGCACAGGTTATATGAAATTTATTATGGATTTATGTGAGGATAGTTTTAAGTTCACTTAAAAGCTGTTATCTTTTTAATTTTAAGCCAAATACATTATTTAAAAAAGATGATGGCTTTCAATTACACTAATGTTGAATGGTTATAATAAATATTTTAAAAAATCTATTTAATTGAGACATCAGTATCTAGAATCAGTGATACTGACCTTCTCATTCATTAAAAGATGGCATTAAATAAATATCTCAAATACCCTATCTTTATGTTGTTTCTACATTAATTTGGAGATCAACTTTGAAATTCTTACATTATAAAATATAAATAAATAAATGAACACACACACACACACACACACACATATATATAGAAATGCTGTCAAATATATATAAAACCTGATTCGTGTTGTAAGAACGTCTGCGCAAAAAATAAAATCACATGGATAAACATAGTAAATGTACACTATAGCCTTTCACTTCTCCTTAAAATACCAAATGGGGAACTTGCCTTAACTATAAAGCACAAAACTATAAGAGACAAAACCACCCACTCCATGGCGAAGAGGTCTCATTTGCAGAGCTGTCAAATTTTGGCAGCTGGAGTCAGTAGAAATAAGTGAAGCGGAAGCAAACAGAAAAATAAACATTGCAGATGTCTCTTCACAGAATAACAAAAAAGTCATTTAACAAATAAAGGCAACATCTATGGCCATAATGAACAACCAAATCCGGGAAGCATCTAAGCAAATAGGAGGACAAATGCTTTGCGGCTGGATAGAGTCTTTATGGCCCTAAAAGCGCACCAACTGGCTCTAACAGGAGCCCACATTTGCTCCAAACATCAGCTGTTAAAACCCATTAAACAGTGATGACTGAGTAATGACATGATCAAACAAGAGCAGAGTGAGTATGTGTGTGCTTGAGAGCATGCACACACACATAGATACAGGCAGGGTAATAATGGGAAGTGAGAGCAAAAGTGAAAAGAAACGAAATGAATAGGTAAGTGAATGTGGAAGTGTCATTTGGGGTAATGTCAGACGACATGGGTCGAGTTGGGTCTCTGAAATGACCGGCCCCTCCCCCAGGTGACATCACAATGAGGAACGGGGGAGCTGAGCTGCAGCGGCCTGGGGAGATTTTCCTTTTCTGCTCCAATAAACTCAATCACCCGTCCTGACAGGGCTGGAGGATGTGCATTTCTTCACGCTAGATTGTCCGTTTAAATTCTTTGATATTGCAGGAGGAGGTGGGAAAAGCAGAGAGTAAGCCAAGTTCACAAAACACTCAGTTGCCACCAAGGTCAAGAGGACAAGCTGACGCCGAAAGCCAGTCAGAACTCATAACGATCCATACCTCCCAAAACAAAAGATAACAATCGACACAGCTCCTACTCTGTCAAAAACGAAAGACTGACAGCCTGCTAATTAGAAGCTGCTAAAGAGGCTTCATGCTCAGATACTTCGAGTTTCGGGCAGCCAAGTTGGCAGCGTTTATGCCAAGCACCCCAAACAAGACACTGCACATTCCATTAATTAGGATTAATTATCCCAAGCCTCTGACTACATATCCAAAATAGATTTATTATATATTGGAAATGCTCAATTCTAGTAGTGGGGCAACAGTGATTTAATGGGTTTTGCTCATGAAGAAGCAGTACTGAAGTGAAAACAGATTTTCCTGAATTAAATAAATAATAACCAAAGTAAATAAAATAAATATATTTTTTAAATTAATTCATTTTGAAAATGGTCTTTGCTCCAGGCAGGGTTATGAAAACTGTACCACTGAATAAATAAATAAAAATAGTTTAGAACAGTCCTTGCTACAGGCAACCTGTATCGCTCAATATAATAAAATATAAAATAAAAAGAAATAAGATAAAATAAAATATTTTCACATTGAGGGTGGGTCAATTTTCATTTCTGGCTGGACAATCCATTTAATTTGAATTTAGCCTGTATTTTCCTTTAATACTCCTGAATGTCTGAAAAGAAAATTCATATTTCTGTGCATCAGAGCCATGTTAATCCTGCAGCCAACTGTCATGCCATCTCACAGCAGTGAAGCACGCGGCACACAGGATTAATCTCGGCCCAGTGTGCCCGCCTTTCCACCCTGCCCCAGAAACTACATAAGATTTAAGCATCCACACAGTATGAGGGAGAAAAGGACAGGCGAATAAATCGTATCCAATCGCTTTCTGCAGAGAGGCAGTCATCTCTCTCTCCCCACACTTTTCAGTCACAGCTTAATGCACTGGAGAAAATACAGCACAGCAGTCTGGTCTCCACTTGGCACAGAAGGCCAGAGATTGCATAAGCCAAGACTGCAAAGGGAAAAGGAATATATCTGACTTAACAATATGGCATAGGGAAAAGAGATTATTAGATGTTCATTTTGAAAATGGTTATGCTGAAAATAACATGTGAGCAGCCACAAATCTCTTCTTGCATTGTGTAGACTTGCAGTTTTACTACATTTTGGAATCGGCAAGCGTTCATACGCATTAACATGAACATCACACTGCAACCCCCCGGTCAATGTCCCTCCCCTTCTCAGCAGCCAGGGGGGTTTTGGCTGCAGCGCCACATTTCCCATTCACTGTCGTATAGGGGAATCTATGTTTAAACAAACCCTCTGAAAGAGCTCTCCAAACTCGGCTGCCATTTGCTGTACTGCTCAGAAAAACTAATTTTACTAACTCTGTATTGACATCTGCTAAAAACACTATATAGGCTCCCTTTCCTGGAACATCTAAAGCATTAATTTGTACTGTAAAATGCATCCATCTGATTGGCAGGTCATTTCACATCTTTCAGGAGTAAGAGTATAAAGTTTAATTACAAGTTTATATCAATCTGTCAGGACACAAAGATTGTCTACCAGTAATCAGACTTGATTTGGCAAAGTTTACACAGATAATATCATTGAATCTTTAAAAGATATTCAATAATTTGAAGCCATAACCAAGGTAGCATATTTGCTTGTTTCTTTTTAGTATCTCTATGCCAACAATGGAAGATCGTGTGAAGACTTTTTTTGCACATTGGACCATTATTGTGATAACATTCATGTCAGTGGCACATAATGAAACATTACAAAGAAAAATAAAATCTTTGGTGGTTTGATGTCAGTCCGACAGCCACATCCTGTCTATGTTAGCCCTTCCTAAAATACAGTGGCCATGGCAACTATATACTATATAAACTGTGTAAAATAAAAAAAAAGCATATTATAAGAAAACATGTTTGCAAAACATGTTTCGCAAGGAGTAGCGCTGTAGAAACACACACAACAAACATAAACAATATATATTTAACTATAACTATAAATATAAAATATAAACATAAATGAAAACGAAATGATTAAAATAGATGTTAGCACATTTGTTTTCACTGTTAAATTATTCACAAGTAATCCAATGATTAATCTAACCATATTTAACAAATGTCAAGTAACCATGTTAACTGACAGTCCTAAAAAATACTTTAAATAATAATTTAAAAAAAAAAATGTATTGTTTTTTGCAGATCCTCTATTCTCCAGACCCCAAATTCAAAACCCTTGGTTTAAATAGTTAGTTCTTGGTCAGAATATGAGGCAATGTGCCCTCTGTAGTACTGCATCTACAACAAAAAATTAGCAAAAAGCTGCCACAATAGCACCACTCATCATTTTTTTATTTCCATGTGTCCACTCAATAATTGTGTGCAAACTATCTGCCCAAAGTGACAAAATATTTGCTTACTTTTATGACATTTGAACTTGTGGGTTGCAAAGTGTGTTTCATCACACAATATCAATATCAAAGCAGTTATGCTAATTTAACAGCTCATTCGAAACAAGACCCATCATCAGACTATTCCTGTCATCATTCACAACCAAATGTGGTTTTAAGCTAAAAAAAAAACACCCGACTTAAATTTCAAAGGTGTTGACTGTAATTGGGTGTTGAAAACAAATGAAAAAACACCATACCTGAACCTTAAGGATAACTTGCCCATACTTATTAATAATTACTTTAATGGCCATGTGAAAAACATTGTTTCTTGCCAGTTGACGCAATATATGTTACTCTCAAAGGGACTCATTTTGTAACACAAAATGTGCATTCATGGCAATCTTCATGCCATGAGACTGTGATTTCTGAAGTACTTCTATTCATACACTTTCAGTTGATTTCACAGTGCGGTCTGGGCTTCACGACTGTCAACTGAGATTTTCTGCCAGAGAAACCAGAATATCTACCCCGCAGAGACTAGCCTTCCTCCCAACTATGAGTTTCCATTGGGCAAAACTGGTATACTTGTCCAAATCCGACTTCAAGCACTCAAACATCTTTGTCGATCTGCAAACTTCAGGATTTCCATGCAATCCATCAAGACTAAAAGAAAACAATTTCCTCAGTCATTTCAGCTCAGAAGGGTGTAAGACAAGGCAGCACAGCCAAAATCACAATGAGCACTTTGACAAGACAGATGACTCACCTGCAGCTAAGCTTACGTGCTCATATTTACGTCTGACAACGGAGTAACTAGGTGTGTTTCTGAGACTTTCAGCTGCTTCACCCAAGGTAAAGGTGAGTATAGGTGTGGCCCCGTGTTGTAGTGAAAGGCCCATTTGTCTGGAGCTGGAGGGGGCAGGGGAGAACAGAGGGGAAAGGGGGAAGAACGGGGGTGTCAGACATTGTTGTGACTCAGCAGGGGCTGGTGATCTTTACTGAGACAGATCTGGTGCAGAAAGAGCACCGGAGAGGAGGAGGAGTTGCTGTTGTGTGCATGCCAAAGTGACAGCAGGGTGTGAGGCCGGCCCACTCCACTCTTCATTTACACTCCAGTGAGAGCGTCTGTCAGCCACTCAGGTCACAAGAATGAGCACACAACAATATTGTGCTCAAAACATCAGCAAACTGCTTCATAAAACCTGACCGTGAATCAATGTATTGGACAAAGCAGAAAGAACTGGGCGTGTGTCAGGAGAACACAAACCTTGTGTTGACACTATGATCTAAATCGGAGTGGGCCAACCGGTTTTGTGCTTAGAAATAATGGACTGAAAATCTGAGATTTAAGTGAGCCCTGTGATGTCATATATATATATATATATATATATATATATATATATATATATATATATATACATATACATACATGTATAACAATCAAATGTATAACAATCAATCACGATATTCCCAATTTTCAGATGTACTATCGAGAACATCTCGCCTGACCACGTCAGACTTCGTACTTCCGTTCAATTTCAGTTCGCTTCTGTACTCATTCTGAGAAAGCGACCTATCTTTCAGTTCAGTTCCTCAGGCCTGAAAACATTAAAGGATGTCCTTCAACATTTTTTGACAATCACGTTACATGATTTGACTGATTTGGATTTGGGCTTTTAAGGAGGGGCGAAAGCACAATAAAAAGCTTTAAATTGGGCAGGCTTAAAGAGTTATGTCACCCCAAAATTTTAATTCTGTCATTAATTACTCACCCTCATGTCGTTCCAAACCTGTAAGACTTTCCTTCATCTGAACACAAATGAAGATCTTTTTGATGATTTCTGAAAGCTTTCTTTCCCTTCGTTGACAGCTACACAACTACCACTTTGATGCTTCAAATATTCATTAAAAGATTGTAAAACTAATTCATATGAATTGAGCGGTTTAGTTATTTATTCATTCATTTAGCTGACGCTTTTATCCAAAGCAACTTACAATTGTTATGTAAGAGGTCACACGCCTCTGGAGCAACTATGGGTTAAGTGTCTTGCTCAGGGACACATTGGTGTCTCACAGTGGATTCGAACCCGGGTCTCACACACCAAAGGCATGTGTCTAATCCACTGCGCCATCACCACCCACGTTAAAAAGAGATACAATTTCTTTATATGATGAACAGCTTTAATTTAACTTTCTTCACATAAACATTCAACTCACACATCAGTTGTGGAAAAACGGAAGCTCGCAGCACGCTCGCAGCACATCAAGCAGGTTCGGTTGAGCTTCTGTTTATGTTCGCTGATCAATGTTTAAATGTGAATAAAAGCCTTAATTAAAAAGTCAAAAGTTGCTTTCAAACACACCTGTGTGTATCAGTGCAAGCGCTCTTTCAACGATTTCTATTTACGACTTGTTTTTGAAGCGCTGATCAATAGCAAATCACAGACATATATCGTTAAAAATAAGAAGTTAAAAATCCATTAAACAACGCTCGTTTTTAGTGCTGTTAAGTACTACACTGTTCAGTACTACACAGCAAAGTTTCTGGATTTGCAACTGTACTTAAATGCATGGTTGAATCCAAAACTGCAATGATTGACAGTGATATAAAACAGCAACAGACGGGACAAAACAATCTGATACTGTATGCCAAAATAGATGTGCATTAAGTCTAATAGTGTAAATGCAAACTAATAGACCAACCAATTGTTCTTTTTAATGAGGTTCGGGAGGAGCAGGTGCAGTTAATTAACCCTATCAGCACCAGTGGTGAGCAATCAGTAATCAATCTAGGACAAGATAAATATCAGCAGAACCCCCACTTGTTCCTTGACAGTTTATCAGCATCCCACCTCCACCCCATCTCCTCTCTTTTAGTTCCATCCATCTCTAGTTCCATCTACTCTTACCAACGGGGGGAGTACTCTGGGTTCGGGCAGAATCCCGAGCTCGGAGCCCTCCACCCGGACAGCACGCCAAGTACGCATTTCTTTATCATAATAATTATATGTAGATGCGAACTCGTGAAATGTGTACAGGTATGTGTTTTTCTGTCCAATTTAGTTCTGAAGAGGTCTGTGCTCAATTAGTCTGATTGGTTCATCTTGCTCATTAAAAAGAACCACCACAATTGAGAGGTTAATTAGGAAATTGAACAGCATGTTCATAATTGTATGCAGCCAGTGAGCACAGTACAACTGAAAACTGGGCTGATTGTTTATTTTCCAAAGATAATTTTGCAATGCCCAAGTCTTTCTTTTTCTCCATTTAATTTCAGAATGTATTAATGATGGTACAGTTTAAAATATTAGAGTGTCAAAATATCATTAGTGAAGCAATACATCACAGCTAAGCAGCACGGCTATTTAAAGCAACTTGGATATTGAGCTGCTCTCTGCTTATCATTGATGAACAGGAAACACATTTCAATGATAATCTCTGAGTGTGAAAAAGAGGAACAAAACTTATTCGGTCACAAAATTTCAGCAGTGTTTAATACAGTGGCTGGGGACTGTAAAATGTACAACAAATTTATATATATATATATATATATATATATTACTTTTTTGTCTTTCCTTCAAAAATGTAATCAACCTGATTTAATAATGTATACATTATCATTCCCATCTAATATCACATGATATGAAATATCTAATTTTTACCTATTATAAAATGTTGTCAAGATTGCCATTCCAAATGAATGAATGCTAATAATTTCAATTGGTTTATTTGTTTTACATTAAACACAAAACTTAAAGGGCACGTACCTTAAATGTCTTGTAAGGCTTTACTATAACAAGCTGATTTACAATAAACTGCTGCTTCAATTCTAAATGCTGTACGAGACAATGTCTAGGTAAAACGATCGGTTCACAGAATCGGTTAACCAATTTGCTTACAGGATATCCTGTTATGGCTTACATGTCATTCTGGAGTGTATGGGTGAAAGTAAATGATGTCAAGACACAAAGAAAGAACAAATGACTTTGAACTGGGACAACCTCAGGATTAAAACACAACAGCACCAAGCTGAAAGCAACAAAAGATGCATAGACCACTTGGATGTTTGCAAACAGCTATGACACGTTTTGGGGGTGGAGCCTACCTGGTGTCAGAAAGTGACAAAAATTACAAAAAATACATATTTAAAAAATCTCAATTCTGATTAGTAAAATCAGAATCGTGAGCTATAAACTTGATATTCAGACTTTTTTTCTCAGAATTGTGATATCACCTTGCAACTGCAAGTAATAGTGAGAATTGCGAGAGAAAAAAAATGTTACAGGTTTAAATATTAGTTCATAACATAACTGTAGGGCTAACATATTATGAACTGCATATGTAATTATTATATAGATCTTTTGTTTACAAAAAATATTTATAGTAGAGTTGGCGCAGGTTTTATCAGTCCAGCCCGTTCGTTTAATGGATTGCAACCATAATCGTCAATGTTTGACGATGGTATTCTGTAAAAATGGCGAACAAGGACATTTTTCCTCTTATTCTGTGGAACTCAACTGTTTCCCGCCAATTACCGCTGTTTTTCTGTCACCACAATGATGTCTGCTTCCAAATGGTCTACTAGCAACATACCATTGTGCTGTACAATAAATCACCTGCCGTGATAACAGATGAGAGGAAAACCAATCATCTTCAATCCTGATATTTGCACTCTACTAGATGGAAAGGTATCAACTAAACCACATAAGCGAGCCTCTCCCTCAGAGTTAACTTCTATCACTCATGTTTCAATCCCTGTAACACTGAAAGCACATCTGTCATCATGGAGATGACCAGACAGACAACCAGTCTGCTGTTCCACAGTGACGTCAGTGGCAAAGACTTGCGAGAGCTGCTCGAATGGCCAAGTTTACCATTAGAAAACACTCTCTGACTGACTTTTTTTCAGCCAGCATGAGGGAATAGTATGGGAGTACTGGATAAATAGAGGTTATTGATACATTTATTGAACTTTCCCATGGCTTGCTTTCCACCAAACACTTATATAAAACAAGTCTGAATATAATCAATAGCAAATAACAATGTGATGAAGTTAGACAAGATTTCTCCCTTGATTTGTGTAATGGTCTAAAAAGCAATCATAAAGTAAGCGCATAACGCTTTGAACCAGTTGTGAGTTTTGCAGTAATGAAATGATCAAAGGAAATATAATACAATATAACAATGGTTTTCTCTTGAACTTCTTGTCTATATGAAATTATCAACCCTGCCAGCTGAAAATGCTTTAGGCTTACTGTTGAATGGTTATCTGGTCTATAAAAAGGGATCAAAGACAGTTTGGATCAAATTTGAGATATGAATTTCAAAATAAGCTGTAAGCAACAACATGACAGGATTAAACCAAACAATACCAAACATAACCATGTCATTGGTTGATGGACAATTCAAGATGACAGCATAGCTCACACAAGCATACGAACATTCAAAGCCAACAATGACAGAACAATCAACAATAAAAGGTAGTACTAAAAAGTACTTGAAAATAACATGCACAAAAAACAACAGTTCAGGATTTAATTATTATTAAATACATCTAAAAGTATTTTTTTTTAAATAAGGCTGAAATAAAATAAAATATTACATAAACTATTGTTGATAAAAATTTGAAATGTTGTCTTTGCAACTAAATAAAATAAAATACGTTGGAGTAAAATTACTTTAGCAAAAAATTCCTTTATATCCACGGGACTCGCGTGTGGTGCTGATATCGGTCTCATTAACTCATTCTCATTGTGTCTCTGACCTGCTCATTCTCGATCAACATTAGAATAACATACTGTTGATATTCTAACATTTCATCATGTTGAGCTAACGTTATATAACATTGATTTGTTTTATGTACATTTGCACACCTGTCTAATAAAGTACATGCAAGTGCAGCGTCCCTGTCAAGTCATGACAAGTGAAACTCTGTCAAGTCCAGCTCTGTCAAGTCCATGTTAGTCGCTTGTCATGGTGGAACGAAACAACAACAGCATGCCGCTAGACATTACGCACTACGCAGTTGTCCACATCTGCCGCCATGGTTACTATGGCAGTATAAGCAGAAACCAAGGATAACGTGGATATTACGTCACACTGACGTCAGTGAACAGGAAGGGGCACTTTTTAGATTTGTGAATTACTCTGAATTTACAAATTCTTGGAAACATTTAGGATAATGGAAGTACACAATTAAAAGATATATATTACACTGTGCAAGTGGTTTTTGGATATTTTGGTACAAAATTCTTACATTTTGTCCCTTTCTGTATATGGTAGGATCTAACCAGAAGCAAGTTTGTCCACATGACACAAACGTAACTGATACATACCTGTCAGTGACTGTGGACCGTGTGTCACTCATTGGGCTTTTGTTTTTAGCTGTTATTCGTCCTATATCCTATAGTCATTTTCAGATGCATCAGGAGAAGCATCGGTTTCTGATGTTGCATGAGGCTGTTGCATCCGTATTCTGTTGTGCAGACCAGGAGGTTCTCTAATTAGAAAAAAACAGAAAATGTATTATAAAATATTCCATGCAGTTCACCAAAACCACAATTCAATCCAAATGATTCCAGGCAATCACATTTTAACCCACCCAAATGAAATGTCCATACACTTATGACATTATAGACATTACATAAAATCATGTAATACGTTTTGAAAATGTTAAAAGCAACAAAAAAAAAACAGCACAAAAAGTACTTATGCATGATATTTTGCAACACCAAATAACTCAACTTATTTGGTAGCTCAGAAACTCAAATAACATCTGGTTCATCCAGAGGTGGTGCTGTTTACAAATAAACAACAAAAAGGTTTATAAAAACAACACTAACTAGAACGTTACATCTAATATACTAGAAGTTAATATAAATAAAACACACAAAACATGTTCTATACAAACCATGTTATCTTGTTAGGTTTAACAGTAATGTTAGGCTATGGCAAGTTAGGAAGCATCATTTGACCAAAATAACTCTCGGAATTGGTGATTTTTCGTTATTGTACAGCTGTAAACTTACCTTCGTATTCAGCAGCAGCTCCCAGGTGAAGTCGAAACACTTCCTACTGCTCGAAGTTGCACTGCTTTGGAAATTAAAACACTTTTGAGTGTCCAAACGCTGAACGTGAGTGTGTGTACGTCTGTCCACAGCCAACACAACAACAGTTTGATACTCGTTCTGCAAAACGAGACTGCAGACAAGGCCTTTGCTATGCTAAAGCTAACAGCAGCTTAGTAACGTCCACTCCAAAACGCGCTATTTTCCCAACAACAATAATAAACAGCCAGGGTATCCACACCGATCCCACAGTCATCATCCAGACACGGAAAAATGCACGCGCTCATACACGTGTCACTCGCGGAGAGTTTCTATGGAGCGGCGACGAAATCACTTCAGCATAAAAATAAACAAAACCACTCGATAAAGTTCGCATGGGCATCCCCGCATGCTTTTAGAAATGATACCGAGCTCGTATGAAAGCAATGGTCCACGTAAATAATTAGTTAGAGGTTGTAGGTTTCGAACCAGCAAACTGGGGAAAGTTGAGATGTGCTGCTGCCGTGTCTCCCGCGGGGCTGTGTCTCAAACCTCAGTGAGTGAGAATGAGCCTGCCCTGCACGGACAGCATTTCCGATTCACCCGAGCTCACGCGCGCTCACTCTGCTGAGCTGAGTCGGAACGTACACTAAAATGTTGTAGGCTACAAGTGGTTAGGCTCACTATATTTTGAGAAACATTCAGTGTTATGAGAGTGATGATGATGGTGAATCAGTTACTTCTTCGCGGATATTCAGTCAAACCCTAAGTAAATACAAGACTGAAAGACTAGTTACTTAATGTAGTTTTAGATGGTTTTGAGTTTATACGTTTTTGTATTTTGTTCATAAAGACGCAACGTACATATTTTGAATGGAACATTTGTTTGTAACTCGGACAAGGCGTTCACTTTTCGTTCATTTTCCGTGACATTATGGGTTTTTAGGAAAGGTCTTGAATTTTCAGATTTACAACTGGCTGAATGAGTTTATTATTCCGTTGGAAAATGTGAGGCAGTCACTGATTAAATTGAATAAACTTCAAGCCCAAGAGTGGGAAATTCTTCAACTATTATGTTACTTTGCCACATGGTGGACGTTCGCAAAATTGCAACGCGTTATGGACGCTTTACTCACTTGAGTTGGACCTTCTACATGCTGCATTATGGATTTTGTTTATTAATTACTCTATGTAAGATATCATAATAAAAAGAAGACACTGTTTAAAATACACGTAAATGTACTCATTTTCCCTAAAAAAATTAAGTCACGAATCTCAAGATGATTTCTTTAGAGTTAAGATTTCAACCTAAACAAACAAAAATTATTTTATTAAAAAAGGTTAAAAAATAATATGAATATTATATAACTAAACTACTTTACTCCTTTCTAAAATAAATAATAAAACATCACATCAAATCACTTACTAGGCCAACAATTATTTTTTCCGAAAATTATTTTAATGAGACTTTTCATTTTTACCATCTCTAGGCAGTGAAACCACCTAGCCATTTTTGTTATTAAACCCCATGAATATCTTAAATGATTATTAATTCGAATATTATATTCTAATTAATAAAATAAGTATAATAAATAAGTATATAATAAACAGAAGTGAATTAACAGAATTAATTCACTTCTGTATGGCCTCTTAATGTATTTTTCAAGTTAGGCTTGTTAGTAGATTCGCACAACAAGAAATGTCTTGTCGGTCAGAATTACGATTCCTGCCACTAATGTCTATTAGTTACAGTGCTAAAACTTTCCACCAATCTAAACTTCTGTATCTATGAAACAATTACACACGATTAAAGCATAATTTAAGGCTTTCAGAGTGAACATAGAGTGAACATGTTCAATCTGACATGTGGAATGAGACAACACCCAAAATACATTAATAACTAAAACTGATTTACGGTAAAGATGATGATGATGTTTATTGATTTTATCAACTGGTGTAATCAATTCACCATACGGCATCACTCAACTTCACAATTTGAAAATGGTTACATTTCAATAACAAGACTTTTTGGATTTACTTTTACATTCAAAGTCATTAATCACACACAAAGCATTCAGTAATCTTCCAGAAACAATTAGTAGAGTTTCATGATCATTTCTGAAAATTGCACATACTAAAAGTTTAATGGGAAAGAATGTGCATAACTAATTAAAATGTATCACAAGTAGTTCCTAATTACAAAAATATCAAATATTTCCAGTACTTAACAGTTTAAACACTTAATTCCTTATGAGTACAAATATATCACATTAGATTTGATTGTAAGAATTTTGTGTTAATCATAATGGCAAATAAAAAACAGTTTCCCATGTGAATATTACCAGCCAGAAGTGAACTTTAATGGCTGATATCCTTTTTAAAAAATATGTAAACATCTATTAGCGGCAGAGATTTATTAGCTGTAACGCTGATTCTCATTCTTCTCTCCAGTGTAAGAATCAAGAGGCCAATCTGCTGGCTTCATCTAAAACAGATCTTTCAGTCTCTCTTCACGTCTTGCCCGTTGACCTCTGCCATCTTGTGACGATTCATCCACTGCTGGTATTTGACCAGGGATTTGCGGTATGCGAAAGGCCCGATGTCAGCCATGAACACCCAGGACAGCGCATACATGGCCACGCCGCCACACTTAATGATGAACTTAGGTTTCAGAGAGATCAGCTCACAGTACAGCATGTAACCGCCGACAAAAATGCGCATGAATACAAACAGTACAACGAACAGAACGTCCACCACGTCTCCCAGTAAGCTGTTGTAGCGGCCAGAGTGTTTCAAAAACCAACGCGTCTGGAGGAGGGGGTTCGTGATCTCACTGCCAAACAGCACGGCACAACCCTCGATGCCCGACTCCCCCAGCCAGAGAGTGAGCAGGATACCCAGGATGCTCATGGTGTGGTGAGCGAGCATCACCAGGCCCTCGGTGCGGAAGTACACACACCAGGCCATGTCGAAGATAAAGTAACCCAGACTGACCACCATAGCGGAGATCTGCAGAGCGGTGTTCTTTGTACCTGCAGATGAAATATAGAAAAATATGAGGATTTGCAATGAAAAAAGTAGGGCTGTCAAATGATTAATCGTGATTAATCGCATCCAAAATAAAAGTTTGTGTTTACATAATATATGTGGGTGCACTGTTTATAATTATTTTGTATATATATATAAATACACACACATGCATGTATATATAAGCAAAAAATATTATTTATATATAAAATATTTATATATAATATAAATTATATATAAATCTATATACAGTATATACATGAAAATATTTCTTAAATATATACAAGCATGTGTATGTATTTATATATATAAAATAATTATACACAGTGCACCCACATATATTGTGTAAACACATACTTTTATTTTGGATGCGATTAATCGCGATTAATCATTTGATAGCCCTAAAAAAAGACAATACGGCAATGCTAATAAAAAACATGATATATTAGGGGTGTGCCGTGTGCGATATGTTTTTTTTCTATACTAATATCGTAATTGTTGTTTTAACAATGTGCGAGCTAACATCATCGAATATTTCACTTCAATCAACAAAACAAGCCAAATATCAGGTTGACTGCAAATGTGGGATTGAATTTATTTAGTAATTCAATAAACAAAATGCTAATATTAAGTGAGTCACATTTTAAACTCAGTATTGTCTGTTTTTGTTCTAGTTCACCAACAAAAATAGTTTCAAACAAGCCACAGCAGAACTCCGAGCTAATTTGTTACAGAATCTGTGTTTTTGAACAAATCAGTCGAGTAAATGATTCAATGAGCCATTCAACAGTTACTTGCTTTGTTTTGTAATGAATCAGCTATTTGAACGAATCGGTTGACTGCATGATTCAATGGCTCACTCATTAAGAACGAATATACCTACTTCCCAAGTCGTAAAACAGTGTGTGAAAAGAAGAATAGTATGTCCAAATTCAACAGTAGGTGTAAAGTAACTGGATGACTGACATTTTTTTAATGTATAAAGTAATCTTTAATCAAAATAACTTCCACTCCCTTTTGCAGTGACATCTCTTCTCTTCTCTAATAATGTGTTTACTGGCGTAAGATCAACCAATAGCAAACCCAAACCATCCAATCAATTCCCCATGGGCAAATTAAGTCCGCTCTACATTTTTTTCTTATTTGATAAGCTGTTGCACTCATGTATAGTACATCACAATAGGGAAGAAGAAAAGATCTTCGCTACTTCCGTTTCATGCTTATTTTAAGGGTCATAAAGTAAGTAATTCTGTAAGTAAGCGATTTCAGACGCGAGTGAGTAAATGCTGACAGAATTTTCATTTTTGGGTGAACTAACACTTTAAAGTATAATTCATTTAACCATATTTTAATCTGCAAAATGATTTATACAATTGTAATTGCAGTATAAATGCATTTATGCCACATCTGAGCTGCATTAAACAGCCGCACACCCCTATTAAATATGTTAAAATTTTGGTGCATCTTGCCTGGGTTGGTGAAAGGCCACGGTCCATCTATGTATCCAATGTAAGCAGTTATACAGACTGCAAGGATGCCATGGAATAGTGTAACTAGCCGACAGTTCCATTCATAGCCGCAAGAGCCATTTGCATAGCACAGCAAAGCATAAAGAGCAATCCACCCAGCTAAGCACACTCCGACGGCCAGCATCAACGGCGACATCTTTATTCTGTGAACCTAATCAAATACAATGAGCTGTCACAATCAGAAAACACTTTATCATGTTAGATTGGATGCATGCATTTATGAAAGTACTTACTTGAAGCACCACAACACTCAAGTGACTGTATAAAAATGGCACTTTCCCCTTGATTCTGATGTGGAATAAGCGCTAAAAGCACTCAAGTATGTCTGAAGGGGTATCAGTGGATTTCACATTTGAAAAACAGTTGAGAAATACTAGAGTCTGGCTTCTATCTGGGTGTGTCAAAACTAGACCAAAAGTAACTGTGGCAACCTTATCCACAGCTCTTTATCCAAATGTTGTCCAAACCTCGGATGTGAAGCCGTTGAACTATGTCAATATTAAGTTATTTTATCAGGATATTGATATGTATGTATAGGTTTGAGAAATGAGAAAGGGTTCTTAAGCCCCGTTTGCACCAAGAATGGTAACTATAAAGATAACCACAACAATAACTATGTTAGCATCCCCACTAATGCACGATAACGTTTCGTTTCATCTAAGTGAACTGCAGTTTTATCGTCCGCCACTTTAAAAGTCTCAAGCTCAGGATGGATTCTGATTGGCAGTAAATCTGTTTTAAAAAATTCAATAAAACAATACTTTTTAAAATTTAATTTAATCATATTAGCTGGTCTCTTTTAGTGAATCAAAAACATAAAAATAAGATAAATCAAAATTTAACTAAAAATTTAAAAAATTTTCAAGATTTTATGAAATATGTGTTTAACACTTTATTTGAATGTGCCCTTGATACACGCTACATGTATTTTACTATAGTAATAATTATTTGGCATAATTACATGCAAACTACGCTAACCCTATAAGTACATGTAGTTAATTGTTATTCTTACTCAGTACTTATAATATCTATAATATAATACAGTAATGTATAATTACATTGTAACAGGGACACATTAAAATAAAGTGTTACCAATTTTGTGTTTATTATTTTTTTATATGATAACTAGGAGTCATTTTACATTGCAATAATACCGCTTCTAAATAATAAATAAAATAAGATGCATTTCTGATTTCTTGTAGGGTTTCCAGTTTTTATTTGAGCATCAGTAACAGTTTGTAGTTGTTGTTTGTGCTAGATCTCTCAAAATTTGATACATGGTAGCCATATTTGTCTATACAAATACAACTCACTGGGATGTATACTACACAATCACAGATTATGTGAGTTAATGTCAAACACAAAGAGTTCCATTGTTAAAACCTTCCTACTGGGGTGATTTGTAACACAGGCAGGGGATAGATGTAACAATGAGAGATGATTTGCTGAAATAGTATGCACATACTCTAAATTAATGCAAGAATGTTATTGAAGAACAAAGAATAATCACTTTTGAATAAAGCTGGAATACAAAAAACACATTGTACTTCTTTTGGACTATTTAGCTCAAAAACAACTGCTGTGTGTGTTTGTGTCTGTACTGTATTCCTGTCACATTCAGTCACTGGCTAATATGTTGCCATCCACTTTTGCGATCACATAAAAACTGCTGGATTGAAATGCTAAAATGAGCATAAATTCAAAAAACTTGCACAAAAAAAAACATGCACTCAATTGAGGCGGATAATGTATAATCTGATAATCTGACATGAGACATGCGCATAAACTACAATGAAAACATATTTACCACATAAATCTCTTGATGTGCCACAAAAAAAAAAAAAAACTCATGCGACTTTGCCTTAATAGAGGATGTGATTGATACCTGGACTCCTGATGATTGATACATGATGGACACTTAGTTGGAATCATCATCATAAGGAGTTTTAATATTTCAAATGAACTGTTCCAACTATCCCCATCCTAAACAGCCATAACTTAGCTTTAGCATGAATGCAAAACATCAAATTAAAGTAGAGAAATGGCTCATTTAGGATATGTAAGTTAAATAATTGTATCTATAATACAATGGTATAGGCTAAGGCTATTATTTTTCCCTGAAAATCTGTTTTTTGGTAATAAAATCTACAGTGTTCTTGTCACATGCCACTTCTCCTGTGAGCTTGAAAAGGTGACGTGAGTGTATGATATTGATGTCATCACCACAGAGATCTTTTCTAGCTTGTCAAACTGACGGTGTTACAATTGAGCCCATGTTACAACACAACCCAGTCTCCCCTATCTGTGTTGTGTGTTGAAATATAAAATTATCTGACCATTTAGTCAGCGTATTAGAAGAATAAACGTATTAGAAGAATCGTTAACAGAATAGTTCAATTCCTCAATATTCCCAATCCCATCCCTAGAGTTATGGTACCAAAAGTCAGTTCAATAAATGGAAATTTCCAATGTAATTGCACTTTTCAATGTAAAATAAATGAATTAATACATAAAGTTCATAAATATAAGAGTAAATTGAAATAATCATCACAGAGAGATTTTAAATGGACAGTTCACCCAAAAATAAAAATAAAAATTCTATCATCATTTACTCACCCTCAAGTGGTTCCAAACCTGTATGAATGTCTTTGTTCTGAACACAAATTAAGATATTTTGAAGAACGTTTGTTGGGCCCTATTGACTTCCATAGTATTTTTTCCCATTCTATAGAAGTCAATGGTGCCCCACAACTGTTTGGTTACCGATATTCTTCAAATATCTTTATTTTATTTTCAGCGAAAGAAAGAAAGTCATAATATGACAGAATTTTACTTTTTGAGTGAACTATCCCCTTTAAGATTCTTTGCTCGCAGTAGATACTGATGGACCCATAGGATGGACCCATGTCTTAAGCTAATCTTCTGAGCTGTGGGTTGGATGAGGTTAATTAAATTAAGTGCAGGTTAAACGTGTAGCCATGAAATTAAATTTGTTCTTAAAACAGAAAAATGGTAAAACAACCTTAAAATAGTCACCTCAATAGCATGTTCATTGACAGGCCGGACAGTTATTGAGTGCTCAGCATGGATGCTGTCTTCCTCCGTGCCTCCCGCTTCAGCATCACGTACAGAAGAGCAGCAGCGGACCCGACACGAGGTATTGTGGGATCTCAGTGTTCGGCTCCGGCATCGTCTTCGTGGAGATGGTACGCAGATCACCACACAAACAAAAGGCACATTTCAGAAACCCAGTCACTCAGCAACTGGATAACAGCGAGGATGACAACAAAGAGTAAGGCACATCCCTACAGCATGGCGACCTCTGTTGGTATGGAACGCGAAAGAGAGAAAAGCGTCCCTCACAACAACCACAGCCCTTGACGACGGAATCCTTATTTGTTGTCAAGATTTCACACTGGATGACTACTAAATAATAGTGTTTTGTGCCGAACTAAACATAGACAGTAAAAGAACTGAAACGTCACTTCTGTCACTACTGCTGCCCAACCTGAATCAGCCAAACGCCGTCGTGTAACGTTACAGCATTGGACTTGATTCAAACAGTGTGCGGCTGGCTGCTGTGCTGATACCAAATTTCCAGTTTGGTTATTATAAAATAATAATAATGACTGTAGCAGTGGAACATATAAGTATTTTGGTGGTAAACTGCATGATTACTTTGAGCTTAAGGGATAGTTCACCCAGAACATAAATTGCGGTCATTTACTCACCCATAAGCTTTTCTAAACCTGCATTAAGGTTATTTCCTGTGTTGAACATGAAGGAAAATATAACTTCCTACAGGTTTAGAATAAACCTATGACCTATGGTTTCATTGTCAGTGATTAATTGACACTTTATTCAATAACACCAGCTCATTAAATAATACTTCAACATTACATTATCCTTCAGAAATCAAAGCATGTTGCAGTCAACTCTGAATGTGTTTAAAAACAACAGTAGGAATGGTTATGACACTTTGCTGAAGGAGCTTTTATTTAAAATTACTTCATATTATGTCCATATTCATTTTATAGGAAAATAGTTTTGATACTTTATTCATAACAGCTTTATTATCAAAAAAGAATCAGTAAACACTGAATCAACAAGGCACTTGTATCCCAGACAACAGCTGTCGGTTGGGTAGGTGTAATCTCAAACAACACTTTTAACATAACACTAACACTTTGAAAAAAAAAAAAAAATTAAATAAATCAGTATAAAAATTTTAGTACCATGAACTACAACCGAGTCAAACGTGCATGTTAAATGTGAACATTCGCTTAGTAAGAGAGGCGAGTCGTGAGTTGGAGGTGAATCGTGAAATGTGAAACAAAAACAGTTTCTCTTCTTCATGATTAGAGCTTAGTCAGTGGATTTGGTCCCATTGAATGTTGAAGTCACTTCTGAAGTGGAGGAATCTTCAAGGATATTTGATACCACACAAAACCATATTGTGATGGTTTCACAGCTCTGCTGATGTACTGAGGTCATACTGATAGGAGGAGCCTGAGTGACAGTAATGTCGGATAACCAGAAGATGGCAGTGTTGATGCACAGTAGCAACGATCTAAGCAGGATTTTCGTCAGTTTTTTCTCTCCCTCTGTTTTATCAGAACATACACTTTGGTTTTCCATATTACTTTGCAGTGTTGACTGCTCCCAACTTGCATCCATACTTCAAACTATAAGTTAATATTGATCCAACTGAACCTTAAATGGCACTGTTGTTGTGCAATGCTTAGAAGTCCATCATTAAGAGGATGAAAACACACACTCCCAAATGGTGGCCAGCATTAAGACTTGAGGTGAGAAAATTCACATGATTGAATCTATTTGAATCAATTGGAGAATGACTCAATAGCGTTTTTTGTCTGTACCAAAATTAATCAAAGCATGTCTGCATCCACCATTAACTTAATACAGTGCTTTAAATCTAAAAAAAAACAACGTAAAAAAGAGAAACAATCTCTGAACATGTGCGCTGTTCTTAAGTGTCTTCTGTCATTTCCCACTGCGAAATAAATAATACCAGCTTCAGAAAAAAAAAAATTGGCAACCTGACGAGATCCAGCTAATTTTAAGATTACATCCTGTTATACACTGACTAATTCACAGGTTGCTCACTTGGGTCTGCATGTCAAGACTCAAAAAAGACTCATTCCACAGTGCTGGTAAGAGCAGGAAGAGCTTTAAAACTACTGACCAGCTTAAATGCACAGTCGACAGCTCAAAATTCTGGAAAAACAAAACTAGAGCACTAGGGCTGCTCAAATCACACTCCATCCACACCCATCCAGCATAACTTCTCTGTCAAACTGCTCTGTGCAGTAAGCACGAGTCTGAAGGCTCGGAGGTGAAGGTCACATTAAAGATGTTTTTGTAGAAGCATGTGTGTTTCTAGGTCTCTTCCTCCCACAGGCACAGCTGTTTGTGCGGTACGTAGTAAGTAAATTGGTAGCCTTTGCTGCAGCTTTTGATGCCACATTTATATGGGCTGCCCCTGCCGGAGACATCCCTGTTGCGACAGTATTTTAGCAGGCAGGGGTACCATTCCAGTCTGAGGTTGTAGCTACAGGAGCAAGGCTGCCACAGGTCCTTCACTGTCCCGCAGCTCTGCAGACCTGGCACCTCCACTGCTTGAGGCTCGAACATGGAACTTTCGGCGCCTGAAAAAACATTTATTACAGTTAATGATCAAGCTATGCAGGTCAGTGGGGTGCTACAGTGATGTGTTCCAGTTCACACAGTAATGCACGACTAGTAATGTACAAGGTCTAACTACATTCAATTAGATTTACTACAGATCCTTCTCCCTTCTCACATCTGATGTGTAAAAAGGTTTGATGTCAAACCCCTTATATATTGCAAATCTATGGAAGCTTGTTTCCACCACTGAATAAAAAAAAGGAAAAAATAATTGCGACTTTTTATCTCACAATTGCGACATATGAAGTCAGAATTGTGAGAAATAAAGTCGCAATTGCGAGATATAAAGTCGCAATTGCATTTTATAGTCAGAATTGCGTGATATACAGTCGCAATTCTGAGAAAAAAAAGACAGAAATGCGACTTTTTATCTCACAATTCTGACTTTTTTCTCACAACTGCGAGTTTACGTCTCACATTTCTGACTTTTTAACACATAATTGCGAGTTTATATGTCGAAATTCTGACATATTTTCTCAGAATTGTGAGATATAAATTCGCAATTGAGAGTTATCTGGCTAAAAGACTAACTTTTTGCCCCCTCAAAATAGTTTAAATCTCACAATTCTGACTTTATATCATGCACTTCTGACTTTTTAATCACACAATTGCGACTTTATATCTAGCAATTCTGACTTTATATCTCGCAATTCTGAATTTATAACACGCAATTCTGACTTTATATCACGCAATTACAACTTTATATCACGCAATTCTGACTTTATAACACACAATTGCGACTTTATATCACGCAATTCTGACTTTATCGCAATTTTGACTTTATATCTCGCAATTGCGACTTTTATATCACGCAATTCTGACTGTACATCTCGCAATTGTGAGAAATAAAGTCAGAATTGTGAGATAAAAAGTCGCAATTACCTTTTTATTTTTCATTCTATGGCGGAAACAAACATATCTCTGATGATAAAACATGATAATTCAGATAATACAGAATGATATATATATATATATATATATATATATATAGGCTAATATTAACTAATCAGAATCATATAATTATTATTTTACATTTTTGTACGAAAGGTACAATATGCAGTTCAAGCTAAATGGATTTTGCTGACTATTATTTAATACATTAGATTAGGCATTAGAGGGTTAATTTGTGAAGAACACATCAGCGTTATATTTAATAGTGCTGGGTTTGGTAGGGTGTAATTAAGGGACGCTGTAAGCATGCTTGCCTCTGTCCAGCCAGTGTCTGACATCAACCTCGCGCGTGTACACGGCCTCCCGGGCCACGCTGCACATGTTGTGGATGTGGGCACTCAGTTGCCACGTCCGTGTTAAATTGACCGCTACGTTCATGCTCAGCATTTCCGTGCTTCTCTTCTCTTCCGCTGTGCGGATGGCCTGGGGATTTTTCTGCAAAGTATAAAAAAGACTTTTAGTATTACTACTGTCATTCTTTAAAGCTAGATGTTTCCAGTCTTTTATCACAACTTTCATTCAATTTCACACATTTATGACCTTGGACACCCTCCCAGGAGCAACTCATCAAAGGCTTTTTACAGCCTTTTTCCTCTGAGATCACAAATTTAAAATATCACACTCCTACTCAACAGTTAACCCATGAGCTCAACTCTTAACACCCCGGATCCGCTCCCTCACTCCCAATGACTTCTCCCTGCCCCGTAATCAGCCACAGAGGGAGCCTGACCTGTCGCAGTCTGGCCATGGACTCGCTGGGGATGATCTCATTGTGGTTGAGCCGTGTGATGAAGCAGAGTGCCTGGTATTGGCTCTGCCCTCTCTCCAGTTCCCCCAGGATCAGCGCCCGGAAGATCTTCACATCCTGAGAAGAAACACATGCAGTCATCATTAAATTGTGCAACTCCATAAGAAATGTGTTATATAATAACTACAAATACTTTGAGTTGGACACTTGAATGGCATCAAATACAAGGGCTGTTAAAATTTAGTATCGGGTGCATCTCTACTAACCAATTATAAAAAAAAAAAAAACTCAATTGAAAACAGTTGTGATTAATGGTAATTACAATTTAAAAAAAAAAATAATAATAATTGGGATTATTGGTTTAAAGTCACCTGTCACTCATGAGACACAGCAATAGCAAACCACAACCATCCATACATTTTTAATTGTCCAAGAAGCCGTTTCCCTTGGTTATACATAATAGGGAAGAAAAGATGATTGCATCTTCTGTTTCATGCCGACTGTAACCATATTGTGCATCCCTATCAAATACCTATTGATTTTATACATTTTGGCTATAAAACTCTTGCTTTTTAGAATTTACGAAATCAGCTGTTGACCTTCAAGTTTAGAGTCAGATCTTCAATACAACATTTTATAAGGATTCAGCCCAGAACAACAGAGAGATGCTGTATATTTCAGCACATCACTGAGTTGCTGTTAGCAACCAGACCAAATATCTGGCAGCACCCCATGCTCATAAAGTTTTCCATGTAAAGGCATTATGGGAAACCCCAGAGCGGAGAGCAAGGCCACAGACCTGTGTACCCATTCATCAGCTTCTCCTTGCTCTGGCATCCTCATGACTCTGCCAGCAGAAGACACACACATTCTCCTCACTCCCCCTCCTCTTGTTTTTCACAGTAAGGCCTCGAGCACCAAGCCGACAGAAGGGAGTAAGCTTTCATGGTTTCATTCTGCAAAGTAGGAGGTTTTCTCAGGCATTCAAAATAAACAAGCCAAAGCTGTCTTTGTTTGTTCTGGAGCTCTCATCTCATCCTCTTTCTAGAACCTTCCATCTGGTTTCCAGAGTTGGTCAACCCCCAAACTCATGGAGTTGAGTCTCACTGAGCCTGTGGAAAATTCATTCACATTCCAAGAATCATTCACCTCCTCTAATATTCTATTTGAATGGCAATGCTCTTTTATTTGTATAGTTTTCCCTGAGGAGGTAAATTCAGTTCCACAGACAAACTTTGGCCTTGTCCACTCTATACTTTTCGTTTGAAACCCATCTTTTTCTCTGCGTTTTGGCTTTACGTCCACACAGAGACGTATTTTTGAAGAATCACTCCTAAGTGGATGAATATGAAGTTGTAGAGAAAATGTAAGCTTCCAACAAACGACGACACGTTTAGTTATGTGATGCATATTGTACCGATATATCTGTTTATACCCAGTCCTGTGCCTGTTATGCGCTATTCACTACTACACTTTTGCTAAAGATATACTACAGCCTTCATATCACAGTCCTGCAAAGCTGAAAATTGTACTCGCAATTGCTGTCTTACGGCAAAACATGAGAGCAGTTGCATTGTAGAACATATAATGGTGATTGAGTGCGACCTAGCACATTCATTTAATATATTAAAAATGATAATGAGCTTTGTTGACTCCACCCCTGTTTTTGTTTTGACACAGCACTGTGGAGTGTTGTCTTGACAACAGTTGAGGGTATATTTTGGAGAAAGAATGGCAGCGGGAGTCTCTGAGACACATCTGTGTAACCTGACCGTATCCGTTTGAACCTGAGTCGGACCCAGAACAAGATGACGGCCACAAAGAAGTTCGACAATTAAGGCTCGAACAGGACGTTTCTGAATGGTTGGTTAACGTAATGTCACTCAGATCTATCTTTGTATGTAACGTTACTGGCAGGGTAACGTTAGAGTCACTTAGTGAGATGTACGAATGTTATGTGTTGACTGATGTCTACATACTCAGTTTGTAATAACATTATAAATGTGGGATTATTAATTATATTGAGAACGTCGTACATAGAAAACATGTCGTTATGTTCCCTGAGTGTAAACCTTAGCCGCATTCATCGTGAAGTGATTTGCAAAGATTAATATAGGTTAATACAATTTTACACTCACTTCTACTGGAGGAAGTACTGGCAGTGCCTGTACACTTCAGTACAATCAACTAAATGACCCCTTTAAGACTTTTCTAGGAAAAGAAACATGAAGGCCATGTGTCCACCAAAGCGTTTTTCCACGCGCCTGGCGTCTGTTTTCAATCAATGGGAGTGCTGCGTTTTTTAAACACCATAAGCGTAACGAGGCGCTGAGCGTATTTTTCACGCTGAAGCGCCGAGCGCCCGGCATTTTTTACTGGTCGCCGAGAGTTGAAAAACGTTCAACTTTGGATAAAACGCAGCGCTCATCGCTGTCAATTTTTACCCACCCGTCCAATCACAGTGGAGGAGGGGCGTGACTAATACCACACCAACCGTCACAACATTCTTTCTGTACAACGACATCAACCAGCAGAGCTAACCAAACAAATTGATGAAAAATATTTTTTTTAGTACGAAACAAATTATCTGCGAAATCAGTTACAAGTAAACTGTGCTGTGGATATTCAGTATCATACCAACGAAACGTCTCAACGAAAAAACGCTGCGCTGCCAAAACGCTCAAAGCACGGCGTCTTCAGCAGAGCGTCTGGCGTTTTCAGTTGGATAAAAGCGCTTTGGTGGACACACGGCCTAAGTACTACTTACTAGCATCTCTAATTTATGTTTACAATAGACATTACATTACATGAAGTCTATACAAAATGAAAAAGTAACAAGTACACAGATTCCAGTCTATATTGCGAATAACTGTTCTGCATGGAAGTTCTTCAAATGACAAAGCAGCAAGAATGTAATTAAACTGACGGAGGAGGCAGACCTGGTGGAATTAACACAAGGGTGACAGAACAATCAGCAAACACAAGAGGGGGGGACTGAGCAGGTAGTTGTTATTTTAAGCTCTGGCGCTAGAAGGACCTCCCAGCCGTCAAAAAGGCGGTTTGCTTTAAGGAACAGAGAGAAGGGTTGGTGGGGGACTGCTTTAGGCACTCAATTTAATTACAGGGAAGTGTTGGCGTCACTGCTTTGCAAATACCTTGATGACAACAGGGAGAAACGCTGCAAGCTGACACTGCACAGGTAAACCACTCACATCGGCTGATGCAAGCTGAACTGATATCAGTAGCTCAATCATTGATTTCTCTTTACAACTATACTTTATCTTCATTGCTCTGCAATTTCCTCTTATCTGAGGCAAATATCTCTTTCGCTTTCCTCCAGGGTCCTGTTACAATTCTCCGTTTGACCCCTTCCATGCAGGAACATGTCTAGGCTGGGTTAGTGAGTAAACACTTCAGTCAGGTAGATCCCCAGCTCGGTTTTTCATTCGTTCACCCTCCAACCTTGCACACAGGTCCACCAAATGACCACATTAGAGACTAAACATAAATCTTGGTGCAGAAGAGTTTATTTTGACAGTCCTGAAGAAATCTATCTCTGAAGTCAAAGCAAACATTAGCTTCTACTCCTGGTCCTGGTTCTGCTTCCTGCTGCAGGATCACGGCGTGTTTGTTTGGACTATGCTGTTGACGTCTGACAGCGGCATCATCAGTCAGTTCCAAACGTTGGTTATGCCATAAAATTCACTTCAGTTACATTCAATGTTAAGAACAATAAAATCACAGATGAAAGGTTGGATAAACCAAATATTAACAGATTAACCTTTGCATTTAACAGAATAAAGTCAAACCGGTTTGGCAAGACATAGTACATATTGAATTTATGTGATTGGGTGAACTATCTCATAACTAAAGCCACTAAAGTCACTTCTGCTTTGTTTTGGAACTTGTAACTTAAGCGATTGCTGCTTGGATCTGAATTTGTAGTAGTTTATATGACATTAGCCTTCCAACTCTGTTAGTTTGTGTCTCTTATACATAAAACACCCTCTAAATTCCTCTCTAGAGACGAGCAACTATGACAGAAAAGATAAAATACGTGTTTGTTCATTCTGCCACACTACTACTGTATGCAGAGACATTGATGAATGACTTTAAAAACAAATAGAATTAAATTCTATTTGTTCTGCCACTATAAAGATGTTTGCTTTATGTTTTCAACTGCTATATTTTACAACAACTGGCATTAATGATGTCTACCCAGGAGGCCTTAATAGAGAATGATAAACGTCTTCTTTTCAACGCTCTTACTTTCAACAGGAAACACAACAGCACACATTCTTCTGTTGACATGTTTAAAGCTGCTACCTGAGTCACAACACAGCTGTATTAATGGCAAAGGCATTTAAAGGTAACTTTAAAGCTCCCTTGATAACTTTTTACAACCACATAACTATGCACAACCGCATGCTCACCAATTGATTTGCGTAGAGTATGTTTCCGGCCTTCCTTGCCATAGTCATTTAGTCACCCTCACGTCGTTTTTGTATGACTTTTTGTGTTAAAAAAAAAAACTAAAAATAAGTTGTTTTGGACCCCACTGTCCTTCACTGTATGGACATTCTTCAAAATGTCTTCATTTTGTTCCACAGAAAAAAAAGTCAGTCATAAGGCTTGGGATGAGACATAAATGGTGACAATTTTCATTTTTGGGTAACATTTCCCTTAAGCCAAGTCACTAGAAGTAATCAAGGATGAGTCAGAATGCAGGTATGCTTTGAGTTTTCCATTATGAAACAAATTGGCAAGACATCAAAGATTTAATGTTTATGAAGTATTACATATAAAACCCTGTTCAGTTAAAGGTAACTAAGGGAAAGATTCAAGATTAATACAAACCAACAACAAGGCACAATGTTTAAGGTAAATGTGGTTCCTCTTCAAGGAGAAACGCTATTGTCTAGAATTTCACTTTAACCGGATTATTATGTGTGACGGCATAGATTAATTGGTTTTTTTTAAGGAGGCTGGTGAAAAGGAACAGGTGCATGCCAGCATTTAACCTTTCGCTCTGATGAACAGCAACCTTAGACAAAAGACAGAACGTGGGAGAAATGCCTGAGCTGTGGTGGTTAAAATGGAGGAATTTGATGTCTTACGCACTTAAGAACAAAACACAATGCATTGAGGTAAATAAAAGCCAACAAAGAAGGAACCAAGCAATTCTGTTTCGGTAACATCTTAAAGTAGATTTCCACTGAATATGACACCAAAAACCAAACAGCATGGCAAAAATAGAGGCACTTGGCTATTACGGTAATGGAAGACCATTTCTTCCAATGGGTTGTCCCTGTGCGACCTTTGACTCCTATTTGGCATGTGGCTAACTTTAGCTCTTGCGGGACAGCAGGGACATCTTTACCCTGTTTCAGCTGTCTTAATGTACTTCACACTCACTGATATATGTTCATCTGCTCTAGTAAAGAATCATGGCGTTACCTCCTATGGGCTGTTAACTTCTTCCAAAACCATCTTAAAACTAACAAAACATCTGGATTTAGAACAAAAGCTTAGGCAGTGTGTTCACTAATAAATCAAGACCTTAAAGCTGATGCCCCTTTACAACAATCCCTCCAATATTTCAAAACCCCATACCAAGCCAAAGGTATTGCACAAGACCCAGAGGGAGACGTCAGAGCGTGGGAGAAGAAAAGACAAGACCCAAACGCAGCAGAGAGGATTCATGCTGTTCCTGTAAATCATAAGGGGAAGTACATCTCATTTCCATTGAGATATGCCTCATCAAGAAAAACACAATGCAACCCTAGGTTATACAAAGTCTTTCACCGGGAAGTTGGACTTAGCAAGAACTGATGTAACTCAAGGCTTGATTCATAAAGCAATGACTCAAACAGATCATAGGATCAAACTCTTGTGGCTGTTAAGACATGTCACTTTGGAGGGGCTTTAAGGAAACAGCTAATCCTGAATGATAAAAGGCATGTTTAACTATGCTAAACTAATTGTGGTAGTATAGTGAATGATTTATATTGAGAATTAAAATGCTCTTAATCTACCTTCAGGGTCCAAACGTGGCTAATGCAAATAAAAACCGGCTTTGGTGAGTAAATAAGGCAAATGCACAGTGACTATTAGGAACTACAACATTAGCCTACATGATTAAAGAATGATTGATGCTTCAGTGGTGGCTCAAAATAAAGTGATATGAATGGTAAAACATATGTTGCGCTGCTCACATTCTCTTTTTCTTCAAATGGAAAATATGGAATACTGCTTGCAATATGCCACCAAAATGGAAATATGAGGAATAAAATCACATCCTCATGTTTTAGTGAAAGAAAAAGTTTAATTGTCATTGCGACAATTTTAAATAATATATATTCAAATGATAAATTTAAACATATTAAAGCTACACTGTGTGATTTTTACCCCATCTAGCAGTGAAAAGGTATATGATCATCCAGTGAATATTAGTTTCTGTTCCTCTTAATTCCGATTTCGTTTTAAATCCTACAGTGGCCAATGTAGTCCAAGATTAACATGGCTTCCAGTTCGACCTCGTCCATGAGTGTTAACGCAAACGTAAACGCGAAAGGCGAAGCTTGAATTAACGGGTACGTCCCTCTTTGGCTAATGTACTTTCAAGACGGAGGGGCAACATGGCGACCGACATTAGAACCCCTTACCCGTATGTATTTTCAATGCCATATTATACACTCACAAGAATACTTTATTACTTGAACGAAGTAAATATATATTAATGAGCACACATATTTTTGAAAGAACTAAGTGTTTTTAGCTAAGAATAAACGAAAAGAGTTACATCGTGTAGCTTTAATGGTTTGAATTCTTCCGCCACTGGCATAAAGTTGTGTATCATTTAAGCCAGTGAGTGACTCTCAGTGAAATTACCACCTTGATTACATACTATATGCTGTTAAGGGACAAAAAAAAGCAATCTTCAGCAATCAAACTGATGATATGTAATATGCTCATAATGATTTATGAAACATGAAGACAGTCAATTTGAGCTCACACAGGGATTTTTTAATATGCAATCTGTGCAATCAAGAGTTTTAGCAAATTGCAACCGTAAAAGAGTGCTGCGCTTAAAGAAGACCACTGTAATTGTAAGTGCAAGAAAATTAAGGTTCAAACATCAGCATATTTCAGTTTCTCAGTGCTCAAAATAGTTTAACACGGACACTGCTCGAATATGCTCTAGATCAACTGACTTGAACAGTTCAGCACATAAGAGTGTCTGAGGGTAAATGAGGCCCCTTCTTTCTCAGCAGCACTCAAAGGGTCAACATCTGCCTTATTCTGGCTTGAATAAAGACATCAGCTTGTAGCCAAGGGGCTGCCAGAGATGTCCTGCCTGTTCCCAACACACTTGAATGTGAAAATGTGAACTGAACTGTAACTACTTATCAGAGACACCACACAGTTTCCTGTATGTTAAGCAGTGTGGTGAAAACCCCATTTTACACATGATTTTGAAGGTGAAATGTGCTGTTTCTACATTCTAATAATCCAGCACATTGCAATGCAATATTTATACAGCACCAGTCATGCAATGTATTAGTTCCTTTATTGTAAAACAGCAAAGTCTACACAATGGGTGTGGTGTGGTCTGTCATTCATATTGACATCTTGAATCGAATCTTTTAAACATATATTGCGTCATCATCATAAGAGCGGTTACTGAAGCCTGTGAGGTGTGTAGTTAAGGTCACATCACTGTCACATGTCTCAGAATTAGTGGGGACATTTTGAAACAGGTTGGACTGGCTAAGTTCAAGTGGGCATGTTCACACACCTGGATGGCATCCAAACACACACAGCACACTGACTGAAAAGCTGGGACATAAAAGACAAACAAGTTCCCACAAGTGATAAAACAACAAATTCAAAAGTGAAACAACTTCAAAATTACACTGAAATTATGGCGAGTTGCTAAAACCAGAGCCAACACAACACGTTCTTGCCATTAGCAACAATAAAAGATTGCCCTAAAGTTGAATCTAATACAATAAAGTTTACAGCTGGCTCAAATGTTATGAGCCGATAGCATTTCAAAGTGAAGAGGAGGGATGGCTTGTGTCCAAGCAGGTCACAGATATCCCAATAGGGAGATGAGCATAAAAGCAGACCGCTCGGCTCCTTGGTTGGCAGCGGATGCGAGCTGAGATGAACTCATCTTCGTCACTGCATATGCTGCCGCTGGGCAGAGGTAGAGCGCTGAGAAACATAATACAACTAGAAAGACAACGGAGCAGTTTAAGAGAAAAGCTTGAGAGTTGAAAGATTGTGTGATCACACGTAGTATCTCTTCCACCAAACAGTCGCCGCTGGATTTTGATGTGTTACTCTAATTCCAAAACAGTCAAAGTAGGCCAAACTGCAAAAGAACTTTATACAGCCCACACTTTTTCCACACAAACTGGAAAAAAGGCCAGTCTGTTAATCAGATATATCTGGTGTTTCATATTATGAAGAGGTATGCATAAAAAATGGCCAAAACCACTGAATTTCTTTTTCTTTTTTTTCTTTTTTTTTTAAGATTTGCATGATCTCATTTCCATTCAGATTCGAACTGAACAGTAACAAAACAACACGCTGTTATATATGGGTAAGATGGGGAAATTGTATCCGGGTATGGAAGCTTGTTTCTGCCACTGAATAAAAAATAAATTAAAAAAGAGGTAAATGCGACTTATCTCACAATTCAGACTTTTTTTCCTCAGAATCGCATGATATAAACTTTTTTTTTTTTTAAGAATTGTGGGATAGTCACAATTGCTTGTTAAAAAGTAAAAAGAAATAAAGTAGCAAAAAAATAAAGCAAAAACTGCCATCAAATGTAAAAGAAAAGAAAAGATAATAATAGAAAAACACTACAGCTTTGGAAATCAAATCCAGAGGGTTCACTTAGCAAGTGATAAGGCGGGTACCAGAATTACCACTTCATTAAGTAATATAAATGAATATTTGTCTTCCTCCATCCCTGTTAAAGCCCTTTCAGTGCAGTTAATCCAGAAAGGCAGCTGGGAGTCCTCGTTCATTCAACTTTCCATAAATCCCTGAGATACAGGGGAAATACAAGATGAGAACCACATGTGAGAAGAATGGAGACAGGCCCGCCAGTGGAACTGATAAAAAGAGGAAAGGAAAAGTTCAAGCCATCCCAAATGTGATCCAAACCCCCACACTGACCACATCTGTGGAGGATCAGGGGACGTGTGGGGCAGAGGGCTGCTGACGTGACTGAACTGAGGCGGATGAGGGCAGTGACAGTGCCACTGCTAATCCTGATGGTATGATCACCATTGAAAGAATCTGACCTCAGGTCAGAAGTTCATCACTAATGAACATGGGCACGAGGAAGGAAAAGTACCCAATTCATAAAATTACAAGTTTAATAATTACCAGTATTTGAGGCTTCATTACTGTAGATGATCTGGTAAATTACAAATATAGTAAAGGCTAGAAATGTATATGACCCAAACCTTTTTTTCTGCTTTTTTTTTTTTGTTTTTTTTTTTGAGCAGACACATTACTGTAATTTTATTTGGATTAAAGTGCCAGCTAATTAAATACATAAATATAAATGTTACCATTTACTAAAAATGTTTCTAGTAAATTTAGAAATTTAAGAAAAATCATTGAAATCTAATAGGTTGAGCTGATACCTTGAAATGTACTGTAATTTGCAACATTACATAGCAAGTCAACAATAGTGTTGTGGAACTCTAACATTTTTTGTTTGTTTACCAAGTTGTCTGAAAGTAATAGAGCATTTGTCCTTCCTTAATATAAAGTTTGTAGTCCTTAATATGAAATAAGACTAATAAGACCCCTACTACTGTGAAAGGGGGGCGGGTTCATGAAAAAAGTCAAGCAATATAATGCATTCCAGCACACTTCATTGACATTATGTGACAAACATATTAAACAAACATACAATTTTCCTGGCCTTAGTTTTCAACTTACCTGTTTGAAATCGGCCACAAAAGTTATAAGAGTCCCATCTCCTTGTTTAAACTCCACAGTGATGGAGTCTTTTTCACTGTCCGCCTCCAGAAGTTCATCTGTGATCTGTCCATCGGCCAAACGAACCTTCACCTTCAGCTCAGAAGCAGACCCGAGAGTTACAGTCACAGTGAGCAGCAAAACCAACACAGTAAACAGAACTGAACCCGGTGAAATCCACCTCGCACACATGCCAGATAATCCTAAAAGTCAAACTCCGGGCTCAGAAGGAGAATCCACAGGAATTACAGTCGCTGATGCGGTTCGACTCATTCCACAAGTCTTCAGATAGACTCCGCTATCTCCTCAAAAACATCACAGCCGCTCCACTTTCACATATCTTCATACGTATTTTTTGGAAGCTGGATATACAAATGAATTCATAAAGTCCTTCAGAAACAGGTCTAGAGACTTTTCACGTTTGGCACATAAATATTTAAGAGAGCCGCGTCACACACGGATCAATCTGGTGTTAGCACTCGTCAAGCGCCTCTCACTGAGGGAACTTTGATTCTTGAGCTCTTGTCGACTCGTGGCACTGACGCTCGCGTTCATTCAGTACACTGCGCTTCACGCTGACTTCATTCTTAGTTTCTGTTTTTCTCCTCTGGACTTTTTTTTCTCTCTCTCCTAGTCCTTGTGGATTCGTCACTTCCTTCATTATCCAAAGCGCAGCAGTCCAACGGGCTCCCAAAGTTTCGCAGGCAGCGCTCGAAAACTCTTAAAGGCGTAGCGCCCTCTCAAATAACCAACTCAAGTCCTCTGATATATTTCTATTCTAGAATTTCTAGCACTTAGGCTAACTCTTTATGTAATGCAAGTGATTTACATATCTTATTCTTTAACAAAGAATGCTTGTATATTTATGTACATTTGCAATATATTATTTTAGCCTATGCTTATTAAACGTAGGCTAATTATACAATATTATCACATTCAGTTTAATTTATTTCTTATTCTGATTTAATTATAGAGTTATAAGAGAGTTATCAAGTGCCAATATTACTGTTATACTAGGCTATATGGTTCTTAAAGTTTGGGATTTCAAAAAGTCAACTTTTCAATAACAAAAAATAGATTATTTAGAATTTACTAAGCTTCCCAAGAAATTCATGAAACAAAACATGTTTGCTCAGAATGACTTGTTTTCTATATTTACAAAGTTTGGACTTTGTTGGACTCATGCGACATAGGCTAGTCACATGAGTCATATCAGACACATAAAAAAATCAAATCTGCTATAAGCTAATCAACATTTGACATAGCTTTTTACCAGCATGTCAAAGCTGATTGACTGCTGGTGGCCATGTTTTTTTTGTGTTTTTTTTTACGTATCCTGGTCTATAAGTTGAGACATCCACCAAATAAGATCCATACCAGTTTTAAACTTCATGGATTTATTATAGTACCACCTTGAGTCAAACGGGTGTGTGTCTGTGCGTCTGAGGGGTGCACCATTATATAAAGCTTGGCATAAATAATAATTGTCAGAAATAGAACAGTTTAAGTTTTATACAAAATCTCAAAAAAGTTTGTATAGGCCTATGTGTTTTATATTTTCTATCATATTTGATACATTAAGCTTGTATGGCCCGTATAGTATAATATAGTGATAATTTGGAGCATTTACTTGAGGAAAAAAACACTTTTTATTCACTAAACAAAAATATGCAATTTTGTGTTAAAATGTTATGTCCCAACCATAAGAAGATATTCTTATAGCATTCCTGCATACGTCACCAGAGATAGTGAATTTTTATTTGACACTGACAAACTCTAACAAAACTAGAGTATTTCCATACATATTATGGAATATTGTGGCATATTACCCCGTGAATTACCTATTGAGCAGAGGATCCTCAAGCTGTGGCTCATCATTGCTCTTATTTCCAGGTGATGTGTTTCTTGCTGGGTGGCCCAAGTATGTGACCTCCTTAGGCTGAACATCACCTCTGGGCACATGTGCTGGAGACCTTTACCGGAGGAGAAAGCAAATAGAAAGCCTGTGGTCTTGAGTAAACACTGTCAGCTGGGTCAGGACACTGGTCAATACAGGTGATGTATTGGAGGGAAGTTCAGGTAAACATTTCCTTTTGTGACTGGCTAAACCAAAGCATTTACAGCTTTGGAGGAGGTATACAGAGAGAGAGAACGGATATTAGTCACTGCCGTTTGACCAGCTGTTACTTCACTTTGTTTTGTATGTTTGCATCAACATTGGCTGTAAAAAAATGTTTAGTGCTGTTTTAAATGACTATAATCCTGACATTTTTGTATCTGCCACCAGACAGAAAACATTTTCTTTTTTTTACGTGGTTTAAAAAAAAAAACTTTCTTTTGAAAGGAAATCATGGATCTAGTACAGTCTTTCCAAGTTTTGTAGTACAAAGTGTCATTTGGAGTGCTGTGGTAAGGTTATAGTTTATATATGTAAATCATTAACAAGACATTCACTAATTTAGCTCTCAGAGGCATACACAGACACACACACAATGCTGCATACACTTGAACTGGCCTTTGTTCACTGGGTACATAGGCACCGCTAATCATAATAATACCAAAAATCAAAATTAAAAATATCTCTTATTCAACTTTTGTTGTCATATACCACTAACATTGGTGGATGTTTCCTTTGTTCCTTTTCTTCACTTCTTTAAACATTTCAGCTGTGTATAGCTTTTTCAGTGAAGAGCTACTTTTTCCAATACCGTGATTTGTGATGTTTCGTAAACATAACTTAAAGAGTAAATTCACCCATGAATAAATTTATCCCATAAACTCACCCACAAGCCATTCTAAGTGTATATGACTTTCTTCTTTCAGCCAAACACAATCTGAGTTATATATATATAAAAATATATCCTGGCTCTTCCAAGCTTTATAATGGGAGTGAATGGTACCAGAGATTTTGAAGCCTAAGAAAAGTGCATCCATCCATCATAAAAGTAATCCATACAGCTCCAGGGGGTTAATAAAAGCCTTCTGAAGCAAAACAATGCTTTTTTGTTAGAAAAAAAATATTCTTATTTGTAACTTTAAATTATAATCACTGGCTTCCAGTAAAATACGTTAATCTAGTTTGGATTGACCGGACACATGATGTATTGATGAACGTAGAAGCGCTAAGGATAGTGCAAAACAAAACACTGGTCACGAATTAGAAGTCTAATAAATGAGAATTTTAAAAAAAATGTCAGAGGATTTCAATATAAGAGATCAGGTGCTCGAGTTTGTACTGGAAACCAGTGATAACAGTTTATAAAGTTCTCACTTTTTCAAAAGGTTAGCTTCACTATGCTGCTTTGAATTAGGAGTATAGCTTCAGAACTTGAGAACTAAAAATATAGTTCCCCAATATTGTGCCAATCAAATGCTGTTGCGTGCCAGGCCATTGGTGTGTTTGATCGTGAGTGATTGTGATGTTTGTTGTCTCAATACGTAGAGCAATGACAGAAATACGATGAGTAGGACATGCACCGACGAGTCTAGCCACTGTTTTTGTTCCATTGTAATCGTCATACGCCACCTTAGAATCATCGTGTGCATTCGTCCCTATTCATAGATTTAGAGCTTACACATACACATGTATGTAATACAGGCCTAGGCATAATGAAGTGGCAACCAGGTAACCCTTCACATAAATACATCTTGTATGTTTTCCCCAGACTGCCTCTTAACGGATATGCTCTCTGTCTAATAAGCCTGTAAAGAATGAAAGGTCTGCAGGTGCATTCATTCAAACTGAATACCTCTAAAACTTCACAATGAGGTGTTGCAATGACACAATAACTTAATAACTAAAGCATTCTGCCACGTATTTCCTCTTCTTTCACAGCAACAACAAATAAATGTTTGTCTTCCTGAGAAAGTTTTCCTATGTAATGCTTGTGTGTGGTATTTGGGTTAAACATGTATCTGAAGATTGCTAATGCAGAATTCCTCACAGGGGATTTACACCACAAAGGAGATTGTGCACTGGTTCAGGAAGATTTAAGCTTAACAAGTCCCATATTGAGAGGAAATAGTGTCATAAGCTTTAAAACAGTACGATTTCGGACATCCTTGTTGAGCCCTGTTTGCAAATGATTACAACTGTGACAATGAATTGTGCTTTAAACCTGATGAATTCAACAATTAAGCAATAAAATCCTCTTCCTGGTGGTTAAATATATTGAAAGTATGGACATTGAGCTCTTCAGCTCTCAAAAACACATCCCACTCCTGTTTCAAACAAGATTTTTTTTTAAAGTCCCCTGATTATAAATCATCTTCTTTGAATAACTTTTCATTGGATTATATGTAAAATATAAAAAGTTGAAACTCATTATAATATGCAAAACTGTTATCCACTCACAGCAGTGGGCGTTTACTTCCAAGTCTTCAGTGTGAGACGCCCATAAAAACCGAGCGTTTTTGAGCTGGCACAAAACTCGGGTAGAAAATAGCCAATTACTTATTCATTTTGATGTTTTTGAATGTAAACTCCAAGCGAACTTCATAAGTTGACCTCAGACGACAATATAATAAAATTTAAAAAGTCATTTCATGACCCCCTTAACATGATTCAAGAACTTCGTTTACAGAACTTGGCAGAAAAACTCATTCCACAAGCTTTATAAAATATGGATGAGATTTGAATTCTGGAGCTTGATTATTATTTCAGAGCAACATAAAGAGGGATTTACATATATTAAAAAGTCATTTTGGCTTGGTTTGAGCCACTTCCATACAGTGGAAATATCTGTCTGCACAGCTTTGGTCTGTGGATCCTGATGGAGGGGTATCCCCTTACAGGTATTTTTCTGTGAGAGCACTTCAACCCCTGGAGTAAAAGCACAAATGGAGAACAGGACGCAGTCCATAAGCAATGTCTGTAGACCCACTCTCATTGTGTGATACTATAACGAAGATTGGATCCGTCGTGTGGGTGTGTGAGTAAACAGCTCAGGGAGGTCTGAGGGGACACAGAATGCCAATCCAATGCCACAACACTTTCATCTACACCAAGAATCCAACATCTGCACCGCACATGCACGTCACATTCCCTGTTTCAGCAAACCGTGACAACTGTGTTAGGCCTTCAAAACAGAGATGAAACTCTATCCCAAGGACGTTTGCTGGGTTTCAAAGCTCAGGAGCATTAAGGATAAGTAAAAGCTAAAGCTAAAATCTCAGTTTTCAGTGGGACCACAACATAGAAGATATAAATAATTTATATATTTATATTTACTTTTAATATTTAAACTCATATGTGCTAGTCAGAATTATTTACCCCCCTGGTAAATATGATCGAAGAAAGCTGTAAAAAATAAATTTGCATTGTTTATCCTTTTGATATTTTTCCAATGTTTTCCTCTGCTTGCAGTCGCTGATTTCAACGGCGACGGCTTCTCTCTAGATCCAGCAGTGCAAAGAGCTTCGCTGAAGATATGAAAATCAGGGAAGCAGCCTCCGAGCCGTGCTTTTATAAGCTAAGCCACAACCACTTGGCGAACTGTGATGCATAGTGGGTACAAAGAGCCACCATTGGGCATGACGTGACGGCAGGCTCAGTGGTAGGCTGCTGCAGTTGCCGCAGAGCAGTCAATGAGTGCACTAGACAGCCTGCTCTACGTCTGCTAGCTGCTGCACATGCGTTGACAACGAATGCAAAATTAAGGATAATTTTTGGATTCAATATCGAGAAAGGTGACTTTACCAATAGCGTAAGCGAAACTTACGCAATACAAGAGAGCCTCTCGTGAGAGAACGATATATAAACTTGCTAGTGATAAACAAATAGCGGAAAATGTATTAGTCTATTTGGACACCCCAAAGGTTCACCTACATAACAGACCCCTCCCCCAGCTCTCATGTGTCTCTTGACCCAAACGAGTGGCTTCCAGATGGGACTGTTCCAGAAAAACCTGTGTTACGTTCCAAAGCTTGTTTGAAGAGAGAGCATTCGAGCAGCTCGTGTGATTATTTAACTGCTATCCAAATGGAAACTGTCTTTCCACACAGTCTTCTTTGTGGAAATTCCCAAAGTGTGGGAAGCAAGAAGAGGGTCTTTAGATGACAAAACAAACAAACATGTTTGGACTCATCCTAGGAAAGCATTAGGAACAGAAGTAGCTCAGATCGAAACGAAAGATGAAAGAATATCCACATTTAAACTGCATAATGGAATGGCTGGTGTTCCACTCCAAGCCTGTCTTTACAATACCATGAGTGAGACTTCGTCTTTTCATAATTACAGAACTGGATGTCGCAGGCCTGTGCGTACACATCTGGCTGGCGGTCTATCACGTTGGTCTGTAAATGATTATATCTACTGACACTCTGGTTATAAATAAGAACTCCCTGCTGAGTTTGAAGGAATAGTCATCTGCGGCATGTGAAGTCATTGCTGCAACCATCAATTTGCCATGTATTCCTCGGAAAATTCTTCCAGTGGTGCGGTTTTGGGTGCTGCAGGATCATGGGTCATGATCAGGTGCTGTTGAGTCCTTCGGTGACACAAGACCCCCCGGCTTTTTGTGGCAAGAGATGATGCATTAAAGGGATGGAAAAAGTATGGCAATTCCACGGTGGGTTGAAACAATCCTGGCAAATCACACAGATTTTCCCATTCTTTCCATACCTATATTATTTTACAGTGGGTGATTATACTCTGCAACCCTCAACCCTCTTTGTTTCCACACTTATTTTTTATTACCAAGCAATAAAGAACAAACTGAAGCCCAGGTGATAACAATATGCTGAATAAAAATCTGTACGGTGTGTGTTCCGATGCAATGGATCTTGGGAGGACTTCTTTAGCCCACCAGGGTTAAAAAACAACACGATGTTCAGAGTAGGCACGGATAATCGGAGTCCTATGTGCTGTCTTAAAGCGAAGCCAACATACAGCTGTTGATCTGCTGCCAAACTGCAATCAAGATGCCTGCTGGAGATAAATGCAGAATGGGGAGAGGTAAACACATCTAGCCCAATCTCTCCCAGACGGTTTTTCTTTTACTTTTTTAACCCTCAAGTTTTGCTTGGGATCCCAAGGCATGTTAAATACAAATATTAGCAAAATCACACTTAAGATTTAAGAATCAAATTAGCTTTCCTGTTAATAGAATATATAGTATTAGTTGTTGTTTTTTTTTCTCCCAGTGTGCTTTTGGGGTCAAATTTGCCCAAACAAGAGCAATTTACACAGTTGAAAAAAATTATAACATCAATAACTTATGACATCAAAATAAGTTAAGCAATTTTCAGGGTTAAACCTTCAATAACATCTCTACTAGGTGGGTTTTGATTATTATGACAGAGAAATATTTCAAATTTTTACTTTTATATTATTATAAAGACAAGAAAGTACATTTCAACAGAAGTGCACATGGCTGTTGGTTTCAAAATTACAATTGAAGCCGTTTTTTTTTTTTGGTTTATTTAAAAGAACCACCAATAAAGTGTCTATGGTAGCAGACAAATAAAACCATTGAAACCTTGTAAATAAAAAGTTATGAACTCTTGTGGGACATCTGCAAGCAAAATAAAAGTTGCATCACAGTATATAGAGAAATACTGTAATGTAGGGGAAAAGATTAAAGACTGGCCAGACTCCACAAAGCTGTCTTGAGAAACACACCAATCATTGTGAAATTGTTTTTAAGATGATACAAAGATTTTAAATTCATCCCAAATCAGCTTGACCCAGTTGTTTTGAATATGCTGATGAATAGTCTACTGAAGTCACTTCAAACAGTAACATCTTCAAAATACAGCAGAGGTTGATAGGGGTGACAAAATGTAGCAGTCAAATGCTGAGATAAGGCAATTCTCCAAGGACATGATTGCCAAAATATAAACTTTGCTCTCCTAAATCAGGGCCGAGGCATGTGTGGCTGCTTTGCAGGAATCCTCAGGCATAAATTATGGACACAGTGTATTCTGTGATGTTATGAGCAGTATGACCTCATGCAAAGCTGATGGGTCGAGTCCTCCAGACTTTTCAAGGAAACTAGCTTGTCTGTTCCATCTCCCCTGAGGCATGTTGTTTCCCCCCCCCCCCTTTTTTAAACAAAATATTTATCGCCACATTTTATCCTGACTTAACTGTCGAGTTGTTGATGAATCTTAAGATATCCACAGATCTTGTCCCATGATATCCATAGTCTGGTTCACAAACGGACAGTTGTTTTATAGGCTAACCTATCCTGAACGCATCACCGTTTAGACTGCAAATGACCTGACGAGCACTACAGGTGTTCTCTGTCTGGAAAGTGTGAGGTGTCCTCTAAAAGCTGCCTGTCGAGGAGATTGTGCTTTGACTTTATCTCAAGAATGCCCCTGAAGCTATGCAGACCTCACATGAAGATAATTCTCATTTTGCCTTGTGATATTCTTATCTTTAATACATTTCTATTATGTCCATGTCATTGCAGTTCAAGGCGAATAAAAAGGTGTTTAAGTGACTAGCCTGATGCATTTTTAGCGGGTTTTAGGGAATAAGCGGGTCCTACCAAACTCACAAACAAATGACTCTTATGAGCCGGTTCTTTTAACGAATTATCCTCACAAACTTACCAGTTTGAAGTAGTCTGACGACTCCTTCCGACACTGAATTAAGAGACAGAATCCGCCAAAACAGTTGAATTAACTTACTGAACTTTTTCCGAGTTAATGGTTTGAATCAGTCTGATGAATCTTCTCACAAACACTTCACTGAATCATCAGATGTCCCACTTACTGCAAATTCCATCATGTTAATGAATCTTTACTGCATTCAAAATAAAATTAAAAGTTAACTAAAAGAGAATAAACGCATTTTCCCCATTATATTTCAATACAAAGCTTTTGGTGGGTCTCAAAATGGTGAAAAAGTTTGGGAACATAGGAAATGAAACATTCTGTTCAGCACCGTTTCTTTCACTAAGGAAAATGATTCATGCATATGTGGTGAACTGAAATCTAGACACCACCCCCCCAAAAGAGAGGCCTCTGAC
Source organism: Cyprinella venusta (assembly GCA_038021265.1). NCBI lineage: Eukaryota > Metazoa > Chordata > Actinopteri > Cypriniformes > Leuciscidae > Cyprinella > Cyprinella venusta. The sequence continues at coordinate 10,399,750 of CM075881.1, read as the reverse complement.
AGCCCAAACACTGACCCTTAGCTCTGGGCCCCTCTAAGAAAACACAGAGAGTAGACGCAGACTGGTGGAGACATATGTGTTTAGACAAAGATCCTATCTGGAAAGGAAATACAGTAAGAGGGAAGAGTTCTGCAGCTTTGAAGTTTAATAGAGTCTGGATGAGGAATGTCATTAAAGCTCCACTGATGTCTATTACTCCAGAGTTATGCTTCTAAATCACAAATAGAAATACCACATTTAGTTTTTAAATCTTTTATTTTGGCTAATGTATGCAATTATATTTTATTTAGATTTATTGCTAGTTTATATATATATCATTCTGAGTTGTTGCACATGTGACAAACTTTTTGGCATAAAATGATTCCATTTCAAATAACTTGTTTAAATATGACACAGTTGTTGTCACACTATCCTGAAAAAAATAAAACTTCAAACGGGATTCATTGGTGGAAATACCCCTAATTAGCGAGAGGGTTTTGGAAACTAATGACAATAAAGGAAAGCAAAACAGCGTGGCCCTTTAAAGAGAATCCAAATCACTTTTAATTGGACTTTACAGTTTGCACCACATCGACCGCAGTGACACAAAGCAGATTTAATCTGTTTTGGAAAACCGTTCCAGGGAACTTATCTCCAAAACACTTTCACTGACAAACACGGCTTCAAGTTTGACACTGAACTGATAAATGATACTGATAAGGTGTTCAGAGAGAATTTTACTCGAGTCAAATTACCCAGGGAGCCGTTCTTCAAACAGATAATGTGTGCTGGTTTCAATTGTGCTTGTGTTTTCTCTAGAAAAAGAGAATTGATGTGCACCAGTCACCAAAATATATTTCTCATCAACATTTAAAAACAGAGTCCATGATTTATTTTTACATTTATTTTGCTTACCAAGGCTACAGTTAAAAATATTGTGAAACATTATTACAATTTAAAATAACTGTTTTCTATTTTAATATAGTTCAAATGTAATTCATATCTGTGATGGCAAAACTGAATGTTCAGCTTCATTACTTCAGAAATCATTCTAATATGCTGATTTGGTGCTTAAGAAACATTTCCTATGATCATCAACGCTGAAAACAGCTGTCCTGCTTCATTCTTTTGAGGAAGTGTACATTTGAGGTGTAAATTAAAATGTTGAAAGTACATTTTAGTAAAGATAGTAAAAAGTTCAAAGTGATCTGTCAAAAAAGACAGTAAATGGTGGCAAATTCTACAATACCAACACAGTTCAAGTAGGAACTGACCAAAAACCAGGGGCGTTTTATATGTCTAGGTGTGACTTTCTTTATCGTTTTCAGTTTCCACTCTTGAGAATTTTTCCTTTGTCATATAATTGCTCTTCTTTTAGTTGTCTGAGTGGAAAGCACAAAAGAGCTCTTTAGATAAATGTTGCCACCATGTGAACAGTCGGTAAAGCACAGGCGACACAGAACCTGAAAGTGTCAGAACACATCTCTTAATGGGTCAGTCTGTGCCTTCTGGGTACAAAACATTTTGAGATTATTTTAAACCCTGTTTTGTTGATTTTTAATTGGGACTTTTTGAAACATGTCAGAGACATGAAGAATGCCTCTTCCACTCAAGAGCAGTTAAAAAAAATGCAATCAAAGTATAAATATATCTCGCATCTAGCTAAAAGCAAGGGTGTGCCTGGATGCATTGGAATCAGAATGAGCGTTGTTTTTTTTCTCTGAAGTGGTTGATGAAACAGGCTTTGATAATCTGTGAACTCAATATGTCACAGTCGAGTGGAGACAAAGCAAGACATGCCAGCAGATAGATAATTGAAAGCTTAAATTGAGGCTCATTATCTAATAGAGGCAACAAGAGGAAGAAATTCATATCAAATGATGCCATTTATCATGAAAACAAGCCAAAGGCACTAACATATCCAGCCGGGATGGAAAAAGCGTGACTTTAAAAACAGGTTCAGACGTACATGTTCCAGTCTGTGCACCAGGAACAATGACAGACGAACTGCACTATGTAATTTGTGCGTGTGCTTTAGCCCTGCGTTTTGGGTCACGTGACTCAAAACTAAGCCTATTACTTTCCATTCACCTCTTAAAATCGGCTTTAATTGATAGCTTGCAATGACAAACCTTTACACCCCAGTCCCGTTTCAACAAGTTACGCAGCCCTTAGCGAAGGAAATGTGCCGTGATCGTCATCAATCAAAATTCGCTGATCTATAGAGGATGACGCCAAACACTGACAGCAAAACATATGAATGATATGATGCGTACAGGCCTAACCTTGTCATAATCGCAAACACGTGTGACCTCCTGGCGAGAGATTTTATTACCACGTTGATAAAAGGAGAAAAGAGCAGCCAGGAGGCAGAACTCCCACAGACTTTATTGTCGTATTTTGAGGAAGTATTAGAAGCAAACCAGAGTAAATAGGATATAGAGAACTGTGAGAACATGGGGCCACAGGGTAGGAATATGAGTGTGGTAAGAAGGTATGACTTACGGTGTTTAAAATTAAAAATTCAGCAGTTTACTACCCCTCATGTCGTTCCGAATCTGTATATTTTTCTTCTGCAGAACACAAAAGACGGCATTTTGAAAAATGTTTGAAAAAAAGTCAATAGGGTCCAAAAAAACACTGGACCCCATCTTATTTTGTGTTCTGTAGAAAAAAGAAAGTTATGACATTACGCAATTTATTAAAACATTTTCTGTTTATGTTCTAATGGAAATGCATTGATTTCAAACCTCAATAACCAACTAAACAATGCAAAACACATCTAGTTCGGAAACTCAACCAAAACACTGCAAAAGGAGTTCTCGAGTTCTCTTAAAATGTGATATTTTGGTTTACAGTGGTATTGTGCTCACCACAAAACCAGCTAAAATGTGAACTGATATGTTCTAAAAGGAACTTAGGAGAGAAATAGTTGATAAAGGAACAGCATCATATTATGCTGACCTTTTATAATCATCAAAAAGCACTAGTTATGGTTATACGTCATGCTGTAATCTGTATCTCAATTGCTTTGGGACCACAAAACGTGCAGATGCCTACTACTACGTATATGCAACAGAAATGCATATTTTTGTTGTTGAACACAGTAAATAGAACAAAAAAAAAACAATATCAAAATCATATCAGCCGAAAAGGCTTTTTAACTGTTGGTTTTATATCTGTTGGTAAAAGGAAGCGAGTCATGATTTCATGAGTCGATCAAGTGACCTTTTAGATTCAGTGGATTCAAACCAGCCGTCGTCAACACCAGCCAAGTGTCTCACAGATCCTCACACCGGAATTCTGTCCACACAGTGCAGACGGGCACGGGCCTCCTGAAATTAAACAAGAAAACACATCAAACATAGCATCAAGTGCCACTATAAAAAGTACTGATTAAGAAAATACCAGAAACATGCAAGTAAAAACGTCAAAACACTTCAAGCCCATAATAGTCAAAAACTGGTCAAAAAACTGCACTCAGTGTATAAAGTATTAAGTCAAGTACATCAAAACTATATTAAATACTTACACAGTATCATTACAATTGCAGAAGTCCTTATTTCTTCTTCCCTCCTAATGACATATTTTCAGTTTTTTTCTTCTGCGTCTCATTGAACAAAAAACACACCTTCATGTTAGCAAGATGGGACTCTATGATCTCAGATAGTTACATAAATTTGCATGTATATAATATACAGATATATTCTATATTATATATATGCACATTGCACACACACACACACACACACACATACACACACACATTAATGTTCAGAAGTTACCTAAAACGGCATTAAATTGATCAAAACTGCCAGTAAAGACCTTTATAATGTTATAATGCATTGAATCTTGACAATATTAAATAATTAAACACAAAAATATTAAGCAGCACAACTGTTTTCAACATTGATAAAAATAATACTTTTTCTTGAGGTCCAAATCAGCATTAGAATGATTTCTGAAGGGGCATGTGATTATGAAGACTGGAGAATAAGGAATAAATTACATTTTATTTACATACAATAAATTACAAACTATGAGCTGAGGAGCATTTACCTCGGTCATGGCGTCATCAATTTGCTTCAGCTCCTCATAGTGGTCCCGCGAGTCTCTGAGAGGCTGCACCATAATCTCTTCAATCTGAGGGAACAGCTGAGAGGAACATATGAGGGTGAGTAAATGGTGTAAAAAGTAAAAGTAACATTTGAACGAACAAAAAAAATGACTTATTTCACTTACCTTCATGACAGTTTCAAACATGGGGATGAGCACAAATTTAATGAAGCCAATCTGCGCTGTGGGCTTGGTGACTTTTTCTCTGTCCATGAAGGCTGCCACAGGAAGGCCCTCAGATTTCTCTCTATCACTCTGAACAAAGACAAGACAGCATAAACAAACCCACCTGTCACTGTAGAGTAATAACAACACAAGTTGGAGAGTCAGCAAACCTGCATGAAGTATTCCTCCAGCAGACAATCCACCCACGGCTCTGCCACCTCTGTAGGTCGGACTTCATTGGAAATGTCACAACATTTGATGAGGACCATCTTCAGCTGAACACGTGACAAACAACAAATCATTACTTTACTTGTCAGACTTTACTTGTCAAATTCATGCCATATCCTTGCTGAAAAATACTATTTTCTACTGGTCTTAGCAGGTCTGGGCTGGTCTTAGCTTTTTAAAAACGGGACTACCGAACTGCCTTAGCTTTTTGACAAGCAGGTCAAATGTCCAAACAGATAAAATGTGCCCCAAACCCCTCTTAAACTGACCATATAAAGACCAGTGAATCATCATAGACTGGTTTAAGATGTGTTTTCGGCAGGGAGGGTGTATGGTACATACACAAGTCACATGCTCCTCATTGGTGAAGTCAAAACTGTCCACTTTGTGCTTGAACGAGTCCAGAATCTCGCCATGCCTGGCCATATCTGTAGCCAAAATCAGTGTGATGATCGCCTGCCAATACATTACCATATAATAAACACACACACACACACACACACACACACACACATATATATATATACCTATACCTATGACCTTGGGGCCATTCACACATAATGTGTTTTTGTGTTCCAATGCTCTTTCATTGTTTTTTCTGTGTGCTTTTAACAGGTGCTAGACAGTCGTCTTTGATGGTTTTGCTCACATCTTTTGCATCAATGATGACGATAACAATGATATTTAATAATACTGTATATATTTTGATATTGTCCAAGGCAGTAACTACTGTATCTGTTGACAATCTATCATAGTAGGTGGCAGTAGTGCACCTTAAAGGGATACTCCACTTTTTTTGGAAATAGGCTCATTTTACAATTCCCCAAGAGTTAGACAGTTGAGTTTTACCGTTTTCGAATCCATTCAACCAATTTTCTGATATTTAGAAGAATATCAGTAACCAGACAGTTTCTGGTCTCATTGACTTCCATAACATATTTTTTTCCTACTATGGAATTCAATGAGACCAGGTACTGTCTGGTTACTGATATTTTTCTAAATATCAGAAAACCGGCTGAATGCATTTGAAAACGGTTAAACCCAACTGTTTAACTCTGGGGGAGTTGTAAAATGAGCCTATTTCCAAAAAAAGTGGAGATATGATACCATCATAACATTTTAAAAAAAGACAACAACACTGTATAGCTGCTACTGCCATTCAAAATCATGTTGGAGGATATGAGAGGAAAGCGAGACACTCTAGCCACCCAGAAAAGTTTAGCTTGCCAGTGTAGGAGCTTTTTGGATTCTGTAAAAAAGATGGGTTGCTAATTGCTAATGCAAATGGGTTGCAAAATGTTCTATCAATTTTGCGCTAACGTCATTATTGCAAATTGTTTTTACTATGATAATCATGTAGTAAAAATCTGATATTGTGACACTAATCTTTCTGTGTTATAAAAACACAGAGCTAAAGTTAAAAGAGGTTCCTCTTTTTAAATAAAAAATAATCTTGAGACTTCTCTTCTCTTCATTTCACTGCCCTGTCTCACATTAATAAAGGCAAAAATGGAATCTGTGTGAACTCACCCTTAGATTCCTCAAATGGAAGCTGATATTTCAATGCTATACCTGTCGGATCTGTTTAAAGGCCTCTGGGTCCACATTGGCAAATATGTTACACTCCGGCAATGAGAGTATCTGGAAGGCCACGGCGCAATGGTGATTCTCTAGAGGCGAGATGTCATTGTAGCGCACTGCCAACTCAGTGCGAGCATTGATTTGATACCTGCATAAGAAATGAATGCGCTAGATTATCTCTTATATGTCATGTGAAATGGTTACTAAGATAAACAGCGAAGATTTAGGACTGTAAAATTGTCATCAAGAACGTGCAGGCAAATACCTGGGTACACCTGTATGTTTTTATGAGAACTGACTGAGAGCATAATTACACAGAAGCGAAGAGCTTACGTGTTGTTGTATCCAGGGTGGTCTAAGTCGTGACACACGGCAGCAGTCATTAAAATGCCCAGATCTGTCAGTGTGAGATTTTCCTGTGGGCCACACACACACACAGGTTTCCACTTTTACTCTTCCACAGTAATTGCTGTACTAATTGCTACTTACTTAACATTCTCACCTGGAGGTTGCAGAGGTGGATCATGCCATACATCATCTGACTCACGCAGAAACAATGGCGGAAATTATGGAACGGGTTGCTACGGTAATTTTCCTGAATGCCCAGCTGAGAACATATAAAAAGATCGAGGAACATCAGAGCTGTTAAACTGGAAAATTCAGTGGAAATAATTCTAATTTCTACAATTATACTCATTTTCTTACCAGCCAGCGTTTGAGAGTAATCGGGTTCATATTAAACTCCTTCACAAGGCCTAAGTCATGGTACATGTACTCCAGGCAGCTCAACATCTGATGAATAAACGGTACACCATGAAAAGAGAGCATGTATGTTTCATTTCATCTCTACATGCACTGTATATCTCACCAAGTTAGACTTACTTCATTGTGCTCCCAGTGCCAAACATCGAATGTTGGTTTCTTCAGCGCTTCAATGGTCTCGTGAGAAAGCGTGTACTGAGGAAATCAAGAATAATAGAGATTAATTCACATAGAGAGAGACTAAATGTTCTCCCGCAGGGCCCATTATTCAATCAAAGCACGTCATAAAACTTTAAAGCACCTTTGGGTAGCTGGGGACATCACGTCTAGGATTTAATTTCATTCCTTCGTCTGAGAAATTGTATTTGCATGGACAATTCACTCTAAAAGAAGAGTGGTGGATTAGTAATTTAGATACATTTATGTTTCTGGTTTTGAAAATAGACGCATGATGACGGCTGTAGATGGATAAGCAGATAGATTGTCACAGTCGCTTTGATTTTCTTTGGAAAATGTTTTCTTTCACTTACCTTCCTCCTGCTCTCGATGTCATCTCATCTCTCAGTTTCTTTAGGTCGTTTTTGCACCTTTCAATCTCCACGACCTTCAAACCCTCCACTGTATAGAAAAGCAAAATAAGAAGAAGAGTGTTTTTTAATTGTGTTGCTATGGTATTAAGAGAGTGTTTGCAGCGAAGCTGGTTGTTTTCATTGCTATGCAGTTGCTAGGGGGTTCTAGGTGTTTTTATCATACTGTAGATATGCCACATTCAACCACTTCTTGGAACGGTCTGCATGTTGTCTCTCACAGTAAGAGTCAATGATGCCACAACAATCCTTGGGTGCTTCTCATTTCTTATTTGTGCATCCTCGTTACTTTTACTCGCTTCCTTTCCTCGCATCTCAGCTCCATCCCCTGTAGGATACGAGGGAAGGCTGCAAGGAAAGAAAAGGAGGACGGAGGAATCGAATGAAAGCTTTTTTTAGACATTGGAATACTTGATCACGCGAGCGTCACTTCACAGCGTCATCAGCAACGCCAAAAGGATTTGCCCATATGTTGTTGAAGTTTGGTTAAATTCATAATAAATAATAATAAAGCAAGATACCCTGTTGAAAGATGTGAGATGTGTGGATTATATAAACTGCAAAGGTAAAGTATAAATTATAATTATTTATTTATATTTTTCAATCAAACAATGAAACCTTGCTTGATTCATTTAAAAATACTGTACTCCCATAAATTTTGCATCTGAAAGGGAAACTCAATTGTACATACAAATGTACATGCAATAAGGTCAGCAACAAAAATAACCCTGTCCATGCCTTTTCAGCGCAAATTTTTCACTGTCTCTTTAGTAAATCCTGATCCTAAAGCTCTTAGTAAATCTGGTCCTTAGTGTTATAAAATCTGTTTAGATGTTAAAAGTCATGTAGTGTAAAAAAAAAAAAAAAAAAAAAAAAACATAAAAAATTAAGGCAAACAGCAAACCGTAACATTGTCATTACATACGTTCTACTCTCTTCTCCAGCATAGCCAGTCTGTTGGTCACTTCCGTTTTCAGTTCGTTAATCCTGAACGCTCTGTAGAGAGAAGAACAAAAAGTTTTAGCTGGTTTTAGTACAGAAACATTACGGTAATAGAGATTCATCTCCAGTCCATGGGAAAACAAACATGTCCGTTACCTGCTGAACTGCTCTGCTATCTGTGAGATCACATTCTGAAACATATCTTCCTTTTCTGGGGAGTTAAATACACAGGCTATAAATCAGGGCAGAACAAATCTTGGCTCAAAACAATGTAATGAGTGAATGTAGATCTAGGGGTACGAGTAAGAGTCAAACACTGTGACAAACAGTGAAAAATGATGCGCGTTACCTCCCAGCTGCCCGGTAGATAAAGGAATGACTTTGTACAGGGAGCTAAAAGGACAAAACGGGCTCATTAACTGACAGATCAAACTGAAAATTATCATAACTGCTTATACAAACAACAAGGGCCAGGATGCATTTTACTTGGGGGTGTTGGTGGGCATTGTGGGATCGATAGACACGAAAGCACCTTCAGGGTTCACCATCATTATAGCAGTGTTCCTATACAGATAGAAGAAATACAAAGTGAAATTAGATGGATTTATGATGTTAACCACAGAACATGTTGTCCTCTACAGAGAACTTCAGTCTCAACCACTGCAGGTTTGCAAAATGGATTGCAGTGTTGATTAGTGGTGATATCAGTGATATACAGACCTTGGGATGTTGGAGGAGGAACACAGCAGTTCTTTGATATCACATGGGCTGCAGTGACGACTGAAAAGCACCTATGACAAATAAGGGTGTGTTAGCATTATTATGTCTGTATTTTTCGTCATACCTGTACTACAGTGAGAAACACTGCAACCCAACTGAAATGTGTATCTTGAAATAAAAATTGTGAAATGTCATTGAAAATGTTGTGGGATTTTAAAGCAAAGAACTTTAAAATTAAAGTGTGGTGTCATCCCATTGGAGACACCAGTTTGCAATAAAAAGTCAGAGCCTATAATATAAAATCAAACATCATATGCTTTGACTATGCTATCCACATCATAATGCCATCTTATTTGTCTTTTTTTTTGTCAATACTAAAATAAAACTTAATTCAGAACTCCAAATCTCCCGAACTATGGTAGAGCAACCTCTGAGCAATGAAATGTTCCTCTGGGGTTATACAAATTATGAGATTTAAATATATGTTAGAATTTACACACTACCGCTCAACAGTTTGAGGTCAGTAAAACTTTTATTTAAAGAAATTAATATTTTTATTCAGAAAAGACAAATTAACTTGGCAAAAAGATTAATTTGAAATAAGTGGTGTTTCATTTTTAAGTTTATGTTTAATCAATGAATCCTGAAAAAATGTATCTCGGTTTCTACAAAAGGATTAAGCAGTACAACTTTTTTCAACATTATAAATAAAAAGAAACGTTTCTTGAGCACCAAAAATAAATAAATCAATAAAATAAAATAAATTAATATATATATAATGATTTCAATAATTTCATTTCAATTTCAAATAATTGTTGATTATAATGATTTTGAAGGATCATGTGACTTAAGACTTGACTAATCTCTTTTTCTTTCTGACAAATAAATGCAGCCTTTTTTTTTTTTTTTTTTAAATCTTACCGACCCTAAAAGTTTTGAACTGTAGTGTAAACATTCATCTAAAAATAACTGAAAAATGCTGCTTATTTGGTACTTTCAGGTTCACTGAACTGAGGTTTAAAAATCGCATTGTGAAAGAGGAAGCTGTGGTAGACTGGCTCAGATCCCCAATAGATCCTGTACTACAGTAAACCATGCCGTTCTCAATGTCCACTTGGTCTCTCCGAGCTCTTAGGAGGTTGTATGAGCTGAAGATGAAGTGCTGAATCTGAGACATGCATGTTCTGCCATATTCCCTTTTCATTCTTTACAAACATTTTGTGACAAAAAATAATCCTGATGAGAGATTAATGAGTTTCTAGAATATGTCAAACATTTTTCATCAATCATGGATAATAATGAGAGCACTTTAGCCATTCTCTTGAAAACAACAGGAGAAAACAAAGTGTCACAACAACATGCAATGTCAGTCACACCAGCAGAACAGCTCTTCAGCTTTATTTTTAACTTGCGCACACTGAAATCCCAGCACTCCTCTTGACAGATAAACTAGCAATGATAAACTGCTAAACATCTTGTTTAAAGGTTTAGAGTCAGCATTTCAGGACTAAGATATTAGAGATAGACCGATACACCAGCCAGGCCCATTTGGCCTTTTCGAGCATATTTTATTTTTCTGTATTTTTTTCACGGAATATTTAGTAAATATTTTATACATTGTGTTCATTTAATTTTAATAATTTTGATTACATTTATTAAATGAATTAAATTTCAGTTACACTGAATAGTCAACACTATATTGGTTTTACTATTGTCAGTGAAAAAAGCCATATTGTTCAGCCACCAGTTGTAATCCATAATCTCATGACAACCACTAACTTGCATCCTTGAGTTTAAATTCAGATAAACACAAGTTCCTTAAAACGCTGAAGACACTCACCTTCTGCACTTTGCCATCTACGTCCAAATAGATGGTTTTGGAAGTGTAGGAGGAGGAGCCAGACCCCATGCTGACCGAATGAACTGTGAGATCCACCTATCCTGGTACCCCAACCAAGAGCAGAACCACCAAGACCAGCTCTCAAAGGTTCTCTGCAAATAAACATACAAAGAGAGACATTTACATCTACAGTAGAGTCTTTTAAGTCTTTTACCCTTTAGTCTAGTACTGTCAACCAAGCAAATAAACAGTGATCGAAGCATCAGTTAACTCTTCATATTGTGTTAACCCTTCTCTAGTGAGGAGCTACAGGGTCAAAAAGCAGCGTGACACTTTGCTTAACCAAGCATCAAACAATTAAAAAACATTTTTTTGTTTTATTCATTCAATGAGTCAATGGGGTCCAATGTTGTTTGGAGCAACGTTGACTTTCAAAATATAGACCAATAAACGCTGAAACAGAAGAAACAAAATGGAGGACAGAAAGACGGGATTTTCATTTTTGGTTGAAATATCCAATTAAAAGCCATTTACTATTCTCATTAATGCACATCGGTTTCTCTGACTATAAGTAGAAATTCAATAAAATCCTGTCATGACAACACACTTCATAGTGCACATCAGTGCATAAATACAACTTTAAATTTACTCTACACCTCAATTATCATGACAAAGTGTCACCTGAGACTTTCTTGGAAACTTTCTTGAAGTACGCAAGGCCACGTTTATTTCTGACCATGCAACTTAATCTATACATAATGAAATGTCCTACTCGTATAGCATTGCACCTAGAATCTTTGAGTCAGAAAATAGCAGTCTTGCCTGTGCGCCGTCAGCAGCTCCCGCTTCCCTTCGCGTACAGACAGACGTCCCAGGTGCTCAATGGAGCCAAATACAGCAAGTGAGCGAGAGAAACCTGGGGGCATCGAAAGACCTGAATATAATTGTCACTCTAACTGTTGTCAGGGGGAACAGTTACTACGGCAAAAAAGTGCCCAACCCCCTTGATGTCTGTTGTAATCATTTAATTTAGTCCTTTCATTGTCCATCTCACTTAATATAGCAGCCCACCTCAGAGTCCCACTGTGAAAAAATCAAGCTTTAAAATTAACATGATGATATTCATGAGTCTTTAGTGGAAAGAAATTGGAAACACTTACAGAAAACTAGCGGTCAAGCTGCAGCAATTACTATAAAATCGAGAATGTGCAGACATAACTGGGGATGAATACAATAACATTTCTGTCATCGTAATGTGCCCCACAGCCTCCTGTGTCCACTCAGAGCAACATATGTTCTGGTCAGCTGAGGAAAGGACAAAGGGCTTGTGTGTAATCACTTGAAACACTTAAAGACAGACATTTTCAACAAGCATCACACAATGAAAAATCATGGCTCTGTCAGGTTTGCAATGAAGAAGTGATGTTGTTGGCATGTGTGGCTGGATCATTAACAGCCCTAACAAACTAGGTATGGAAGTGTGAGCAGTGGAGACAAGCGCAAACCTGTTCTCAGCCTCCTTGCTCTTTGATCTCATACCCGAGGGGCCAGGAAAGCTTCCTACGTCTTAATTCTCTGAGTCTCTTGTGCCAGATTAACAGCCTGGGTCGCCCAGAGGGGCTTTTTACTGTTGGCAAGATTTTGATCAGAACAGGAGACTGGATATAGGGCTAATGTGGTTGATAAGAAATCAAAATTGTTTTTTCCAAACCATTTGCCCTATGGTTAGGGTTAGTCCATGTCTAAGTTTTACAAAAGGGATCAGTGCAAAAAGGCATACATTTAAAAGCTTATGCAACTAGGTGAGAAAGAAAATCACACCTCAGGTAATCAGAAATGCATGGGCTCTCTGCTAATCACGGGACAAAAGAGAGGAGTCCAGTCATATTTCAATAATAAAGGATCTAAGGGGAAGGCATTATCCTAATAATAAAAGGCTTTACGGTTGTTCAGTTTATGGATGTGCGTTTGGGTCAGATCTGGGCTGGAAAATGGAAAACTCCTCCATTAGGGTCCTTTCATCTTCTCCTTTTGCTTTTCAGCATCCTTAATGTTTCACCCGCCCTCTGTGTTTGGAACTGCAGGAAAGTCTTCTTGGAGGATTCGCATTATCTGGAAAAAAACAAAAAAACAAAAAAACACACTGTACTGACTCAAAATCCACACAAAACATGACGGACGACTAATAATTGAGCAGAGAGAAGCATTTTCCCCCTCAAAGCCTATGTTGAAGTTAGTCCTGTTGGTACTGTAGCACATGATTTCACAATACTCTTCACTAAGAATAGGAAAAGTTAAAGAGTAAGTGGAAATATTTTTTAATCCTAGCACATTTAAAATCAGACATTCTGATTTGTTTTTTTTTTTCCTGGTTTGATTAGAGTAACTACTCAAAAATGTTTCCATGAGCATTTTGATTGCACCATTCTACATAATCACCACTTACCCACAGCACTTTTCACCAAGTCAAGTACTAGCGTTCATAGGCAAAAGAATAGTGCTGCTAGCTCTCTCGAGCGTTAGATAAAGCAATTCTAATGCCAAAAAATTTAATAAATCAGTTAACTCAGATATGAATTACATCATCGTTAACCAGACAGCTGTCTCTCATATCTCACAAAAGATAACTGCTGCACATTCGTACTCATCCTTACGCATTTTAAAACAATGTGAATGTGCTATTTATGGAGCTATTCTAGTTTCTGTTTTGTTTTTCAAGACAATTAATGTGAAAAGAAAGTCTTCTCTAGTTTGTTGACTGATCACACAGCTAATGTTTGACAGTGCGACTAGTGACTAACAAATTAACAATGCATTATCAACTCATATGTTGCTCACTATTATATTTAGCTGTATTCTATCATGGTTTCTCAAATGTGTCAATATCCAATATGTAAGTCAGAGCGAATGTAAAATGCACTAGCATACATTTTATGAAATACACGTTCCATTGGTGACAGTAGACTAAAAGATATAACACACTCATAGCTTTATAAAATGTCACCAAAACCATTAATCCCAGATAATTATGTAACTTCAGGCATACACAATAAATATATATCTTGTGTTTATAACCATCAATTAGATTTTTATGACACCCCCTTACCCCATAAAAAACATGTAATAATAATAATAATAATAATAAAACATTTTAAAAGTAAAAATAATGAACTTAGTAACAATCCAATTGTTACATCTAAATAGCCCTATATCTTAGCTCACCTGTCCATCTAATGCTGGACAGCGGTAAATAGGGTTGCCAACTTCCACCAAAGGAAGGACACTCAAAATATTTGCACTGTAACCACATTGTCACTGTCACATAACCTTAGTTTTTATGTACAATTAAAGTATAAAAAGAATGAATGGCATTTAATTACACATATCACAGAGAATTAATGATTAGCTGCTACACTTTACAATAAGGTTCGTTAGTATTAGTTAACTACATTAGTTAATATGAACTGCACATAATATAAAGCATTTATTGATCTTTGTTAATGTTCATTTCAACATTTACTAGTATTTTATTTAAATCTTGTTAACATTAGTTCATGAACCGTGAACCAACTGGAACAAACAATGACTAACGTTTTTAACTAACGTTAACAAAGATGAACAAATACAGTAACAATTAACAAATGTATTAGCCTACTCATTGTTAGTTCATGTTAGTTAATACATTAACTAATGAACCTTATCGAAAAGTGTTACCGAATTAAAAAAAACTGGTCTGTAAAGGGTAACAGACGTAAAGGTAAACAAACAACACACTGGTTACACCTTTTAGAAATAAATTGTACATTCATAGGTTAAAGCTACACTCTTTTAGTTTATTCTTAGCTAAAAACATTTAGTTCTTTCAAAAATATATGTGCTCATTAAAGTGTATTACATTTATTTCGTTCAAGTAATAAAGTATTTTCGTGAGTATATAATTGAAATTACATACAGGTAATGGGTTCTAATCCGGTCGCCATGTTGCCCCTCCGCCAAAGAGGGAAGTATCCGTTAATTCAAGTTTCGCCTTTCGCGTTTACGTTTGAGTTAACGCTCATGGACGAGGTCGAACTGGAAGCCATGTTAATCTTGGACTACATTGGCCACCGTAGGAGTTAAAACTAATCAGTGTAGCTGTGTGATTTTTACCCCCATCTAGCGGTGAAAGGATATATGACTATCCAGTGAATATTAGTTTCTGTTCCTCTCAATTCCGATTTCGTTTTAACTCCTACGGTGGCCAATGTAGTCCAAGACTAACATGGCTTCCTTCGACCTCGTCCATTAACGTTAACTCAAACGTAAACGCGAAAGGCGAAGCTTGAATTACAGGGTATGTCCCTCTTTGGCTAAAGTACTTTCAAGATGGATGGGCAACATGGCGATCGACATTAGAACCTTAGACATTAAACGAAAAAGTGTTTTTAGCTAAGAATAAACTAATAGAGTTACACAGTGATATATAAGTTACACAGTAAGATATAATGTAGCTGACTAGTTCAACATATGTATTTAAATTATCTTTTAAATTGTATTTAGCTAACAAAACCCGAGTAAAACTTTTGTCATTGAGGAGAAAATATCAAAATATGTGTAAACTACTCCGTAAATCAAGATGAAGTGACTCAATTAAAAACTATTTCTATTGTTCTACAGAAAAAAAGAAGCAAGGGGAGAAAGGTTGAAGAGGAGCCTAGTCAAACAGCACGTTCTGGCTATTTGTGGTCTAGGCTGACGCAGATGTTTTATTGATAGATAGTGATGTGGGACCCTCTGGTGGTTGAAACGTGTAAATTGACAATTGTGTTCATAAAGTCTGTCTTCCCCCCTCGTTTCACAGACTAAAATGCATGTTTGAGCTGTTTTTACTAAAAACAACTTGCACTGATATATCTTCAATGCCAGTGCCATTGTTTTGTCTCAAGAAGAAACCAGGCCTTTATGTCCTTATGTCTTTTTAGACGGTCAGAAAGAATGTGATATTATTTGAGAGATTTACTTTTGTTTTCTGTCCCAAAAAAAGAGGCAAAAAGAATAAAATCATTTTAATACTGGCATAAAGAAATCACATTTACAGTAACCCCTAACAGATCACAACAATGCTCAATTATAGCTGAAATTAAATGCTATATTTTTCTATTTATAGTATTTTGGGGTTTAGTTTAGTTTGAGCCATTTCTTTAAACCACAGCCAAAAAAAAAAAAGTCCTGAAAATGATATGCAAGCAAATTGTTCTATTAGTATATATATATAAATCCAGTACATCCATGTAATCAGTTTTTACTTTAAAACTACTGATTTAAGTTTTGGTCTTGTACACAATTCATTCATCTATGCTTTAGGAAAGCATGAAATACTAAATGTACATAGGATAACTGATAAGAATGACTAATTAAAATACCCACACATACATAATCTCATATTCTGATATTATCCTTGACATTTTCCATTTAAAACTATCCATCTGTCCTGCTCATTTTGGAAGGCTGTGGTAGTGCATAATGTTCTCTGGTTCAACTGGAAGTTCTTCTGCATGTGGAGGGGAGGGGCTTAGTCCTGGAGGGCGGGGCTTGCGGTTTAAACTGCCCAGCTGTTGGGGACAGGAGAGGGGTGGAGTCAGAGTCGAATGAGGAGTTGATGGAGGAGAGGGGACAGGCGTACGGGGGTATCTTCTTCCTGAATGCATATAATCATCTGGAGAGTGTGCATCGCAAGGTGGAGCCATGTTGGAATAACAAGGTGGGCTGAGGGGATCAGTAGGACTGATATAATTACAAGAAGACTCATCTGTTCCCTCAGGGAAATCCTGGAAATAATAAAAAATAAAAATAATGAAAAAATGAAAACAACAACAACAGAAATAAAAAAAATTAATTATAAAAATAATGTCTTACTGTTTCTTTGAGGACATATAGTCCACCTGGGTTCCGACGGTTATGGTAATTTCTTGCAGGCACGATATCAACTACTGTAAAGAGAGCATTCAATATTTCATAAACATATTTGTAATAATTAAAAAAAAAACAATTCCTTTGTATTAGACACTTATTTGAAAAAAAGTGTAAAATGTGCACTAAGTAATATTTAATGTTGCTCTGTTTGATATGAAAGTGGCCTTGGACTGACACCTAGTGTGGATAAAGAATACAGCAAATATTTTATGTAAAATTGTAGGATTAAAATATTTAGTCAGTCATCATGAATTTTTGTCCAATTACGAAGGTTACAGTGATATTACTCTATAAATGAAACTAAAACTAATAAAATCATTTTGGTAATTAAAATAAAATAAAATATGAATATTAAATGAAAAACTTCAGAAAGAAAAAAATCAGAAATGTTGCCTTGGCAAGAGATCTTGCCTTGGCAATTATTATTTTTTTTTTTTAAGTACTAAAATGATTAAAACTAAATTTAAAAATATCTATATATATAATAACAATAGCTCGAAACAAAATTACTAAAACTTAAAGTAAAAATTAAAATGAAAACTGAAAATATCAAAATAAAAGCCAATTCAAAATATGATAAACATTTTAATATGATAACATGTTTTAAAACATTTTTACTATTATAATTTTAAAAAAAAATTATTAGGGAAAAAGTACTGAGTGCACCTTTAAAATATTAAAATAAGAGATTTATCTTGAGATTTTTTTCTGCAACAATTAACAAAATTACCATCATGATTGTCGTTACTCTGCTCTGCTAAATTTTGTCTGCTCTGTCTGGCAAGCTGTTGCCTTTTTCTGTAGAAAGAATAACAATGTATTTTTGTTAGCAACATATCTGACAGTAATAGAAATTTTTAAATGCAATATCACATTCATTTAGTGCACAAACAGAAACCTAAATGTGTATAAGACGAGTTTTTTCCAATTTAATCAGATACGTTGGTCTTTGTTTTCATCTGATCTGTGGAACTTTGGCCTCTTAACATTTGAAGCACAAAGGCTTTTCTTACAAGAACAGTACGAGCTGCTGAGATTTATGTGGCTTGCTTCAGATTTATCAAAGAGAATGGATATAGGGATAATAGAGCTGGTACTTTTTGGAGGGTTTCCAACAGGCGCAAACAGTCACCAAGGTGATGAGTAAGAAAATGCCTCCCATGGAGAGGATGATATACAGAGAACTCCGTCCTGCAAAATTTAAAAGGAGAATACAGGTTGACATAGTACATCTAAGTGCTCTGAAACACCAAACTACTCTGTAGACAAGGTCCAAATTAAGGACAACTTAAATGGAAGATTGATTGCACAGGTTGCCAGGAATACCAAGTGCAGGAATGAATGGGGCAGGCAACTTGGGGGCTTTTTTAAAGGGTAGACTGTGCAGAGGGAATGCAGGACCCCACTGAGCTCAGTGTTCTGACAGAAATGTGTGCAAGTGGAGATGCAGATGGAGGAAAGGATCAGCTGAGCACCAGTGGAGCAAAACTGCTCGTAAACACTCTCCCTCATCAGCCCTTTTTATAAACACTCACAAAAAGCCAGAATTAACAGCCAGTTCTGTGTTCATCGTCGTCAATTTAATGTGTAGTTGTTGTTTTTTTCTTTTCTGTCCTCATTAATACTCTGATATCTTGTTTATTCTTAATCTCTCTCATTTGTGGATTACACTACAATTTAATTGCGACACATTTCATGCAGTTCTTTATCTTTCCATGACTTGTTTTCAACATAGCAAAATTGAACTCGACATTTCAGGCCATGGTTCATGCATGAAGGTGACATTGGAGTCTCAACACCTACTGTAGACAGTGAGTTTGACCGTCAGGCTCTTCATACTGCTAATGGGGTTTTCCACCCTGCAGCTGTAGATGTCATCATCCGACATCACAACACGGGAGATGGTCAGGACCTTTTGGTCATGTGACAGGAGCAGACGCGAATCATTCGTCAAAGATTTCCCGCCTTTCAGCCAGCTATACGTGGGTTTGGTGCCACTATCATGAGTGCAGTTGAGTATGAAGAACTCAGTCAGCTCCAGGACGGATGAGGCCATCATGTGAACAAAAGGCCGGGACACTGGAACTGTGATAGAACAGGGCAACATGAATAAGGAAAGTTACTCTTCACGTACTGTAGATGAAATGTCCACGGCTGTCTTACCATCCACGGTTAGGTTGACCCATCGCTCCCCAGTGAAGGTGTCATCAGTGATGGAGATCTCCACCTCATACACACCCTCATCAGACAGCTGCAGGTGATGCAGGAGCAGGGAGCCGTTCTCGTACAGGAGGATTCGACCGCGGTACTCGGGCCTAAGGTTCCCAATGATTTCCGTACCAATGGACTGGACCACAGTGACTGGTTTGTCTCTCTTCAGCTGCCACTTAATAACGGGCTGGTCAGAGCTGGTGCTGCTGTAGGTCACAGAGAGAAGGGCCGAACCTCCGAGTGTTCCTCGCACTATAGGAGACGGGCTGCTGATGTTCACCCCACCTATAAACACATCCACAAAAGCGTGTGACAAGTTGCCCCAGTTTACCCTACATTCTGACAAATTACCCTGAATGTACTGTAAGTAGCTTTGGATGAATATTTCTGCTAAATTAATAAATATAGGCCTACATTTGATTTAACTAGGGCCTATGCTTACTTTATTAAATATAAATAGATTTTTAATAATATTTTATAGAAGTATTTCATATATATTATAGAAGTTCTATTATATATATATATATATATATATATATATATATATATAATACTTCTATAAAATATTATATATATATATATATATATATATATATATATATATATAAATATTTATAGGATATACATTAAATCAAATTGATCATATATATATATATATATATATATATATATATATATATATATATATATATATATATATATAATACAATTTAAATACAATTTTATCAAATACTTCTTAACAATTATTTATATATTTATTTATGATATTTATAAAGCATCTTATTTTCAGTTGTATTTTTTTTTTTTTTTTTTTTTTGCTGAACCATGAAGTGCAAAAACACATTGCCTGAACTCTCCAGTGAGATACCTGCTGGTAAATTTCGTTGTGCTTATTGCTTCTGTGTGAGTCAACATGTCCTTGCCCGCTTTGCCAGGGCAGCGCGAGTCAGCGTGGCATGGCTCAATCGCTGTGGTAACAATTCTCAGTGCTGAGGTCTTGCCAGGATGAGCTAACAAAGGTCTGGATTGTGGGCTCGCTCTCCTCCAATCAGGGGCAGCTGTGCAAGAAACATGCTCTTTTGTGGATGGGGGGATGTAGACAGTGAGGCCCAGTGATTCTGCTAATCAAAGCTCTCTGAGGAAGACTGGGCTTTAGTTAGGACATGTTCTTGCATTCGGCCCCTTTCCTGACACATCTTTACCTGATAAGAAACTGTGAGTTCATCAAGCTAATGCCAACTGACACACACATTGTGATTGTTCTGAACTTGCTGATTGTACCTTTTGCACAAATGCGTAATTTAAAATGAATCTAATGCATGAATGGAGATGAAAGATAGCATGATTTTTTTTTTTGCCAAAATGCAAAAAAACAGGTCTGTGATATGACTATTTTATAGCATTTTTGAGCTTTTGTGTAATATTACAATAATTTAAATTGTCTTTTAATTTCCTCACTATTACATTAATACATTTTAGGGAATGTTTCTAAAAAAACAAAACACACATTTCAAATTTTTTAGAGTGTCCTAATTAAACTTGACTGATCGCTCTATTTGCGATGTGTGTCACCCAGCCACCCACAAACAAAACACACACTGAAAAGTGAAACTGACAACAGCGTACACTGTTTTTCTTCTTCCTCTTTGGAAAGTTTTCCCTCAACATGAACCGTAGAAAAGTCATGATGTTGTCTTACCTGCCACGGAAAAGATGAGAAGCCATGCGAGAAGAAACAGGGAAGGAACGGCTGTCTTTTTGCATGATGCCTCCCTCTCTGCCTTCATCTTGGGAGCAGCGCTGGGTTTCTCTCCCACACAATCAGCATGATTTGTCCACTCAAGGCACGTCGCTGAGAATGCAGAGTGCTTCCTGCCAGACGGGACACTGGCTGCTCTGAACCCCACTCTCAGGACCCCAGCCTGAACAACAGCTCTATGTGTGATCCTGTGTGTGTGTGTGTGTGTGTGTGCTTTGCTCGCTTTATAAGCTTCAATCTCCACAGTGATTATTTTCAGGGCCCCTTTGTGTGTGTGCATTTGTGCATGTGTGTGCTTGTCTCCTCGGTAAAGGCACTAGGACGAGTGTGAGATGGTTGGAGACGTGTGTTTTGTAGTTCTATCTGTTGTGTGAGCTGTCAAGTATTAGAGCGTATTTGTGTGACATGATATGATACATCCACAGTGGCGTTCAAAAGTAAAATGCAATGACATATGTCAAAATTGAGTTGCTGCAAAGGTAGAAGATTTAAAAATTAAAAAAAAAAAAAGTTAAGTCTAAGTCATTGGGTAATTCAGAATATACGTTTCAGTGGCAGCCATTAAGTCACTCAGTCGATATAAAATTAGTTATGGTCTCCAGTCCCTAATTTTAATGAGGGTTCAAGGAAGACTAATTCAAACACTTGACATAGAGTTTACAAAATGAATGAAAGGAGAACTTTTTTGAAGCTGCTATACAATTATACTCAAGGACAAGTGCTCAGTTTGAAAAAAAAAACCTCTCTACTCCACCAACCCCTAACCAGGCCCTCCCACATGAGCACATTGTAAGCCCCATATATCTTTGACCCACCAGGCCATAACAGATGAAAAGAGGACCTACAGGTTGCTAAGGCATCAGTCTTCAGTCAAGAGGCTGAAAGAGTTGGATTGTTTTGTTTAAAACAATTCTTAGACACATTTCAAAATGGATCTAGATGGCCAGTTTCAAATTTATTCATTTAAAAGCTACACTGTGTAACTCTTTTTGTTTATTCTTAGCTAAAAACATTTAGTTCTTTCAAAAATATATGTGCTCATATATTTACTTCGTTCAAGTAATAAAGTATTCTCGTGAGTGTATAATATGCCATTGAAAATACATACGGATAAGGGGTTCTAATCTCGGTCGCCATGTTGCCCCTCCATCTTGAAAGTACATTAGCCAAAGAGGGACATACCCGTTAATTCAAGCTTCGCCTTTCGCGTTTACGTTTGAGTTAACAATCACGGACGAGGTCGAACTGGAAGCCATGTTAATCTTGGACTACATTGGCCACCGTAGGAGTTAAAACGAAATCGGAATTGAGAGGAACAGAAACTAATATTCACTGGATGGTCATATACCTTTTCACCGCTAGATGGGGGTAAAAATCACAGAGTGTAGCTTAAATAATTAAATAATTAAAGCAATAAAATAGTATAATATTTTATTATAAGTATATTTTAAAGGGTTAGTTCACTCAAAAAAATGAAAATTCTGTTATCAATTACCCTCATGTCGTTCCAAATGCGTAAGACATTCGTTCATTCTCGAAACATAAAGATATTTTTAATAAAGTCTAGACTAGAGCTTCCTGTCCCTCCATTGACAGCTACGTAACTGCCATTTTCAAGACCCAGAAATGTAGTAAAGACATCACAAAAGTAAAATCATAAGCATGATGCTTTGTTTGCACACAAAAACATAATTTTACCACTTTATTTACCAAATATTAATCTCCAATGCACTCTCACACAATCACACATAAATTAAAATAAAATTAACCCATTGTTTCTTCAGACGCTCGGATGAAGGAACTAAAAAATACTTTTATGTTCATTTGTACATCCGAACACTGACCAACTGCCATTGCTCGTTTGCAAGCCATAATATCTCGAGGAAAAACTCAAATCGCGCTTGCTCGTTCGTAATTCCTAACTCATTTTCTCATGGGAGAGCCAAATTCTCTGGGCAGGCAAAGCAGAGAAAGGGGAGGTTGCCTTTCCTCCATATGACGTCTTACAGGGGAGATTCAAGATCAGCTCGTCTGAGCTTTCATTTTCTCAAAGGCAGAGAAAGATAGCCAAAGCTCGGTTTACACCGATTTAAATTTCTAGCCACTGGGGGACCATATACAGGATATACAGGCTAGGGAAACTATTAATATTAATGTTAAAAAAAACTCAGAAATTGAAAATTTCATGTCAGGGGATCTTTAAGCTCGAATTCGAAATGTGCATTTTCATGTCTATTCAAAAAAAAGGGGGGTGACACTTAAGAGGTTAACTCTTCGTTGTAACAATACATTATTTCCACTGCTGAAAAGAAAAAAATGTGCCAGGAATTGTGGCCTAGCCATCACATGTCTGTCTGGGAGGTGATGTCATGTCTTGCAGAGGTCAGCATCTGCTGTGGTCACAGACCCCACAGACAGAAAGAAATATTCACAATGAGTGTAGTAGAAAATACCACGTAACTAGTAAATATAAAAAAAAAGGCTTTAGTATGAATGCTTAAAGTTTTAACAGTAGCTTGTTAATGCCAATTATGAGCAATAGTGATGCTAAACACAGCTATTGTTTAGCACTCAATGAAAACATTTAAATAACAGATGCCGTTTCTGATAATCTATGCCGACCCAAGACAGCAAGTTAGGAGAGCTAAAATTGATGATCCAAACTGGGTATTGCCTCCCACGTAGCAAAAAAGGAGCAGATTATGTATGCAAAATGGCAAAGAATGTCAGAACGAAAAAGCTTTTTAAGGGAACATACAGTCTGTTATCCTCAAGGGCTTCCTCTGTTCTTGGTGATCAAAGCTTTGGGACTCTGAGACACAAACACTCACACAAAGCTTGGAATTAGCCTTTGTCCTCTAGAGGATAAAAGTCTTTCCCGGACTCTCTCATCTTGTGAGGAAATCTGTCAAGTGGGAACATCCATGGTCAATAGTGCAGCGAAAGCATGAAAGATCTTCGCACACGTCTCCACTGGACAATATCCTCTTGAAGCTATAATGCACATGCACTGGACTTCATGAGACATGAGGACATTTAACGAGAAGAGAACTCCCGAGAAACTTTGCATTAACTCGTAAAACATTTGCAAATTTGAGATGAGATGTTTGAAATGAGATATTTGTGGTGCTTTTTTATTCTTGCCAGCTCCTGGACCATATGCTTTTGTTATATATATACATATACATATATATATATAAAACAGCATTCAGCTTTTTCAAAACATCTAAGGGTAAGGGTCAGTAGGCTAAATGGTGACAAAAGTTTTAATTGTTACTCATTTAATTATAAGTTTTAACTATTTCTGTAACTACCCTTAAGATTTAAGTGACATTAAGTGTTTCTTATATTATTTTTTTTACTATTATAGGATTTATTAATATATTAATTTTTATATAAATTTATTTTAATCTTTTCAGTTTTAATTTTAATTGTAGTTTCTTTAGATGAAATATATATATATATATATATATATATATGTGTGTGTGTGTGTGTGTGTGTGTGTGTGAAATTAACAGACTGCAAGTCAAGATTGTAACAACTAGTTAGATAGTTAGACAGTTAACAATAACACTGCTATTTGCACATTCTGTTGCTTTTTAAAAATGCATCCAGTAGATTAAGCATTCAAATGGTATGTTGTTGAATGGTAAAGTTGTTATACACAGGCTCCCTCTACTGGAGATTTT
Organism: Cyprinella venusta; assembly: GCA_038021265.1. Classification (NCBI taxonomy): domain Eukaryota; kingdom Metazoa; phylum Chordata; class Actinopteri; order Cypriniformes; family Leuciscidae; genus Cyprinella; species Cyprinella venusta. Next base: position 10,375,219 of record CM075881.1, on the reverse strand, counting down.
GATGTAATGCTACTGTAAAATAAAAAAGCTCCAATTAAGTACAAAAACAGAAAGAGAGTTGAGATTAAAACAGAATTTTCAGATGTGGAGAGTTGTCTAATTTCAACATCAATCCACTACTGATATGCTATGAGACTCTACAGATGTAGCAGCCAGCCGGTGCTAATGCTAACTGAGCATGTTTCTGTGAGGCAAAAGAGTAACTGGCTTTAACAATCTTGCAAATCCACTCTCCTTTTTTGTGTTAAAAAACACCCACACACATTGTCAAGTCTAATTTGATCTTTCACAGGCTATAAATACATAATATGTGTGTGTGTTGTGCAGGTTAGCTGAATGTTTTTTGCGGTATGGCAGCTGTTAGGTTGGTGTTGTCAGCAGCAGCCTGTTGAGGGCAGGAATCATGGGATACACACAGCAGCAGTCTGAAAGAAAACTGTCTTATGACACTTGTGTTGCCATAGGCAACCTGTAAAAATGCTGTTAGGAGACTGTAAGTCCTGGAGCCAGTGACAGAATTAATACTGGGGAGGTTATTGGAGCCCCATAAAGCCGAGGCCTGCACGCGGAGGAGGGAATGTGGGCGACTGAGTTCAAGCACTCACCAGGGGAGGAAGAAAAGTTGAGCCACACAAAGAAATGACAATTATGGCAGGTCTTTGTTGCTGTGCAGATGACATCTTGTCCAGTTTCTCATCCTGCTTATCCAAGTTTAGAAATGTTAAAAGTCAGTATAGCCTACGAAAACGGATCGAAAGCAACTTGATTTGAGGATATCAACTTCATATAAAGTTAGGCCGCAGACAACATCAAATGTAATCAGTCTCTGTAAAATATTAAAGGGGAGGGTACCTATTATGCAAAATTCACTTTTATGGTGGTTGAACGTGTGTCTGCAGTGTGTGTACACACCACCATATAATAGAAAAAAATCCACCCACTCCTTTTTTAATCCCCAAAAATCACATTGAGCAGTACACAGTCCACCATGTTTATCTCCTCACAGGGCAGCATTTAAGTAAGAAATGTATTCTTATTAAAGCTACTAAAGTTGTTCAATCCAAAGCAGTGAGCGATTTTTTATTCATTTATTTTTATTCATTTTGTTGTTTGATTTATATTAACAGCATATCAGAATGTAGGATTTTTGAAGTCACTCCAGTATGAGAAGCCATATGAGAAGAAATAGTGAAGGAACGGCTGTCATTAATAGCCGTTAAACATCCAGAATGTGATTCATTGTGTGTGATAAGCTGAGACACAAATGAGGGAAAAAAAGTGCAGTATATCTTTAATTATGAAGCGAAGTACAGTCTAATTTGCAGCTCTTTATGCAATGAGTAATTAATATTGTCGTGGGGAAATAGATTAAGTTTTTATGCTCTCAAACCTCTTATTCTTTAAGGAATTGTTCACCTTAAATTCTAATTTTGTAATTTCATGTCGTTTACAGTTAGTTCTGTGACACACAATATATGTTTTTTTCATTTACTTACAATCATATACTAGAGATTTCAAGCTTCAAAAAGTGTATAAAAGCACATTCACATTCTGTATCTTTTTATGTATTTTTAAAAAGTGCCCCCCCCCCTCCCAAAAAAAAGCAACAGAATGTTCACATAGCAGAAACAAAATAAAACCCCTGACTAAAACTAAACTGAAATCTATAAATATTAGATAAAAGGCAATCTTACATTTAAAGTTGCCTTCTAAACAAACTGAAACACAATAGGTTTAAGTTGAAGTATACTAAAACTGAAATAAGAATAATAAAAATAACACACCACCAAAAAAATATAAATTATTCACTGAAAAAATACACACACACACACTAATATTGATTCATCAAAACCAAAGAAATGCACAATTAGTGAGAGAAACTGACCAAATTGCATATTCACTGATTCTGATTCAATCTGATATGGATTCATTATTATGAAACTTGTATTATTGTCTTAATAAAATAATGCTTTGATGAAAACGTGTATTATAAATATTTTTGCAACTAAACATTTTATCGAGATGGCCTTTAGTCGCGAGTATAATCACAACTGTAGCACCATCTCACATCTCTTACTGTTTACATATTATATTTATCAAATGATGTTATCAAACTATATTTCTTTGAGAGTGCTTTTGTGGTAGCTTTGCTATGTGCACATTTATCAGAAAATAAGTATTACTGTACGTAAAGTTAATGCTATTATAGCTATAAGGCTAAATGTTGATTTGATTGGGCATGTGGCAATCTGACCTTGATAAATGACTGTCCAGGTCTCATTAGTACAGCCTTCCAGCTGTGAGCCCTCCAGCGAGATGCTCCAGCAGGACTAATGAGACTGATGCATAGGTTAATATTTCAATTTCTGCTGCTTATATATATAACTGCCTGTTTGTTATTGGACTCTTCAAAAGACTAATGATCAACCCCTGTCTACAAATCAATGCATGCAACACACATTTCTGAGCTTTTATTCGCTTTTCAACTGATACAGAGCTTGATGCTGATGTCAACATGCAAGGTGAACTTAGCTATCACTCATTAAGCGGTTAACTCAATTGCTATACTAAAGTAAATTGAAATCAATCAGTCGATCTAGCCATGCCATATGCTGCGTTGGAAGCTCTGATTTTAACATATTACAGGGTGCAAACCAAACAAACAGTCAACACAATTATAAACAACTGATAACATTCCATTTTATGACAATAAACAAATTTCATAGTGGTAGTGGCTACATGGTCAAATCAAGGCATTCATAAACATACTACCACTGAAAAGGAATATCAAGTAACAAAAAAAAAAGACAAAACTCAATCATGATGCATTGTTTTAAGTCTACTTGACTGTCTGTCTGAAGAAGCCTGTGTTAAATATGCGTACAAATATCAGATATACAGTATACGGATGCTTTTTGTGGGATGCAAAATCATGCTGGAGCAGAAATTCACCCAGACTGGATAAGAAGCAGAAAATAGAGAGAGTTCACAGACATATCCAGCCTAATTTCACTATTTTTGTCAACACACACACACACACACACACACACACACACAAAACAAACAACAAAAAAAATCCCTGGAGAAAGCATCCAATAAGTCATCCACCTTCAGAATGGTCTTCATTGCTCTGGACCAGATGTTGCATCTGTCTCTACTCCGTCTGTTCCCCCTGCTTGCAAAACACACTTTTATTAGGTTTACAGTACTTGAATATTTCAGTTTGTCAACAAACAGCTGTGTAATTAACTATGAATTAACAGGGCGATGACGTAACATCACTTTTTTGGTAGGTTTCCATTACAAATATGTAAAAAAAATAAATACACTCATAAATATAAAGGTCCCAAAAGAGGGGTTTACGGAGTGATGTCATAGAAGAACCATTTTTGCTTCCCAAAAGAACATTTCGAGGAACAGATTTTAAAAGATGTTGGATAAAAACCTTTAAATCCTTACTTGTCTGGTTTATACTATGTATTTTGAGCTCTTCTTGTGTTGTTGTTGCCTCTTCACGATGACTGGTTTGATTTAGTCCTCAGATATAAGTCGCTTTGGATAAAAGCATCTGCTATATGACTAAATGTAAATGATTTTCTTGTTTTAAGCACAAACTCAGTTAATTTTGAGCAAAAAGCAAAGTTTTAAAAGCTTAAGTCATTTTGCTTCTCAAGTAAATGTATCTTGATTTAAGAATGTTTAGATATCTGTACTGGAAAACTGATAAAATATTTTGTTTGCCGTGCGTGATAGCTTGGCATTCATCACAAAATATTTGTGACAAAGCTTTACTTATTGATTTATTTTGAGTTGAGAATATGAGTTGATCTTAGCCGGTCTTTTTGTCGGAGTAAAACAGAGCACAGCCTCATTTCGGCGATGCAGATGCACCTGAGGATATAAATAACACTATCATACATAAAATGCTTAGCAACCGAGAACTGGGTTGATGTTGCTCGGGAAAGGCCTAAATTCGGCACAGAGGTGGGTTAGAGTGGAGCGACACAGCTGAAGGAGAGATATTTGGGCCCGGCTGGAGTTTGGAAGGACACCTTCATTCTCATTGCTTGCCCCAATTTTTACATCAAATGACCAGATTTGCTCGGTTCCCCGTCAAAGGATGACGCAGATGAAGGTGGTTCAGATGGAAGCTGTGGTGTGAGAACATTAACTGTCTTTCCATCAGCGCTGGCCTATTTGTTGCTTCAAATTAGAATCTCAACACACCTCTGGGGATCAACCAATCGAGAACCATTTGCATACATACTGAGCGGAGGGAAACTGTTTGTGCAGAACAAAACACATTACCCGAAAGGAAATTGAAAGGGGGAAAAATCTGTGCAAGGCTTTAATATTGAATTTTGGAACTGTGGAGGCCTAAGCCACCCACAAAATAAATTAAATTTGAAAGATCTGTGTCTCAAGAAACTGAAATAATAGAGAATACTGAGTGACTCTGTAAGTCGGTGAAATGGCTAAAAGATGATAGATGTGCTCATTAATAATTACTTGATTGAGAAAATTAATATCTAAAGCACTCAGAGGGTAATTAAAAAGCACACTTGTGCATGTCTTATGTTTACTCAGTATAAAGATATGACTCATTAAACATAACTGATGGATTTTTCATTTTGTTCCATTTTTAATTAGATTTTTTTAATATGTCACAGTATTTTTATGTTTTTTGTTCTAAATCTTTGGTACACATTATAGAAAAAGGGTGAATCAACATACTCTTGAACTCTCATCATAGTTCAAAGCTCTAATTGTTTACTTCATTTCTCAAAGCCAAATTCTGCAAGGATCTGTGAGGGTTTTTAAGTGTCTTGCCAAGCTGAGTTGGATCAAGATAGCTGGCAACCTCTGCACAATGTGGGATGGTATATTGTTGAGATAGCTTTTTGACTGTTGGGGACAGTGACTAACCTGAGTCCCCTTGGCTGCCGTTGAGGGCCTCACCACTGCTGCTCACCTCCTCATTGGGCTTTTCCCCTGGTTTCATCTTCTTCCGAGTCATATGACCACGGAAGCCGGCCTGGATTTTGGCGGCCGCTTTATTGGCCTCTGGGTCATCCAATGGGATGTCCATGATGTCCTCTTCCTCTTGTGGCTGGCTGCATTCCTCCTACCAGGGATGAACAATAATTTCAGCAGGGGTGTATTGCATATTGATTTAGCTCTTTCTTAAAATGATTCAGAATCTACTGAGATCTTATACCCTAGTGGGTTTAGCATGATGTATCTCTTGACCATTTAAGCCCCCTTGCAATGAATCACTATCCATCAGCATGATAGAAATTTTTTTAGGACCAGCTTCTCTTGCACATCGATACTGAAGTATCATGTTGGATTATCAAAATAACCTTTCTGTGACCAGAGACATATTTTTCTTAATAAGAAGAACATTTTAATAATCTGAAGAATGCTTTTCCACTATAAAGCACCTTTTGTGAAACGGAAAGGGTCCATACATTTTTGTTATTCAGAAAGTTGTTCATGAAACCATACAGATGCCAACAAAGAACTTTTATTTTTAAGAGTGTGAGAAACCTATTACCTGTACCAAATGAAAATAAAATTAACAGAAATGTAATAAAACCAAACCACCTTGATGCAGAGACCAACTGTGACCAGCTTCCTGTGCTCTGTGAAGCATGTAATCACACATCATTAAAGAGCGTGTGGTGGGATGTGATGTTATTTGTCTCTTTATGTCTTCTTGAAGCAGTGAAACCACATGCTTTCTCCCACAACAACCAACATCGCATTTGTAAAATGGCTCAGCAGAGGCTGGTTGGCAGTCTTTAAACAGCTTGTGTGAAGAAGATGAGCAGAAGTTCATTGTAAAACCCTGTCCACCCACTTTTGAACTAAGAATCAGCCTCTTTTCATATTAACCAAGCATTTTGCCAAAATGCTCATACATGGCCATGGGCAGAGGCGTTCCAAAATCCCCTGTAAATAATTATTTGTTCATATTACTGCTTTCTCAGAGACTGTGTATGCTTACCTCCAATGAAACTCTGCAGTCACAAGCCTTACCAATGTCTATACCAGTCCATTTAAATTATATGATGAAAGATTTGTGCATAAACAGCAAGCAGAAATTATGGAAGTATCAGCACAAGGACCTCTGAAGCCCATGAGCTCACAAATTTGATAATTGTTGACACCAATCCATGCACAATAACTAAATTCATTTTGTTTTTCCACTATTATAATTTTAACACTTTATAATGCCACTAAACAGGGCTGGCTAAACAGGGTAAAACTTTGCATGCTTAAGTAGGATTAATAAAGTTTTGTGACAATTGGCCAGTTAACCTTGTTAATGGCTGCAGAAAGCTGTTTGGCAGCTGACCATTTTGAAATATGCAAATGTAGTCACGACCAAACATGGAATACAGAACAAGAAAAATGATACATTTAGCCAACTAAAATCCATAAAAATGACTTATTCCATTATGAGATTCTAGCCACACCCTACGTCCTATACTAGCTTTAGGCAACCATGACTATTGAAAGTTCAATATAGTTTTGATTAATCTTGGTGATACCGACTACTTAAAAAAAACTCTACTTGGCATGTTATTTTATTTAAAATGGCAAATCCAATATAGCCATAGGCAAGCGCCACCATAATAATAACAACACAGAGAAAAATGTGGGATCTTTTAAAGTCTAATAGCAAAAGCATAAAATGAATAGAGCTATTCGTATGCTTTGACTTTTCAGATGTAGACGGTTAAAAAGTGTGAAATGATAATGAGCACAAAATATACTGTAACATAAAGACATAAATCCACAATACCGTTAATAAATTTACTGGACATGAAATTTACCGCCATTGTAACGTTACAGTTCCAAAACAAACACGTATCTTCAGAATAAGTTTAACGTTACTATTTCCTAAACAAGCAAAGACCACTCATTCATTATCAAACTGGTTCAGTTTTTTTTTTAAAAAGGATGCTTAATATTTATTAAATACTTTTCCCATACAAAAAAAGTTAAAGTTGTCAGTAGGCTAACGTTACTTACGACATGACAATCCATGACGCGCAATTACAGACGCTGATAAACGTGTTTTCGTCTCGTGCAAGTGCAACAGCGCGTAAACCTCCTCACAGGGCAAAATACCTTGGACGAATACTCATCTCCTCCAACTATCCTTATAATTCAGAGTCTTTTAGGGTGGGAGGAGAGAGAGAGAGAGAGAGAGAGAGAGAGAGAGAGAGAGAGAGAGAGAGAGAGAGAGAGAGAGAGAGAGAGAGAGAGAGAGAGAGAGAGAGAGAGCGCACGAGCATCATCATTTTGACACCACTGACAGTTCGGTCTTTACTCGTTGCATATGTTTTGTTTAATGTTGACGTTTACAGCGCCATTATTCTCACTTTCCTAACACCTGCTACCAAAAGGATCAGAGATTCGTGGTTTCGCCTTGCTGTGTAGAAAAATAAGATAGAAAAGGGACCCACCATGGTCTAAACCAATTATATTACAATATTTCTATAATGCACAGTCCAAAATATTGCTGAGGGCTAACTAAGAAAATACTAGAAGCAGCCCTCCACATCTCAGTCAGTCCCACACAGTCCGTGCCTCCTCCACCCTGTGGCAATACACTGCGTAAGACAAACAGACAGTAAATCCATTGCCCTTTATTTCTCTAGAACAGTGCTCCATCTCCTGCCTCCTACCCTACCAAGATTAAAGAGAGAACATGCAGCTCTGTGCTGTAATGATATGATATCACTTCTCTTTTCTTGGCAACTGTTGGATGTGTAAGCCTGGGAGTATGTGGTTCACAGAGCATGGAAGTGTTAAAACAGAGTTTCCTAGAAGAAGATGAGGTGACTTTACAGTCGTGCCAGAGATTGATGATAGCCATGAATATTGTTCCTGAAAATAGAAACTACATGATTCCCTTGCCCATTCTACAGCATATAAAGTCATTGGACAAGAGATGATATAGGTCAGGTTAGATGACCTACATTGGAGTGAGAGGAAGAGAGCTGCGTGTCTTTAACCCCTACAGAACTAAAACACTGCACTTCGGACCAAGGATTGAAAAGTGAAGCAGCTAATTGGGTGCGTACGGTATTACGTTTCTTTGGAAACATATCACACAACTCCAAAATCTAGATCAGTTTCTCCCTCAGATAAATGGTTGGTAAAATGTTTCCATGGAAACACCACCAAATGTGTCTCGTTCAAACCCCCTTAAAAAAGCATATGGATTTTGTTCTGACCTTTTGGTAAAAGATCTAAACTTCTTTTTGAACATCTCTTTATGAAATGTTGCAAACATTTCTTTAAGCTTATGCATAATGTTTATATGATGTAAGATGTATGTATAGTTTGAGCTTTTTTTGACTCTTGCGGTCTTATGCTCACCAGCTGGACTATTTCAAGACATCTTCAATCACTGTTCTCCAGAGAGGAACAGAGCCATGCTGTTGATCAGACATGTCCTTGAAGATTTTATTTTTACTTATTAACTTGGGACAATAAAAGGAGCAGTCTGCATCCAAGTTAAGGATGACATAGGACTGTTTGATTGTGGCAAAAATAATAATCATGATTATAATTAGTTCACCAAAAAATGTAATTTATCCCATACTTTATTCATTCTCAAGGCATCCTAGGGGTATATGACTTTCTTCATTCAGCAAACACAATCTGAGTTATATTATAGCATTGTAAGGGCATTGAATAGCATATTCCATCCATCATAAAAGTAATCCAGAAATTCAAAAGCAATCCAAGCCTATGCCGAAAGCCAGTGATTATTAATAAAGTTTTAAATGTGGATATTTTTCTTACAAAAACCCATCGCTTCACTTCAGAAGGCATTTTTTTTAACCCACTGGAGTAGAATGGATGGATGTATGCGCTTTTTGGAGCCTTAAAAAACAATGCCATAACAAAGCTGGTAAGAGTCAGGATATTTTTTTTAATATAACTGTGAATGGGTTTGGCTGAAAGAAGAAAGTCATATACACCTAGAATGGCTTGAGGGTGAGTAAATAATGGGATAATTCACATCTTTATTTTGGGTGAACTGTTTCTTTAAGATCATGTTTATTTAACACTATTACTTAGTTACCGTATTTTGGAAACATCCTGCATTTATTTGGGAATTTTCTATTTTAATTTATTATTAAAGTCTTATTGAGAGTGCCTTTCCTTGAATTTTAAATATAGAAAAACAGAATATATATATATATATATATATATATATATATATATATATATATATGTAAACATTTAATAAAATAATTAAGAAAATAAAAATAAATTAGATCAAAATAAATAAGATCATTGTAGTTGTGCACTTCCACAGCCAAACGAAAACTACTAAACATTTAGGGAGGAGCGAAAGCACACCATAAAGCAATGGAATATGGCACAATAATTGTTGTATCTCTCAGATGTTTTACGCCAAAACACGTCATTCAAAATAAAATTTTATTATTAGGCCAGCCTTAGGATGAGGCTTCTATCACAACATAAAACATAAATTATGCAATTCATATTTTTTTTATAAAAATACCATACTTTTTGTTTATCAAATGGGAAGGGAGGGAGTGTAGGAAAAAAAATGTACCTTTGGTTCACTGCTGTCAGGATACTCCTGGTTCTCACTTTCAAGTGTTGATTCCTGGCTTTTATCTTTTTGCTCTTCCAACTGATCCTCCTGATCTGCATCATTCTCAGTATGTTCTTGTAACTCTGTAGGATGTTCTTCCCCGATTACCTCAGTTTCTCTCTCTAAAGGCCTGGGATCAGCTTCTTCAACATTCTTTGGTTCAGTATCATGGGTTCCATCATCCTCCTCATCCTCAGTTTTCACCATATTTTGCTGAGGTATGTTTAAAATGTCTGGATCCATCTCTTCAACATCACAGCCATCACTGTCAAGATCACTCCCGTCATTTACATTCTCTGTGTTTAGATCTTTCCCAGAAGCTTCCATTACATCAGTGTTTAAAATTTCATTGCTTATCATATCCTCTGTTACTTCTGATTCACTGTTGTTTAGTTGGGAAACTGGCTTTGTTGTTTCTAAAAGGTCTTCCTCAATTGCATCAATATATTTAGATGTACTCAGTTCATCATTGCTGTTCTCAGCTTCATGTTCACCTGTATGAGTAGGAAGCTGATGGTCAACTTCATCTAGAACATCTCTGACTTCACTTTTACTGTCATTTGTTTCATCACTGTAATCAATATATGCATCATTCATTTCCATCAGTGATTTACTATTGATATCAGATGTGGAATTAGCAACATCTTCTACTAAGTCATTGGTGCTGCTGTACTCATGATTGGTCTCTTCCTGATCTTCATTGTCAGGTAAGTCATCCTTTTCTTCAATATGTTCCTCTGATTCCTGGCCTGCTTCAACTGCACTTTTTTCCCAATCTTTTTCAATTGTACTTTTTTCTGAATCCTCTACATAAACCTGCTCAGTGCTCTTTTTCTCCGAGTCAGTGTCTTCTAATAAAGTATCAACCATTTCTGTGACTCCCTGTTCAGCATCTTCAATATGGCCACCATCATCATCACCATCAGACATTTCATTTGGTGGTTTGCCTACATCTTGCTCAATATGTGAAGGGGTTTCAATAAAAGATTCATCTTGTGATTCCGACTGTTTTCCATTCGGAGGCGATGGATTTGGGCTTCCCAAATCTCTGTTGGTCTCAGTAGATTCAGATGGTTGGTTTATCTCTTCAGCACATACATCAACATTTGCTAGACCACCAAAGGCAGGCAGAGGTGTAGGCTCAATTTCGGATCTGCAGATATCAATATCTACAGCTTCTTTTATGACCTCTTCATCTTTCAGTACCTCTGATGTTTGTTCTGGAATCCCACTGGGTTCCTTCAGCTCTTGAGCACATATATCAACATCTGCTGTTCCAACATAGGGAATTTCTGCAGGAGGTCTGTGGTCCCTCTCACTGGATTCCTCATCGAGCTTCTTTTCTAACTCATATTTTTGCTTTACTTCAGTGTTCTCTGAATTATTAGTGTTGAGATCTTTTAATGCAGAATTTTGGGTTTCGTTGTTTCCAAAAGTTTCAGAACGGCCAGTGTTGTTTCTGAAAATTGACATGTAAGAAGGTACGCAACAGTGATTAATAATACAAATAAAAAAAGCACAAACAAGTAGAACAGGAGTAATAAATTAATCCTTATGTACAACCCAGATGCATATCTGTGCTCTGACACTACAATCAATCGTCCAAAAGCCGCCCTCGGCTTGATCAAATGATTGAAGCTCTGCCTCAGAGATGGAGAGCCACCCGCAGAGCTTCATCCTGCTATAATGTTTTAAACCTGCTGCACTGCAAGAACGTACAACCAAGGAAATCATACCAAAACTACAAGTTTTATTGTCTAAATTTTCATCTAAAATCTCACTCTGTCTTCACTTCAGTCTGTCGTCATTTCGATTCTTCTCTCATCGGTAAAAACTGTAAGGGAGAGTGAAAGAGTGAAATCACATTTTCTCATCCACACACCTTGTATTTATTTTTGGCAAAATGGAGTTTCCTTGTATTGATGTGCCCTGTTTTGAAAAGAACAACACATGCATGTTATATAAAGGAATAACTGTGAAATAATCTAAAGGTTTAGAGTTTTGTCTTATTTTTTAGATACCTTAAACGAGTGATTATTGTAGAACCTATCTTCCATCTTTGCACCCCATTCTGCTGGATCTAGGCCGCTTTCTGGAACAAAACACATTATGTTCAAGCTTGAATTGACTATATAGATTTAATACAAACAAAATTATTTCTGCCTTCGGACAAAGACATATTGTATAAGCCAGCAATGACTAACTCATCCTGTATATGAGTAACTCACATATCATCAAACACTATTAAACATCAGGATCAGAGGAAACCAGCTCAGTCACCTTCTCTGGCTTTAAGAAGCTCTGTGAAGTAGAGAGCAGCATAAGTAGGAATGTCCTCAGGCTGGTCTCTCAACACTTCTCTGGCAAGACCCTCCAATAAATTCCCAAAACCTTTAGGGATCCGCAGGTTTGTGTTGGAAAAGGGAACAGACATCTTATACAGCACCTCAAGACAAGTCTGATGAATAAGTAAAAAAAAAAAAAAAAAAAAAATAGGGAAAAGATACATTCATTAACAATTAATGGCATTACAATAGTACACAAAATAATTTAATACACATATTTAGTTTAATCTCATTAAGATTTTTGTTTTACTGCATAACATACACGTATTGGCATTGATGTTGTGCTAGAAGTCATCAAGATGAAAGACAAACAGGCGTTTTTTATCAGTAAAATGAACGACATATTCTAACAATTGTTCTGTCAATCCCACATTTTCTTGTTTGGTTAAATTGGTAGTTACATTAATTATATATTTAATAATGTTGCAAGGTGGACTGGCGTGATTATCTTACCGGTTAAAACGAGCTGAAGGTTGTTGTCAACCGTTGCTGTGCAACCAGCATGTGGCTCCCAACTACCGAAAGCCGAGAGGGTCAAAACGAGTCAAGTAACCTAGTGCCACTTACATCTATGTTAAAAATGTGAACATATTAGTAGCCTACCAATATAGATATTTAAACACGCAATGAATAAAATACAATAACAACAACAACAACTTTATAAAACCAAATAAAATGTATCTATTTATTGCCAAACATATTAAACAAATCATTAAAACCCTTTTAGTAAATTTAAGAATCGAATTATGTTGGTATTCGCTAGCATTAATTTAGCTATGGATAACATGCGATTTTACAATTATTCAGGATTAGCCTACATGAGAAACATTTCCCCTCACAAGTTAGCTATTTGTCTTATCTTTCTCTTGCTCGATTCGTTCTTAAAATCGATTAATTCAGTCTGAATCATTCTAACGGTTCCCAACACATCTCCTCTAGAAGCAGTTTCTTACAAAGAACAAAAACAAAGTTTGAAGTTGATATTTCCCTACAATCAGTTAAAACCAAAACTGCATGCATTCTGTCAGTCATCGATAAAGTCCAGGGAATTCAACACCTGGCTGGGTTTGCAGCAAGCAACGAACGAATACTTCAGGTAAAGACATTTTCCAACAGTCAGTGTCAAAACAGCTAACAGTAGCTAGTCAACAATTAAATATGACAATATTTTTGACCATATAAACACCTTTCATTGTCCTAACTCCGCTGAATGTGTAGTGTGTGAGCGAATAAAGGCGTTTCTAAGTTTTCAAATATTTCCTTCACCAGTAGTAGTAGCCATAGTTCCCTGCAAAAAGGTAGGGTAAGATGGTTTGGGGTACGTTCACCCTGGAATTCACAAAAAGGATTTTAATTTAAGACGGGTTTGAACTTTTTTGTAGCTGCTATTTTTTTTTAAACCAACACATTATTACACACAACAAATTATTTATTAAATTAAAAAATAGTATATTTTAAAATAGTATAAATTTATTTAAACTAAATAAATTACTTTAACCAATCATCATTATAATAATAAAAAATGTATGGTGTATTTTAGTATTTATTATGACTTATCTGTTTTTTAATTCATGTATCTTCTCTAATGATGTGTTTACTGGCGTGAGGGTGGGACAACATGTCACTCACATGACATCACAGCAATAGCAAACCACATCCAAATTAGGATTACATTTTTTCTTGTTCGAGAAGCTGTTTTACATGTATGCGTCACAATTGGTGGAATAAACTAAGGCTATCACAACATCCGTTTCATTCCGCATCTTCCCGGTCAAAAAATGCAAAGATGCAAAAAATAAATAAATAAATAAATAAATAAATAAATAAAATTATATATAAAAATATAAATATAAATATGCAAAACAAATGTAATACAATAATATTTTCCTTCAAGAATATAAAAGCATGACACATATAAGTTTACACAAGCATTCAAAGTTTAATGGTTTTTAATTACAGTTAACAACAATTGTGAAGATTTTCACATTTTTCCTTCTTTTTTATTAGAGATACAGTTTTTGAAGTAACTAACTAAGAGCCTCAGAGGAGTAGGTAATTACAGCATATTCTGACGTTGTGCTTAATTTTCTAGTGACCTCTTTAGAGTGGATGTGCAGTCTGTCAGCTGAAGCATGCAGTAGTCCTGCTCTGGCCTCATCTCTCCATCTCTGCAAAACACATTCCCACTGTCACTCATCAGGTCACATGCTCCATGCAATTAAACATAATTGTATTTATTTATAATATATTTTTGTCACCGGTCTTTGGTTTTTTGAAGTCTGGGTAAAGGTGTCAGATAGATCCGGATTGCTGGATCCCCTCACAGAGATCACAATATCAGCGTAAGGGACTTCATGATCACTTTGGCTGTCTGGGGGGAAAAAAGAAGAAGAAAAAAGTTAACTCATCATACAATCATACTGCCATTCAAACTTTCTCCAGATGAGTGTAAGTTTGGGGTTGGTAAGATTTTGTAATGTTTATGAAGGAAGACACATATTATTACAATTTAAAACAACTGTTTTCTATTTGAATATATTTTAAAATATAATATAATATGTATATATTTATATTAATCCTTGTAAATTGAGATTGACCTTGAGCAATTGGCCTCATCACCACAGCATTTCTGGATGGATCCCTGCAAGAGACCAGATACTGCTGGTGAAAGGGATTTGATATGTTTTGCTACTTCATAATGATACATTTTACATATGCAATTGTGCATTACCTTTCATGGACTATGTTAGTGGAATCCACTATCTTACACCCTCTTCTGTAACACAGATACACCAGATGGGCCGTCAGGACAACCACTGCAGACACTGCAAAAGTTGCGAAGACCTTGGCCCAGGTGAATCCATCTGTATGACAAAATGCTGACTTGATGGACTCTATTTTATGCGTTGATATATTTTTGGAAGTGTAAAACACTCACCTATTGTGTTAACCTCTATATCCACAGTGAAATCCTGGTTTGTGCAAGGCCCTTTAGTTTGGCACCTGTATCGTCCACTATCCTCCCCTTTGATTTCGCTCCATTGTATTACACCGTCATTTTTTGCGGTCAAAGGGAGGGTACTGTTTTCCTTGACCCACTGGACCTCACAGTGTTTGATGTCATTGGCAACACAGTGAAGTATGAGTGAGGTTCCTGCCATCACTTCGATAGTGGAAAATGATGTAAGTACCTCTGACTCCTCCTGACTCCTATACGACTCTACTCTTAAAGATGGACCTAGATCTAGACCAGTAAGACACAAGAACACAAAAATAATACAAAACAATAGTCTTAAAAATAGCTCAGTAAGTAGAACTGATGTAGACTCACTGTATTCCGGACACTTTGCAAAGTAAAACGTCCTGTAAGATATCAACACGTGGAAAGATAAACCTGATTGGCTCATCTGTCTCTGGAGACATGCCTTCCAAAGTTTGATTGACACAATTTGGACTGATCATTTTGGAGAAATCTTGAAAAAACTTCCGGGAGACACTGTGTCCGGATTACCGTGAGGACTACCGGCTGAAAATTTCTACTCACTGTGTTTCGAACAGTTAAGGATGAGTCATTTCTAATATAAAACACATACATTTTAACAACTAAGACAGTAAAATAATCATATTAATCTTCATAACTTTGTAGAAGCGTCTATACACTCTTTTAATTGACAGTTGCTTATGTGAGACTTATATTCTAACGTTATATTTAAGTATTTTAAATATTTAATTTTTTTAATATTATTTTTTTTTAAATATTTGATTTTTTGTAATATTTTTTTTTACATATTTAATTAAAAAAAAAAATACAAAAATTTGCAAATTGTAATGCATAATTATTTTATAAGACCATTTCTGGTGGGTAATCATGTTTTAAGAGCCGTTTTCTATGGAGGTAGTCTGCCCTCTTCTTTTTGTACTGCCGGAAATCCTTCCCCCCGCCATTTTCTGAACAGTCATTGATGTATGTTAGAAACTCACTTTGATTTCTTTTAAACGACTGGCTCTGGAAACATAGGGTTGGTCGGAATAGAAAGAGGAGAAGGCAAAGGTGACATGGATATATACATATTCCGTGACCTGAAAGAGTTTATTTCTAGAATTTGCGAGAAAGGGTCTAGTGTCCGGAATACAGAGAGTCTACTGTATGTTATTCCATACAGATATACAACTTACAGACTCACCAGCTTGTCCTGTTGGACGTGTTACTTGTTCTTTGGATTCATCTATATGAAGCATTATTGCACATATAGTGAGAAAAGGCCTGGGATTCATTCATGTTATTCATATTCATTCATGTTATTCATCATAAATAATAAACTCAAAAACACTTCTTACCGTAAACTTGCAATGTTACCAGAAGCTCTATTTTCCAAGGAATGCCCGGTTTGTCACTCTCTTCAGAAAAGCAAGAATAGTTATAATGCGTTTGCTCCATAATTAGATGAGCTGTGTGTATGCTCACAGTGCACATGTCTCCTAATTTGAACGTTTTATGATTCCAGTGGCACTTGCTACATACTGGAGTTTCTTCCCATTTCCATTTACCACGAGCGAATCCACTGGAACAGTTGTAGGTACAATTTAAAGTAAACGGTTCTTGGAGTCTTGCATTCTTAATTTCACGCTGGATTTCAGAACTCGTACTTCTTACAGCACCTGTGAGGAGCCATAAAGTTAACAGCAACTTGAAATTACACTTATATTAGTATTGAAGTGAATATATAAGAATTTAAGGAAATATCTGATTTACCACATTTTATATAGATCATCATAAAAATAATATATAGCATTTCCCGTGACATTACCTTGGAATCCTAATTGTAAAAGGAGCATCACAGGAATCAGAAACATGTTTTGGCATTCATTCAAGATACTCGTTTATATCTTGCATGTGCTTGCAACATAATTTGTAGATAGCAAATGGGAAAAACAAAGGGAAGCTCCTCCCCATTGGGTGGGCTATGTTTACTGCCTCCGAAAATGTGGTTAACTGAGCTGTTGGTACATCATAACGCATCGCAAAATGTCATTGGTCTTTTGCAGCTTGATTTGCATGGAACCGTGGTTTGGTTTGATAATTTAACAACAAAAAATATGCACATTATTTATGTAATTGATATTATAAATAAATTAATATAGGGTATGACAATTTAATGGAGCAGTTCAGTGGTTTTGATTCATGATGATGTTATTCTTAAATGTTGTTTTTACCTAATTAACATTTTCCATCTAAACAATTTAAATGGAAATGGTG
This sequence comes from Cyprinella venusta, assembly GCA_038021265.1. NCBI lineage: Eukaryota > Metazoa > Chordata > Actinopteri > Cypriniformes > Leuciscidae > Cyprinella > Cyprinella venusta. The sequence goes on along the minus strand of CM075881.1, from coordinate 10,357,965 downwards.
TGAGTGATATTTAAAGAAGTTCACAGTCTGATAACATCCATGTTAATGAATCAAAGTGACTTTTGCAAGAGTTTGATTAATTTATCACCCTGTTGCTGCTGTAAACTGGATCACATTCATGCTTTGCAGTGGAAAGCGGAGGTTAATACAGTTTGCAGCTGCAGAGGTTTGAAGCTCCATTTCAGCGTAAAGGAACAGGAAACATCGTGCCTTCGCATTACCACAAAAACCACAATCTATTTTAACTTTTACTGCACTGGATGCTATTTAACATGTATATGTTCATTTTTTAAGGTGTTATTTTTTATTTTATTCTTTTCAAATGTGCACTGTAACAGTGAATATTATTAAGAAGTGTCAAATTTAATTTGAAAATCAAAAGGAAAAACTTTAAATCAAAATTCCAAGTGTTAAGAAATTATATTTCCGTAAGTCCTTTTATTTTAGAGTTTTATCTATTACATTCACTTTCAGTTATCAGTACCATAGTGAAAAAAATGCTGCAAATGATCATTCCTTTTTATCCTTTCTTTTTAAATTCAATTTGGGGAGAATGTCTATTCAAATGTAAGTGCATGTAGGCATACAATATTTATTATTCTAACATTAAGAAATCGGAAGGTAAATAAGATCATGTACAGTCCATGGTTTAAAAAACAGACTGATATTCTAGACAGTAAAGTTCACAGTTCTGCCCAGATCACTGGCTTCTGACTGGAATTGAGTTACATGGCTTGAATTTCACTTTCAATAATTGAGGTGTCCCTATTCACTGAAAGACTTAAAGGGGCTATAGAGCGACTGAGGACAGAAGTCCGCTGCGATGTACCGAGGAGCTTAAAAATGATCGGCGTGAACCAATATTTTATTTTATTTTTCTTCTGCCTGACATGGAGTGGCTTCAGACAAAGATGGAGTGTATATGTATCAGGTAGGCATCATCAGCATGAGATGAAATTCAGTACAGTAGACTGTAAAATAAATCAAGTGTGGATATATTGATAACTGATGCAGTTAGTAATTCTTTTTTTTTAATATCTTGATGATGCAGGAGCTGACATGAGGCCTGAGAGTTCAGATTGTTTAATCTGTTGTAATCAGACACAAGTATCCTGCCCGGAGGGAACCTATTTTTCATCAGGGATCTGCCTTGAGTGTCCCGCAGGGCAGTTGTAAGTGTAATTTTCGTTTTAGAAGAGAATTTGTGTAATTGCATCAAACCTTAAAAAAACATTAAATCTTTTTCCTGGCATTTCAGTTGTCTTGGCAATGTGTCTGCACCCAGAAAATGCCCCAATGGCATGTTTAACCCTTATCCTGGGAAAAGCAGTATCCAGGATTGCCAGGTATCCTATCATTTTGTATACTTTTTCTTGATTTTTTTCATTTATGAACTATATACTCTACCTTATGGGGACAAAATGTCCCCACAAAGATGGCTATAATTAAATTCCCCCTTCAATGTCCTTGTGGGGAAATTGTTTTGTCCCCATAGCATGAGGAAAACTGATCATACTTAGTGATGTTTCTTGAAAATCTAAAAATCCAGAAAGTTTTCTGTGATGGGTAGGATAGATTATACAGTTTTTACAGTACAAAAAAAATCATTACATCTATGGAAAACCCATGAAACCATGAAAACCCAATGTGTGTGTGTAATTGTTGGTGTCTTTCAAAGCCCTGTGTCCCAGGTTTGGTGAGCACAGAAGACCGTGTGGAATGCAAGCTTTGTCCTGCTGGTTTCTCATGTGACAGTGCATCAGGCAACCTTACAGCATGTCTCTCAGGACAGTATTCTCCAGAGGGGCTCACCCAGTGCCTGCCATGCCCCTTTGGCTTTGTTTGCATAGAGGGCTTTCAAATGAAGGTGGGTACAAACTTATGTGAATTACCATATTTGTAATCTTACATTTCATCTTTGTAGTGCAAACCATTTTTATTTTATTTTTATTTTTACCATTTTAGTGTGGCCCAGGAGAAGAGTCAAACTTCAACCAGACTGAGTGTGTTGACTGTGCTGAAGGCTACTACTCCACTCTGTGCAGTGCTCAATGTCACCCGTGTCCCGCAGGTAAACATGGACTCGCATGTTTAATTCACATGCAATTGATGTCTTACTTGCACCTGCTAAAGCCAAAGTAAACATGCACATCAATATCACAACAGACACACACTTACAGACACATAATTCCTTGTACGTCCCTTTAAAGTACATTCAATTTTCTCTTTAAGGAACCCACTGTCCATACAAAAAGATGTCCGCACCTCTTCTTTGTCCCGTGGGCCATTATTCATACATGCCGGGCCAGACTGAGTGTAAAAAATTGAATGGATCCTCAGCCTACAGGAGTACAGTGACTCCGGTCTGGTCAAGGGGACAGTCTCATCTTGGTCAGAGGGCAAGACAGCTTATCTCCTGTCCTCCTGGGACATACAGAGACGGAGAAAGATCAGACTGTGTTGTGTGTCCTGCAGGTCAGGCAGTATTTCAGGTTGGGCTGCATGCTTTTCACATTCAGTACCATGATTTTGAGTGTTTTTTGTTTTGTTTTTTTGTGCAGGACATTACTGTGTTGCAAATATTGCGATACAGTGTCCGGCAGGAACTTATGGACCAAAGGAGGGGCTACAGAGAGAGAGGGACTGTGCAATCTGTCCTGCAGGTACTAATATTGTGCTAATTCAGTTCTTGGAGGGCCACAATCCTGCAGAGTTTAGCTTCAACCCTAATTAAGCACACCTGATCAGCTAATCAAGTCCTTCAGGCTCATTTGAAAACTGCAAGTGTGTGTGTGTTGCAGCAGGGTTGGAATTAAACTCTGTAGGGCTGTGGCCCTCCAGGAACTGAGTTTGACACCCCTGTACAGCTTTACTTATTTTTAGTGATCTCAGTTTCATTTTACCTGTCTATTTGCTAATATGGCAATTAAGCAATATAACATTGCATGAATGTACATTTTAAGTGACCTTCTGTGGCGAAACATGTGCAGTCCAGTGATTCTAATCAGAATCTGTGCAAACAGGAATTTCGCATGTTTTTTTTTAAATCATAAGTGAAATCGCTGCTTTGATGTGGCTTCTTTGTGAGCAATGCTTCATACCTCACCACACCACACCACACAACTGACAAGAGACAATGGACTTTTTCCCCTGCGAAATATCACTATCATGTGAACATGATTTAATTAGGGCTGTCAAATGATTAATCGCGATTAATCGCATCCAAAATAAAAGTTTGTGTTTACATAATATATGTGGGTGCATTGTGTATAATTATTTTGTATATATATAAATACACACACATGCATGTGTATTTAAGAAAAAATATTATTTGTGTATAAAATATTGATATTTATATATAATATAAATTATATATAAATCTATATACAGCATATACATGAAAATATTTCTTAAATATATACAAGCATGTGTGTTTATATATATAAAATAATTTTACACAGTGCACCCACATATACTATGTAAACACAAACTTTTATTTTGGATGCGATTAATCGTGATTAATCATTTGACGGACCTAGATTTAATCTGTTTTTGCTCCACCAGCTAAAGTAGTTCCAAACAAAGTCAAAGAACAATGAACCATTACACGTCCCTGTGCTGTTTTGTTGCTGAATTAGGAGTTTTTAAGAATTGGTTGGTCAAATTCAATGATTCACTCTTAAAGACAGTCACTTGTCGCCACCTACTGGTGCAATGATGTAACTTGCAGAAAGAGTCGCTGTAAAATCCCCACCACTAACACACAGACTAATATTCTGTCTGAAACACGCAAACAGAAAAGTGGAGTGAGACAAAGAGACAAACGTCCCAGCCAAACAAATTCAGGGACCAGAACTAGATGTTGTATAATGAATATTTGGAATATGCATGATAATAGCTGGAAATGTTTTGTTCTTCCCAGGATTTTATTGTTTGGAGGGCACCTCTCGGAGACCGAGCTCTCAGTTTCTGTGCCCACAAGGTTATTACTGTGAAGAAGGCACGGGTGTGCCGCACGGGTCACCTTGCCCTGCTGGAACCGCAGGAGGACAACTGGGTCAGACAAGTAGGGCAGCTTGCAAGAGGTGTGCAGAGGGTCGCTACTGTCCCACAGGTTAGGGCATGAACCCATAACACACTTATAGATGATCACGTTTATACACACTCATGCATTTATTATACACACGCATACTCTACAATACTCTTGTTGTAGAAAGAGTCTAATTACTTAAATGTTATGAGTGTGTTTAGCAAAAATTATAGTACAATGGAACTTTTATTTTACAAAACCCACAAGAACGACTGCTGTTGAACCGTTTCCTGCCCTCAGCTGTTTCCTGACTTATAAGTGCTGTAGAGAGTGTGTGATGTGGGTCAGGAGTGCAGAGAAGATGGAAAATTTGTTTGTGATGTTTTTCATGATAAAACGCATCACCATTTCGGTTTAGTTTATTGTTGTACTAAACTTAGATTAATCTAAAAGAGATTGTATTTAAAGGAGTAATTGACTTTAAAAAAAAACGTTTGCTGATAATTTACTCACCCCCATGTCATCCAAGATATCCATGTCATTCTTTCTTCTGTCAAAAAGAAATTAAGGTTTTTGATGAAAACATTCCAGGATTTTTCTTCATATAATGAACTTCAATGGTAACCAAACGGTTCAATGTCTATAAGACAGTTTCAGTGCAAACTGTTCAAAGGGCTTTAAACGATATCAGACGATGAATAAGGGTCTTATCAAGCGAAACAATCGCTCATTTAAAAAAACAAAAAAAAAATAACAACAACAAAGTTTAAGTTTTATAAGCTCAAATGGTCACCTTGCTCTGTTCTGTGATGCGCATTCGTGACTCTCCTGTTCAAACTCGTTTATCAAAATGAACAAATCTTTTCCCGAGTCAACTCGTTCATTTCGTTCGTTGAATGAACCAAATGACACAAAAAAGATTTGTTCATTTTGATAAACGAGTACGAACAGCAGAGTCACGAACACGCATTACAGAACGGAGCAAGGTGACCATTTGAGCTTATAAAACTTAAACTTTTTTTTAAAAATGAGTGATTGTTTCGCTTGATAAGACCCTTATTCATCGTCTGGAAGTGTTTAAAGCCCTTTGAACAGTTTGCAGTTTGCACTGAAACTCTCTTTTGGACCTTGAACCATTTGGTTCCCATTGAAGTCCATTATATGGAGAAAAATACTGGAATGTTTTCATCAAAAACGTTAATTTCTTTTCGACTGAAGATATCTGACATGACATGGATGTCTTGGATGACATGTAGGTGAGTAAATTATCAGTGAACTAATCCTTTAAGTGCTGTTTATATTCAGTATATGATTTCTAGTCATTGTAATATATATTTATTAGGTTCTGCAGGTCCAGGTTTGCTTTGTGCCCGTGGGAGGTACTGCCCAGCAGGTACACTCAGTGAGATCTTATGCCCACCAGGGACCTTCACCCCTCATCAGGGGGCGCTGAGTACGATTTCTTTCTCAAAATCTTCAATCTTATTAAAGCACATACAATTAAATCTGCTGTTTTGGGTTGATATTTGTCCCTATTTTCATCATAGGTGTAAAGGACTGTTTAAAGTGTCCACCGGGCTTCTATTGTCCAGAAGGAACAAGTGACCCTATGCCTTGTCAGCCAGGCACCTTTAACCCTCTGGAGGGCCAGGATGCTCTGACAGACTGCAGGCCTTGCTACCCGGGCAAATCATGCACACAAGTTGCACTGAAGTTTCCTGATGTGGATTGTATGCCAGGGTTAGTGTCTTTTGTATTTGAGAATAAAAAAACAATCTAAGCTGGTATTTTTGGGCAGGTACTTGATTTAAAGGTCTGGTCAGGCTGGGGGCTTTGATAAGAGCTGGTTGAAAGCTGTTCAGCAGGATCTTTTTTTTCTAGCCAAAATATCTGTGTGTTTTTTTTTTTTCAGGTTTGTGTGTCCACCAGGTTCTACCCGACCAAACGACCCATCCAGTGCTTGCCCCCCCGGTACCCTTAGTAACCGTACAGACCTCACTGACCTCTCCCAGTGCCAGCAGTGTCCTGCACGTTATGCCTGTCTGAGAGGTGCATTCAGAGCTGGATTTCATGTACTTTATACATTTACAAGTTTTATTTACCTTTATTTTTAACTATTTAACAACTTTCGCCTTTACAGGCACGGGTGGTGTCCAGAGGCCTCCGCTCTTTTGCTTTCCTGGGCATTACTGTCCTGTAGGCACTATGTTCCCCACTCAGCACAAGTGTCCCGCTGGTACCTGGAATGATCAAAGTGGACTGGAGTCGGAGCACGAGTGTCGGCCATGCCCAAAAGGCTGGTACTGTTTAGCGGGAGTGGGCAGTCCATCTGGAAAATGCAACTCTGGGCACTACTGCCCTGAAGGTATTAAAGCTTTGTGAAATATCTGAATGCTCTTCCACTTTGAAGAAAAACATTCATCTTAAGTTTGGCCTACAGGAACATCTGAACAGTGTAACATTAATGTATTTGATTAATTCCAAAGCCATTAAAAGAACCATTACATTTGAAATTATTCAAATATTTTTGGAGATATCTTATGGAATTTCTGAGCAGACCGAATTCTTTTGTTTCGTCTTAATTTTTTTTTTTTTCATGATATGCATTTCATTTTATTTTGTGATGTGAGAGGGCAATAAGCATGGCATTAAAAAAATAAAGTTAATAAAGTTAAAGGGCAATAAAATATTTAGTAGAACTTTAGCCAAAATATTTAAAATAATATTATTATTATTACGTTATTACGGATGTGTATATATATATATAGTACACAAACATTTATAATGAAGTATTTAAAATATACTTTATACTGTATATATGTGTGTGTGTGTTTATAAGATAAGCATTAAACACATAAAGCACTAAAAACATTTTCTTACCTATGAAAATGTTTTAAACGATATGAAATGCATGATGAAAATGTGTGTAAAGTATCACAAAAAAAACTACTTGAATAATTCTGTTTATACAGTACATTAACTTATTTTTGCACAAGGACTTGTCACCCTTGGGTCACATGACCATAAACAATTAAATTACTTCCTTGAAGTGACCATCGCATGTTTTCTTCTCTAACGGACTTGTGGAAGGGCCCTTCGTTAAGGGATAAAGTTGTTAAATTTCATTTGGGACGCCCCTGCAAATTGTGTCCCCTTCACTAAATTGCCTTTATGGGTGCAAAATCAGAATTTGTAATTCACCCATACTGTATGTATCCTTACAGGTACGTTATATGGCTCACAGCACCCTTGCCCTCGAGGCACCTACAGCACAGAGATAGGTAATGGTGGAAAAGAGGATTGTCTGGTCTGTCCAGAAGGCTATTACTGTAAGGAGGGTACATCCAAACCCACTTCCTGTCCACCGTGAGTAACAGTCCCATTTGGCTGAAATAAAGCTGGGTAAGACTTCAGTGGATTTGACTTTTCCTGTGTGTCCAGGGGAACTTTTCGTCAGATAAAAGGGGGACGGAGAGCAGAAGATTGTTCTGTGTGTCCTGCCGGCTACTTCTGTCCACATCCGGCCACAGTCAGTCCAAAAGTTTGTGGAACAGGAAGTTATTCTGTAAGCCGGACAGCTCATTGTCATCATCTGTTTTACTGAAAAAAAATAATTGGATTCATTTAATTTATCCATCTCCCTGTCTTCTGGTTCTCTGTATTGCTCTTTTTCCTTAGGATGAGGGATCAGAGGAGTGTCTGCCATGTTTACCGGGTCACTACTGCAGCGATGAGACCACCAGTGAGGAAGCCATGCTCAGAGTAATGGTCTGCCCTCCAGGTTTCCTCTGCTCACAAGGCATGGATCGAGAACCCCAGCGCTCAGCGGTATTCTGCCCAATCGGCTTTTATTGTCCCGGTGGAAGTGTTGTAAGTATCATTTCAAGGTTCAGAAACATTACAACCATCGTCGATCATCATGTCAGATGATAAATGGAACGAAACATAGCAATTATTTTCTTTTCTATTATTTACGTCCAAATCAGGATCCTAATCCTGTTCCGTGCCCCAAAGGGACCTACAGTCGACAGCCAGGTCTACGTGACCCTTCAGACTGCACAAAGTGTCCGGAGGGAAAATACTGCTACACAGAGAATTCCCAGGAAGATCCCATTATTGAACCAGTATGGCTCCCTTGTAGTTTTTGTATAAACCATTGAAACCTGTTAGTTGACTATAAAGTCTATTAGTGGGATAATTGCATGATGGCCTGGTCTCACAGACAGGGCTAAGATTGAACCAGGATCAGGCCGTAGTTAAATTAATGTTTAAAATGTTTAATATACACCTTTAACGTGTATATTATTCCTATCAGACAGGAAATTGTCCTAATGGCTACTTCTGTCCACTTGGTACCGGACACCCAAACTCGTTTCCATGTCAGACGGGCTTCTTCAGGAATGACTCGTATGGCCATGGAGGAGAAGCTTGTGTGGAATGTCCTCCTGGTCACTACTGTCCTACTCTGGCCACACACTATCCTACAGTCTGTCCACAGGTAAATGTAAAGGTTGGCATGGTATAACATTTTTACTTTACTGTATAATAGATTTTTTTTCTTCTGAAATAAATAAATAATGAATAAAAAAATAAATAGACCAAAAGTGACAGTAAATATATTTATCATGTGCAATAAATTATTTTAGGTGCATGTGTGTCACTTTTTCACTCTACTAAAGCATAAAAATACCATAATATGTTTGCATATATTGAGGAAAAATGCCCGTTTCTCTGAAAGGGCATGTTTCACATACCCGTTTCTCTGAAAAACACTTCTACAGCTAGTTATTTTACTGTGAAACATGTGTGTGTTCAAACTGGCAACCCTTGTGAGCCCGGTCCAGTCTGAGGAGAAGGTAGCAAGAGAAATGACAATCTCCGATATTTTGAATTGGACTGCAGTACCTATTTCGATACATTACTTCATTCTTACAGACTGCTGTTCTTTTTATTAAAAATATGACATTTTTATTCTATAAAAAATCCTGAAAAAAACCTGGTTTCCACAAAATTATTAAGCAGTACAACTGTTTTGAACATTTATAATATAAGTAATGTTTCTTGAGCACCAAATTAGCATATTAGACTGATTTCTAAAGGATCATGTGACACTGAAGACTGGAGTAATGATGCTGAAAATATAGCTTGAATGTATCTAAAGTGCATTTTCTTTGCTTTAATATTCAGGGCTTCTACTGTACTGAGGGGAGCTCAGTCCCAGAGCCATGCGAAGAGGGCACGTATGGATCCCGGCCAGCCCTGAGTAAAGCATCACAGTGCACCCCATGTAGTGGAGGGAAATACTGCACAGGACTGGGCAAATCTGAGCCCACGGGGGACTGTGAAGGGGGTTTCTATTGTAGACAGGGATCTAGAAGTCCTGTAAGATAATTAAAAAAACCTTTCATTTTATTTTAATTTGCTTTTGATTATTTTAATAATCAAAGTTTCTTTTTTTGCCTTGACAGGTTCCTCCTGATGGCCAAAATGGGGGTGTGTGTCCTGCTGGAAGTTTCTGCCCACCGAGCTCAGTTCACCCACAGCCGTGCCCTTCGGGAACATACAGTAACAGCACCGGTCTCCAACATGCAGAGCAGTGCGTCCGCTGTCCTCCAGGGTATGACTGCAAAACTGTGCACGTTGTAAATAAACATTCAATTCTCTTTCTTAAAGGGATAGTTCAGCCAAAAATCAATTTCTGTCACTATTTACTTTCTCAATTCGTTCCAAACCCGAATGCCTTTCTTTCCTGTGATACACAAAACAAGAGATTTTGAAGAACGTTGGGAACCGAACAACACGGCACCTCATTGTGACATTTCTCAAAATATCTTCTTTTATGCTTTTTTTGGTGGATTATCCCTTGAAACTATCTTCTTAAATCTTGAATTCCAGTTCTTATGGATTTTTTGTTGCTCTCTCAGTTATTATTGTTTAGGAACAAACTCTACATCCCCTTCTGGTCCGTGTTCTGCGGGGTATTATTGCAGTGGAGGTTCAGCCACACCAGTCCAACATGAAGCTGAGGAGGGACACTACTCTTTGGAAGGAGCTGTGAGGGCTGAACCGTGCCCAATGGGAACTTTCCAACCAGTAAGCCATGGCGATAGAGAATTTACCCCAAGTAACATTTTAATGTAATTGAGTTTTACTTATTTTCCATCAGGGAAGAGGCTACAACTCTTGCATTGAGTGCCAACCTGGAAGACTTTGCAACAGGACAGGCCTATCCCAGCAGCCCCTGTGCCCACCTGGACACTTCTGCCCTGCTGGCTCCTTAATTGCTCACCTATGCCCTCCTGTGAGTATGAAGCTTCTTATTCCATCTAATATATAATAATGTATAATCAAAGTTGTTATAAGATTTTATAATGCTTTTGAAAGTCTTTTATGCTCACCAAGGCTACATTTATTTGATTAAAATACACTAATGTTGTGAAATATTATTACAATGTGAAATAACTGTTTTCTGTTTTAATAAATTTTAATTGTAATGTGATGGATTATTCCTTTTTTTTTTCATTATATGAAGGGTACATACACTGCTAGTTCGGGAGCGGAGGATCTGCAGCACTGCGGCCCATGTGATGCTGGTCAGTACTGCCACTCTCCTGGACTAACTGCTCCTCAAGGACCTTGTGAGCCTGGTTTTTACTGCACTGGTGGATCCCACATTGCCACCCCGGTAACAATATTCTGTCTCTCACACGTTAATCAGAGGGATTCATATCGAGCTCAATGATCCAATTTGTTTTTTTTTTCTCTTACAGATTAGCTCCAGGTATGGTGACATATGCCCCATGGGTTATTACTGTCCAGCAGGCACCAGACACCCTCATGAGTACCCCTGTCCTCCTGGAACCTGGAGTAATGCATTGGGGTCCCAGTCTGTGTCTTCCTGTTGGCTCTGCCCCTCTGGATTCTTCTGCAACAGTTCTGGCCTCATTCAGCCCACCGGAGTATGTGCTCCAGGTACAAAATCATAATCAATCTCATATCATGAGATCTCTCCATATTATTGACTTTTGTTTTTAAAACTGAGTTCTTCACTGTTCTGTCATATAGGGTTTTACTGTGCAGGTGGTGCTAAAACAGCCATGCCTGACGATGGGGCAACAGGAAACAGGTGTCCGGCACGGTATTACTGTCCACAGGGTTGTACATCGCCTCTACACTGCCCTGATGGAACACATTCAAATACCACAGGTATATATTTACTTTACATACTTGAAAGGTATTTTAGTATAATTTGCGAAAGTTTGAATTCCAATTAACATATTATGCATTATATGTAGTATAACAGAAGATTGGGATTAATTAATGCGTTTTAAAATCATAGTACATTAAAAGTTGTGTCAAAGAGCTTTGATTTTTGAGGTTTGCATATATCCATGCATGCTTTTGAGTTAATACTTTCCAGAATTACTTGAGTTCAATAATTGGTTCCTTTCTTATTTGGTGGGGGTATAATCAATTTCATGAAATTATAGTACAAAAAATATATGCTGCGTCCCAATTCACCTACTTATACTTAAAGTATGTACTGATTTTGTGAAGAAAAAGGACATACTGTACTTTTGAGTGTGTAGCAGTATACAGGCAAGCTTTGGTCCCAGTCTGTCGCTTGGTTACATGCATTCTGTCACAGTTTAAACTGCCCTGTCAACCATCTTGTCACAGTTAAAATCCTCCAAATTCAAATTAATTGAATTTCCTACCGTATCGGAGAGAAATGTAGTAACATGTTGATCTCCCAGTCGTGGGTGTATCATGAGGACAACTCCTAATGTGATTGCATAATGATACATCTACAAGATAATGGAAAAAAAAGTTATCTTTATAAAAGTTCAGTGTTGTTACAGGTGAAATAAAAAGTAGACCATCTGGGTATCTTATTTCAACTACGATCTGGGATGAGCTCATTTTACTTTCGAATACTAATTAGGAAGGATGGTATGCAAATTGGGATGCAGTTATAGTATGTTATTTACCAGTGCAGTTTATACTTCCTCACGATGTAATTTGCAATCTGATGGTGTATCAAGAATGCAAGATTAGGATTACTGTGCCTCAAACCATAGTACTTTGAAAAAGGGATGAGTTTTGATATTTGAAGAATGCATCCAAGCATGCTTTTTTGCTCTTTGTCACAATTTTATGATGTATCCAAAAATCTTTAAATTATATACTTTACATCACCAGTGCAGTACATACTTTTCATCTTTTCTGTTCTTTGCCTTCAACTGGTCCCTGCCAGCTCATACACATGTCAACTCAAAGCATAATAAAGTAAGTTGTGATCATTATATTGTTAATGTGTGTGAACGCAGGTGCTGCCGAATGCAGTGACTGTCCCACTGGATGGCTGTGTCTGGAGGGGGAGGAGCTCCAGTTGTGTCCAGAAGGACATTACTGTCTGGGGGGCACAGTGGAGGACATCCTCCCTTGCCCTCCAGGCACATACAGCCCTAAAGCAGGACAAAGCCAAGTAGAGCAGTGTTTACTGTGCTCAGCTGGTGAGAGCAGTGCCCCTGCTTTACTTACACCTTTGGCAGTTTTAATAGCATTGGTGTAGTATTATGTTCATCATACACACCTATCATTTTAAGGAATGTACTGTGAAGATTGGGGACTAGTTGAACCTACTGGTCCCTGCCAGGCTGGGTATTTTTGCCTCACAGGTATGTCCAGTTATATCGACGTCTTGCTTTTTAATAATTAGCGACCTCATTCTGTTGATTTGAATCATAGCATCTAAGCAGTTGTGGTTCTGGTTCTCTTGAATTTTGCAGGCATAAACTTCAAGAATCCTGATTCAAATATTAGCACAGGGGTGGGTGGGCCGTGTCCTGTGGGTCATTACTGTCCTGAGGGCACCAGCCTTCCTTTACCCTGCCCACTCGGCACCTTTTCAAACAGGTACCGTATTACAGGGGCAAATGATCATACCATACCAATAAGATGAATGAACATAAACAAATTCTTTTTTTGTTTTTATAGTCTTTATGCCACTAAGAAATCGGGGTGTACTGCGTGTCCTGCTGGGCAGTTTTGCGGTTCGGTGGGCTTGAGTAGACCATCTGGACCCTGCCGAGAGGGGTTCTACTGCCCTGCCGCGGCATCATCATCCACTGGTGCGACCATCCAACCATTTTTGTTAATTTGATAGCGTCATTAGCTCATTGTCTGTTTGTATTCTACTATTGACTGTGGTGTTATGGTTGGTACAGGTTCTGATTCTGAAGGTGGTCTCTGTCCTCAAGCACACTTCTGCCCTACTGGCAGTGCCGTGCCTGTTCCCTGCCCTGCGGGCACTTATACCAACCTGACAGGACAGATTAAGTGCAGTCCCTGCCACGCTGGATACTATTGCCCAGAGAGTACAAGCAAATATACTCTGTACCCCTGCCCTCCTGGATTCTACTGCCCTGATGGTAAGAGACAGAATCATATGCTTACAATCTAAATAAATATATAAATAAATTAGATACCTTAATTGTTAACAATAAATATTCAATTTCTTCTTAATATTGTTAATTTATTTATATTTAACACTTAGTAATTTATAACACTGTTAAATTCCATTTGCAAATTTATAATTTTTATTTTCTAATTTAAATTTTTAGCCATCTAATTTTTCATTATGTACATAATAATGTTGTGATACCCTTTTTAAAAATGTTTTATTTTCAATTTATTTAGACAAAATATATATATATATATATATATATATATATATATATAACTAATATTAATTCATCTTAATATTAAGATTTAATGTCATTGTAATTTCATATGTGTATTTCATATTATCATATGTGTATTATGTCTTGTGGCACTGTCAGAGTTTTTTCTATTCTTAAAACAATTGAAAAAAACAACAACAACTCTGACTACTTCTCTAGACAAATGCACTTTTTATTAGAGAAACCTCAGTATCATGCAGTGCTGGTCTTTGTTTACAGGAACAAAACATGCCACCCAGTTCCCGTGCCCACGAGGGTATTACAATCCCGAGCCAATGACCCACAGCCTGGACAGCTGCTTACCCTGTCCTCCAGGCCACTACTGTGAGAAAGAGCGCCTGTCCGCTGTGTCTGGGAAGTGTAAAGCTGGTTAGTCCATCACCTGAATGAGATTATTTTTTACTGAGTATTGAGCTCAACCAATGAGTACTTCTTCTTCAAACAGGATGGTTCTGTGTATCTGCTGCCTGGAACGCTCAGCCCTTTGACCTGGACAACTACACTAACGCTAACTGCCTATGCCCTGCATCCTCCACTGGGGGCAGATGCCAGGAGGGGTTTTACTGTCCATCAGGGACCTCTGAGCCTCAACCTTGCCCTCCAGGAGCTTTCTGCAATGCAACTGGTGCGTAATCACCAGATACAAAGCAATGAATTCCCTGTGTGCTTTTTGCAAAACAGTTTGCTTATAACCTGACCTTCTGAAACAGGTCTAGCCCTGCCGAGTGGGCCGTGCTCTCCGGGGTATTACTGCACGAGAGAAGCCACTTCCTCCAGGCCTATAGATGGCATTACAGGCAACATCTGCCCTCCAGGGACTTACTGTGGTAAGAATTGGGTGATTCAGATGGATGGATTTATGTCACTTTCCAGCAAACCAGCCTTTCCAGAAAACATTTTAGCTACGAATATCTATCGTTTTCCCCAGACGAGGGCTCCAGTGCACCACAGCCATGTCCAGCGGGGACTTTCTCCTCAGCTGCGGGCCTTGTAAGCAAGGACAAGTGTCAGGCCTGTAGAGCAGGATACTACTGTGCTACCGTGGGCCTTCAGGCTCCTACTGCCCCCTGCAGGGAGGGTGAGAACACCTATCATTGCCCTAAACTTAGACTAGTAAAGTGCAGTTTATACAATTTCTACATCATCTTGTCCTTGTCCTTATTCGGTAGGTTACTGGTGCCCTCCTGGTCAGACAGATGACCAAGCTCTGCCATGTCTGGTCGGTCATTACTGTCCCCCAGGAAGCTCTGTCCCAATTTTTTGTCCCACAGGGACATATCAGGACAAGCAGAAGCAGGCGAACTGTACAATCTGTGAATCAGGCAAGCTGCAGTTATCCAAAGCAAACTGTGACACACTCCCACATTTCTATTTCTGAAATTCACACTGAAGCTTGTATCCTTTTTTTTATTTTTCTCCTACACCAGGTTTTTATTGCGATGCGTCATTTGGGGCTGTAAATATGTCTGTCCTCCAGCCTTGTCCAAAGGGACATTACTGTCCTGAAGGAACTGGTATTGCCAAACAATTTCCATGCCCTGTCGGCACTTATAACCCCCATGAGCTCATGGACAGTCAAAGTGACTGTCTGTTGTGTCCGTCAGGACACTACTGTCCAGATGTTGGACTTGAAGAACCTACAGGTGAGACTTCAGTAAAAAAAGCTTTTCTGTAAAAACTCTGAAACAAATGCCCCATATTCTTGCCTTACAAGCCCTGTGTTCAAATGCTTATTTATAGGACTGTGTTTGGCTGGTTTCTGGTGCAGAGAGGGCTCCTATTCACCCAGTCCTATGGATGGTTCTACAGGGGCCCCATGCCCAGCTGGTCACTACTGCCCTAAAGGTGATAAAATAAAACACTACAAACTAAAATTAATTATATTAAATTCTACAAGTAAATTCTACACCATGTCCGTGTTGATAGCATAGTGGTTAGTATACTGACATGTGACGTAACTGTGTTTGAATCTAACTCAAGGTCCTGTGCTGATCTCATTTCTCTCTCTCCACCCAAAAGCTTTCCTGTTAATCTTCACTATCCTGTCCGCAAAAAAGCACTAAATGTTACAACAAATCTACAGTATTAGTAAAGTAATAAAAGTATAAAGTCATTTACATGATATTTTGTACACAATAGTATTTGCTGTTTAGATAATTCTGTTCAATTAAATACTTTTGAACATGTTACACTGGAATTATATTTGAACTTATGCTACACTACTGATGTGATTTCATTCATATAAAAGTATTTTAAAGGTCTCCCTGTGTTACTATAGGCACTGCCAGTCCTATGCCCTGTCTGGTGGGAACATGGTCTAATAGTACAGGACTAAGTAGTGCTGAGGAGTGTCTGTCATGCCCTGGAGGGTTTTACTGTGCCTCTACCGGTCTGAAAGAACCCAGTGGACTCTGCTCAGAAGGGTATGTGCAAAACAATATGCGCAGTACAATTGCAACACAGATGCCCAGTTTAACCTATGGTGTCATATGTCCCCAAAAGGTTTTACTGTGCTGAGAAAGCTGAGACTCCCACTCCCACTGATGGGGTCTCTGGCCACATCTGTCCAGTGGGTCACTACTGTCCTCCAGGAACCACTCACCCTGTTCCATGTGATCCTGGTACTTTTGTAACCATCTCTCAAGCCTCCCAGTGCTGGCCCTGCACAGCTGGCTGGTACTGTGTGGATGGAGCCCGGCTGCTGTGCCCAGCTGGTTGGTGCTTTGGTCTCTCGTTGGCTATGTTTGGAATGGAGTACTAGTGTACTGCTTACTGGATGCTGCACAGTATATACTGCCTACAGTTTAACAAAAGTACGTGAAACAGTGTGCATTATGCAACTGTTCATGGTTTAAACAGTAGTGTGCTACATTTCCGTCCTCATCACATTGCTTAATTCTTTGCGAGGCATCCAGTTGTCAATTTGTAAATAATAATTGTCATTGTGCATTAATGTTTCATGTTAAAATAACGATTAATATAAATCTGTCTCTCTTTACAAAGCTTCTATTTCGTTCAGTTCCAGTTCTGCTTTTATACAACATATTTACTATATTATACATGATATGGTTATAATAGTATGGTAGTATGCTATTCCGAACATATCTATTTTATGTTGCTGCTAGAATAGTAGTGAAAGTTGTGTCAATAGGTTACTACTTTACCTAAGTATATGCAATAGCCTCAATTAAATGATATACTTCTTAAGTCTAAGTCCAAGAAACTCAATTAATTTGTAAACAGCACCACTCAGTGGAGAGAGACAATACACAAACAAGCTGACTGATTTCATCCAAATCCAGCAATCATATTTAAGCTGTTATCTTATGTCTGCCTGTAGGTTTCTATTGTCCTGAAGGCACGGGGTATGACTTGAGGCCTTGTCCAGCAGGGACATACAGTCCTGACTCTGGTTTGAGTTCCCTCTCTGAGTGTAGGGAATGTGATGGAGGACACTACTGCCCTCTTCTGAACTCCACCTCTGTCACAGGAGAATGCTCGGAGGGATATTACTGCGTGCGTGGGAACATCTCACCTCGACCTCAAACGCAGTCTGCAGGTAGCTGCGTTTACATCCACAGATTTGGAGAATTTTGGATCAAATTACATAATAAATTCTGAATAAAAGATTTGACTAGAATACAGGTATTTTTTAAAATAGTTAAATATAGAAAAATGAAGGTCTGCAAACAGTTTTTAAAAAAGCAACATTATATTGTTTTTGCCTTACCTGAGTACTTAATAAATATATATAAAATAGAATTTAATAATTTTATTTTTTCAAGGAGCAGGAGGACCTTGTCCTGTGGGTCACTTTTGTCCACAAGGCACCACTCAACCTCAGCCTTGTCCAGAGGGCACTTACAGTAACAAAACCAAACTGATCAAAGTGGTAAGAGGAATTTCTCTGTTGATAACAGCATGAGACCACACATGTCCCATTGTCCTGTTACATCTGTAAGGACCGTGGATACCCTTATCTTATAGGAAGAGTGTTTGCCATGTTCTGCTGGTCATTATTGTGACATATCTGGGCTGACTTCACCCAGCGGAGAATGCTGGGAAGGTTTTTACTGCAAACAGGGAGCCGTACTCCCCAACAGCCCAATCAACGATCACAGAGGAGGACCGTGTCCGACAGGTAAATGACAGATCTCCAATTCAGGGCAGATTAAAAACGCCCACCTTCCCCTCACACCGGCCCACCTCATCCCGTTTTCTGCTCCTGCGCAGGTTATTTTTGCTCTAGAGGCTCCAGTGCTCCTCAAATCTGTCCAGAAGGATCCATCAGCAGTAGAGAGCGACAGGACAGCTGTAGCCTGTGTCCCCAGGGGTAGATACACTTATACATATACAAAAATGGTTAACATTTAAAGATGAAGTGTATCTGGGTGTTTTTTATGTTAAATTACTTTCTACTATCCCTGTGTCGAGCCATCAGCCCACATTATTTCAGTGTAAATGATCACTTTTCACTGTGGAATTCTTGGTGAAAACTATGTCATTACCCATGATGCAAAAAAACAGTCATGGTTGTATCTTTGTCCATTGTTTTTATTTCAGCTGTGTTATTCACAATGCTTCATGGGATTGTAGTTCTTTCCCTCATTTAACCCATTAGGTGCATAGTCTTGTACCTTTGTCTTTTTTTCTGTTTTTTAAATACTTTTATGCCTTAAAGGGATAGTTCACCCAAAAATGAAAATTCTGTCAGTATTTACTCACCCTCATGTTGTTCCAACCCCGTAAGACCTTCGTTCATCTTCGGAACACGAATTAAGATGTTTTTTGGCCAATAGTGAGCCTACGTGTGACGTAGCTATACGCTATCACACTATCACACTACGTTAACTGACTAGAGGCTCAGAGAAGGAAGTGAATAGTTGAAATAAAGTCGTTATTTTTGTTGTTTTTTGCGCACAAAGAGTATTCTCGTCGCTTGATAAAGTTAAGATTGAGCCACTGAAGTCACTTGGACTATTTTAAGGATGTCTTTAATAACTTTTCGAGGCCGGCAAGTTTCAATTCCTCAAGAAGCCTATGGACTAGTATGCAGGAGTGATCCAGCTCTCAGATTTCATCAAAAACTTCTTAATTCGTATTCCGAAGATGAACGAAGGTCTTACGGGGTTGGAACAACATGAGGGTGAGTAAATACTGACAGAATTTTCATTTTTGGGTGAACTATCCCTTTAAATCTAAGTTTGTTATGTTGTGAATGACCTTGTAGCTGGTTGATCTGGTTCATGGCTTATAACTCTTTAATGAAGACATTTTTAAAATCCCTATGAATCAAGGCCACTGGAAAAGCAAAGTTGCACTGTTGTGAGTGAGCCGGGGCTATTTGTTTGATCACCCAATAGCAGACAGTGGAGTGTTCACGAAGCCTGCCATTAATTTTGCATTCTGTTTGGTGGAGCTAGTGCCGCAAAAATGGCATACTTTACAATCAAGTCATTCATTGTAAAGTAAATATCTCTTTTCACTTACAGTTACTACTGTCCTTCCAATGGTTCCTCTTCTGAAGGCATTGAATGCCCAGTAGGCCATTATTGCCCTACGGGCACCCATCTACAAAATCAGCACCCCTGTCCAGCAGGGACTATTAACCCACATACAAGGATGACCAGCCGTGAAGACTGTTTTCCCTGCCCTCCAGGTAATATTTCTACAAGAGACTGCTCTCCTATTGAGTCATTCCTCAGAGTTACACATCTCTTATTCTCAGAGGGTCACGCTGTCCTATTTCTTCACAACATTTGCGTAATATCATTTTCCGTTTCAGCATTTCCCTTGTGTTTCTTTCAGCATCTGTCAAATCTCAGCTGTGAAATTTAATACAAACTTTCCACCCGGCAGGTTTCTTCTGCAAGTCTCCTGGACAGAGTGCTGTGTCTGGACCGTGTGCGGCTGGACATTTTTGTCTCTCAGGAGCTGTGTCCCCCACACCCGTGGATGGAGGGACAGGTGATAAATGTCCTCAAGGACACTACTGTCCCATAGGGTCCTCATTCCCTGAGCCTTGTCCACCAGGCCGCTATAGCAACAGCAGCCAGAACACTAAGCTGTCTGACTGTCTCCCCTGCCCTCCAGGTCAGTGCTCCTCTTTTGGAGACTTCTTTTTAGATCACTTCGTTTCTACTGATTTGTGGACATTTTCTTTGTAGGATCTGCTTGTTCCAGTAGGGGTCTCTCCTCCCCTTCTCATGTGTGCCAGATAGGCTACTACTGCCCACATGGTCAAAATTCCAGCCAGCCTGCCGACTACATCTGCTCACCTGGACATATGTGTCCAGCTGGCACACCTAACCAGATCCCCTGCCCACTTGGGACTTTCCAGAGCCTCCTGGGGCAGGTCAGTTGAGACAGAGTCAGGACTGTTTAACATAAAAAGGTTTTTCTCTTTAGCATTACCATTAGTGTTGTGATTAAGATAAAGTAAATCTAAGTTGAAAAAGTAAAATTACTACAACTAAAACTAAATTGAAATTAAATTAAAGCTAAAAAGAAATGACAAAATCATATAACTAAACTAAAAAAAATAAAAATAAAAGCTAACTCAAACTATTAATAAACACGATAATAGTATTTAAATAATACTAAAGCAAAACTGATTTCCAACACATCTTAAATGATGTATTGTGTTTAACAGCATTTTATAGTGGAAATTATGTTTATGTAAAATTAAAATGAGCAATGTTTGAGTAAAATGATAGACTGCTTATTTATATAGTGCTGGTCAGAATTATTTCCCCCTTTTTGGTAAATATGATCAAAGCTGGCTGTAAAAAATAAATCTGCATTGTGTATCCTTTTGATATTTTATTTTTAAAAAATGCAAAATTCTAACCTTTTATTGAAGTAAACGAATTGTAAGTGGGATGAAAATCACATTATGAAATAATAAATATTTTCTCCAAAACACATTGGGAACAGTTATTTGCCCCTTTTATTAAATATTTTTTTGCAACCTCCTTTTGCCAAGATAACAGCTTTGAGTATTCTCATATAATGCTTGATGAGTTTAAAGAACACCTGACAAGAGATCAGTGACCATTCCTTCATACAGAATCTCTCCAGATCCTTCAGAATCCCAGCTTCCTTTCTTCAGTTCAGCCCACTCATTTTCCATAGGGTTCAGGTCAGGGACTGGGATGGGCATTGGAGATGCTTGGTTTTTTACTCAGTGACCCATTTTTGTTTTGATATTGATGTTTATTTTTGGATCACTGTCCTGTTGGAAGATCCAAACATGGCCCAAGCTTTTAAATGTGATCCTAATATAACAAAAATAAAAAATTAAAGCTTGAACAAATATACTTTATCTACTTCACATCCATAGGCAGAATGTTTTGTGTGTCCGGCTGGATATTTTTGTGCTGGTTCAGACACATTAACAGAAGGAACCTCTATACCTGTGCCATGTCCAAGGGGATATTATTGCCCTGCAGGTAATGACACAATTACTCTGAGTACATGATGACGACACTTGAACCCTGTTTTACTCTATACTTTGTATTTTAAAACAGGCTCAGAGACCGGAGTGAGCTTCCCTTGCCCTGTGGGCACTTTTAATGGCCAGTTAGGCCTGTCCAGGAAGGATCAGTGTGTCCCCTGCCCCCCTGGTAAATACTGCAGCTCGTCTGGCCTGGAGACCCCTACGGGCAACTGTTCTCCAGGGTGAGTTTATTCCACTCAAATGTCCCGTTGAATAATACAGGCCTGTTTTCTTATGCTAATGTCTTGGATTTCGCAGTTATGTTTGCAACCTGGGTGCCTCGCTCTCAGAGCCAGTTGGAGATTCCACGGGAGGAAGATGCGCAGCTGGTTTCTATTGCCCACCGGGTGCCAGCCATATGGAGCCCTGTCCTTTGGGCACATTTGGCTCATTAGAAGGTCTTATTCTAGCATATGTAGCATGCTTGCACTGTTCAATATGGATGAATGGAACTAACTTTGTGGGTGTTTGAATAGGAGCAGCATCTGTAGTGGTGTGTCAGTTGTGCACACCAGGACATTACTGTGCAGAACCAGGGCTGAGTTCACCCTCTGGGCCCTGTAGTCCTGGATACTATTGTATTCAAGGATCACACACCCCTACGCCTCAGTACTACAACAACACAGGTCATTTTCTTCACTTACCACAGTGTTTGATCATGGTAATGAGTCTAAGCATTGCAACGGTAATTAGCTGAATTTGTTTCAGATGGTGAAGATCCTGGGGCTTGTACAGCGGAGGATGTTCGTTCTCAGATTCAGTTCATTGGGGATCTCTGTCCTGTGGGGCACTACTGCCCGATTGGCAGCGCACGACCAGAAGCCTGCCCAGCAGGTAGAGTTTGAACTGAATATGAAAATTCTGACATCATTAACTGATTTTCTCTTTCTGTGGGACAAAAAGGAGACGTTTAACATAATGTTTACGCTGCTCTTTTTCAAACAATACTGTAAAGGATATAGTGACGAGGAGTTTTCAGGATTTTCTGAGAGAATTACCTTGATTTTGGTCTGTTCCTCACACAATGCTATCATATAGTCTCAGAGGACTTGGAATATAACTCACACACAATGCTTTTTTTGTCCTTTTTGGAACTTTTTGGCTGCTGACCACAATATGCTTTCATATTCTATTGTTCAATTTAATGCATCCTTTCTAAGTAAAAGTATTGATTTACTTGATCAAAAGTAACAGTTAAGAGATTTATGATGTTGAAAAAGATTTCTATTTCTGTTTCAAGCTTTCTATTCATCAAAGAATCCTAAAAAAAATAATTCAAGGTTTCGACAAAAATATGCAATCGTTTCAACATTGCCATTTATAAGAAATGCACCAAATTAGCATATTAGAAAAACTTATGGAGGATCACGTGACACTGAAGAATAAAATAATGGCTGCTGAAAATTCAGCTTTGATATGACAGAAATAAATAATATTTAAAAAAAATATTGCAATAAAAACAGTTATTTCCAATTGTAAAATATTTCACAATATTTCTGTTTTTTTTATTAGATATCTGATCAAATAAATACAGCCTTGGGGAGCACTTATTTCAAAAACATAAAAAACATTTCACGCCAGTAGTGTAATTCAAAACTTCTCCTTTTGTTTCCACTGAAAAATGAGCAATGGACTATGTAGCAAATATTGTAATGTTTCTAAGAAATGTTACTATGTCACCTCCAGTTTGATTTACAGAAGAATAATCAACATCCAACTTGACAGTATTTTGTTAGTATCTTTCTAATTGCGTTTAATCAAATGATCTCTGATTGTTCTATATTGTAGGTTCATTCCTGGGCCAGCGTGGTGGTGTGTCTGAGACAGAGTGTCATCCATGTACCCCTGGATTCTACTGTCCAGACTGGGGTCAGAGCTCTGCAGAGCTCCGCTGTCCTGAGGGCAGCTTCTGTCCGACAGGTTCTGTAACAGGACATCAACCTGGTAGGAAGCAACACTGACGAAGCAGAAATCCATATGTCCTCTAGGCATCAGTTAAACTGGGCTACTGGATATACAGAGAGCCGAGCAGGTTTAATAAATAAAGAGAGACAGCGTCTGCTTCCTCCTTCCATTTATCTTATTGACTCGCCACAGCATCTCTACAGGGTTGCCCTAGTGCTGTCTGAATTATTTAGTACCGTTGCCATAATATGTCTAGACATCGTTTATTTTTATACTGCCAGTCTTTTACCTTTATGATCTGTCTGTTCAGACCGTCAGTGTCCGTCTGGTCACGCATGTCCGTATGGCAGTGTCAAGCCTGCCATCTGTTCGCCTGGTACTTATCAGCCTCTGCCATCCCAGCCTTCCTGTCGACCCTGCCCACCAGGTAAATCTTATATGGGTGACTCTTTCTAAGCCTCTTAAGGAATGTCTGGGTCATATTTCACTCGAATATCATAAATAAAACAAATAAGTAAATGTATTTTATTAAGAAAATATTAAGCATACATATATAATTTGCCTTGACTAATCCATGTATTATTTTTAGGATTAATCCGCATGGTTTACCATACATTTCTATAGTTACTCTCTGACTATCCTGATGTTTTATGTTACTACAGGCTATTTAAATCTTAATGGTTCTAAAAAAGGGCTTAATTTTCTTCAATCTAATTTTAATAAAAAAGAAGAAATACGTTTTGAAATATGAAAATTAGTAAATAAGTAATGATTTTTTTATTTAAATATGACATGGATATTTTTGTTGTTGTTGTCAGATTCCCTGTATGTCAAGAAAAGCCGACATTTAATGATTTACATTTATTATTCTCCTTATCAATTATGATTTTTGTTACAATAATACAGATTTTTTTTCACATTACAGTAAACTATTTTTTTTAAATAAAATTTTACATCTCCTAAAAAAGATGGTCCTAAAAATAAGTTTTAAAATTTAGATTCACGCATGAAATATGACCTAGACATTTTCCTGACAGGTTTCTTGACCTTCTAGAAAAAGAAAAGGTCATATTTCTCCCCGAATTCATAAGAAAAATTGTAAAATGTACTTCACAAAGGAAATTAAGTATTGACATTATTTTCAGGACAATTGTACCTCCCAATATACATTACCATGATGTTTTTCTTTACATTCAAATCATCATTTGTATTTTTATAGAAATGTAATGTTTTTTTAATTATTCAACCAAGCGAATTGTATTATTTTTACAGTATTAAATGCTTTTTCTTCTACAAGGTTTCTACTGTATGGAGGGTTGCACCACCCCGCTTCCCTGCCCTCCGGGCACTGTGAATATGATTGAGGGGTTGCAATCACAGCTGGATTGCTCTCCATGTCCTCCTGGATTCTACTGCAACACCAGCGCACTAATCATCCCCTCTGGACCCTGCTCCGCAGGTCAGTGTCACAGAGATAACCATTACAATTTGTTCTGGTGGTGTGTCTCTTAATTTCACATCTGGTTCTCCCTCCATAAAAGGTCATTTCTGCTCATCTGGGGCCACAGAGCCTGCCCCAGTGTCTCAGATGTATGGAGATATATGTCCGGCAGGATATTACTGCCCTGAGCAGAGCAGTGCTCCGTTACCCTGTCCTGTTGGTTTTATTCTCCAGGACAAAGGGGCCACCTCCTCTAATGACTGCTCCCCTTGCCCTCCAAGAAGATATTGCACTGCACCAGGCTCCTCTCAGCCATCAGGTTGGCAGATAATAAATATTACATGGTAAACCACAAAATAATTCAGCTGAATGATGATAAGTGATGCATATGTTATTTTTGCCCTTCTGCAGGGTTTTGCGCTCCAGGTCATTATTGCGTTGGAGGTGCAGATACTGCCATACCTCATGCCACATTTTCGCAGAGGACCTGTTTTTGTGACCTCATATCTTCATCCCACCTCCAAAAGTATGATCTTTGCCTTCTGAAGCACAACATAACCTGCTCAATTCACATTCCAGGTAGGATTGAGACTAGGTGTGGTACTAAATCATTTATATGGTAACAGATGAGGCTGTTAAAACTGACTGACACTTTTTCAAGGAGATGGTGCCGGAGTCTGGGATGACCTGGATCCCAGACCTCTATTCGATATATCCGAGTCTGAGGGTTATTTAGAATTACGCCTACAAATCACAGAATCATGTACTGGTTTCAAAGGGGACCTGTGTCCTACAGGTACACAATACACACTGATATATTTGTTAATAAAAGAGTAATGTTGTTTGATTCGTTAACAAATCATTTAGACCAGTTGTGAACCCATTCATTGAAAAGTTCTGACTCAAAAGGACGATTTGTCTACAAATCAGACATCACTATTTCAAAGTATCTCAAGACTGAATTTTCTTTTTTCATGGTGAACTATCTCTTTAATGGATATTGGCCATCTCTATCTGTATAAGATCATGATGATTATGTTCTGATGGCTAAAGCTCAATGAATCATTTCTATAGGGTCTTATTGCCCAGTGGGTTCGTCTCTTCCCCAGCCCTGTGATTCGGGCTCTTACTGTAATCAGACTGGCCTGCACACTCCTGTAGGCCTCTGTTTGGCTGGATTCTTCTGCCCCACAGGATCCTCAAATCCTAGTGCTGTGCTTTGTCCTCCTGGACACTACTGTCCCCGAGGCACACCACTACCCCTGCCCTGTCCACAAAGCACAATGTGTAGTAAGTGAAGCTAGAAGCTTAATGAACATTTTCATTATTTTGCAAGATGTATCTTCAATTCAGCTTCAGCATTTACCAGCATTGCTTTTACAGTTGAATTCTACAAATCTTTATTTATCCCAAGGGAAATTTAAGGCATCCAGTAGCTTAAACAACAGATTTCCACATATATCACACATACAATATAAATAAAAAATAATAATAATGCCTTAAATTTCCCTTGGGATAAATAAAGTATGGATCAATCAATCAATCTTTCTGTATACCCATAATGCAGTTTATTTAAGAAGAATGTGTAGATGTTGTTTGATGTCCCGTCTTTATTGCCTATTAACATTTTACCTGCCATTAACCAATCAGAAAGCTTTTAAAGCACAGCGCCTATTTTTAAGTAGGACAAGTCATTTTTCTGGTTTGAACTCTTCTGGAAGCTTTATGGTTTTATTGTTTAATACTCACCAGGAACTGCTGGTGCATCCAGTGCAGAAGATTGCCTTGAATGTCCACCGGGATATTTCTGTGAGCGAAGAGGCCTAACTGAGCCCTCTGGTCTGTGCTCTGAGGGCTATTACTGCCCTGGAGGACAGAACACATCCAGACCACCTGAGTATGTGTGTGGTGCAGGCCACTTCTGTGAAAGGGTAAGCAGAAAACTTACCATATTCACTAGTGAACTGATTGATTGACAAACATTTTTTATTTGTATATTATTAAAATATAGTGTTTAGCTTTTTGCTCAATTGAACATGCATGTCTTAACAACTTTAAGCATATTTCATTACTTATTTTAACATTAATGACACCAGAATACAGGGACAAGCCTTTTTATGTATATTATTAAAATATTAATAATAATTCAAGAATAAAATGCACTTCTTAGGTCTTGTTTAGCCTGAAAAATTAATTAATATTTAATTTATAACAAGTATATACCTTTAAAAGTCAAAATTATACTGTATGGTGTACAAATTCAATACTTTTTCTTTTTTAAATATAAATTATTTAATGAAATATTAGGTTAAGTGATTATGCCTTTTTATTGGGTTACTGTAGTATTTGAAATCTTTTTCATGACTGAAATGTTACATTTTGAGCGATTCAAACTCTGTTAAAGTGTAAAAAAAAAAAGAAAAGAAAGGCATTTTAACAAAATTGAATTGGCATGAATTTAATATAATGACTTGTTAATTTAAATCCTATTTTTTTTTTATGAATTTAAATATCTTAAAATGGCAGTGCGACTTTTACAAAGCATACTCATGTTGTTCCCGCTCTAACAGGGCAGCCTCATGGAGAGGCCATGTTTCCCAGGTAGCTTTCAGCCCAGTCTCGGCCAGCATAGATGTGAACTGTGCCCTGCCTCCTTTTTCTGCCCTGAGAACGGTACAAATAAAATTTCAACAAATGAACAGATGAAATATATGCCTTTGCTTAAGGATGTGTTTCTTGTACTAGGTATGACACACCCATTCCCATGTCAGCCTGGATTTTATTGTCCAATCGGAGCATCCAGTCAACATCCATGTCCTCCAGGGAGTTATGGGAACCGGACTGGATTGGCTGAGTCTTCTGAATGCGCTCAATGTGACCCTGGGACATATTGTATAGGGTCAGGTATGACACATGAACAATGATTATTTTCCCCAGAGAGCATGCTGATCCTGCTTGGTCTTATACTGTATGTTGAGCTGATATTTGTTTGTTTGTCCAGGGGATGTGTCACCAACTGGCCCTTGCAGTGCTGGATTCTTGTGTTTTGGAAGAGCCGTCACTCCCTCCCCAAATGATAATGAGACTGGAATACCATGTCCATCTGGATCGTATTGTCCAGCTGGAAGTTTTGCTGCAATACCTTGTCCCAAGGGCACATTTAGGTACCAGTGTGACACATACAGTAATAGTACGAAACAACCTTTTACGTTATAAAATATTGTTTTTAAATCAATTTTTAAAAATGTCATTCTAATAAATAAAATAATATAAATTGTTTTACAGCAATCTGCATCAACTATCCAACATAAGTCAGTGCCAAAACTGTACACCCGGGTTTTATTGCTCAGAACCAAGCCTGACCTCAGTCAGTGGACCCTGCTTATCAGGTTTGAATACAAATCTACGACAGACATTTTTAAGCCTTCACAGGACTGCTTGTAGATTCTTATTAATATGACATGTTGTATTCTCACAGGGTTTTACTGCAGTGAGGGATCTCCGACTCCAGCTCCTCTGTCAGCCGTTTATGGCGATATTTGTCCTCCTGGGCACTATTGTGAGATTGGTAGCGCTGTGCCAACTCCCTGTCCAGTGGGCACCCAGCGCTCTGATAGCGGGGGAAAGGGCGCAGATGATTGCATGCCTTGCCCTGGAGGTACTGTAATACTCTATTTTGGAGATATACTGTCTGCTCTGTGACCTCAAGGTAATGCTCCATTGACTTTGTTGGGCTCCATTTCAGTGTAGTTGCTACACTTTTTAGAAGAGGTTAAATACAAAAGTTATTGTCATTGGTCTTTTTATATGTTGTTGTTTGATCGCAGGTCAGTTTCAGGATCAGAGGGGGCAGAGCAAGTGTAAGCCCTGTCCTCCTGGTTTCCACTGCATCAACCTCACAAACAGCTCTATGGGGGTCAGCTCTCCTTTGGCCTGTCCTGAAGGATTTTACTGTCCCAATGAGACTCAGCCTAGAAACCCAGTTCCATGTCCCAAAGGCTCATACAGTGATTCTCTAGGCCTCATTTCAGCAGGTGATATATTCTCTATTCTACTGCATTATTAAATGCATTTTTCCATTTCTATCATACTTATTTTATATATGTTTTTGTAAAATTTCAGAGCAGTGCCTGGTGTGCCCTATGGGATATTTCTGCGGTTCAGATGGTCTCTCCAAGCCCTCTGGGCCCTGTGCCCCTGGATTCCTCTGTTTTGTGCAAGCAACAGTTCCCAACCCCACTGACAACAGCACTGGCGCTATGTGTCCACCTGGGGCATACTGCCTTCTGGGAATAAGAGCAGGTTTTTATCAGTATTTTAAAGAACACCTATTATCCCCCTTTTCACAAGATGTAAAATACTAATGATTTGAAAATATTAATGTAATATTTATTTTTTTGGTTTGATAGATTAGCTTTATTTAAATAAACAAAAACTCATTTTAACAGTTTTAGTAAAAAACCTGGGTGCACTCATGCATTGCTCATGGATCTTAGTGGCATGATTTCAGATGATAAAAATTTATTGCCCATTACTGAGAAGCACTGTAACTATAATTGACATTTTTTTATTACTCAAATGTCACGTAAAGTGCAAATGAGTCAGAAAATAGCTTTGAAAAGATAACGATTTTGTGATTGGCTCATTATGGCACAATAACAACATTGCTGTGGACGAGCTGTTGAGCTCTTTTACTAAGGGTTTTTCAGTATTTACAAACCTGGACTGGCTGACAATCTTTTTAAGGGACTAGCTTTGAAGGAGCTAGCTTTCTTGCTAACACTTTATTACTAACTTTCATTAAAAAACATCATTGGTTCAATAAATTATCATGGTAATATAATTGGTCTCAAAGAAAAAAGCTACATACCCATTTTCCTAATTTTTTTAATCATCATTTAAATTTTCACATTTTTCTTTGCATCCTGATCTGGTCGAGTGCAGTGATTCTATTATTTCTATTATCTATTATTTCTTTCAAACACGTTTAAATGAAATTATTTGCTATCCTTTGTGGAACAGGATATAGTTTTACAGAATCCTGTTTGAAAACCATTACAGTACAGTTAAAGCACTGGTTTTATGCCAGAATTTGGAGTTGAATGATGCAACAATGAGTCATATGTTATTATTGTCTATTTCTGTTGTGCCGTGTAGGTGAATGTTCTGCAGGCTACTTCTGTGACTGGGGCTCCAGCAGTCCTGAGCAGAGTTTCTGTCCTGCCGGTTTCTATTGCCCCGCAGGCACACACAAGCCCCTGGCCTGCACCGCAGGCACTTTCAGCTTCGTCTTGGGCAACAGCCACAGAGAAAACTGTGAACCATGTCCATTAGGCTACTACTGTCCGGGTGCGTTAGTATTTCTATCTACAAGAAAATTCATTTAAAACCATCTCTGTGTTTTTTTATAAATCAATTACAATGGATCCTATTGCATTACAATGCAGGGGAAGCAGTATCAGAGCCTCTTCCATGTCCACTGGGACATTTCTGCCCCATGGGCACATCACTGGGCACTCAGTTTCCCTGCCCTCCAGGAACAATGCAGCCACAGTCTGGCACAGCCAGTGTGGAGGATTGCTTACCATGTCCTGCAGGTCAGACTGAAAGTACATGAAAGACTTATTAAATTTTAGGGAATGAAATTATATTTTTATTCAGCAAGGATGCATTACATAGATCAAAAGTAACAGTAAAGACAATTTTAGCGTTACAAAAGATTTTTTTTTTGTAAATTAATAATTTCAGTTTTCACATATTATGCAGCACAACTGTAACATTGATAATTAGAAATGTTTCTTGAGCACCATATAAGCATGTTAGAATGATTTCTGAAGAATGATTTTCATGTTACTCTGAAGACTGGGCTCATGGCTTTAATAAGGAATTAATTTCATTGTAAAACATATATTAACAGAAAAAAAGTTTTGAAAATTAATTGTCATTTTTAAATATTTTAATATTATTTATTATATACTGTATTTTTGCTCAAATAAGTAAAGCCCTGGTTAGCATAAGAGACATTACGTAGTAGTGCATAATATGTGGGGGGAAAGGATTAAATCCATGTAATCTGTTTATCTAGGCATGTTTTGTGCTCGCCATGGCCTTTCAGAGCCTACAGGGCACTGCCAGGATGGATATCACTGCCCTTCGGGTGCCACGAGCCCTGATGGCACAGGAAACATGGTATATATAATCGGTTCTATCTCTGAATAGAGACACTGTGTGCTTACAAAGAGTTCAGTTGATTTGAAATGTGTGATTTTCAGTTGGAATCTACAGGCAACAACATGTGCCCGCCTGGCCATTATTGCCCAGCTGGTATCAGTTCTCCTCTCCCCTGCCCCGCCGGAACATTCTCCAGCTCCCCAGGGTTGAGTGGGGCAGAGCACTGCCAGCCGTGTCCTCCCGGGTACTTCTGTGAGCAGACTGCTATGATCCATCCATCAGAAGCAACTCTCTGTGATGCTGGGTAATTATTTCTATCAATGCTTTTCAGGCGCTAAACACAGTCATCTGACAACTGTACACCCACACCCACTTGAGCTGAGCCAACCGGGTACACTCATGCGTTGCTAATGGATCTTTGTGGCATGAATTCAGATGTTGAAGATTTATTGCCCTTTACTGAGATGCACTGTAACTATAATTTATATTTTATATTATGCAAATGTTACTTAAAGTTCAAATGAGTCAGAAAATAGCTTTGAAAAGAAAACTTATTAACATGGATCCAGTTTCTATCCAGTTATAGTCAGTAATGAAAACAGATACAGTGGAGTGGCAGTGAAGTGCTTTTGTGATTGGCTGGCATTTTCTTTCTTTTGGAATATAGTTTGTGACAGCCTGATTTGTCCCCTCGCAGATATGTTTGTATGAACGGCAGTCGTAGTGCTCGACCAGTAGATGGACTACAGGGTTATATTTGTCCAAGCGGACACAGTTGCCCTATCGGAGCTCCATTGGAAGTGCCATGTAAGCCTGGCACATATAGCAGTGCTCCTGGCGCCGCCCACTGTCTCTCATGCCCTGCTGGCACTATGTGTCCTTCCCCTGGCACACAGGAGCCTTCTCCATGTCCCATGGGTGAGTCCAGCCCACTGCTGAGATTATTATGGACAATGAGTAATTAATTATGTCTTTCCATTCTGCTACAAATTAAAATCAGACCCTGCTGTTCAAATGTTTGTAGTCCGTAAGATAAATTATGTTGACTAGGGCTGCATTTATTTGAACAAAAATAGCGTAATACCTGTAATTACACAATGTTTATACACAATTTACGTATACATAAAAATGATGGCTAAGCTACATTTTCAGCATCATCACTCCAGTCTTCAGTATCATATGATCCCTCAGAAATCAGTGTAATATTGCCGGAAACCGTATTACATTTCCCTCCCAAAATTGAATAAATAGTTTTTAGCATTTACTTAGATTTACTTACATCTTTTGTAACATTATTTGTTATTTTTGATTTAATACATCCTTACTGAAAACAAAAATCCTTTGAACAGTAGTGTGCAGTATATGCTATTACTGTATGTTTGCTCACAGTCTACTGTCTTTTCTGTGTTGCATCAGGTCATTTTTGCCCTGTTGGCACTGCTGAAGCTGTACCCTGCCCTGTGGGCACACTGGGACAGGTTAGAAGGGCTCAGTCAGAAGCTGCCTGTGTGCCCTGCCCTACTGGCCTCTACTGCAGTTCACCTGGAACATCACAACCACAGGGTCTGATATCATCCCACACTTTGGCTTTGCTCAGTGACTGTATCATATGTACTAACTGTTGTTGTTGTTTTGTTTGTAGGCCAGTGCCAGCAGGGTTATTTCTGCCAAGGAGGGTCTCCAAATCCTGCACCTCTGAATACGACTGGCTACCTCCGGAATGGCCCCTGCCCACGTGGCCATTTTTGCCCTACTGGGACCAAAATGCCTCTGCCCTGCCCAGCAGGCAGCATTCGTAACCTCACCGGTGTGTACAAACCGTCACATTTATTTTAAAACAAACTATAAAACATTTAGAGACAGCATTTCTGAATGGAGCAGCATTTAGAAGCAGCATGCAATTGAATAATTTAACAGGGTGAGCGCAACAGAGCATCAAAATAAACGAGCTAGTAAAAACAATAGCCTGTGCCGCTTAAAGCAAAGGTGCACAAATATTGCAGATTCAATTTTAGTTGCTCTCATAAATACACTCGCAATACACTAGCAATAAATATGCATATAAATACACTAGCAATATACTTTTCAAACTTTACATTACTTTCAATATACTTTTAAAATTTACATTAATCTAAATGTTGCCCTTCCCATATTTTTGGAACCTTATGCACATTAATATTTTATTCACAGTGATTTGTGTTTATAATATAACTATTTATTGACCTGCCAACAGGGGGTTACTCCATAGAAAGCTGTCTTCCTTGCCCAGCAGGGTATTATTGTGCCAGCGAGGGCCTGAATGCTCCAACTGGGCCCTGTGCTGCTGGCTTTTACTGCCCCATAGACTTCTCCTCCACCACCCCACACGCCTTCCTATGCCCTAAGGTCAGTTCAGCCTCCTTCACACCTTCTATCCATTTTTAATCTGTGCCTAGCAGCCTGACTGACAGGTTTTGCTTTCTCAGGGTCATTATTGTACTTTGGGTTCACCCCTGGCCTTGCCATGCCCCACGGGACAGTACCAACCGAATCCAGGCTCGGATAACTGCATCCCCTGCCGTCCGGGCTATTACTGTGAGGAGGCAATTATTGGAGACCCCCGGCCATGCCCGCCACATTCCTACTGCCCTGCGGGTAACCCATGCTACTGTAACTCTCTGTGGTGTCATTGTTACATTTATTTTATCTCATTGTGCTTTTAATTGCAGCCACAATGGTTCCTCAGCCTTGTCCAAATGGCACATACACCCCACCTGAGGTCAGGGGTCTGCAGGAGGAGAGAGAGTGTTTGCCGTGTCCACCAGGAAAGTTCTGCAAGTACGTCTACAGAGTGTTTCATCAAGTGTTTCTTCAACTATTAGAAAATAAACTTAAAGGACGGTTTACAATCTCACACTAGTTTATTTTATGATGCGTAAAATGATGCATGATGCAATTTTTTTGGATTCTTTGATGAATAGAAAGTTCAAAGAACATCATTTATAAATCATATAAATATTTGTAACATTATACTTGTATGATCACTTGTGATCAATTTAATGCATCTTCGATGAATAAAAGATTTTTTTTTCCCCAAAATAATCTTACTGACCCCAAACTTTTGAATTATTGTGTTATTTGTGTACATGCATCCCATTTTTTCTCAATGAAATGAAAATTTGATGAATTTGATGAGTTTTTGAGTCTGATTATTCCTCAGGGCTGGACAGATCAAAGGTCTGTGTGCTGCTGGATTTATATGCATCTCTGGCAGTTCAGAGTTCACTCCTCAGGCAGATTTTCTTCTCAACAGAGACCAGTGTGAGTGGGGAGTCCAGTGTGCTGGACCATGTCCCGCTGGTATGTTATTCTGCTTCCTCTCTAAACACTTTCATGAATCTGATGAAGAGTCTTAATACATGAATAAAGTGACTAACAATCTTATATGATTATAAATCTGAGATATTTAATCTGACTGTGTGTGTTTATTCCTGGTGTTTTTATTTGGGCAGGCTTTTATTGCCCTGAAGGTACTGAGGAACCTTTATCTTGTCCTGCCAACACTATAAGAGAAACCCCTGGAGCAAGTGCTATACACAACTGTTTGCTTTGTCCTCCAAGACAATGGTGCTTAGAGGGTATGTCAGTTGCTAAATGCTATGTGTAAATACTCTATGTTTGATTACCTGACAGATATCCATGTAGTGTATTCTTAGTATATACTTATATAAAGTAGTTTTACATGTCTTTCTACATCCATTGGAATGAAAAAATAAGTTTTCTTTTGCTTTCTGCCCTCTTATAGGTGAACCCATCCCACGCTTGTGTCCACCAGGCTATTACTGTGATGGCATAGCTGATTATGAGTCTGAGGGGCGGCCCGGGCCCAGACAATGTCCCCTGTTCACATACAGGCCCACATCCGGGGCAGGGAGCAAGGGAGACTGTCTCACCTGCCCACCTGGCACTTTTTGTAACTCCACAGGTCTGACATACTATATATAATCATATATTTATGTACACAACCTTTCAAAAGTTTGGGGTCAGCAAGTTTTTTTTTGTATTCAGCAAGAACAAATTAAATTTATTAAAAGTGACAGTAAAGAGATTTATAATTACATTTACAGTTACATTAAAGATTTCAATTTTCAAATAAAAGCTGTTCTTTTGAACTTTCTATTAATTAAGGAATCTGATTTTTTCCCCCCACAAAAATATCACGAAGCCCAACTGTTTTCAACATAATGATAAAAATAAATGTTTTTGAGCACCAATTAAGCATATTAGAATGATTTCTGAAGGACCATGTGGCACAGAAGACTGAATTGCCAGGGTTGCCATCACAGAAAAAATAAATACATTTTAAAAATCTATTAAAATTGAAAACAGTTACTTTTGAATTGTAATATATTTCAACATATTACACTTTTACTGTATATTTATCCCCCCAAAAAAAGAAAAAAAACGCAGCCTTGGTGAGCATAAGAAACAAAACAAAAATTGCAATGATTCTAAAATGTATGTAATATATCATATCTAATCACATACCCTTGTATAACCACTTCATTTCATTTTCAAAATGATTGTCTAGATGGACTTTTTGTTCCTTTCATCAGTAAACTATATTAACTGTTTTCAGGGCTCACTGATTTCTCAAGCTTCCTTTGCCCGCCGGGTCATTGGTGCAGTGGGACAGGTTTCCCAGTGCCCTGCCCTGCAGGCACAATGAGGGCACAGGCCGGCGCAGCTGCTGTCAGCCAGTGTGAACTTTGCCCTCCTGGAACCTACTGCCCAGACCCTCGCACCACAGGCCAGCCTAATACTGCAGGCATCCCATGCCGAGCTTCTTATGAATGTCCTGCAGGTAGGTGCATCATTCATATTTACAAATGCTCTAAAAAGTTACTATAAGGAATATTATAACTGTAAAGTATAGCAAAGTGATCCATCACACAGGCTCAGTGACAGAGAACCCTTGCAGAGCTGGTTCATACTGTAGACCCCAGACAGGAGAGCCCACACCGTGTCCTGCAGGATACTACTGTCCTGAAGGATCTGACACCTACAGCTCACCGATGCAAGTGTAAGCACCAACCAATTAGGAATGTACAATATATCGGGACCATTTCGGTTATCAGCGAAATTAGACATTTTTGATATTGGACATGTAATTGTGATGCTCCTTTTCTCTATTTTTTTACATATAGATTATATTTGCCGTCTTATAAGGCTCATTTAAAGTTAATCTTCAAGAACACTGGTAATTAAATAAGAATGTTAAATGTAAACATGATTAAATCAAAATGATCTCCTTTTGCAGATGTACTTTTCCATATTACTGCCCAGCCAACAGCTCTGCTATGCTGTCCTGTCCGGATGGCTGGATGCCGCTGAACACCAGTGGACTGAGGAAGTCTCAGGAGAGCAGCTGTGCGCTGTGTGGGGCCGGCACCTATCGGCCTCGTTGGTCCCCTCACCTCCAGTGCCTCCTCTGCCCTCCAGGATATCACTGCCCTCCGGGTCAGCACTGAAGAACTCCCAAATTACAATCAAATAGACTAACAATTGCAGCATTGATTGATTATGTTAACTAATTTAATGATCTGTTTACTAGGCTCACACCATTATAGTGATCAATCCTGTCCAGTAGGGTATGTTTGTCCACAAGGCAGCTCTGAGCCTGTTCCCTGCCCGCCTGGATCATATGGAAACCACAGTAGTGCAGAATCACTTGAGGAATGTCACAAATGCCCACCAGGCACCTTCAATCACTTGCACGCTCAGAGAGCCTGTTTCCCCTGTGGGAGTTCTTCCACCTCAGATGCAGGTCAGACTGTGTTGTAGAAAACTAAAGGATATTTTGTCAAGCCTTAGGGAACATTCACACTGAACTTGTTTTTGCCTCAAAAACACTATATGCAGGTTAGTAAAGAAATAAAAATAGAAATACTGATGCATCAAAATACATTTTGTACTGAAATCGAAATTAAATATTTCATTTAGCCAAAAACCAAAACCGAAAAATAAATGTATTTAATAACATGTAATAAATAAATAATGAAATAAATAAATAAAATAAAATAAATTAATAAAACATAATAAAATAACATTTATTAACATGTATGTATTGTATGTAAACATTTAAATTGCACATAATGCAGTTTTTATATAAACCTTTTAATGAAATAATTATGTTTCCAGTTCAGTTAATTGTTGGGATAGAAACATTTAAATTGTGTTTAAGAAACTAGTTTTCATGGCAGATTTATTCAAAAATACATACATAATAATGAAGACAACAGATTAATACTGTGTAATACAGTGCATCTATTTAGAAAAATGCATCTCTCTTGAGTTCTAGCTGACTAAATTAATTAGAAATGAACTAAAATGCATTAACAGAAAACTGCATAGACTAAATGAAAATCAATTAAAAATGAGAAATCAATATTGTCAAACCAGCCCAAGCTGACATGCTTACCTGCTGTAGCTAAAATAATATCTAGAGACATGTTTTTACATCTGCACATATTTACATAAAAAAAAAAACATTGAAAAGGTAGCACAGTAGAAAGCAAAAACATTTTCTGGGTGAATGGCCCCTTATACTCTTAAAAAACAATCAGAGACCTTGGAATGTATTTATTTGGATTATTTTTATAGGGGCGTCCTCTTGTACCTGCATAGGCAAAAACCGTGCTTTTCAGCAGTCGGATGGGTCATGCTTGTGTAAGACCGGGTTTGTCTTCTACAATCAATTGGACTTAAAAAGCTTCACTGCAGATAGTGAACTGGACTGTCAGCCTGAGGTAAGATGTGTCCTGTAGCTCTATGTCTCTTTCATATAGCTGTGTGATAAGACAGTAAGGAGCTCTTCATTCTGTGAAGGTAAAGAAGCGCTGTTGGGCAGGTCAAGTGAGGCTGGCCTCTACGCTTGAATGTGTCGTCCCATCCACCTACTCCTGTAATGTTACGTGTGGACCTCAGGGAGGGACTTTGGATGTAGGGATGGGCATGTACGTTCACATTCAGTGCTACACATTCTGTTTCAATGAGGTCTTCTGTGTATTATTATGTTAACACTTTAATTTGACAATAATTGTAATGTTTATGCTGAATACTACAGGACATATACTACCATTCAAAGTTTGAGATCATTAAATACTTTTACTCAGCAAGGATGCATTAAATTAATCAGAAATGAAGAGTTTTAGATTGTTACAAGATATTTCTATTTAAATTATTTTTATTTATCAAAGAATCCTGTATTGTAGAATGTATTTTTGTGAGTGGATGCAGCAAAACTTCCCAAAAAAAGCAAAAAAGGCGATTTTTCTTTTAAATAGCTCAATTTTTTTTTTTTTTTTTTTTTGCACCCTCAGATTCCAGATTTGCAAAAAGTTATAAATCCATCAATTCGGCCAAAATCTCAGCCATAAATCCATCAAACCATACATCAATGGAAAGCTTATTTATTCAGCTTTCAGATGATGCATAAATCTCAATGTTAAAAAATGTACCGCATATGACTAGTTTTGTGGAGATGCTCAATTTTTTAGATCTATATTTCTGTTTATTTATTTAATTTAAATAAGCAGAATCATTGCAGGCAGCTGGTCATTAACGCAAAATAAATCCCTTCATGACAATACAAGACCACCCTGTCTGGGTCTATTTTGTGATAATGACCATCTAACTGCTCATTATCCCTTACATAATGAGCTGACCCTCATTTAAACTTTATCATGAGAAGTTTATGTGATTTTTTTTTCTTCAGTTGTCACTGTGAGAGGTATGTGTCAGCAGAGGAGCTGTGTAACTCTTCATGCATGTCCACACTACCGGTGCTCTCTGCCAGGCTGGATACAGAGGGACAGCTGCTGTTGAGAATTAAAGCCACAGATGAAAGCAAAACTTGGAGCAGGGTGAGTTCTGGACTTTATCAGCTGTTTGTTTTAGAAAGTGAATTCGTTACTAATATGTATCGGTTGTTATAGTGATTGAAGAGCTTGTGCTTATGATGTCAACTCATCCTCAATATAACTTTATTTTATTCCTCACTCAGAATATGAGAGATGTACTAGGACCTGATGTTCACGTCAAGAACATTGGAAGGATCCACTTTGCCCAGTTTTCTCCCGAGGGAGTGTTTGGTTGGATTTTAAAAGACCCTGTGCTCATTGACTCTTTAATGTCAGGTAAGCTGACAGTGCTTTTGCTCACCACAGTGTTGTTCTGACTCACAGACTCAAACATTTTGCCCAAGCATCTTTAAGTACAGGTCCAACCCACACGTAATGATAAGCTTGTGTGTCTTTCATCACGGTTGTCCGGATCATAAAACTTTAATGCTTGTTGTGGTATTTCCTTTCAGAACCAGTTGAAATTCTAGAGAGAGATTTCAGAGTGAGAAGACATGCTGATAAGACTGAGGTTTCAGCGCCTCTTCCACGAATTCCAAATCCCATAGCATGTCTGTCCCCAAATGACATGCTCATCTTTCAGCTCACGATCAACCACATTGGTATGGCTTTGTTAAAAAAAAATGGTGACCTGTATTTTTACCTTAGGGAGCTATATCTACCTGATTTAACTCGTAAAAACAAAAAAAATATTAATTTAAGTTGATTCAGCGATATGAAATCATGTTTTCGACTTCAGCGAAACCAGTTAAAGTTGCACTTTGTAATATTGACAGGTAGTTGTTGAACTGGGTACTGCAGTCCAAATTCAAAATATTGGAAAGTTATTACTTTCCCTGTCTCCTCAGACTCAACACTCACATTGGTTGCCAGATTGAGGACACACAATAAAAATGTGCAAAATTGGAAAATGAAATGTGATGTGCCTCACAGTTTGCAATTTTTTAAATATTTTTAGTGCCAAGGCTTTTTAGGTCGGTTAAAATTTGCGATCTCTGACCCAGTTTGTTTGCTGGCTTATTTATTCGCTAAATTGGCAAGGGGCGGGATCACACGGACCTAAGCAAAAACAGACATTTCGGCTAGGAACGTATCATTTCAAAATAAAATAAATGGCTGTAACATTATTTTTCAGAGAAGCAAGTATTTGAACTTAGCATGTTTCCTATATCTCTGCAAACATATTTATGGTATTTTATGCTTTAGTACAGTAAAACCTTTATTTTAGATGTTCATTTCAAGTTACTATTTTTTTCAGTGGACATGTATGCATGTTTCATGTCATTCTGCCAATTTAGACCGCCACCACAGTCACTTCCCAGTATACCAGAAGGACCACCTGTTCAGCAGTAACCCTGGCTGGGATTTTGGGTCCTTCAGACGTCTGCAGCATCTCGTCATACACACACAGCTGAATTCCAGCAGGTAAAAATAAATAGATATATCACATTTAGCTTCAGGCCTGGCCTCATGCAGGGGCTTGGGGTGACTTAGCCCTCTTATGATGATCTGAACCCCTCCAAACCACACCTGGAACGCAATTTAAACAGCAAAGCGATCTAATCTGAATGCGATTTAAACCGAGGGGACACAACCCCCACCCCCACCTCCTGGAACTACAATTAGAATTACAAAAGATGCATGTGCTGGCGCTGGACTGTCTAGCTTTCAACAACGATCTGCATCTGATCTTCAGGTGATTTGTCTTAATAGATTTGCACATGTGTTCATGGAGCCGGGAAAGTATGTGTTCCTGGATAACGCAGTGCCGGACTGGAGTCTGATAGTAGTCGTGAGTGAGCAGGGCTCTGAGTGTAACCCCACCACCGCCTCGTTCCAGCCCACGACCCCCGCACAGCTAGTGCGACATGGGATTGTCAAACAACACAGCTTAAACCTGCTTCCAGACTGGGGGCTCATCACAGGTGAACCAAGAGGAGCTTATGATGCATTTGAAATAGAAAGTTGCATTTTTCTTGCCAACAGGAATGCTTAATATTCTGTGCTTGGTATTTCTCCATAGGGATCTTGTCTCTGCTGGTCTTGTTGATAATACTGTTGACAGCCTCTGCTCTTGTCTTGAGGCCTAATCGTTCCAACCTCATCGCTCGAGGGAGGCCAAAGCCCAAGTGGCGCAGCTTAGGTGAACCCAGTGTTCCTATCGAATATGTTTTTAATACAGACGGGTAAGTCAACTGCCGCTGTAATTAATCAAGTTTCTTGTTGTTTGTTATTAGCATGTTCACTAGAACTTGCAAGAATACCAGGGATGCAATAATATTTCAATTCTGATAACGCTAAAATCAGTCATTTGAAACGCTACCTGGTAATTAGTAATTTAGTAATTTAGTCTCTTGTCGAGAGACGAAAATAAAAGTCTCTTGAGACAAGACAAGAGCTATAAAATAAAAGACAAGAGCTATAAAAGTCTCTTGTGTCTTTTACCCAAATACAGTAAAAACAATAATATTATTTTAAAAAAATATTATATTTTAATACATCTTAAATGTATTAAAATATATTAGGGCTGTGCAAAAATTAATTGCGATTAATCGCATCCAAAATAAAAGTCTGTGTTTACATAATATATTTGTGTGTGATTTTTGTACATATAAATACCTATGCATGCATGTATATATTTAAGAATTATTTGCGCTTAAATTCTGTGTGTATATATATATATATATATATATATATATATATAAATACATAATCTATATTATATAAATATAAATATTTTATATATTAATAACACATTTTCTTAAATATATACATGCATGTATGTGTATTTACACAAAATAATTATATACAGCACACACAAATATATTATGTAAACACAGACTTTTATTTTGGATGCGATTAATCGCAATTAATTTTTGCACAGCCCTAAAATATATGTATTAATATGTATTAATTTATTCCTGTGATTTGCACAATTATTAGCATCATTACTCCAGTCTTCAGAGTCACATGATCCTCCAGAAATCATTCTAAAATGCGGATTTGCTGCTCCAGATTTTTTTTTTTAGTATTATCAATGTTGAAAACAGTTGGACTTCTAAATGTTTTATACAGGGATGTGATTTTTCCGGATTAATCCGGAATTCCGGATTTTCCGACCTGAAAATGTGACCTACGTGAATCATGCAGATCTGTAAAAAAAATTAAAAAGGGGAGGGGTACGGGTGTCGGTTGGGTCGGCTGCCGGTCTGGAGTGAAAAAGAGAGGTAATGAGGACATAACTGGCTGACATGCGTACAGATTCTTCCTTCCTTTCCAAGTATCAACAAGGACGTACTTGCGTTCAGCTCGTTCTGCTCGTTCACCTGCTCAATTTCGTACCTCAGTCGCTCTCGCGCTACTGTGTTATCGTTGTCAGTTTACAAGAACATCACCGTAAGGTCCCCAGTAGGGCTGGGCGATATATCGATAAAGTTCAAATTTGCGCTATGATCCTTGCTCCAAGCAAGCTGCTGACTGCTTTTGAAAAATATGAATATCGTGCATTCTATCAGTTTTAGTTCTGACGCCTCCGTCTCAACAGCATTAGTGTACAACGCCACAAATACTAACATAAAGTATTAACGCAGAGGAACGGCCAAATCAGTTCAGTGAGTTCACAAAAGTTCATTATTTGCATGTGCTTTAAAGCCTTGCCGGTTAAATGTCATTCACTGCTGATGCGCTGTTCTGAGCACTAACACCCGACGCGCACATGCTAAAAGCTTGTCTAACAGTGCCTGGTTGCTGGACTAAGTTATCTTTCGAGTCTTAGTTCGCTAATACTCTCAAATACACACACGGTTTACAGAAGAAAATTTGGTTATGTCTAAACTGAAAGCAAAACGATAAAATTGAGAGAAATCTGCTTGTCAAATGCGCGTGTTTAAGACGAGTCACCTACAGGTCTTAAAGTGACAGTAGTCCTAATAATAAACACGCAACCGCTTGTCCTTAAAGGGATAGTCGCCCCAAAAATAAAAAATTCTGCCATTATTTATTCACTAAAATGTTGTCCCAAACCTGTATTAATTTATTTCTTGTGCTGAACACAAAA
Source organism: Cyprinella venusta (assembly GCA_038021265.1). Classification (NCBI taxonomy): domain Eukaryota; kingdom Metazoa; phylum Chordata; class Actinopteri; order Cypriniformes; family Leuciscidae; genus Cyprinella; species Cyprinella venusta. Next base: position 10,315,216 of record CM075881.1, on the reverse strand, counting down.
GAAGATATTTTGAAGAATGTGGGTAACCAGACAGTTGCTGGTCCCCATTGACTTCCATTGGGAAAAATGTACAATGGAAATCAGTGGGGTACATCAACTGTTTGGTTACCCACATTCTTCCAAATAACTTCAACAGAAGAAAGAAACTTATTCAGGTTTAAAACAAGTTGAGAGAGTAATTAATGACAATTACAATTTTTGAGAGAACTATATGTAATGTTAATAAAACAACAAAACAGAAAAAAATCACTCACTGCTCTTGACTGAGAACTTTAACAGTAGCTTTAATATTAATTAATTAATAGGCTAATGTATACAGCGAAGACCCGTTGGGGGGGGGGGGGGGGTGGGGGGGTGTTGCGGCTCGATATATTTTCCTGCTTTTTTGTCCTTAGCCAATCACATGCCTGTTTATATCCGTGATGCATTAGCAGATCTCAAAATTGATATGCATTTTTCATATTGTACGTTATGTTGTGATGACTAAATTCACATGCAGCATTTAAAACGATCAATACCATGCTGAGCACGTGGTGCAATTTTGAGTGTGCTGTGTTGTGTTGTAGTTTGGACGGCTCTGAGCCTCTAGGTCTGAGAGGGGTGGGAGAGGGGGCAGAATCAGAGGAACTTGCTCTTTACAAAGGAGGTAACAGACAATCATCTGAAATGTCTGAAAGCTGACAAATATACAAACACTTCTGGTGAAGTCTGTCAAATCACATATTGATCCAACATGTGAAGGTTTCAGAACTTCACTAATGGACCTGGAGGAGTTCAATGTGAAAACGCTGTATGACAAGTTAGAGGATCAGAACTTACATCTGGCATCCCAGCTGGCAAAGCATCGCAAAGACACACAGGAGTTTTACAGGAACATGTGCCAGCAAATTGATGCTTTGAGGGTAAGACAGAAAACGAAAAGTCGATTGAAGATAAGAAATCCATTAAAATCGAAAACAAAAGAAATAACACAAGCTGTCACTATAACTAATCAACTTTTGCATCTTGACTTTAGGACACACTAGAAAATATGGAACCCTCAAAACTGAACCAGTTGAAAAAAATACTAGACAGTGAAGCTCTGATGAAAAGAGAATCTGCTCATGGTGAGAAACTTGAGCGTCTTACATATGTATCTGTGTTCTTAACAGTCACAGGTCAGTGAAAGTATTTGTGTTTTCACCCACCAGAGCCGTGGATGGGGCTGATGGAGGCCGTGCTGAGATCTTTGGAGGGAGTGCTATGCAGGATGAATGGGGAGGTCTGGCACCAACAGGACAGCACAGCTATAAATAGCCACAGAGACATCAGAGAGAGTGAACTTCCCACCAGATACATTCAGGTTAATCATTTAAACCAATTAAAATTGCACAGAGACAATTTATAAGCTATGAATGTAAAAATGTATGAATGTAAAAAAAAAATTAAAGGGATAGGTGCCCCAAAAGGACAATTCTGTAATTATTTACTTATCCTTGAGACAAAAATTATGCTATTATAATTTTATGATCAGATCACATGTTTTATCATAAAAGTGGTCCATTTGGGACTATTTTTGATTTTTGAACAAATCTTTCTTTCGGGCTGTGTTGTTTTAGTTAATTGAAATAAATTATAAATATTAGATGCAAAATGTTAGAAATACTGCAATAGTATGCAAATAATACTAAAATAACATTGCTGTTGGGTTGTCTTTCTAAAAAAAATCAGTTCATTCAATTTACAAATGATACACGAAATGGCTTACAGCTTTTGTGTCCCACTGAGGAAAGAAAGTCATGCAGGTTTGGAACGATGCAAGAATAAGTAAATAGTGATAGGTAAATAGTAAAGGTTGACAGAAGGTTCATTTGTGGGTGAACTGTCCCAATAAGTGTTTCTATATCATTTCACAGTTTTCCCCCTCAGACATGCCCGAGTTTAAAGTGGGTGCTGATACAGAGGCAACTTCCTCAGATCCAGGTTTGACCTTGTTGAAAACCAGTTTGCAACCTTTCACACCAGGACTGCTGCTCTGCTAAAAGTACATGCTCTCATCTGTCAGGTCAACAGCAGAGCACCATCCCCTGTGTGAGTGAAGAGGAACTGGCCAAGTTTGTGTCTCTGACGCCTCTCTCCAAAACACTGCAGGAGATAAAGGAATCTCTACAGATGCTTGTCCAAACGCCCAGGACTGAGGACGGTCGGTACACATTTGTGCTTTTGGATTCAGTATTTAATCCTGCTCAGTGAGCTAAAATAGAATAGCTCATTGACATGAACAAAAGTAATTAATTATACTTATATATAACAAAATAATAATATAAAACACATTCTCTTTTATATATATACTGTATAATAAATTGTATCCCCTCACAAATGTCTGTTTTGTGTGTATTGTAAGATCTCCTAATCGTTTCAGAGTTTTGTAATGACCTACATCTGCTTTTTTCTCCTTCAGTAATTATCTGCCCAGCGAAGAGTGAACCGTCGCACCTGATCCCTGTTGCCCTTGACAACCTTTCCCCCCAGCATTTCGCAGTCTTCCTGTTTGGCTGCCATGTTGCGCGTCTGTTGAGCAGAGCTTGTGACTTCCCCCCTGTCATGCTGCTGTTGGCCAGGACGGTGCCAGTCTCGCACTGTGATAACCTGCTGGCCTACTGTCATAAAGACTTCTATTATGACACAGCCAATCAAATTCTGTACATATTGGAGAAGAAGCTTCAAAATGCTGGCCAGTTCATCTCCATTCTCTTGCACTCTATGGCCTACATAACCTCAGGTAAGAGAGATTGCCCTATCCTTTCATAAAGAGTTGTCTAGGAAGATAAAGCTTTTTTCACAAGACACTATTTAAGATAGTGGTGGCGCAGTGGATAAGACACATGCCTTTGGTGTGAGATACACGGGTTCCAATCCACTGTGAGACACCAATTTGTCCCTGAGCAAGACCCTTAACCCCTAGTTGCTCCAGAGGTATGCGACCTCTTACATATATAACAATTGTAAGTCACTTTGTGATAAAGCGTCAGCTAAATGAATAAATGTAAATGTAAGAAGTCTATTCACTATTTACGTAAGAGGACGTCATTGTAAAGAATTCTTGTCTGAAATCAAAAACACTTTATTTTACTGTGTCCTTATTCCACATGTAGTTACTGTTGTAATAACTATAAATTATAAGCATAATTACATGCGTCTAGCCCTAAACCAAACCCCAATCCTAACTTTAACCCTTTTCATGTAGTTAATTGTTATTACTAAGTACTTAAATGTATAATTACACAGTAACACAGTGACCTTAAAAATAAAGTATAACCAAAAAAAATGTCTGACCTCAAACTTTTGAACAGTAGTGAAAAATGTGTACAAAAATACTAAGACACAAACAAATATTCACACATATATTATACCTTCAAATATGAACCCATAACTTAATTTATGTAATCACTTAATCACTTTTTACAATGTTTTCACTTTTCAGTGACATCAGCAATGTATTCCAAACTTAAGGAGCGGCAACATTAAAAGTTAAAATCTTTTGCCATTTAAATTTTGTACAGGTTCAAAATCTCTCGACTTCATAAAAGCCTTCCACTTGGCCATATCGACGTTAAGCATGGAGTTGTTTCATCAATCTTTCACCGAAGACCAGAGGAAAGGAAAGGTAAGGCACCTGTTTGGAATATTTATATGAAATCCAGGAAGCCATCTTGCCTGTTAGAAGACACACAAACACACAAACCGCAAGCAATACTAGAAAAAGAATCACTACAAAACGAACCCAGAACTCTGGGGATGTAACAAGCTATAACAGACTTTTTCACTTGTTAGATGGACAAGGAAAACACACCGGAGGGCTTTGGAACATTAGTAGAGGACTTCTTCAGTGTAAAAATACCTACTGAAAGCCATTTTTCACAGAACCTGCTGGCTGAGAGGTTAGTATCAAATCTAAGAACATTAAAACATGAACATTAAGGACATAGTAACTCAGTTCCTCAATTGATTTTAGACTTCAAGAATATAAATACTTCAAGTTGGAACAGCTCCTGCAGGAACTAAAACCAACTCTGAAAGACAGACATGGAGATGGTGAGGGATTACTTGTTTTATGAGAACTCTTTACTGAAAACATTCTTATATCTTTTGTGTATATTGTTGCAGGGCGAGGGCAAACTGGCCTAAAGACTCAAGTCCCAGTTAGTGAATGCATTTATACATCTTATGTTTTATTTATTCTGAAGAGTGTACAACTATGGAAATGCCCCCTTTTCCTCTACCTGTGCTTCAGGTGCTGTGTGTGGAGAGAGAAATAAGCAGACTTAATGAAGTTTACCAGCAGCTCTCCTCTGAACTCCACAGGGCAATGCTCATACGTAGCCCACCGGAGAGGACAGAGTCCAAGTTTGACAAACCGCTACAGGTAACAGCCAGTGGAAACCCTTATTACTCCCACGACGTGGAAGGGAGTGCCAAATGCTTTTAAATTCTAACATGTATTTCTCACTCCTCGCTTTCAGGAGCAACAGATAATGCTGGAGCTGCAGAAGTGTCCGGTGGATCAGAGGCTGAAGGAGATGAGAGACAGACTATCTAAACTGACTCCTAATGAAGACAGGGCAGATCACAGCAAAGTGCTCCCTCAGAAAGACAGCCAGACTCCCAGCAGACGTAAACCAGAGAAACAGACACCTGCCGCAGGGAAGTCCAGCAACAAGAAAAAGCAGAGCAAGCCCATGGACAAAGATGAGGAAAAGCGTGTGACTGCGTAAGGAGTAACGTTTAAATTTCTAATATAACAAGTTACCAGCGACTATCAGTTTGGACCCTTCAGAAGTGTGAGGTCGATAAGATTTTATTATAAATGTTTTTGAAGGGAGCCTTCCACCAAGGCTGCATTTATTTGAACAGTAATACAGTTAAAACAGTAACACTGTTAAATATTTAAATTATAATATAGCAGTGTCACATGATTCTTTAGAAATCATTCTAATATGATGATTCGCTGCTCAAGAAACATTTATTATTATTATTATCAATGTTGAAAACAGTTGCTGCTTAATATTTCTGTCAGGACCACTATCGTTAAATACGACTGACAATTAGCACACAGTTTTGATTGGCGGTTTGGTTCCCTTCTGGCTGAGAAATCACCGCGCATCCAAGCAGCCTAGCATGGATAAGAGCAGGAATAAACAAAACAGAACCAAAATGAATGTATGCAGATATCATTAATTCAAGATTTTTTTTTTTTTTTTTTTGAGAATTTAGTTTAATTCAGAGGGGAATCAGAATGCTAAATCTTGACTGATGGGAGGAGGAGCTGTGGATGGAGGAGGGAATTGGCTCCTGAGAAACGCGATAGCTGCAGATAAATCTGAAGGAGCTAGGCGTCATATTCCTATACAGCCCGGTCTCGTCCCCAAGGCGTCATATAAATGACGCTTTTTTGACATTGCATCTACATCCAACACACATGGCACCTTTTAGCATCCATATGAGACGCAGATAAACATGGGCCAGAAGGCGCCTCCTAGTGGTCTAACCTTAACACTACCCCAGACCTAAACCTACCCATAACTGAAGCGCGTTATATTGACGCTAAAGGGTGCCATGTGCGTCGGATTTAGACGCGATGTCAAATACGCATTATGCATCAAATACGCACTATATGACGCCCTCGGATGAGAATGCGTTGTCCTATAAGTAGACGTGGATCAGCTGAGAGTCAGCTTGTCTTTTCTATGACTTTAGATAAATTTAATGCATTCTTGCTGAGTAATATATACAGTATCTTACAGTGTTTTAAAATGGTTTATCTTCATTTTTGAACATGGTTGTTAGCCCTAAATAAAATGTAAATCTAAATGAAGCCCAACATTCATCTCTGCTTTTCCAGTCAGTAATCTAACAGTTCATGCGTGCTCATGCTCTGAGCCGGGCTAAACTCTTCTCCTCTGGGGGAACAGACTGTGTACAGATTGGGAAGGGAAAGTAGTAGCTATCATCACGCTCTCTCGGTGTTACAACTCTCTGTCCTTGAGCTGATACGCTCAAGAAACTTCCATTGGCTTTTTGCCGTCGGCCTTTATCACTTAGATTAAACGAACAGTGTATCCACGCGGCATCCAGAGCAGACTTTCCACTTCACATACCTGTCAGCCTCAGTGTACTGCTGCTGAAGTAAATACAGTGATTGCAAGGCCCTTGTACATCTTATTACTAGCACATTTAAAACTTATTTTGTAGACGTTTACATTTATCCCTAAATGGGCCATTCATTTTTAGTATTAAACTTTATACTTTTGAGCATAACTTCAAAAATGTTTTACATCCTCTATTGACGCTACAATGTTTTATATCAGCAGTATATATCTTTTTTTTTTTTTTTTTTGCACTATAATAATTATAATTATAGCACAACCCAAAATCCAGAAAAGTTGGCACATTTTGTAAAACTTTTATGGAATTGGGATTGTAATCGTTTTTTTATTATTATTATTATTATTAATAGTTGTAGAGCAACATCGCTTATCACTACAACTAATATATATATATATATGTATATATAAAAAAACTATAATAATGGTCATTGTTATCATTATTATTATAATTGTGACGATAACTGTAATTGTCAGTGTTTTTGTGTTTGCTGGTGTTGTTATTTTGTGCATATCAATCTTTTGGGGGTTAACCTTAATAACTATAACAAAAACTTAACACTATTCTTTTGCTGCTTGGCAAGCAGGAAATGCAAAAATATACAATATTAATGAACAGGTTGTCATGCTGTATTTCTGGAGGAGGTAGCTGGGATCATGCCTATTTCTGTCCTGGCTCTCTTCATTAAATGGACAGCTGCAATACCTGAGAGCACTCCACTTGAGTAATGAACAGTCAGATCTCGAGTCCACTGTGCAGAGTAGCTTATTATGGAAACCACTGTTTTACTGGCAGTAATATTGTCCTCTGTGATTGAGCTGAAGGTCCACTGATATGTCCATGAACTGACCATCTTGCCGTAAGTGCTGTCTTTTGTTATTCATATAATGGCATAAAAGTCTCCATTTATGCATATTCAATCTTCTAGAAAGATCTGTTGGTAATGCTTCTAAGTATGCTAAACTGCATGTATGACATCTACATCAAAACTGATAGAGAAATATAAACAAATGAAATATAGGTTAGGTACTTTTCTCAAGCTTATTTCTTAGATTAACATGTCCACTGTAAAGCTAGACTAATCAAATTAAACTCCTCAGAAAACAAAGCAATTATTTCATAGAATGGTGCTCCCATATTTGACTTGGGTGCCAACATAACACCATTCATTTTCTCCATAAAGAAATTGATTTTGAACCATAACTTGTAAGCCTTTAAAGACAGACCTACTATGAGCTGTGAGGTTAATCCATGGTGTTTTCTTCTGCTGAACCCATCAACCTACATTTTTTTCTCTTATAATCGTGTTTTACTGCGTAAGCCCTGAACTGCAATGTAAAGAAAAAAAAATCATAAAAAAATTCTCTATCATTTTGAAGTATTTCGACTATATTCTTTTTTTTTTTTTACGTATTATTATTATTATTAATTGTTTATTTATTTATTTATTTATTTATTGCGGTTCAGGGCTTCCGTATTTGTGTCCAGAGGATGCACGAAAGTCATATGACTCATGTCATGAGGTATAAATCATTGCTTGTGTTATCTTGCTCCTGGTTGTTATTCAGCGATAACGAATGCGAGCTCTCCATGCGTATATGTATAAAGTCTCTTGAGAGATGGTCATTTGTTTTGTGTGCATCATTTTAGAAATTGTTCTGTACTGCCACAAACATAACAGAGCAGGCCATCAACTAAAGTGTGTCAACTTCTATTAGATACAAAATAATCGCCCAAAATATTGGTACTTTAGCACATTGCAGATGAAAAGGAGAGCTGCTGCTGGTGGCTGCTAATATCTGTGGGGTTTGTGTTGAAATCTGAAGAGGTCATAATAGAGTACGTCTCTCTTTGCAACAGTTAGGATGAAACGTCATCTTTGTCAGGAACTTGAAAAAACATCATTTTATTGTAAACACTTCAGCAGCAAACAATGAGACTGCTTTGCTTTTCAATTCATGCAGACTGACAGAATGGGCTCTCTGTTTCTTGACTTACTCAGCATGCAGAGCGTTTCTGAGAATCGTGCTGGTCTTGATGCTCTGTCCTGGGATTGATCTACTCCCATTATGAGCTTCAAAAAACAGGCTTTTTCTTCTTCTGCATAGCCAACTCAAATGGACCATTAGTGAAAATGTCTACTTTGAAGATGCACAAAAGTCATATGATGCATTTTTTTTTGTTATTAATATTCAAATTTGATAACACTTTACTTGAAGGGGTGTGCATGAGACTAACATGACACCTTCATAATCATGACATGTATTTGTATGCATGTTTGTGAGAACTGTCGTTAAGTGTCATTCACTCAGTTATGACATTTTTAATAAAAAAAAAATGACATTGTTTGGCAAGTCTTGACATATGGGACCTTGACATAAACCAATACATCATAATCTGTCGGTGTCTTTGTCATGACAACTTGACATTACTGTCAAAGACAACAACCTGTCATAAACATGACATAGCTGATTAATTATCAAACTTAAGAAACCACCTAGCTTTATTGGTTGACATTATATTAAACTGTCAGGTTGTTGGTTCTGATATTGGCTGTCATGAAGCCATTACTCTTTAATGACAAATTCAATTAGTACAATTAGTCTCGAAAAATATTCATGACACAGTTATAATGGCTTCATGATGGCCAATGTCAAAGCCAACCACTTAATTTAATGTCAAGTTTATGATGGTTTATGTCAAGATATCATAACAAAGACATCTTAAATAACATATTTGCATTCAAAATGTCATTATTGAGCGAAAGACACTTAATGACAGTTGTCATAAACATGCATAAACCCTACTTCATATTCAAGACATATGTTATGTCATGGTTATGAAGGTGTCATGTCAGTCTTATGTACACTCCTTCAAGTAAAGTGTTACCTACATTTAATATAATTGATTTATCACAAATGATATTGTCAATCGTTTCAGCTTAATTACAATTAAAAAAAAATTCAAAATCAAATTTTTCCTATTTCCAAAACTACTAAATATTTTATTTTATATGTACTAAATATTTTACATTTTATAAAATATTAATATACTGAAGCTAATAAAGAGAATGTTTTATAGTTCAGACATGTTTATTCTTAATATTGTTTTACATTCTTACAAATCCTAAAACTGTTTTTGTTGTTGTTTTCAGTTTTGCATTGCAGATTTTAAATGTGTTCTCAAACTTTTGCACTTTCAGTTTAAAACATTTTCAAATAGTTATACAAATATATAAAAAAAAATATTTAATATTTATATTTAATAATATTATATTATTATGTATTTGTCTCAAGTGTAAACTGAAGCTAATAAAGAGACACGCAGGGTTTTATCCTGCACTGCTGGATGAAAGCATTACTCTGGCCTGCTCTCTCCATGCTGTCATTTTGCGTTACTGTTGCCATGGTTTCCCTGTTTCGTGGGTATAGCAACCACCAGGCCTGCCATTTTTAGCCTGTGCTGAGACCAAGCCTGCTGGCAACATCTCCCTCTTTAAGCAATGCACTCCTGCCATTGTATTAGAGCTCTGTACAGACACACCTCCCTAAGAGACATCCGTTTCAATCCCTTCCACAATTCATTTCCTGTTTGTCCGAAAAGATTGGAAAGCATTTGACACGACTGGTGGAAACACACAATCAGACCGTTTGTTGCAGTTCTAGGATTGTGAACCGTGTGCTCTTTGTTTTCCTGTGAGGTCAACATAATAAAGCAGCCATAATCCCAATGATGAAATCTGTAATCCTTAACTCTGACCTTTGTACTAAGCTTCACTGCTCCCATACATTACTCTGTCCAGATTAAATCGTCGACATTCTAATTGTAAGATTAGACGCGTTTCTTATGTTTGTGTTAATATTCAAACAGGGATCTAATCCCAACAAATGATCCTTCCCGACGGCACCGTAATGAGTCCTAGAAAAGCAAGATAAATGCACTGTTGATGGCTTAGCCGTCGTGAACATACAGTAAACACATATGCATTTCAGACCGTATGGATTACTGGAGTACAGGGAAAACGTTTATCCTCATTCTCAGATGATTTTCATCGAGCGTTTGACATATATGTGCTGTCAGTCATGTGACTGAAATTGTTATAACTTCATAGCAGTCTACAAGTGTTTTGATTTTGTGCGCCCCTTTCAACATATGGCACATTTCAGCTCAACACTCCATTTTGCATTTGTCAGTTTCTTCAGCACACGTCATCAATGTGATGACTGAAAGCTGGAAAGGTCATAGATTCGGTATGAGTATAATAATTGCAGTAGAAGCTGCTTGCCCGAACACACGTAAGTTAGGTAAGGACCAGTGTGTGGGTGTGGATGATTAAATGCTGTTCTCGAGCGAGTACAATTGAAGCCCATGATGTGCTGTTCTCACTGGGGTTGAGGGATGTGGTTTATGAGAGGAGAGAAGACAGGAGCTGATGACTGAACGATGGATGCTGATGTACAACTAACTGATGTGTGTTAATATGTGGGCTCTGACGAAGCTTCGGCTTCACATGTCATGTTATATTGTGCATCTGCCATGTATGAGCAATTCACTCATTAGGCATTGCCATCGGGCCTTGAATAGAACAATCTAGGTTAATTCTTGAAGGTCCAAGACATGGCTACAAAAAAAGACACTGAACATTCCCACTGATATTGCCTCACATTTGGTTCACTGAACACTATTGCCTGGTTTCACAGACAGGGTTTATATAAAGCCAGGATTAGGCATTAGTTTAATTAGGTCATTTAAATAGCTTTTATGAAAGTGTCTTAAAAAATATTACTGGTGACAAAACAATGGGACTGACATATTTTATGATATTAAAATAACAAAATCTATATAGTGGGGAAATACATGTCACACTGTATGGGGTAGCCTAAGTTGTCACACTGAAACTTGTTATTAAATAGGCTAATGCACTGAAAACAAATTGGCGTAGAAAGAATTTTCTAGTAAATTGCTAGTACATTTCACAGTATAATAAGAAAGAAGCAACACATTGAATTAAACGGGGACTTTTGAAGTAGAACGACTGAAGTAGTCTTTAGTAAGTAGAAAAAGGTTAGGTTTGTAATAAATGTATGTAATGTAAATTTTAAAAAAGAAAAAATAGATTATACAGTTGTTATTACATTTAAAATACGTGACAAATCCAACTTATTTATGAAAAATTACTTTTAAAAAATGTTTTATCATCGAAACAAGTTTTTTGTTGTTCTAAAAGACTTTTGCGATTCCATGCTAAGCAACGAAGCCAGTTTGAAAGTAGATCAGGCGGCGCATGCGCACTAAGCACGTCTGTCATGCGTAAGTGGCTACTTAGTAAGAAAACAAAGACAGGCGTCTCTTATTCTACAGTTGCGGGGGTTTGACGATGGAGCATCTATACTGCGGATGCAAAAGGAAATCAGTAATCCTTCTCTGTTTCTGACATCTTCTCGTTTTGGAGGCGCTGGATTTCTTTACTTCGCGCGCATTTTCTAGAGGAATCATTAAGATCCACAGGTCTTTAGATTCACGAGCATCGCCATGGAACAGCAGCGTCCGCTTCTAGCTTAAGACGTTTACGGATGTTTGTATCTCGGTAAGAAACTTCAAAGTTTTTCTTGAGAAACATAAAAACGTTCTTTCCGTCCCGTAAACCTCAGCTCCAAGTTGTTTCATTCACAGCTTGTTATTAAAGTTATAGTGTGTAATCTTTACAGACCTCTCTCTGAGATGTAAACATCTGCTGTAAACAGTGAGTAGAACGTTAGCTATTTGACAATCGCGAGCGATTGGGCGCTGTCTGTGGTGCTGAAACCCATATCCTGTTAGTCATAGATCTAAAACTGTGTGTTTGTGCGTGTGTATATATATTTTAAAGCGTTTAACCTCTTTAAAATGAAGTTTCAGTGTCGTTTTTTTCTCTTTTCTCCCTGTACTAACAGGAAGACTCAATCTGAGACGCCGCCCTGTTATTACAGCTCCCAGCATGGCAATTCACATGAGGCTTGTGTTGCATTTGTTATTGCTGTTCCTATTAGCTGGTGAGTGTTTTGATATTTTAAATTTGACAATGAAAGTATTATTATAGTTTGAGATAATAAAAGTTTTATAGTTTAAATTATTTATAGGAACTGAATTGTGTTAAACCGATCTTATTAAAAATAAGCATACTAGGTTTTGTCCTGTAAGCCATTTCTAACATATGTGGTTGTCATATATGCAATACAGAAACATAAATGGACCTCTGAAGATATTTATATTCAATGTCTTATTTTTATTGCATTTGTTTTTTATTTATTTTACACTTTGTATCTCTCATGTAAATGTAAAATACATCAATGTGTGGTTACAGCATGCTATTATATTGCTTTTAGATAAAGATGTTTTTGTCAATCCACTTGGGTCCCCCCCCCCCCCCCAATAGACTAATAAATAGATTTAGAATTGTATTTCATCTACCACCAAATTCACATTCTTTGACTAGTGTCCAAAGTATGTCACAACTAGTTACTATTATACATCATCTACAGTATGCTTGTGGGCTGGACAATTACATTTGGTGTTTCCATTGGCCCATATCACCCTTCAAACAGAGAAGGCATGATCGGTGTTGACAGCTTATGCTAGAGGCTGTGAGTTATGTAAGATGGTCTCCATTTGAACAATGGCAGAGAGGTTATGTTCACAGTCGAGTGAACACTCCAGAACAATCTTCACATCACTGAGGCCTCGGCCTGGCCCCTGCTCAATGGGGTGATCTCTGCAATCAATGTGTCTGCAGCAATCGGTGCACTATGTTTTTGTCTGATCGCGAGAAGAATGTGCTGTGAGCTCATTCTGGAACTGTAGCTTGTAATGGGTAATAATATCTCTGTCTCTTTTTTTCATTCTTTGGGGCTCCTTTGAGAAAACTCCGCCTCAGATTTAATTGACCTCCATAAAGTATATGCAGATTGAAGCTACATTTTTGGAAAGGTGTTAACTTTTCACTCCATGGCCATTAAAGGCATGATTGTATGTCCTAAATGTGGTAGATAGATAGATAGATAGATAGATAGATAGATAGATAGATAGATAGATAGATAGATAGATAGATAGATAGATAGATAGATAGATAGATAGATAGATAGATAGATAGATAGATAGATAGATAGATAGATAGATCAAATGATGTATTTCGGCTGTTGTTCAGTGTTGTCAGTTCAGTGTTGATTTAGTTCCATTCTAAAGATCATCAATTATTAAATTAGTTCATTTCCTCTTTAAAGCACTTCTGCAAGAAACAAACAGTGATGTCATCGTCCAGCTCTGCTCAGTTCTCATGAGATCAATAATATTGTTGAATATTAAATGTCCCCAACTAAGCAAGCCAGCATAAATCTGACAATTTTTACACAGAAATGAAGGCCAAGTTGTACTAGAGCATAAATGCAATGTATCATAAAAAATAATATTTCATATGCAAGCTAATGGTGTAGTTGAGGAATTGTGTGGTATATGGACACACAGCATTAATGAATAGATGAGAAGTAAACAAAAAAGTATATATTATTTGTATGATTGAAAATGTATATTTTTGTACAATTACTCAATCAATTGTTGGGGTCTTATAGACCCCGAAGCCCAGAAGTGTAAATAGGAAACGAAGACCATTTGAAGCTTAATCTGACACACCCAGTTCAGTTCATAGAGCTCTTTGTTAGATAGATAGTTGGATATGATCTTCCTTTCTTTTGCATCTTTGGAATGATGGCTAGCCAGATAGATAGACAGACAGACCGACCAACAGATATTTTAATGAAGTTTGCATGTAGTAATGCTCTCTGTGCTTTCTGCAGTGCAGGAGGTCCGGCTGGTGTGTGTGGATGTGCCATCCAACTCCGAGGCCATTGTAGGGCATGCTATGAAGTTAACCTGCATCTACTGCATGAAACGAGAGGAGATCTCGGCTCAGACCACAGTGGTGTGGTCCTACATCAGTCTTGATAAAGAACCAACGGTGGTGAGGTCACCTCTTAGCTTTTTTTATACATGTCGTATTTAATAAATGAATATATATCTGACACATAATCATCTCTCCAATACAGATCTATGAGTATTACGGCCAGGCGCAGGAGCCCAAGAACATAGAAATGCAGTGGAAGGGCCGCCTGATGTGGAACGGCAGCAAGGACCTGCAGGACCTCTCCATTAGTATCAAAAATGTTACTTTAAATGACACTGGCAGATACAATTGTAAGGTGTCCCGCTTCTTTGAGTTCGATTCATTCAAGCATTCTGTCACCAAGACAACCACAATCGATCTGGAGGTGAAAACGGAAGGTAAGTGAGCGTACACACCGCTAGACATTTCTCACACTGGAATTACAGTAGCTTGTCTAGCAGTAATTGATCTGATTACCTCTTCTCTACAGTTTGATTTGGATGGCTGCACTGTAAGCCATTTTCAAATAAGCTGTAACTTGAAAATCAGATACTACTGAGCTCAGTACAGAGTCGGTCCTTAATTACGATGTCCTGACATGTTGTTTGTGTTGTTCTAGTAATGGTGTGCTCTGTTCTTTTTTTTATTGTTATTTAAGCTTTCTTATTGGAAGGCAGGAAGTTGTTTTCAGGGCTTTATCTAAGCAACCACTTACCTCTCTATCTGTTTTGAGGGGTAATGTAAAGATTCTGGTTTGTATGCTATTCTCTGGATGCCTGAGATTGCTGAATGCAGAGTACCTCCTCTCACTTCAATCGAATATACTTTACCTAATGTATATTTGTCTATATTTAATCATGCAACCCTAATGCATCTCTATCTGTGAGTGTCTCGGTTCGCAGATAGAAACATTCAACGTTGTATTTAAGTGATGGGTTTAGAGGATATTTGGAATTGCAGAACCACAAACTTACAGTACAACTCTGCTTTTACATTCCATGCCATTTAAGATCTATTCACCGCAGTGCATGAGACATACACACATAAACTTTTTATAATGTGATCACATCCTTTTTTAACAATCATTTAAGATTTAGTAAATCATTCTTTACAAATAATATTTTCTCTAAAATGTCACATGCGCTGCACTACTGTCTATGTATACACAGTGGTTCTCAACTTTAAAAAAAAAAAAGTTTTAAATGGATACATTATGAATATAATTAGATCAATGTGGGTGGGCTTCTGCTCTGAAAGATGAAGCTGAGAACCTCTGATCACAGTCACTCTATGTTGATCTTCTGATGCCTTATAGTATGAAATATAACTTTTGAGTCTCACTGTCCTCCAAGGGAAAGTTGACATGACGTATCTGAGCATGTTTGTATTAATGTGTGGTTTTGTGTTTGCAGTTGCATGTGAATTATTTACTGCAAAATGTCTTTTAAAGGACATGCAGAAATGTGTATCCATCTATTTCTACCAACTGACTCACTTAAAAATCAGATTTACCAAATAAAATCAATTGCAAGTTTCATAAATTATTTAGATGAATTCCTGCCAGCAGTCAATTCATTCTGATTACAGACATTCTATGCATGTTGTTGTAGTCTTGTGCTTGTGTTCATATAACAATACAAAACGGATACACAAACACACACACACAAAGTGGTTAAAATTGTTATATGAAACCAGTTGCTCACAAATGTATCACCTGGATGCAAAGCATGACTGCTCATCTCTGAGGTGATGTATTGCACTTTGTTTTTACTAACCATTATAGTTCCTGGTGACCTAAAATAGCTTTCAACACTAATCTAGTGCATTACAGCAGTGACTTGCCCAATCATGCATTCTGCACTTTTGTCCTCATTTCCAGTACACTTGAGAGAGTGAGACTGAATTCATCACAAACATCCTTATTGGCACAGTATCTGTCTGGCAAGCCTCTTCTGATTGCTCAACTAATTATACAACATTACATCTGATATTATTTTATTTTCTCAGCGAGTCAAGACATCGCAGCGCTGTACTCCGAGATCATGATGTATGTGCTCCTGGTGTTCCTCACATTCTGGTTGCTGGTGGAGATGATCTACTGCTATAGGAAGATCTCCAGATCTGACGAACAGGCACAGGACTCTGCGTGAGTATTACATTTTTATGTGAACAAAATAATAAACATAGTTTTTCAGGTATCTAACAGTAGTTTTCAGGTACAGAAATTGAATAAAGTAACCAAATGTTGCAGTAATTATTTCCATGACTTTTATTGTTTGATTAACATTAAAAACACAGACAGGAGGAATATTAGGCTGCTGTCACTTTAAAGAAATAATGCATGGATCCAAACTGATATATATGCGAAAATGTTTTTCCCGACTGTTTACGTATTCGCCAAGTTGACAATTTTTGTGTGAATTTGTCCATTCAAGCACAAGACTCAATTTTTGCGCGCTGAGTGGTGCAATTTTTTTTTACCATATACATATATGTATAAATTAATTAATAATTCTATAATTTTATAATTAATATATCAATAAGCATAACATTCAGCCACAATCAGGCTGCTTTTACACTGACACAAAAAATCCAATCTTTTACTCACATATGACACCAATCAGAATTTTTTGCACACGTGTAAACACAAAAATCCGCACAAGATCCAATTTTTCCACATCCGATCTGAGCCACCTCTAAATGTGCTTTTAAATCAGATACAAATCCGAAATCTGGACATCCGACCTACGTCTAAACGCAGATCCGATTCCCCTTTTAATTCCAAGCCACCACAAGGCCAGGATGACACGTTTATTCACAAAGAGATATATTTAATGTTGTATTATGAGGCAGACATGCCTGCATGCGCTGACTCACAGCTTTTTGTTGAAGCGGGACCTTTATATTTATCTTTGTAAAGAAAAGAAATCGTTACTTTTATTAACAAAACAGCTTCACTACTGAAAGCTACATTATATTTCTCAGCACTGATGTGATAAAACCAACAAGCTATTATTACTATTAGATTACTTACTCGTACCTGCGCTCTCTCCCTCTCTCTCTGATTATATATGAATTCATCATATATATATATATATATATATATATATATATTAGGGCTGTCAAAACGATTAATCGCGATTAATCGCATCCAAAATAAAAGTTTGTGTTTACATAATATATGTGGGTGCACTGTGTATAATTATTTTGTATATATATATAAAAACACACATGCATGTATATTTAAGAAAAAAAAATATTTATATATAAAATATTTATATTTATATGTAATATAAATTATATATAAATCTATAAACAGAATATACATGAAAATATAATATATACAAGCATGTGTGTGTGTGTGTTTATATATCTAAAATAATTATACACATATTATGTAAACACAAACTTTTATTTTGGATGCAATTAATCGCGATTAATTATTTTGACAGCCCTAATATATATATATTACGGGGCTATTTTATTTCACTTCAGAATTCTAGATCTGAGCTGTAGATAAACGAAAATTATTTCCGGACTATAGCTGTTCCATCTGATTTTGCTCTGCAAACAATTCATGAGTCATGACAGCTGTGTTCTTGTTTATGCTGGCAAATAATCATGACCACCCGACATGAATTATATGAATAACTTTAATTGCACGGCCATTCAAAACAAGGGTCTACCATGTGCATAGTAAAACGATCACCGAAAATCATTTTGGGCGGGAAGTAATGTAAACACAGATATCGGATATTCCAGTTCTGTCTAAAGTGAATGTAAACAGGTGGGCCAAAAAATCGGATATGGACAAAAGATCGGATTTGTTCATTAAGACTTGCAGTGTAAATGCAGCCTATGTCTCTTCTTATAAGAAGAGTGTCCATTTAAGTCCATCAAAATGTTACTTCCAGCCTCTATAGTTTACTTCATTATTCAGTGCACTCCAAGCATAATGGAAATGTAGGCGTAAGTACGGCCTGTTCGACAGCTGAATAAAACATGTTCTTACTCAGACATGACATTCATCATTATAGACTAACTTGAAAGTTCAGTCATTAGTGATGAATTTAACACTGTAGGTTATTGAGTTGTTTGGATACTTGATAGACTACCATAACACACAAACACAGGCATTCATACACACACATAGGGGTAATGTGTGCATTAGTGCTTTTAAAAGGGTGCATTAGTGCAACCTAATTGCATCAGTCATGTAGAGCAGATGGGAATAGGTGGTGGCCCATCAGGCGTACCTGTTGTAATCAGATCCCAAACTGATACTCATCGATCTCTTCCTGCTCTTTCTTTACCATACGTTTACTTGGTTGTCAGTCATTTCTTGTTGATTTGTTTGTCAGTCGTATGAATATGTAATTTTGCTGTTCTCACTCTGCCAGCAGAAGAAAACATGGAGATCCCCAAACATCAGTATCTTTGAATATTCAAGAGTCGTTGAGTATTATTAGCCGAAAAATTATATTAGTGAATAATGACTTACATTTGGACTTTGTAAGGGTCTGTTTGTACTTTTTAGAGCACCTGGTCACTATGAACTGTTGTTATATGGCACATTGAAAAAAATATGGAGCATCTACAGTATATTAAGTTATTTTATTGAAGACAAAATATTATATTGGTGCTGTCAAATCGATTAATTGCATCTAACATAAAAGTTTGTGTTAATACAATATATATATATATATATATGAATATATATTATAGAAACACAAACTTTTATGTTGGATGCGATTGATCTGACAGCACTTAATATATTATATTGTAATATTTTTTATTATTATTTAACATCAGTGAATCAACCTAAATACACTAGATTTCCCTTCCATATTTCAGGGTTAGATTAAGTTGAAATTGCTCCTAACAAATACATGTTAACAATTTACTGTGCAAGTGCTGCATAAAGATTTTTCAAAAATGTTTAGTAATGTGGTCCATGGGGGAAAACACCATACAGGTTTGGAGCAACATGATGCCATGTAAAGGAAAAAAAGATGCAATTTTTATTTTTGGGTGAACTATCCCTTTAATATGGTGATGTTAATTGTCCTGACTGCTGCTTTGCTGAAGGGACCCAAGGTGGTGCAGAAGTGCACCCAGCCTCAACTCTTAGTTTTTGCCTTTTTCTTTTGTACCCATGTGTCTACAGGACTGACTACTTAGCCATTCCCTCTGAAAATAAAGAAAACCCGGGCCCTGCTGTAACGGAATAAAAGTCTTTCACCATTACGGTATTTTTGTATTTACCTCTCAATTAGAAAAGTCATTAGTAATTCCCCCTCATCCCGAGTAGCTGACTAGAACTCCTCCACCATCACGGTCTGTTTTGCTCTTTCCTTGTCCACATCCTCTCTTTACATCACTGGATCTCCATTCCCATCCACTCAAGCTCATACCACTCCTCTGTTCACTGCCTTACCTGTCCAGCAATTACTAACCTCAACTGATCTCTCAACATAATTCAATGAGAGGGAATGTTCTCACTCTGTGTAAACTCCTTGATAGATAGTTTTACTCTGCTTAAATTGATTTGGAATATGAGATTGCGTAGATAGTTGTGAAATGACATGGATCCATTTATTTTAATTTGCACTGTTTTTTATTTATTTATTGTATTTCTTCGCTGAAGCTTCCTGCAAAGTCATCTGATATGATTTTTAATTTGAGGACGACGTTTTTGGGGTTATGCAACATCCTGTGGAAGACTATGGAATGTTCTAGAAACATGATTTGATTAGTATGGAAATGTAGATGTTTATTTATGTGGAATAATATATTAGCTGTCTATTTGTGGTATATGTGTTCCATGATTATCATTTATTTATAGGATTTGTGTTACAAATATACACTCTAACCAAATCTGGACCTTGCTTTCTGTTTCAGGTACTGACCAGTCTTAATAGAAGCCGGTTTAAAATGGAGAACAGGCACTGATATCGTTCTAACACTCTGAAAGCTGCTTTGAGAAACCAGGAGACCTGCCAAATCAAATCCCTCTCGTCTCGATAATGTGATGTGTGGAACAAACTTTCGACCGGTCCATTATCTCCCACTGTCTCAGTGGAGCTCAGCAGTAACTCGCATCTAATCTCAGACTCATGAAGATCTGTATGTGTCTGTGTCTATCCTCAACTTTTGCCTTAGTAGAGACACGAATACAGCAGCCCACAGCTGAAGAGCTATCATACTGCCTATGCACGCACTTTTCTTAAACAAATGTCATTCATTATCGTCAGAATACCCATGTGAGCCTTTCCCTCTTTGGTATACGCTGCTTTTAACTCTTTTGATAGAAATAGATGAAAATAAGTCTGGATTCCAATTAGACTTGTTTTTTTTTTTGTAGTGTTTTCTATTCGCATTATAGTATTTTTATTGTTTTTATAGAGTTTTATTTAAGAAAAGAACTTTAGAGTCACACAGATTTGCCACTTTGCGATCAATAATAAGTGAAACTGTGGCAGGTAAACAGCTGTAATGAGGACATACTGTGTACAGCAGTGAAAGCTCTTTGTGTGACTGAACACATGCCGTCATCTGCGTTTACATTGGTTATTGCAGACATTCTTGCAGCACTTAATTTTACGGGTTTTAAGGGGATTAAGATTTAACTATCAGTGTCATGTTACATTATTCCACTGAATGCCTTGTAAACAATGGCAGTTTGTACTGAAGTCACATTGCAACCTTTTGCTGTCTTTCAGTGGTGTTCAGCAGCAGTGATGGGATACAGTATATACCGTACCTTGAACATTTGCTTTATAATTCCACAGACTCATTTCTGATTGACTGTTGACGGATGCCTGGAAGAAGTGACAAAATCTATTCAGCTGTTAAAATAACACTATGTGTTTGTATTTCCTTTTCTCCACTGTTGCTGTTATGAATATATAGGTTTGTATTTTAAAGTTTTGTTATTTCCAGTGGTGCAGGCTTGACTCTCTTCTAACTTTGCATTGTTTTATATAGGTTATTTACCAGCGCACAAACACTGCACTTGCTCTACCCTGTTATTATGGAGCTGCTCATCACTTGTCAAAGCTTGTCATGTGTATTAAACCAGGCAATGCATTTAAAAATCCTAGTCTGACTGCTTATTATTTTGAGACATTCTCCGCCAGCATTAACCCATGGCATCTGGATGCTAAAATATATTTATTTTAAATTAAAACCCACACTAGATTTTCAAAACCATAGACAATCACACTTCTCAGACTGTCATAGGTGCACTAACAAATCACACATATAGGATAATTCATTACTTGAAAATTGGGAACTTTGTCTTATAGCATTGCCGGTCTATAATCACACATACACCGTGAACAAATACTCTGCAATTACATAATATACAAGTAAGATATAATGACGTTATTAAACAAATAGGGCGTGCTGTGTTGTCGACAATTGGTCCCTCTGGTCTAAAAAAGCGTCTTAAAAATACGTCATCTGCTATCTCTATACTCGTTGGATCCTGATACTGAAGTAGGCCTCGTTATGTACGGGCTTTGTTTCAATGGGATATTGGCTCCAGACCTGCTATTATATTATTTTTTAATGGTTGTGCTGATAATCTGTTATGGAATAAAATCTGGAAACTTACTCATTAATCACAAACAAAATCAAAGAAATTTCACTTAAATTCATTCATTACATGTGTAATTATTATCTTGTGAACAAATTTAATTGTGATATTGATACATTTCGTGATCTACATGATGAAACATCTGATAATTTATTTTGTCCTCATTCAGTTTGTTTTTGGACCGATTTCTGTTCCTTTATTATGGCTGAAAAATAAGAAAGCTGCAAAGTGCGTTTAAATCTATAAAAGTTTGTAACTTTTTCTGTATATGTCTTTTATGTTTATCTAGTTTATTCATTGTACCAGAGTACTGTAGTTGTATTCCTTAAAAATCAACATAAATAAATAATAAAAAATAAAAATGGTCAACAATTGGTCTTTGTCTCCCTCTGTAGTTTATACAGTCCAACTGCAGTTGACTCAAGTGGATGTTTCTCTATACTTATTAATTTTGTAATTAAAATTGAATGCAGTTCAATTCAGTGTGCTGCATGAGTATATAAGCCAGCTTCTTGATTCCTGTCTGCCATTATTGGACAAATTGATTAATCCAGGTGTGCCTGACCTCAGTAGTCACGGCAACAATAATCAGACACACCTGAATTAATTTTAATTAATTCACCTGAAGCCTGAAGTCCATTTTTAGCGATTTTTTAGGACTTCCGTTCCTGACTCCAACAGAGTTTGACGACGTAGTGACGTGAGCAGTCCTTGTCTTCTGGTGGCTGTATGAGAAATCTTCCGAAACTTGCAGAGGCGGAGAGTGTGAGTAGGAGTTGTCAATCAGCTAGGAGCAGGAGAAACTTTTGCTAGGTATTCTGATTAATTATTTTGTCATTTTGCCTCCACGTTTCCCCGATTGCCCGCTATAGTTTCTCCTCCTGTCCATAGGGTAATCTCTCTACTGTGCTACAGAGAGTCGGTTGGTTATGACGCAATCGTTAGCCTACTTTAACATAAAACTTCTTCTACGGGGCCATAACATAAGCTACAAGGTAATGGAGCATTTTATACATTGTCGTGTTTCTTTAAAAATAAATAGTGGACAAATGGTGTCTTCAAACGCTTCAAATGTAAAGTTAATTCACTGTCAAAGTGACGCCAAAATGAATGGAAGTAGATGGAAATGCTAACTCAAGTGAAGTTCTGCTACAATATGGCGGCACGCAGCCTGCTTCAACTTGATTACCCCCTTGGTCGTGAATGGTAAAAATATGTACTATTCATGATCTAGAAATTATACAACATATTATTAACCGTTTGAGTTTTGATAAATCATTTTCTTGCTGTAGCAGATGACTTAAGAAATCTAACATAGTTTCAGCTAAATAACAGGTCTGGATCTCCATCTTTTTACCACATTAGCTACACTAACAAAGCACTTGAACGCAACACACTGGTAAATACCAGTTCACAAGTGGAAAATATCATATTTTCACATGAACGCACTATTATTCCACACATACAGAGACCAACTCCTGTGGCTGACATTTGTAAAGTGGTCCCGGGAGACAACATCTGAAAACAAATTGATTTAGGTTCATTTTCAGGCGCTGAAGGCAAGTTGGCGTCCCTTACAGAGTTGTACATTTTTATCCGCCTGCCTGTCAACATTCTTTGATGTCCTTCAGGGACTTCTTATGATGGTGCTGTGCTTCCAAGAGGACGCTTCTTAAATTAAAAATGATTCTTTGTTTTGTCTGGTAATTGCCTCTCAAAGTTCAGAGATTAGAGGCAGAAGAAAGGCAAATAGAGTCCCGCTGATTAAAGTGCTGTCAGAACATTCCTTACAAAGCGCAAATCCCCACTGAACTCATTTTAGTAGCCTACGCGGTGGAATGCATTTTCAACTCGGAGATCTGTAAGATTGAATAATGGTAGAGAATAAAAAAGAGGCAGAAATCTATTCCTTAAAGTTGAGAAGACCAAGAAATAACCAACTAATCAAAAGAGGGGCGTTGATGATCTGATGCAGCACAGCAGGCCAGAGGAAAAACTGACACACCTCAGTGAGTTTACTTTTATTTCATTCCACTCTCAAATCACCTCAATAACTTTTTGGACTGTTTGTCGCACAATAAACTGTGATACGAAAGACAGTGAGGTCAGACTCATGAAAGAAAAGAGTTTGCTACAACACACACACTGATATACACAGGAAAAAACACTGTTTTGTAATCTCTGGCTATTTCTCTAGTTTAATTTGATGCTTAGCATTCATGTTAACTTCAATGCTAAAACAGTTAGCTTCTGTATGTTATGGCTGCTTTGGGTGGGGATAGTTTTAACAGTTCATTAAAAATGTTACAACCTCTTACGAGGATTTCAGTTATCAATCACATCTGCTGTTAAGACCTGCATCACATCCGCTTGTTGCACATTGAGGGATTTATGTGCAGTCTAAATAATGTTTCCTTCATAGTTTATGCATATGTCTTATTATCATACATATAATATCATACGTCTTATTTACGATATGTCTTATTATCGGATAAAAACATTATCGGCCTAATTGAGCACATTTTGTTCACATTATTAGAATACACATCTGGCCATTTCCAGCAAATGTGATGTTGCAAAAAATATACATAAAATTAGGTGGAAGGCCTAGCCAGTGACTGAATGAGACCGGAATACAGTACACTCATAAATACACACAGCAGTTGTTTTAGTACTAGCTTTAAAGTCTTAATAGACAATGAAACTACTTTAAATTGTTCACATTATTCAAAACAAATTGTTCTTTGTTCTTCAATACTATTCTTACCTAAATTTAGATAGTGTGCATCCTATTTCTATTCCCAGCCTGTGTTCCAAATCACCCCAGTAGCGCGGAAGGTTATAAAAACGTATTTGACATTAACTCACAGAATCTGTGAATCAAGTGAGTTTTATTTGTAGGAGAAAAATGTGGCTAGTTTAAGAGATCTAGCACAAACAATTACTGAGTAACT
Source organism: Cyprinella venusta (assembly GCA_038021265.1). Taxonomy (NCBI): domain Eukaryota; kingdom Metazoa; phylum Chordata; class Actinopteri; order Cypriniformes; family Leuciscidae; genus Cyprinella; species Cyprinella venusta. The sequence continues at coordinate 10,290,603 of CM075881.1, read as the reverse complement.
GATGCTCAAACAAAAGGTGTTACTTTCATCCCCGGTCTCCCCCTACAGGTACTTCAAAATCAAATATAAAAATTGTAATTAATTAACAGCAAAAGAAACTTCATCTACAGTAAATATGAAACACATTTCAATTAATAGCTTAAATAAAAAGTGAATTACAGACGGCCTGTGGTCAATGTCAGGTCTTCCGCAGCAAGGCAATGGGCTTGAGTAATTGGAGCTCAACGTCATGGAGACTGCCCTTGGGCCTCACTTTTACATAAGCTTAAATTACAGTCATGCACCAGTGCCCAGCAAGTTGTCATCGCCATAAACGTAAAATAAGACATTCATCACTAAAACACATCTCTGCTTCTCACGCGAACTGAGCGTTCTGAGAGAAAGCTGTATTCAGCGTACAGCCTCAGCAGTGACTTAATCTAATTTACATCTACACTAATGAGAATATTGCTGTGAGAGACGACAGAGTTCTTCTTGCTTTATTTAATTAAGCACAAGTCTACAAGAGGACTTCTCCCAGTGCTCTGAGAAACGTTAGCATTTTAAACCTCCTTCCACAGAATTGCATATTTAATATGGAATCTGTCAGATCCTTTTAGAAATGCTTTTCACTCGAATGTTCCTCTAGGATGCTCTGCCATTGCTGTTCCACACTCTATCAATTTCACAGATAGTTAGTTACGCTCTCTCATACTGTCCTCTGCTTGTGCACAAAGACAGTTCTCAGGCTTTGTTGTGAAACTGTTTTTTTTTTTTTAAAGAGGGGGCATCGTGAGTGGCTTCCTTAAGCCAGCCGCAGTGGCGAATTTTTCTATTTGTGGCACTTTCACCTGCTTTCACCCCTATATGAGCATGTTCCGCATGCTAACATCTCAGAGTGGGAAAACAACAACGTTATGGGCAATGTTGCTCTGTTTCTGTGGACGCCTAAAGGAGTTTATGACTCTGGAATACCTTCGGAATTGGTTGGTCCGCACAGTAATTGTGTATGTAAATGGTTTTGTCGCAAGGCAATAGTGAAATCACTGGCTCAAAACGTTAGAAAGCAGGAATCAGCAGAAGTTAGAGTGAGTTTAAAAACCACAAACCACACACACTCATATCAACATGTCAGACTCTGGCGTTCTCTAATTTATTTCATCTGTATTTAAAATCCAGGCCAGTGTTGCCTTAAACAAAAAGAGCATTAACAACCCAGGCCGCATTGGTAATGAGTGCCGCAGAATCAGCGTGGACTACAGCACATGGTGACGTATGTGCTCTATTGTTAGTGTAATGAACACCTGGACATCAGTGTAGTGCTAAATCAGACACAGAGATGTAGCAGCTACTCTTCAGTTCTGTAGTGCAAGATGCTTCCCTTTTTTAAAATGAATACTATGTAATTACAAAAGCTGTAAACATAATCAGCAAAGTGATTTTAGCTCACGTTTAGGGTTCACATCATAATACATTTTTTACTCATCATTTACTCATACCCTCAATGTAGATGACTTTTGTTTTTCAGATAAACCCGAATGAAGATTTTTAAGAAAATACTCCATCAATGTGAATCCATAATGCAAGCGAATGGATGAAAGTCAAATACATCGGAGATGGCATAAGGGTAAGTAAATTAAGAGTGAATTTTCATTTTTGGACAACAAATACACAACAAAAAGATGTTTGAATGTGTGCACGGTTATTATGCCTCTACTACAATAATTAAAAGGATACTCCACTTTTTTTTGGAAATAGGGTCATTTTACAACTCTCCCAGAGTTAAACTTGTGGGTTTTACTGTTTTCGAATACATTCAGCCTATTTTCTGATATTTAGAAGAATGTCGGTAACCAGACAGTTTCTGGTCTCATTGACTTCCATAGTATATTTTTTTCCTACTATGCAAGTCAATGAGACCAGAAACCATCTGGTTACTGACATTTTTCTAAATATCAGAAAATCGGCTGAATGGATTTGAAAACGGTAAAACCCAACAGTTTAACTCTGGGGGAGTTGTAAAATGAGCCTATTTCCAAAAAAAAGTGGAGTATCCCTTTAAGGTGTAGGTTCACTCTCTGATGAGTACACGGACAATGCAGTGTCAACATGACGGTAAAAAGGGAGAAGTAGTTTGGAAGCCTGTTTGAAAACAGTCATTATTTTAGCAATTTTGTTTGGTGTCACCAGTATCACAGCAATTGCACAGACCGCCTTTATGAATATATTTAACAGATGATTTGGGCAAACAAGGCAATATTAAAGACTAACTTACAACAACACAGAACAAAATTGTTGGAAATTTCATCATCCACATTCAAAATCATAAGAACACCCATCTCCCATAACGGACGCCGCAGGAGCATGTGCATAATTTATCATGCCAGAATTTCATTTAGTGCAATGATTAAAAATAAGAAGTTCTCCTTGAGGGACACTGATGGATATTGATTACAAATTTCTATGAATTGCTGCTAAGGTACATTTCATTAAGATCATTCAGTGGGGAGTCAGTGGTCAGAATGAGGTCCATTCCAGTGCAATGGGTAACAAGTTTTATGATTTTAATGCAGCTGAAGTAAATTCGTCCAAACTGAAGGGACCAATTAAAATCCATAAAAGGTTATGAAACTTTCAGACAGTTATGCCTTCAGTTTCACAGACAAGCAGCTAATATCACAGCAGGAGCCAAAGCTCATCCTTCTTTGATGATTATTTTATTATACTGCATGTAGAGGCAAGTAGTGGTCATATGGAGCTAATAATATGACAAAATGATTTGAATTTGAATTGTGTAAATTTGAATTATTTGCAAGTGTAATCTGACAAAATTGAATTTTAGGTGGTAGTTTAAATAGTTTTTTTTAAAAAACAAATATTGAACATTTGAAATTAAACAAATTGAAAAGTTTTTATGTCTGAATTTTATAGACATGGATTTTTAAACAGCGATTTTAAAAAAACACAGATTCAAGTCGCCTCATATTTAATGTTTCATACTTTGTGTTTCCTCATATTTAAACTCCTGTGAAACAAGAAGTCATAGACAATTTTATGTTCCCCGGTGTGCTAAAAAAGGTAAATATTAATGGAAATATACTTAAATATACTTTTACTCGTAAAAAATTCTAGGGGTACCAATAATTGTGGCTGACATGTTTTGGAGAAAAGCGATTATTTCATAATGTGATTCCCCCCCACATTCAATTCTTGTACTTCAATTTAAGGTTAGATTTTTGGCAATTTTTAAATGAAAGATCGAAAGGATAAACAATGCAGATTTATTTTTTACAGCCAGTTTTGGTCATATTTCCCTGGGGTGCCATTAATTCTGAGCACGACTGTATATATGTGCACGTGAAAACAGTTCACTTACTGAAATATATAGCCTAATCAAATACAGTACATGAGCATGTCAGCTGTGAAGAGGAAGATATTAGTTTCTAATGATCACATCTGTCAGACAACACTAGCTGGCTTTAGCGTGTCTTTGAAGTGCTGCTCTGTGCGGTGCTCTCATTTATTGGACTTGTCATCCAAATAGCATGCAAAATTGTGAAAAATATGTTTTTAAGAGGACAAGATGCCCAAACCAAGAACTCGCATTATCACTTCTCAGCTTATCGCAAGCATTTTAGATCAGTTTGTGTAAGGATCACTAACTCTCGAGGACATCGGTTCTTTTTGGGGGCTGCATGTGAATACTCTGTGACAGACAGTCTTATGCTCACAGCATAACCAATGCCAGTGGAAAGGCTGGGACAGATTGTTCCATCTGCTGATGACTGAAGATTTTATTTTTTTGTATGACTGGTATCAACTATTGGCTTTTTATGGCACAAACTAAATCTGTTTACAGAACAGCAGGTTTTGAACCTGGCTCAGCATAATAGAGTAATTACAGTGAACATTATACGTGCACATTTCATTTGTGTGCAGTCATGTTATCCTGTTGTAGAAATGATAAAATTAATCGCTCATTTCTGGCAGTAAATTGGGTGTCACTTTTCATGCTTGAACCTCCTTGCATTGCTTTTTTATATGTAACCCTATAGATGTTTGTTTTTGATTTGTGATTTATCTTCCCTTTCTGGTGTCACCAAACCTTAAGGATCCCAGTCATGTAAGGAAGTATAAAACCCCGAAATAACATGATACGCCATGTTTGTTTTCTTTCTCATGGCCTGATGTTGCACTTTTTCTGATAGAACTGAAATAATGTGTTTTTTGGGTAAATCACCTGTTGAGTGTTTTTATGATTATTGCACTGATGACTCAGTAAACATCATTTGTCACAATAAGGTGACTTGACAATTTAGATTTACTATTTTCATCCACATGGTTTTGCTCTAAGACTGTGTTTTCTAGCATACGGCTCTAGAATCACAATGCATAGCCATCCAAATGCCAAATAAATTAATAAAAAAGGAGAAAACATATAAATATATAATAGTAGTATAATTATTAGAATTTTATAGTTTTATTATTTATATTATTATTATATTATTTTATAGTTTTATTATTTATCTAATAATTATTATAGTATAATTATTAGAATTTCAACAAAAGAACATTCTCTCCTGTAGGAATTTCATTCACACCACAAAAACCAAATCCTTGCAGAGACAGAAAAGACCCTACTTACAGTATATTATAAGTGCCTCTGAATCTCATTAAATAAACCAAAATGAGTCGGTTTAAGAGAAACTCACTGTGACTAGTGAATGTGAAATCTTTTCTCTTTGAAAGGATCAGTGTTGAGAGATTAACTTTGACTAACATGAAAATGTTGGATTTCAATCCATTCAGAAGAATACAAGCAATTTAAACACTTGGCAGGGTTCCTTTTGCTTTGCCTCCGATTCCCTTGTGGTGCAGAACTAAGTAGTTTTGGATATTGGCAGTGGAGGAAACTATTCTTAAGCTTCCCAAGCAGTGGTTCAACACTGGTTTTAACCTTTCCATCATAGCTTTTTTACAGTCGCCCAGTAGGTTTAGCAGAGCAGGCAATTTTCCCTGCTGAGTATAAACTCAATCATGTGCCTGAGCTCTATTTGTATTCCTGGAACAGATAGAATTAATCAAGGACAGAAATCATTCTATAATAACCAAAAGTCGCATTCAGTTTCCACAAAACTTGCCTTGTCTCTGAAAAATCTGACAGCATACTATAAATCAAGATTGTCCCATACAGTATGTGTATTCAGTGAGGTATTGAATTTGCATTGGATTATTTAATATATTTCAAAAAGTGAGCAAGGATCAAGCTCCCTCCGAGGAAAGGTTATTCCTGTTTCAGAGCTGAAGTCCTGTAATTGCTTCAGCAAGGTATTATGAGATAAGATTCCGTCTGAAGATGTGACCTTTGGTTCCATTAAACATTCAGTCAGTCACCTTGTGCTCAAATACCTCTAATTAGACCAAAGTGCTCTAAAAATCATCACACTGGATATCCTTGCCCAAAATGTACACCCAATTTGTTGCTAACTAGTGCATTTGAGGGAATTACAAAAATCCCCTGAGTATACGAGTTCGAGTCATGCGTATGCAGACATAAAATGACACTGAAATGTCATACAGCAGTTTAGGGGTCAAGTGGGCTGGTTACCCTCTACTGGTAGATGTTGTAATTGCGTCTTTCTCCACTGGTGGCCATTTAATAATTCCACATTTTATTTACTGGTGGCCATTCGACGTTTTATTTGCAAATATTTCTTTGTGTTTTAACAGATATTTCACCATGTATTTCACTATGTATTGTAGACCTAATGACAAGATATATATATATATATATATATATAATTTTTTCCCCTTTTTTTGCGGTGCCGCGGTGGGCAAGTGATGAAACCGGTGTTGCGACTGAACACCGTGTAACACCGGTAACACCGACTACCGTAGCAAGCCTACTGCTTGGCCTTTCTCCGATATGGAGTTGATGCTTTCTGCCCTGCTTTTCACAGCAGTTCATTTCACTATTCAATAATTACTGGGTTCATTGAACTATGAAAAGTGGGATTGAACTCAAACAGCTTTTGATGAATACATCACGGGACACAGCGCCTTCATCTGGCTCCCAATTACACATGCTGGGACATTAAGTGTTGAATACGCCCCGCTTTCACAACGCTGAAGGTCGAGGTGATCCCAAACCCTGTCCTCTCATTTCCATCTGCCAGTATCCCACTGATATATTTTGAATGTGCAATGTAACACTCCTGCCAGACTTTGATGTGTTTGAAAGCAGGCTGAGTACCAGTATTATTAACTGGACCCCCCCCCCCCCCCTCTAAATATAAGAATAAATTCAAGGTTTATTTTATGAAAAGTCTTAATTGAGTACCTTTTGTAATCTTGCTTTTTCAAAATTTGTCTAAAGCACTTTTTTCATGCAATTAATAAAAGCTTGAATGTCTCTGTCTGAGTTATACAGAGCCCCATGGTGATGGGAAAATATGAGATGGGAGGGAAAAAATACATTTTAGTGCTTTTGTGTAGTGTTGGGGGTAACCCATTACAAGTAATGTAAGTTATGTAATGCAAGTAATGCATTACTTTTAAATTTACAACAAAATATCTGTTACTTTTTCAAATAAGTAAAGTAAGTTACTGTGTTTTCCGATTTATTGGTGTGTCAGTCACTCTCAGTCCCCATGTTGATAGAACGGGAGTAGGGATCAGAGGTGTTGTGTGTGCTGTGTAGACATGATGGTTTTTGTAGTTCTAGGCTAAATGCAAGCATGCATTTACTTATTTCACTTGCACAAAAACAGATTCAGTCTGAGTCATATATTACACAATAATTAAGAGTGAAATAAGACAAATATGTATTTAATCTAACTTTATTAGCCAATGTCTTTCCGTCTGACCTTCGATGATCCAATTCAACCATACCAATAAGCAAATATGACTTTAGATAAACAGCACATTTGTCTTCATTTTATTATATTTTTTAATTGCTGAATGGCATGAATTTGCATTTCCTTCAGCCTGAGGCTTATTGATTTTTCTTTTGATGGGAAAGAGCCTTAACGTTTGCCCAATTATTGTTTGTTATTAAAAAAACAAACTAGCAAGCCCAGCCCAAGTAACAAAAAGTAGTGCAAAAGTAATGTATTGCATTACTTTCCATAAAAAGTAAATAAGTAACTCAGTAAAATTTTGTTTATGTAACACAATATTGTGACGCATTACTTTTAAAAGTAACTTTTCCTAATACTTCTTCGCAATACAATTGCTCTCTAAATCTGGCATTGGCTCATAAAAGCACTTAAATCGTTTTTCCTCACACCTTGCCATCACTAAAGTGAGAGAACACAAGCATTTCTCAGAGAGAACACAAAAGCATTGAAATATCAATTGTCCTTCCATCTAATTTTTTAACTATCACCAGGTTACTTTAGTATGTAGAATTGTGCAAAGGAAGTGTTTTCCCCAAAAGAAATTGAACTAATATGTGAAGATCTCTGTCGGACCAGGGGGTGTAGGGGTTATAAACTGACTCATATGGCACATTTAAAAAGTATTCTTTTTTTGCAGAGTGCAAATGGCAAATTCTGGAGAGCTTTTGGACTAAAGAGAATTTTTGTGACTTACTGGTTAAAATATGTTGGACAATTGTATTCCTAATGACAGTAAAGAATTGTTTTCAGGAAAAAAAGCAGTGTATGATTAATCTCACATGAGTAATATTCCGATGTTGTTGTTTTCCAAAAGCAACCTTGAAAGTTTTCTCCTATTCTGTCAAAAACTGAATATCTATGTCAGCACTTCTCCTGCTGACACACAAACCATTAAACGCTCTGAGGGGCGCTGAGAAAGAGAAAATAATTTAATGTATGGGAAGTGTTATTCAATAGAGCAGTCTGTCTGATTTGTTATAAAAATGGATGACAACACCTGTCAGTCACCCATACACCAACCGGTGGAGGGGAATAGTGAGTCAGTGAGTTGTGAATTTTATAATGACATTCTAGGAACAGGTTGAATTTTACATTGTTGTAGAGATGGAGTATTCAGGCTTACTCAGATAAATTGTCAGTGTCAGAATGGAAACATTTCTTTGAGCGTGCTTTATCACACTCACTGCATGCATTAATGCCCCTCTATAAATATAAAAAATAAAGCATTCAGGTTGATCTAGATAAATAATAGTCTCAAACTAATAGGAAATAATCAATCTTATATGTGCTTTGCATTTTTTTTGATCAGCCCACCCCCCCATCTTTGTTTTTCAAGTGCTTTGCTGCCTTCATTCTTGCATGTCATTGAAAAAAAAGGATAAGACTCGAAAGTGTTTCCTCGGCACAGTTTTTTATCTAACTCTTATCGTTTAGCAGCAGCAGGCTCACAACCTTGACAGCACTGCACAGCTTAACAGGCTTAAAAAGGCAGATGCACAGTCAGAGCCAGATCACCACGTTCTGGGTCAAAGACCTGGATGTGATGAGGGAGATCTGGGATGCCTGGCAGATGTTCTCTTATCAAAAACTCAGCCATGATCTACCTCTGAAAGCCTTTGAAGCAAATTAATGCTGTTTAGTCTGGGATGAGAGAACATAATAAGGAATATGAATAGATTTGGTAAATGAATAACTGATTGATTGATTGATTGATCGATTGATTGCTTAATTTTTTGATTGCTTGATGGATGGATGGATAGATCACTTGATTGATTGACTGATTGATTGATTAAGTCGTAGGTATATTTGAGAAAAGCAAGTACAGTAATCCTCGAATTTAAAAAAAGCTTGCAGCAACATATGGAAAATAATAACTAACTAGTTCATTTTTTGGAACCATGAACTTAGTTCAAAATTGTGAAGTATGAACTATGAACTGAACTAGTTCATTTTAAAATTTGTAAAGTGAACTTTGAACTAGTTCATGTAGAAAGTGAACTTTCCCAACACTGCCTGTTAATATAACAATATAACTGTTACAATAACAGCATATCTCAGTTCTGTGAAACATAGCAAAGCCAATGTTCCCCATCGGTACTACGTAGGTCATGACTGACCAATAGGAATCTCGATAGAGAGGCCATCTACTTCGAGTGAAACAAAAACAAGCCAATGCGTATTGGCGTGTAATCTTTTGCATCAGCTGTGCAGCCTCGCAGCAAGGGTATTTAACAAGTAGCTGGTGCGATTACACACTAGGAACCAAGCACTTTGTATGCTTACCTGCAAGCCTCTTCTGGACCACTCCATTTTGGTGAGGGTGTGACAGCACAGCAATGTGTGTCTATCTTCTCCGCTCTCTCTTTTTTTTTTGTTTTCTGTTTTTTATTTTTGAACTGAGCAAAACAAAAAAGCTGTTTTCCTGCTGGTAAGATGCGAAGTGAGAGCGCTGGTAGTAGGACCAGGGAGAGAGAACAGCACACAATCAGGTGCACATTCCTGTCTGTGGTCGTAAAAGTCATCTTTAATACATTAAAAAAAAAAATAATAGCTAACTAGATTCACATTAAAATATAATATAGATTCCCTCAGCTATTAGATAGTCCATCACCAGCTAAATCAGTGAATGTGAAAAGACAAGAAAAAAAAATCAAATAAAATCAATTTTTGCCTTCTTAATTCTGCTTCTAATCTCATCTTTCTATCAGTACCCCCATTTTATTCTGTTCCGTCAGCAGAATGATTCATTGACAGGAACAAGATGTATGATATATCAGCCTATGCCTTCATCACATCTCTTCTATAACCTTTCTTTGCAAATAGTCAATAAGGACTGTTCTATGGACTGGTGCCTTGCTGTGGCGGAGTAGCTTGTGAGTCTCAATGACCCTGAGAGCTATGCTGGCAGGGGCCTTTGACCTGTCTGGCTTGCTTGAAGCAACCAGGGGTACAAGGTAGAGACCAGACGAAATCCAGTCCATCCTGCTAGCCCAGCAGCAGGGGCCGGTATGATGAGTATCGGTCTGTCTCAAAGCAGAAGCCATACACCAACCGTCATACATCTGTGTTCCGTTGGAATTTGTAGCATTAAGTCCAGAGATGGAAGGTTAACCTGGGCAAGCATCCTCGGCAAGGTTTGCGTGTACGCCCTCAACGCCTTCCATTTTCAATGCTTTCGTTCCATACTGGGTGTGTGCTGGAAGGATCATGTGGCATTACACTTGAAAGAGTACACTATTGTATCCTTACACTATAAAGAATAAAAAAAACATTTAGAAAAATATGCCATAACCATAAATAAATGATTATTATTATTTTTTTAATCCATGTACACATTTAGAGAAAGAGTAGGCAATAAGGATCTAAACTGCTCACAGTTAATGTAAATTAATGAACTGGTAGCATTTAGTTCATATATATAGCATCATTCATTAATATTGTATGATAAGTGTCCCAGATGCACTAACTGATTTGTGACTTAGGATGATAGAGTCTAACGTCAAGAACTGCAGTATGAGCATTCATTATGATGAATCATTTCCTGCAATAATGTAGCAATCCTTCTGTTTAGCTATACTGAAGGTCACCATGGCCCTGCCCCTGTCAGACCGCAACCTTGAGTGGTGACCAGTTTCTTAATGAAGATAGGTCTTAATAAATACTGTTTGGAGACTCAGCTAAAACCTTAATTTGTCACCTTGGAGTATGGAATTATTTTTTAGACACTATCGGTATATGTAATTTATCTTTATTACACTGTCAAGAGTGAATTGCTGAATTGCTGTCTCCTCTGATCTCACTTCCCTCGACAGTGGGGCAGTTTGAGGGTACCCAGAGGTGTACCACCTGGAGGAATTGTCTGAGGCTCCCATCCAATCATTTAAGTTTACCTCATCGTTCGTACCAAGGGCTTCCAATGCTGCTGACCAGGCTGCCTCTGCCCTGTATGCAATGGGCATCCTGTAAGTCTTCCAGGCCATAGCATTAAAGATCTGCAAGAGGGTATTCCTGACCAAGAAGTGATGCAGGAACTGTGTTCGGCAACCGATTATGCCCCTCAGGCTACGAAGGTTACAGCACAGGCACTGGGTTGGGCTAAACCTTGCAAAAAATGCAGGATGGAGAGAAAGTGAGCTTTCTCCCAAGGTGGCCTCTTTGGCGACACTGTCGAGGACTTTGCACAGCAGTGAAAAAGCAGGCAGATGGAAGCCATCAAACATATCCTGCTTTGGTGTGGGTCCACTTCCAGGAAAATCAGACCCCCAAAGTTTTATTGAGCTCTTTATTGATGCTTTGGAAAAGTTTCAAAACAGATTAATGAAAATAGATAATTAAATGCATTAAATATATGAGTATGTAATAGATTACATGTATTTAAAGTGCTTTTTCTGGTGTAATGTTAGGCACTGAACTGGAAAAAAGGGTGCTTAGAAGTTCCATTCAAAGATAAACTAGACGGAGAGTTTGCTCAAAGACAGGTGGGAAAAGCAATCATGCTTCTGTTCACCTTTTACAAAGATGGTTTTGGCCAAAAGCTCATTCCATCAACCTGCCAAACAGACGGCTCTCACGGTCTGCATGTGCCATTGTCAAGTCTTTACAACCACCGAGTCAGAAAAACACTTTTTCTACCATCTGTTCTCTTTGGAACTTCAGAATCAACACAAGTCTGCATTTTAAAGGAGTCTTTTCATAGCGCTCACTGCCCGTCAATAATTCTGCTTAGAGATATTTCATAGCACCTGCTATGAAAGTCAGCATGATTTGTTTTGCATTCTATAAGTCTGCTCATCAGCAGGAGTTAATAGAGGCCACCCAGTCTGAGTTGGGTTATAATGTGGCTCTCTCTCCCACTATTTTCTGGAATCCAAGGTCAGTTATTTAAATAGCGAAGTTTTTATTGTTATGAGACTGCCCTTAAAGTGAAGAAAATGTTCCTGATCAGACTGTACAGTAATCTCCTTAGGGATGGAAGCAAGTCGTTTTGGGTAATGTAAGGCCGCCCCTCACATACTTTAAAGGACATTAGTCTCTGAAAGTTTTATGACTTTGTGTTAAGCATGGTGATTTATCATCATTTTGGAATGGCATTTTGTTGTGAGTCCCCAAAACAATCCATTGGAAAGTTTTTAAATAAGCTGACCTTTAAAAAATAGCCCTTAACATTCGTGATGGAGCTCTGCACATCCTGGTGACTTTTCGTGTATATATAAACATCAAACTGCCACAGTAAATCAATCAATCATGATTAAGTCAATCAATCATGAGGATTTAAAGAGATAGCTGCCCTTATGTTGTTTCAAACCTGTGTTACTTTCTTCTTTGGAACACAAAGTAAAATATTTAGAAAAATGTCTGAGCTACTCCATTGCACAAAATAAAAGTGGATAGGGAAACTAGCTAAAAACACACAGGAAAGTAGGGTAAAAACCAGGAAAGTTAAGTGTTGAGAGTATTCTCCACATTTCACATTTTTCAGTGAACTATTCATTTAATTCATACACAAACTTCTGACACTTTGCCCTTATGACAAACGTCCTTTCATTTACAACATGAATTTATGCATAGAGCTCCAAGTAAGTCAATCAAAAGAAGGGTTTTCTTTCAACTCTGTTTACTTGGTCTGAATCACCTTGTTGGGAGGGAAATGCGTGCCGACAGCAGAGACCAGAAGTCACTATCACGTTTGACTTTCAGAGCCAAATAAATGCTGACTCCTGCATTTCCCACCAGGCTTTGAGCACTGAACTTTTTAACTCGAGAGCTGTAAGCCACTTCTGAATAGTTTGAAATATAGGGCTTTGGTATAGATATATAGGGTTTTGGTTTACTGTACAGTGCTGCCTGAACTGTGTTCAACTACAGTATGGATTATTTTTGAATTAAAGGGATAGTTCACCCAAAAAGGCCATTCTGTCATCATTTGCTCACCATGCTATTTTTCTTCTGCAGAATCCAAAAGGAGATATGTTTGAGAAACACTGTACAACGAATGTCAGGTCAACGGAAGAAAGGAAGTCAGGTTTGGAAAGACATAAGGGTGAGTAAATGATGACAGATTTTTCATTTCAAGGGTGCTACTTTCGGAGAATTATAAAAAAAACGAAGGGCAATTGTTGTCCCCAGTTTCTAAGGCAACAGGGTTTTTTGATTCACCCACATCTTATCATCCTTCCCCAAGGAGAGTAATAGCTTATCTTCTGGCTGACTAGTGAGGCTCTGGCAATGTAGTACACATATATGAAATCTAAATCTGAAAATGTGATTATAAATCCATATCTATTCATTAATGAGTTATATGAGTTACTGTAAACTCAATATATTTGAAGTTTACAGTGTTAAATCTGTATCAGTTCTGCACGCAGTTTTTGCACTTATAACCTCGACGCGGTTTCATTCCGTTGGCCTATAGTCTCACAGCCCGAGCACATATGGCACCAAATCCATTTTTCTGTGAACTCCACATGCACCATGTCTAAAGTCTGTGAATTCATTGAATTCAATCCTTGCCCCAAGACAAGGAGCACAGCTAATCTTCTGTGGGTACCAGTGATGCTTGCTCATATCTGGCTGAACCATATAATAGTTTTAGAAAATGTGTCACAACTGTTTGTAATCAGGGGATTAAGCAATAACAGATAAAGGCAATTTATAGGCGGCATGATTGTTGAATTGTGGTCGATTTAATGACTGACATGTTGCTGGAGTGGACGTTTTACTGCCCAGTTGCTAATGCTAATTAGTTGCTAATGTTCCACAAATATCTTCCCCTTTGCCATCTCAGAGTCAGACAGCTGCCTTCAATCATCAGAAACACTTTTAACAACTCAGAACGTCAGTGGAGAAAGGCATATAGTTCATCATAACATCGTCAAATACATCACACACCTGTTATTTTGCTAAATCTAGCCGTTTTTTATATCAGCAATAAATATGGGGATTACCTGGCATTTCTCAAGACTCCCCTGCTAGTTCACTGTTGCTAAAGCCAGCAAAAAAGCCAGTCTTTTTTTCACTGAAGTTTTAAGGAGAAAATACTCAGCAATGAATTTGCACATGGTTTGTCTAAAAGCACATTAAAAACTTGATTTTCAGCATATGGCACTTTAAGAGAAGAAAATACATTTATTGACACACACTAGGCCACGCCCGAATTGGCTAATCACTAAGCTTTTAAATTGTCTTAACCACAAGTTCACACGTACAAGAAATCTAAAGTTGTATTTGTATTTGGCATTATGGGGCGATGGAGGGATGCTGCTATCATAAGACAGTAGGTCAGGAAAACCTTTATTTATACCGGCTTCCTCTTGAGCTGATTGGTTGATTACCTGAACGTGCGCCTCCTGAACACATATAACATTGTTAGGCTACATAAAACTTCATAACATTTAAGCAAATGCGTTACTTAAAAAGCCATTGCTGTCTCAGAAAAACATCAAAGGCAGAATAATGGTTTTTGGCAGAAAATGGAAAATTGTGTGGAGTGATTAATTGCAATGAAACACGAGTTGCATGGTGATGCTGCAGAGCGGTGTCTTAAACAAATCTGCTGAGAAATATAATAATAGATGCATCTTTATCACAGCAAAGCATGAAAGAAGAGCTGTCATTGTGTGGGGAGCCTGTTTAGCTGCTGGTATCTGTGAGCTACTTCACTGTGAAAAGTCATTTAATGCTTTGGTGTACATGAGAACACTGCTGAATGGCTTGCTTCCCATATTGTAAATGAAAAGTTGTTATCTAAAGAGGAATGATTAGATGCTATTTTTAACAACACAATTCTCCTGCTCGAACTGCAAAGACAATCAAGAATGACTCATGTTTTGGCCTGTTCAGAGTTCAGATTTTAACCATATAATGAATGGTCTCACATTAAACTCAAACGAACTGGGACACAATTTCTACAAATTATGATTTGTTTGAAACCATCAATGTTGAGTGGAACGCTGACTCTCCATCCTGTAAAAAAGCTGTCTGCAAGTTAACACGGTTTAAACATTTAAATAAAACAAAGGGGAAAGCCATTCCATGCTAATTTACTTTATCTAAGGTATTTGTGCAATTCTTGCTAGTTTCATGACCAGTGATTTGTGATTAAAATTAAAAGCGTTAAAAGACCACTAAATATTTTTGCTATTTTTGACTTGGTCAATTTTTTTGCCCAAAGTTGGGAAAAATCACCTCCTTTAATTTATCATTTGAATTACAAACGAATTTTTAATTATACCCAAAATATAGGAACATATAAGTAACTATTCACTAATAGATAGTTTCCAGTTTAAAAATGAATCGTTATTAATTTCAGAAAGAAAGAAAGAAAGAAAGAAAGAAAGAAAGAAAGAAAGAAAGAAAGAAAGAAAGAAAGAAAGAAAGAAAGAAAGAAAGAACTATAGGATTGGTTACAGAGTTTTGAAAAGAAAAAAAAATAAAGAATGCAACGCTTGTATTTTGTTCTCACTAATGTTTATGTAACAGCCCCGCCTCGTTTTCCAACCTTCTCAATCTCTGTTGTAGGGACTGAGATTGTCCCTCAGTGGATGCTGAAGGTTACCGCGTGCGTAAAGCACGCGCTCGGATGCTGCGCTCACACGCGCATTGCTCACACTCCGCTTGGACTCTCAAACGGATATGGGTTGCTCCTGCTAAGTGCAGTTTAAAACCTCCACAAAATCAAGAAAGCCACATTTATACATCATGTTCACCTTCTTTTAATCACCAAAATGAAACTAACCGTGGAAGTAGCCTTCGTGCCCGCCGGTTTACAGTGGTTGTATCCACTCGTGGAGCTGTAATTGAGACAGAAGAAAAATACAGTTACAGTCGCTCGGATGGACAAGTATATCCGATGGAGAAAAGTGGATTTAAAATTTAAGAAACGGAATACTTCCGCTCTTTGGATGAAAGCTGCGGTTTGAGGTACAGCACGCTTCTTCTTTTGTTTGTGAACTAGTTATTTCTGCACATGAATAATTAGGAAACAGTTGAGTTGCTAATTAACAGATATTCGCTGATGCTGACACTTTCAGACAAACTACCCCACTCCGTGTGGAAAAACAAGCTTTTGTTGTTGACGACTATGTGTAAAATCGGGTTGTTATCTTTTCCAATTATTTCAGCCTTTTTCAAAGAGACTAAATTGCTGTAATGCTGTGTGTGTTTGATGAACACTGTGCGCGCGGGTGTTTGTTACAGAGAGCGATAGAGAGGGGGGGATGGGGGGATAAGAGGTTAAGGAGAGAAAGTAGGGATCTACCCATGTTTAATATAGACATTGCCACTGTGGTTTTCAATTAACCTTAACTTAGAATCGTTAAATTTGAGTAGTTTTTATGTATGGGACAATTATATTATATGTTTTTAACTACTGTCTATAAACACTTAAAGTGCACTATGAAAGCATTTATGTTAAAGTAATCTCACTATTTATATATATATATTTATATATATATTTATATATATATATATATATATGGAAACAGTATATGCATATTATACTAAACTTCTCACCATATGAAATACATCATTCAGAGATAGATAGATAGATAGATAGATAGATAGATAGATAGATAGATAGATAGATAGATAGATAGATAGATAGATAGATTTATGCAAACAGTATAGGCATATTATACTAAACTTCTCACCATATGCAATCCATCAGAGATAGATATAGATAGATAGATAGATAGATAGATAGATAGATAGATAGATAGATAGATAGATAGATAGATAGATAGATAGATAGATAGATAGATAGATAGATAGATAGATTTATGCAAACAGTATAGGCATATTATACTAAACTTCTCACCATATGCAATCCATCAGAGATAGATAGATAGATAGATAGATAGATAGATAGATAGATAGATAGATAGATAGATAGATAGATAGATGTTCACGATAAGTACACAGTATCAAATGTATAAAATTTGTTTAATTTTAATCTTAATACATAGGCTATGTAGAAATTCCACCTGTAAAAAAAAAATATTCTAATGAACATAAACTAAACAGCTGCAGGGAAGTGTGTGAGGCTTTCTTTTAGGTTTGATTCAGTTGTTAATCTAAAGATAAATGAACAACCTGAATTGTTGATTTAAAATCCCATTAAAAACCCAACAAACAAACACAATCGCACATTAATATGAAAGTCCAATGGCTGAACTGAGGATGCATGAAAAAACATAATTTGTTCCTCTGCAGGGAGTGTCAACTCTGAGACAGCTTTCATGATCAAAACTGACACTGAGAGAGCTAAAGAGGCAATTATGTGGAAAAACCAATAAGGGGTGCTCCCTTCACACAAGATTGGGTTACGTCTGTGATTGTGGTGTTTTGAATGGGGTTTTTCCCCCCAGCAAAATGTTTTTTTTTTTTTACTATCATATTGAACGGTTTAAATGACAACATATTGCTATTGGAGTTCTGCTTATAGCATATGTTCATTTACATTGCACAATTGCCGACCAGGCGCTGCTGAGACCCTCAGTGATGTTACATTCAGGGTGCGGCAAGGTTCAAGCGTTCTTGCCTCTGTCTTTTCTCTTACATATCTTTTTGATTTATGTAACATGGGCCAAGGCAGTGCAAATTGACAGGTGTGATGTGTTCAAAATGGAATTTTCCACATTTTAATATGTAGCCAGGCACTTAGATTTGATAAATATCATGTCGTTCGAAACCTGTGTGACTTTCTTTTATCTGTGGAACACATATAAAAAGATATTTCGAGGAGAAAAATCTTGTTTGTCCATACAGTGAAAGTCAATGGCATCCAGTTGTTGTTTTGGACCCCATTGACTTTTGACATTTGTTAAAAATCCCCTAAATCGTCTAATTAAGCTGCACCAAAATAACTTAAGATGACAAGTAGACTTTTGTTCTGAGTTTGATGTCATTGAAATGGCCACAATAAGTTCAATTGTCACGAAATGCAAATGAATTTCATCCATTTCCTCGTTATGGGCTGTAATAAATTTCTGAGCTGTCACGAATTCTGCAAAATTGGCTAAATATGGAACAAATAACAACTGCTCATTGTGCACTTTCCTTTTTCTTCTCAATTTGCAAAGACAGTATAAACTACAAGGCCCTTTGTTGTGATTTTGTTTAATGAAGCGCTCTCACCTCCCTTTGTCCACTCATTATTGAGCTGATACTGCTTATGTTTCTGTATGTATTCATGGACATCGTTCAAGAGAAACAGTAGGGAGGGAGGAGACTTCTGTCCTATTTAGTCAAGTCACATCTAGAGTTCATACACAGGCTTTTCAGGGCAGCTAAGCGAACTATCACCCATAAATAAAGGATAGACTTTACACAGCGTACCACACAGCACAAGGCCACAGCCCTGAGCTTTCTAGTGAAAGTTTCTGCTCAGGTGTTCCAATAAGAAATTGATGTTTCATGCCAAAACTAGTTGATGTGATAAGACACTTCCCGTGATATAAAACACGTGACTTGAAAAAGTAAAATGCTGGATTTCGTTTTTATAAAAAAGTTTCTTGCCTTTGGTTTCTAGAGTCTCAGCTTGGCTTCAACCATCTGATGGAAGTCTTCACGGAGTATGCCTATAATGAGAGCTTCTTTGAAAATGGATCCCGGGACTTCAATGCCACGGAAGAAGGGGGGCGGCATCAGTACAATTATTACGCCATGCTTCTCACACTGCTCATTTTCGTCATTGTCTTCGGCAACGTGCTGGTGTGTATAGCCGTCTCTAGGGAGAAAGCCCTGCAGACCACCACCAACTACCTGATAGTCAGCCTGGCTGTGGCTGATCTGCTAGTTGCCACACTTGTGATGCCATGGGTGGTTTACCTCGAGGTAGGTTTCCTTCCTTGTTGGGAATGCTAAAATGATTTTAACCCATGAACCATATGTAGCTGGTAATAATGCAAGTACAGATTTATTACTTTCAACTGATTAGATGTAATATCATAACTCATTAGAGTCAATCGGGGCAAGAATTAACTAAGAAGAGCTGCAGGCACCAGTGTCTTAAACCTCATTTTAGCCAATCAATTTGCAGTAGCCACTAGCACATCTAATTCTAGGTTGTCTGATCCTAGCCAAGGGTTAGTAGTTATTTTCAACCAAGACAAGCCTCCCTTGTGGTATGTCATTGAGCCAAACATATTAGCAAAGCTATCAGATTGCAAGCAAAATCTATAGATTGAAATGTGCATAAAGATCATAATCTTGACTCGTGTTCTTCTGAGATGGAATGCAAGCAGGTTGATTGTTGCGATTTTAAATTGAGCTCTGATCAATGGGTTGAATCATTGTGACACAGTATATAGCACATTCAATTTACAGCCTTATTATAACTCCCTGTATCAAATTAGCCTTTTGATATCTTGTGATGTGTTGTTTTTCTCTTAAAGGGCAGCACTGAGTAACTGTATTCTCAGTTAATAAATGAAGGTCATAATTTATTTCGCTTGAACCATTTGTACGCGTGAACAGAACATTAAGGAGCGCTACTGTGAGATGGATGAAATGAAATTTCTGATTATTGACTAAATAAAAATTGCTGTTGGTGCGTTGCTAAATGAAAGTCCTCAATATTATTATTAGGACAGATGAGATCATCATTCCAAAAGACGTTTTTCGTAAACTACTTTAAAATATCTCCAGAACATGATGAAAATGTTTCATTAAAAAGAACCTAACTATGCTAGCAAGAAATGAGCAATCGAATCAAGTGCTTTAGCTTAGCTGCAGGGTTGGGCCAAATGCAGTTTGAGAAATGTCCCCCTTTCTGATCATTAAAGGGATAGATCACCCAAAAATGAAAAGTCTGTCTTTAATAACTCAACTCCAAACCCGCAAGACCTTCGTTCATCTTCGGAATACAAATGAAGATATTTTTGAAGAAATCGGAGAGGTTTCTGACTCCTCCATAGACAGCAACACGTCATCAGCATCACATGTGCTGGGGTGCTTAAGTGAACAGTGTCGACCAATTGGTGTCTTTAGATGCTATCTATCTATCTATCTATCTATCTATCTATCTATCTATCTATCTATCTATCTATCTATCTATCTATCTATCTATCTATCTATCTATCTATCTATCTATCTATCTATCTATCTATCTATCTATCTATCTATCTATCTATCTATCTATCTATCTTTCTATCTATCTATCTGTTATTATTATTATTATTTTTTTTGCACACAAAGAGTATTCTCTTTGCTTCATAATATTAAGATTGAACCACTGTAGTCACATGGACTTTTTAACAATGTCTTTATTACCTTTCTGGGCCTTGAAAGTGGTAATTGCATTGCTGTCTATGGAGGGGTCAGAAAGGTCACGGATCTCATTAAAAAGATCTTCATTTGTGTTCTGAAGATGAACAAAGGTCTGAAGGGTTTGGAATGACATGAGGTTGAGGAATTAATGAGAGAATCTTTCCTTTTTGGGGTGAACTAACTCTTAAATCTAAATTTGAATCGAAAAGTAATTCAAACAAATTTGAATAGTAATGGCAGGATGAATTTACTGATTTGTAATTCAACACAATCAGACTACAGAGGTTTCAACTTATTGGACCTAGTGCCACAAATGTCTACCCCATTGTTTTTAGACTTCAGATCAAAATTTAAATTTAATGATTATATAAACATAACGTGTATATGAGTAACTTAGTTACTTTGACTATTTTTCCTCCAATAACAAAATTGTTTTAAAAAAGCAGAATCAACCGTTGTGCATCTCATTATTGTTTCATTCCTTAATTAATCAATTGTTTGAATTGATTCAATGACTCACTCATAAAAACAGTTAATTGGTATCAGCATACCGATGTACCTGACAGACATTCTAAATTAATTCTATAAGAAACATACATCTGACATCAGTTTGTTAATGTAGCATTTCCAGCCATCCACCCATTCTCTAAACCACATATCCTTTAGCGTGACGGGGATGCTGTATGCTGAATACATTATACTCTATTAAATCTTTTCTCCTTGAATTCCAAAATTAAATTGGAATTTAAATGCCTGTCTGAATGTCACAACTCTATCTGTGCACAGCAATTTAAAAAGTTTATATTTCTCTGCCGACTCCATGCTTATTGAGCAGACCCCTCTCTCTCCCTCTGTTAGTGCAAGGACATGTTTTGATCACTAGCGATGCCTGAGAATGATAGCGGTGATGCTCATTTCATGTGAGTTTGGAGATATGGTGATTAACTGATTCCGGCAACTCGCAGCCGCTTTCATTAGAGGTGTCATATATTTCTTTAATCAATGACAGCGATGCAAACTCCAGAGGCAGGGACCTAAGACCATCAAGAGCTTTCTGAGTCCCTTGGCTTGCCTGAGGACACGCATTAATCAGAGGAGGTTCAGAAAGCTCTGCCAGCCAACTCAGGAGATGCAAACTGTGGATGAGGCTGACCTATGCTATATTGCTTCTCTCTGCCAGTTGCATCGATTAAACCAGCGAAAATGCCAATATTTTATTGCTTTAAACATTATTATAGTGGTTGAAGCTGTTGCAAATCGACTCCCAGACTTTCAGGCGACTATAGCAAGTGACTGTGATGTTACCATGGATATTTCCAATCTAAAGATACTGTTTTAGTAATATAAAGTGCTTCTAGCAAGCAACTAACTATTGCACATTTACAGGTACCGGTAAACAGTGTAGGTTTTGCATTCGGATGTATTGATTTAAAAATAAGCTGCATGTCTGTCCTCATAGGTGGTGGGAGAGTGGCGGTTCAGCACAATCCATTGTGACATATTTGTCACCCTGGACGTGATGATGTGTACAGCAAGCATACTCAATCTATGTGCCATCAGTATCGACAGGTAGGTCCACTACCATTGCAAGAGTTGTCTAATGCTGACCAAGACATAATTTGGTTGCTCAGAGGGACCAACCTCAGCTTTTACACACCTTTAAATAAACTACTTTTGGTGCTGAGATTGTTATATATAGACAAACGATGAGAACTTCATTGAACATTGTCACTTACATGAGCTCAGAATAGTAAGGAATACTTGTTAGATCAATAGCGGTTTATACGAAACGTCTCTATTTATACCGTAAGTAATCCGATATTAGAAAGTAATCCAACATTAGAAAGAATAGAAGGGAGTACAGACTCGGAGGTCATGGGAATAACCAAGAATAATAGTCACATGATTACAAATATATTAGGAAAATCATTTGAAACAGGTCATATATTAAAACAATAATTAATCCATTTTTGTCTGGTATCTCCCACAGGTACACAGCTGTAGCCATGCCTATGTTATACAACACACGCTACAGCTCCAAGAGGAGGGTTACGGTCATGATTTCTGTCGTTTGGATTCTGTCTTTTGCTATATCATGTCCACTGCTGTTTGGACTCAATAATACTGGTAAAAACTGGTAAACCTGGGGGTTGTAATTCATTTGTAATCCAATTAATCATATCTGAATAATTAATCAGTGTAATTAATTTTATGTTAGTGCTGAGAAATGTCTTTAAATGCAGATAAGGACATTGAATTATTGTGGAAGACGAGAAAATGATTGAATAGACATTATTAAAAAGAATCCTTAGAAGCCAATATATCTGTAAGTTTTTTCCTACTGTGTGCAACTGTCCACTTTGCAGCAATTTATGTTCTACATGTGAATTAATAACCATAAGGAATATGATAGCTGAGCTCTGTGCAAGTGGATCACCTTGTCTTAAGCTAAAAAAAATTGGCTTCTGCTTAGAAATATTATTATGGTACAATGTAACAGCTTGCGCTTAAAGAGCTGAATTCACAGAGTATTAGTGTCATTATCTTGCATACACACTGGTGTTAAGGGCAGCTAAAATGAGTTAGGTCACAGCTTCATTTGAAAGTTATATTAGAGGAAGTAATATAATCAGCATTCTTCTGCTTGACTGCTTGTAGTGGCAGGATGGGGGTCAGGTACTCGTGGGCATGAACAAAACAAATCAAACTGCAAGATAAGTTGGGCGCTTTACTCTGCTCTGTTAGATACATGTTTATTAATGATTTTTAATATTTGAATAAATTTTGTACCCAAATAAAAGTCCTTTGGTGTCCTGTGGTGTCACCAACAAAAATCAATTATAGAGAGAAATCCTATAGAGCAAATCCTACCAGTGTGTTAAGGGCAATTAAAATGAATCTTCTCTTGAAAGTTGTATTAAATGTTTTTCAAAACCATATGAAACCATTGAACCAGACATCTGCGCTAGCTATCATCAGACAATAGCATTACACATGTTTAAACTTTGTTTAACCCTAAAACCGTATTCTGGACAAATGTGGGCAAAATAGTTTAGATTTATTTAAAAAAAAATACTTCCCTTGATCTGAGCAGTACAAGACTTTTCCTAAGTTTGCCTCCTGCACACACAAAATTTGTTTTGACTCAATTCAATGTTAAGTGGGTGAAAAATAAAAACTCCTTAATCTTGAATTTGGGTCAAAAATGGGCACCCATAGAAATGAATGGGGAAAACTGTAATTTAGAGCATTGTAAAATAAGCCAAAATAAGACACCAGGTGACAGTCCCTTCATCTTTAGGTTTTAGCTCTAAGAACTTATTGGAATGATATTTGTATGTAGTAAAAAAAAAATAAAACATAAAAATAAGCATAATTTACATAGAAAATATGGTACTTTTTGAAGTAAATAAATTCAAAAATACCCCCCAAATAAAATAAAAACACCATAAATGGATAGACAAATCTTTATCAAAGAAAGTGATATAACATTTTAACATCATAAAAATTATGATGTGACCACATTTGTCCACAATTACAGGATTAAGGGCTATAAAGTGAATACGGTTTGAGGGTTAAAAAACCAGACAAAAACGTATAAATAATGTAACGATGCTGGAATCTTCTAAACAGGCTCATTTTCATTGTATTTTCTGTTACAGACACCCATGACGATGCTCTGTGTGTTATCGCAAACCCTGCCTTTGTAGTGTACTCCTCCATCGTATCCTTCTACGTTCCTTTCATAATAACGCTGCTAGTGTATGTGCAGATCTACGTGGTACTGCGAAAGAGACGGAAACGTGTCAACACTAAACGCACATGCCCAGTAACAGACATGGAAATGAGCTCGACTTTAAAGGTGAGAACAGCTGCTTGATGACGACTTGTGAAAGTTTCAACTTACTCAGCACTCTATTATAGTTTAGTGGATTGGGATTGTTAAAAAACTGCAGTTTCAAATGAATCTCATAGTAATTCATCAGCACAGTAATTCCCATTAGCAGCGTATCAGTGATTAGCAGTTGGATAGTAGTGCATATTTCAGGTTGTGCATCTGTGATCATAGCTGGTCTAGAATGACCTTTTCCTTGTTTTCTGCTTGTATTGATTCTCCTGACATACCGCAAATCAATGCAGGAAATGACCATTGCTTCATAACACTGTTATTTTAAAACATTATTAGTCTTTACATTGTTTTACACAGTGCAGTGACATCCAGGCTTCTCCATGGAGCGCATGCTGCAGCAGAATAAATTCAATATAGCATTATTTAAAGAAACTGATAGCTTATCTACCCATCCTAAGCTTCTTCAAGGGCATCAGTGCATTATTGAGAGCCATTTGTGTTTAGGGAGTTCTCATGCTATGTCCTGACGGTATAAGTAAACATCGCTTCTCCTATCAGTGGTTTGTTGTGACTGATGTGAAAACAGGCTTTAGATCAACATCTTGTTTTTTTTCAGGAATGCTTTCATTTTGAAGTGCAAACCTCGTCCGTATCCATCTATATAGCTAAGTTTTTGGTTTTCAGAACACTGAACTTTAGCACAAAGCTTTAGCAATCATCCTTATGCAGGTAATTTAAAATGTTAAAGGATTTGGAAACCTTTCCTGCGCATTACCTATAAACCTGATCTATAAGCTGACATTTGCACACACAAAAAATATCTCTGTAACCGAATGGAATTACTAACTTTGCTGTTGCATTTTCCTCCGATTTTTTTTATAATTGCAAATAAATTTAAACTGAACCTGGGGCTGGGCAACTAATTCCTTTCTGGTCTGAATCTGTCAAAGCAGTTTGGTGTTTCTCCCATGTGTGTTTCAGAAATGCACTCACCCTGATGATGTGAAACTGTGCACTGTGATCGTCAAGTCCAGCGGGAATTTTCATGTGAACAACAAAAATGTGGTACAGACAATTTTACTCTTGCTTTCATATATCGCTCACATTTTTGAGCTGCTGCTTGTATCCACCAGAAGTATTGATGCCAGATGACATTTGAGAAATGACAATGTGTCAGCAAGTATTAAATGTTAATCTCTGCACCCACGGTTTACTTTATATGAAGTTTTATTGACTGAAACGATAAACAAGTTGTTATGAAATGAAGTGTTTGGTAGAGTAAACCATTTTTTGTTTTATATCAAGGCTTGATCATGTGCACTTCAGCTATACATTTAGCCTAATTGACTTATTTTTCACTTCTTTTTTGTTAGATCTTCATAAAGGAGGTGGTAAACAACGGGGACGACATCCAAATGGATGAGATCACAAACATAAACCCTCCGAAACAGAAGAAGCAGGATCAGTCCGCTGCAGGTCAACAACACAGCAGGCTGGTTAGCTCTAATGTAAGAGAGACTGACATATCACCCCCATCGCCTGAAGCTGGTGTCAAACCTGAAAGAAATGGCAACACCAGCAATATCACAAAAGTGGCCAAAGCATTTGAGATCCAGGTCTCCCCCACTGGCAAAACACAGACTTCAGTCAAAACTCTTAACAAACGTAAAATCTCCCAGCAGAAGGAGAAGAAGGCCACTCAGATGTTAGCTATTGTCCTTGGTAAGTGTGTGATGTTATTTGATTTATTTAAAGGGGACATACTATGCCCCTTTTTACATGATATAAGTCTCAAGTGTCCCCAGAGTGTGTCTGTGAAGTTTCAGCTCAAAACAACACTGATCATTTATTATACATGTATTGTACCTTGTTGTCAATACCCATTTTTGAGTGGAAGCAAAAACATGCTGTAATCTGTAAATGCAAATGAGCTGCTGCTCCCCACCCGCTTTCTTGAATAGTGTTGTGCCTTTGCAGCTCGTGCCTAACCTGCCAAAAACTAACAAAACAGCTGTTTGGTTTTGATTATCATCTCTATCGCAGTGACATTGTACATGAGCGGGGCTCGTTCCAAGGTGAGGCGACATTGGAGTAATTTTCTGACTTGCTCATTTTGAGACATTCGTTTGATTTTGAATTTACTTCATGACCGTTAAAAGCATATGCTTCATATAGTATGAATATGGGTAGTATGTATGAAATCAGAACACAATATATCTGCCATGTTGCTATTATCACGTGACCTACCGCGTCAGTTGCGTTGCTCCACTTACTCCACTTATAAATCCATTCAGTGGCCTCACGGGATTGTAAAGTGTCCATCAAAGTGTCCTGCACTTCAGAATCTTCGCATAAGTATACTGTAGTAGGTCATCCTGGGACTCTTTCCCACTTGTTTATCGCATACTATATAGCAGAGAAGTATTTGTTTTTGGACGCAGCATCAGTATCCGATTTATGAATGGATTTTTAGCACAATACGCACACTGTGGACACATAATTATGTAATATCAATTTAAAAATAAATCTTCCAAAGTAGCTCCACTTCAAAATATTTGTTGGTTGATTTGCTTGTAAAGTGTAAATAGTTTGGCTCTGTGGCACTTTGAATACATCACTGTTCATTTGATCATCACTAAAGCCTATATATGGAAAGATGATGCACTTATATTACTTAGGAATGGGAGAAAGTGCATTAAATTATTTATTTTAAGGTGACATTACTACTACTACCTGTACTTATGATAGTAATAATAAAATATGCATAAGTACAAGTAACTAACCCTAAACCAAACTCTAACCATAACTCTGTTGTAAGTGCATGTAGTATTACTCAGTACAATGCAACTAGGTCACCTTAAAATAAAGCAAAAACCCAAATTGAAACAGTTTATATATAAAGCAGAGTGTCTTAACATTGCCCACCCAAATATTTTCTTCATCATGTTTTTTCTTTATTTTCAGGTGTATTTATCATCTGCTGGCTGCCGTTCTTCATCACACACATTGTGAACACTTACTGGCAAGTCCCTCCTGAACTCTACACTGCTTTTACGTGGTTGGGCTACGTGAACAGTGCAGTTAATCCCATCATATACACCACTTTCAACATTGAGTTTCGCAAAGCTTTTATTAAGATTCTACACTGTTGAGAGAGAACTCGCTTCAAAAGGAGCAGAAGGGATGGAAATAATACCTCATCTACAGTGGACACACTGTAAAACTTTATTTAGAGAATCAAAATCAGATCCCATGCGGACTATGGCCTGGGGGCGACATTGCTTGCATTTCACTGAGATTAAAACAAATGGAATGTATATAAATCGTCTGTATTATAAAAATGATTTTGTTCCAAGATCATATCGCCCAAAAAAGAAAAGAAAAGATGCATATAAAATCCCTGGGGGAGATGGCTTTTTAAGCAGTATCTTCAGCACAGACAAAGATTCTTGTTTGGAATACAACTTCAAGCAATGCCTTTGCTTATCTGTTTGTAAGTATTATTTTTTTTTATTTAATAATTTGCTCAAACTAAATAAAGCTACAGTAGGTTGAAATTTTAAATCGTGGTATATAACATGCAGTACTGTGATACAAACAGATGCTTTGTAGTAGCCAATAGGCCATGCATTGCATGGAGGTTGTTATTTATTTCTGTTGAAAAGCTTATTGATGCCAGTCATTTCTGCAAGAATATGTTATGTCCCACATTTAGAATATGTTTATTAGATGTTCTCTCAGCAACTAACAGCAGGCAGAAACCTTAATAGATTCAGCCAAGTCATCCTGTAATTTCTGTACAAATATCAAAGAATTTGTGTCATGCCTACAGCAAAGTGGATTTAACAATTAAGAAAAAAGCAAAGCATATAATTTCAGTAAAATGCTGAGATTTTCAAACATAACCTTGACCGTCGTTTGTCAACCTTTCCGATGGAAGTATTTACCATTTCGGTTCCTTCTTTTGTCTTGGAGGAAGATAAGATAATACTGACGGAGTAAAAGGGGAGAATAAGGATGAACTGCATGCAGTCCCTGAAGATTGGTTTGTGTGGATTGATGAGAGCATCAGACAAATATGTCAGCAAAAATGAGTGTAAATGAATTTAAGGTTCCTTTTGACTATTTATTATGTTTATATACTTAGATTTTCATGCTTTATATGACACACCTTGAATGTGATGGGCCTGCCGTTGCAATGTAATGCATGTTCTCATGAGATGTATGTTGCACGGTTATATAGGCTTATATGAATAAAGTAATTGTGCACTGGTGGTTTACCGTATTATGACAGATGTTTTAGTGATTTGAAGCTAAAATCTTAGTTTGTTCATCATCGTAAACATTGGGGAAAGACTTTCCTGTGAACTCTGAGTAAAAGAACAATGGAGCTTAAAGTTCTTCTCTGTCCTGAGGGTTGATTCAAATGATGTGGCACAGAACGTTTGATATGAATGCATGTTCTGTGGACAACACAACGACATTAGCCCCATGGCAGCCATCTGTGGACACAGCTGATGATCAACACACTGCTTTTGGTTGGTTATACACACACCACTACACTGCTAAACTTTGTGTGGTTCAGAACTTCAGATGTGCATTTTGAATTCAAAATCTCTGGAAACAATTTTAAAGTCAGCCTCACAGTCTCCTCAAACATTGTGTTCATCCGCGCTGTGCCGTGTCGAGGGTGTTGAAGTACAACTCATGTAAAGTTGATAATTCTGCAAATTATTGCAATTGCAGATTTCAAACAGAGATGGCGACAAAGAGGAAAAACTCAACTGCAGCTTTAAAAAAAGTTAAATTATTCACTAACATGTTAGCATTAAGTGTAATATTATAACGTAACAATAAATGTATCACAAAGTAAACTTCAGTGTGTAAGTTAAAGGGCATGTTATAAATCATCTTGCATTGACTGTGAAAAACAAATCACTGTCAGAACTCCCAGGGTCATCCGTATAGACATACATTGAAGGCCTTAAAATGAGATTAAATCTGAAGGGCTTGACCCTCAATGACAGGGTGTAGGGCACTAATCATTCATTCATTTCTAAATAAAATCTGCCAAGATCATTTTTCACCTCTTGCTTGCATTCCAATCACAAATGCGGATGGATGTGGAGATGCTGTAACCTATATGAAGTCTGTGGGTAATGATTTTGCTCTGACAAATGAGAAACACTTGTGCAAAGTGAACTCCACACTTGACTTTTCAATAGACATAGATTAAGAATTTACAAGTCTCCAAGCCTCATTAGCTGGCTAAATTACCTATGAAAAATAGCGTCAACTTAGTAAATTGCTCTAAATATTCCTGGAAGAAAATGACATTCCATGTAAGAAACGCCATGAATCTGGACAGTTTCTAATTAACTAAATTGCTCCTTTGATACCCTGCAATCAGGTCTACTTTTGTTGCGAGTCTATGAAGATTAAATGCAAAGAAATTAGACGAGGTATTCAACAGCCCTTGATTGCTGTCGCCACTTAACAAGAAAGGGCTCATGTGGATGGGAAATCAAGTCATTCTGGAAATTTGAAAGGTAACAGAAAGTGACAAGGAGGAAGGGGAAACATTTACGAATCATTGTAAGCTATTCTAAAACAGCTGAAAATGTAACCCCTGTGTGTCCTTGTGAGCATTTTTGTCTTTTTAGTTTTGTCTAGTTTTGTTGTTGAAGATGATTTTACCAGTATTAATACCAATTGCAAAAAAGAGAGAAAATTGGCACAAGTGTGTATTCTTATTGGAATTTTATTATGTCACCCCTTTTCCTTTTAATAAATCTATTTTGCATTAGGTACACAAAATAGTTACACTTAGGACGTAAAGGACAAGAAGGTCCCCATTGAAACCCATTAAAACTGCCATTTTTAATCCCAGGCCATTTCACTATAAATGATACAATCTTTGTTAATATGCTTTCATTCTGTTGGCAAGGCTTCAAAATTAAAATCTTTATTATTTTTCCAGATGGTGCAATTTTATCAGGTTTGGCCTATAAAGCAAATAATCATGTATTCCTGTTTTCTGCTTCTACTATTATAGTCAATTAGATAACTTATGCAATGATAATTGTGTGTGTGTGTGTGTGTGTGTGTGTGTGTGTGTGTGTGTGTGTGTGTGTGTGTTTGAGGGCGTGTGAGAGAAAACTGTACCGAAAATCACAAATCCAACCAGCACCAATGGAGCTATTCTGGCATCTAATGTGTAAAATTTATTTAAAATTCTCTTACTGAAATCACATTTTTTGAGATATCAACCTTATGTTTGGAACACAGCTTAAGATTTATCATTTTCATTTTCTAGCCGTTTTTTTAAATAAATTTAAGTTTTTAAGTTTATATTTATATAAAATAATTATCATAATCATTTTCATATTATCATACATTTTTAAAAACTTGAAGGGTTAGTTCACCCAAAATTGAAAATTCTGTCAGTATTTATTCCCCCTCATGTTGTTCCAACCCCGTAAGACCTTCGTTCATCTTCAGAACACATTTTTTTTTATTAATCCATAGGCTTCTTGAGGAATTGAAACTTGCCGTCCTCAAAAACTTATTAAATACATTCTTAAAATAGTCCAAGTGACTTCAGTGGCTCAATCTTAACTTTATCAAACGACGAGAAAACTTTTTGTGCGCAAAAAACAACAAAAATAACGACTTTATTTCAACTATTCACTTCCTACTTTGTGGGCCTCTAGTCAGTTAACGTAGTGTAATTGCGTAGAGCTTCGTCACACGTAGGTTCACTATTGGCCGACGCTGGTCACATGTGTGATGCGTGTCACGTACAATAACAGAAGCTTACGTTATTAAACTAGTAACCTGACTCGAGGCAGAGAGAAAGAGTTGAAACATAATTTGCAAGAAATTGGTATACGACGATATAATGTTAAAAATATATTAGAATATGGGAAGAGTGAACAAGGAAAGAAATATTTATTTTATTTTCTAAAGAGGACTGGACTGGAAGGACGAATATGAATGAGTATGAAATGACAAGATTACAATCAGTAGATGGCAGTAATGCAACTTTTTGGATGCCAACTGCTGTAAAACACCAAGGAAGAAGAAGAAGAAGAAGAAGAAGAAGAAGAAGAAGAAGAAGAAGAAGAGGCAGAGAGAGAAGTAAATAAATAGTTGAAATAAAGTCGTTATTTTTGTTGTTTTTTTGCGCACAAAAAGTTTTCTCGTTGTTTGATAAACTTTGAGCCACTGCAGTCACTTGGACTATTTTAACGAAGTCTTTAATAACTTTTCGAGGCCAGCAAGTTTCAATCCCTCAAGAAGCATATGGACTAGTATGGAGGAGTGATCCAGCTCCCAGATTTCATCAAAAACATCTTAATTCGTATTCCGAAGAAGAACGAAGGTCTTACGGGGTTGGAACAACATGAGGGTGAGTAAATACTCAAAGAATTTTCATTTTTGGCTGAACTAACCCTTCAAGCCTCCATAACAAGTCAAGGGTTTTCTTTAAAATGAGACCAAAACTTAAATCTGTGCTCCAAAACCTCAAATTCTTATGACAGTTTTTATATATGGACCTCAGAGAGACTTTTGTATTGATGCACAAGGGTTAAAATGTAGTCATTCACTTGACTAATTCAAGCTTGTACAGCATGTTTAGACAACAGGACTAATTTGTCTCTTCAATTTATCTATTGGACTTAAATATTTGGACTGCTGGAGATGTTGGGCTGAGAATGAGTTCTGAAGGCAAGGAGAGAGAGAGAATGAGAGAGAGAGAGAGAGAGAGAGAGAGAGAGAGAGAGAAAGGGAGGGAGGGAGGGAGGGTGGGTGTGTGATGGCTCCCAAAGCGCTGAAGCTATAATCACTTGCTTGGCATGGTAACCCCCTCTCCTATGAGCCCAACTAAAGAGAATTAAGCTGGACCAGCTGAGCCACAGGCAGGTGCTGTGTTTGTTTTTCTGATGTGTTAATAAGAGTGCTTCAGCTGCCTACTGGACCATATGCCACACACCCCACCTAGTCAAACCACACAGCACTGATTCATTTAACAGGGCAATGCTGTCAGGAATTGCAAATAGAAGTCATTTGTCCACACAATTATGCAATTATTTGAGGAAATAGCATTGAACCGCTCGGCTTTCCTATCCCTTCGGCTCAAAGTAAAACCTTGTTACGATTTGAGGGAATTTTGATCAACTAGAGCCACCACATTTACATTCATTTCTAAGTAAACACATTTCTACTAAAGCACTTTACAGGAAAGAAAATTAAATGTGATTACTTCAGTAGGGTAAGATGGGAAGATGCCCCCTTAAGAATAATGTCCATTAACTTTTAAATTGTAACATATAGAGATATAAGTTTAATATGATGCATCATATGAGTTAAGGAAAAAATTGCTAATCTGCTAGTTGTCATTTTACACAATATGATGTCCCACTACTTTAGTAGTCCATTTTAATGTGTCCACAAATCGTCATTAACAAATAGAGGAAAAAAACTTTGATATTCGGCATAATACAGTGTCACTAATTTTTAGAGAGACTAAATCTCACAAATGTTAATGTTTAGATATAATGACAAAAATAAGTAGAACTTCTTATAGCCATTCATTAAATGTGTTGAGTGTTTTATTTTTTTTTTTTTGAGTGTTTTGTTGAGTTGTTTTATTTTTGAAAAAAATGAATGGGGGTCATATACCCTTCTCTACTACAAACTTCCTATAATAATAGAGTCATATATAAAAATGTACTTTTCGACGGTTATTATACAGTATGCGATTGAGTTTGCTCGATGTCCCTTCTGCGTTTTGAACCGATCATTTTACAGGCGTCCGTTCAAAATATTCACGGATTTTCTAATGTTTTTCTATGCATTGTCCTCGACAATGTGTATTTTCTTGTTCATGTGACACTGTGATTTATGATATTTTAGAAAGACATTTCGTTTTGACATTTTGTTTGAAGTTGCATTTAAAATACACACCAGAGAAAGCAAATTAGGTTGAGCTTGACACTTCTGACAGTAAGCCAGCCCTCTGGATGTGATAAATGTCAAAAGCAATAATTTGATTGTGGCAAAATATGAGCAGCTGATGGACAGACCTGAATGGAAAAATTTTTAGATGTAGAGGAATTACACCAAATTTTGTATACACTCAGACAGATGCAACCAGTTCAGAGTGAGTCACAGCAATTTATTAAATTGACATCAGATCTGGGGGGAAAAGTGGATGAAAGGTGATTGTCATTATTTTGTCCAGCATGTGACAAAATTAGTGAAGGTCAATTGGTTGTCGATCAATTTGGTTTTCTAAACATCAGGAAGTGAGTGATTAAGGTCTTGTACGGGAGTCTTGTCAAGGTTCATTTGAAGGTAAAGAGGAAGCATCCATGTACTGTAGATGTCACATTGACAAACTCCCTCTAAAACGCCTATAAACATGGCTTTGTCATGAAATTTGACATTAACCCCATTCTATCATACTTCAATGTTGAATAAACATCAGTGACACAAAATCTGACAATACGCACATCTCTGTGGAATTCTGAATCATTTGCAGAAGCTCCGTATCTTCTGCAAGACGTTCACAAAGCCAGTTTCAATCAACATGACGAATAATCTGTAAACCATTATTTCATTCTAAAACAACATTTGGGAATGAACTCTGCATCAGCACCTTTGTTCACCACTACTCTCCCAAAAAGGTGATTCAGAGGTTTTTTGGATGACGGATGGTATTAGGTAGAGGAAAAATCTTCTTTTGGATCTGGAATAAAGATTTAATAGAGAATAAAGAATTGCGATTAATCGCATCCAAAATAAAAGTTTGTGTTTACATAACATATTTGTGTGTGCTGTGTAGAATTATTTTGTATATATAAATTCACACATGCACACATACAGTATATACTGTTTATATGTGTATATATATATATATATATATATATATATATATATATATATATATATGAAGAGTTTAGATGCAAAAGCCTCTAAGTGCCATTTGAAATTTTCTTCTAAAATTATCATTTTTATCAAGCTTGTATATTTAAGTTCAGTAATTTCACTTAAATGGCAATGAAGATTACCTTTTAATTGTCATTTAAGTGAAATTACTGAACTTAAATATACAAGCTTGATAAAAATGGTTATTTTAGAAGAAAATTTCAAATGGCACTTAGAGGCTTTTGCATCTGAACTCTTCATATATATATATATATATATATATATATACACTGTATATATAAAGTATTTCCGTGCAAATAATTCTTCAAATATATACATGCATGCATATGTATTTATACAAAATAATTATACACATACACATATATTTTGTAAACACAACCTTTTATTTTGGATGCGATTAATCGCAGTTAATCTTTGCCACAATATGTATATGTGTGTATATATATATATATATATATATATATATTGCGTGTGATCTGATGTCAACTTATGACTGAAATGCACATAGAAAGCTTTAGAATAGAATAACATAGAAAGCACATAAAAAAGCTTTTTCCTTTTTCGCCCTTTGTATTTAGGACAAAGCTGTCGAACGGGAGCGGAAGCCTGCTGGGAAATGTTGTCTAACAGGTTTTTTTTGGCCTTTGTCTGTGAATGTAACATGCCATTTGAATGCCACAAATGGTTGTGATTTTTTTTTTTTACTCATAATATTACTGTACACATGCATGTTTGACATTGTTGGAATACAATTCATACTAGCATGTATGCATAACCTGGCATGCCAGACCTACATCAAGATGTTAGGTCTGGGAACTCATCATTGACAGGGCTCAATCCGAGGGGCGGGGTAAACGGTTGTCTGTCAAATTCTCTCTGCACGCAATTGGATAGCGCTACAACCAATAAGATCAACAAAGAAGGTGGCGTAGTCAGCGGATCAAGTTGACATATTAAACTTTTACCGTATCCAGTCCATACTGTCAACATTGAACATTGAAAATAAGGGAGATTTCCCAGAATCCATCCCCAAAATAAGGGATTTTTTTGTTTTTTTACACGACCCACCAACTTAAAAAAAAAACACTAATCATTAAAAGTCTAAAGAGTTTATAACTAGCCTACATATGTGTGAGAGAGAAAGAGTCAGTTTGTGTGTGTGTGAATGAGAGAGAAAGAGACAGTGTGTCATTAAAAAAATAATATCATAGAGAATGTTTAAACACTAATATTAGCTTACGAGGGAAACGGAGGCAGAGTAGTGGTGCTTCGGAGGCTGAGTACTAAAGATTTTTCGGAGGTCCATTACCGATCAGAGCACGCATCAGAGGGTGAATGACTTCAAACCGAATGTGTCCGAGCTTGCTCTGACCATTGCAACTCTGTCGTCATTATGTTAAGCCCACCCGCCGACTATACAAGATGTGATTGGCCTGACCTGAGTTTTTTTCTAGCTAAAAAGTCTATTGAGAGTTGTGGTGGACCTTTTCTCTCTTTCTTTTTGTTTACTGTGCATTAATTTACTTACTTAATTTATTTTATTCCTCTAATATGATGTTTTAAAGTTGAATCCAGACGGATGTGAGTTTGACAAAGGTATTGCAATCTATCTACGTATTTATAGAAATTGTTCACTCAAAAATGTCTCTCCCTCATGTTACAATCATTGTTTTCTTTCTTCTGTGGAACATAAAAGAAGAGATTTTGAGATTATTTTTTGTCCTTACAATGGAAGTCACTTGTGGCCAAAACTGTTACTTATTTTGTTTTCCACAGAAGAAAGTACATCCTACAGGTTTGGAACAACACAAGGGACTTTAAATGCATGACAGAATTTTCATTTTTGAGCAACTATCCCTTTAACATTATTCAATAACCTGTGCAAACTAGGTTATATTTGGTAATGTAAGGTCCACAAAGTGTCATCAACAGACAAGGAAAGTAGTTTCAGGGATGAGGCAAGTTATTATGTTCTGATTAAATATCACAAACAAACAAACAAACAACTGATTTTGTAAGAATAAAATGCTCTAATGAATTATTCACTATAAATAAACTGACACAATTATGATTTTGTTGACTTTCACTACATGCTGCTAGTCGAAATCCTTCATTCATAACACTTCCATTCCCAGAACACACCTGAGCACCAAACCAAAACAAAGGCGTTAAATTCTAGGAATCTAAATCAAAACAACAGCGAGAGTGTTTATAAGACCAGGCTTTGCAGGAGGAGGGAAATCGATAGCAGAAATCAATGCTGGACTCCCTCTAATGGTAGAGTTATCTGTCACCAAACACGGCTTGCTCTCCACCAGAGTCTCAACCTAGCTGTTCAGCAGCTCCACAGCTTCTGTATTTTTGCACCGCTGAGCCAAGGTTAAAGCGGTACATCCTTTCGAGTCCTTTATACTCCGCTGTGCATTATTCATCAGCAGTGCTTTGATGATGGGGATGTTGCTGAGCTGGACGGCTAAATGCAATGGAGTGGACTGGCTGTTGTTCTGTGCGTTCACATTGGCTTTATGGGATATCAGCTGCAGCACACTAGCGAAGCAGCTAACATTACAGGCTAAGTGGAGGGGTGTCCAGCCGTTATTCTCGGCCAGGTTAGGGTCAGCACCTGCTGTTAGCAGCCCCATCACCACCTCTTCCTGTCCATGATGGCAGGCAAGGTGCAGAGGCGTCCAGCCGTCTTTCCCTTGGACGTTGACTAAGCCTTGGTGCTTTTCCAACATAAGGATAGTCTCCGGATGGCCTTTCAAGGCTGCCAGGTGCATGGCTGTCCAATTTTGATGGGTTCTGATGTTGGGATCAAGTCTGTTACTCAATAGGAGTCTGCAGATACCCGTGTGACCCTTCAGAGCGGCGAAATGAAGGGGACTGTAGCTTTGCTTATCGACTGTTTTCAGATCAGCGCCACTATTAACCAGCAGACGAACCACCCTGAAGTGCCCCTCATCTGCTGCTAAGTGTAGGGAACTGGACTGAAGGTTGTCTTGTTTGTTGACATCAGCTCCCTTTTTGAGCAAGAGCTTGACGATTTCTAAATGTCCGTAAATGCAAGCGACGTGAAGTGGCGTACGCCCAGACTGGTGCTCCTGCTCATCCACGGCATCCAGACGAGGGAACAAGATTCTCACAATGTTCTCGTGGCCATTCTGAGCAGCTAGATGCAGAGGCGTCCAGCCATCCTTCTCCTTGGCGTCGGCTTTTGCCTTATTTTCCAACAAAAGGCGAGCGGCTCTGTCATCGCCAGTCTGTACGGCAAAATGCAGGGCAGTCCACTGGTCGCCATCGCTGAGGTTGACGTCAGCCCCGCGGTCTATCAGCAAGCTGTAGATGTCGTAAAACTTGTGGAGAACTGCAACAATGAGTGGGGTGTAGCCTTTTACACTCTGGCAGTTCACAGAGGCTCCTAGATCCAGGACCATCCGCACGCTTTCTTTGTCCCCGCTTGCAACGGTGTGATGAAGGAGAGTGTTGTTGTCTTGGAAGAGCGTCGATACATGCTCTTTTCGCAGAACATTCTTAAAGCTCTGAAAGTCTTTTCTTATAAGCAGAGAGTGAATGCTAGAATCGTCTGTAATGAATAGGAACAAGATTGGATGGTGGACAGTTTTATATAGAGTAAGAGTATGTTTGGACAGTTTGTAGAGAAAGTAAGAAAGACATTGATTGTGAGAACAAAATACTTGCCTGAAGCGTCAGCTGTTTTCTTTGGCTGATGGAGAGAAACAAAATTAAAGTCATGTTACATCTATTGTGTGACTAGCAAATATATAGTTGTTGTCATAGATTTAAAAAAACGTGTGTCTGTGGGCAGTTTTTGTTGTGGTGATCGATATGGCAGTGCGTTTACAAGCGCAGTTATAATTGAACTACAGTGCTTTCTTTTGCGTACTTGAGGTAGAGTCTTTGGGCCAGATTTACTGACTGATTGTGCAGGCGCAAACCCTCTTTTGGCGTTAAAAGCTATTGTCAGGATTTACTGAAGTCACGCAGTGAAACATAAGTGCTAAAAAAGCGTGGACAGTTGTTTTTGCAGCTGACCTTATTGCATGTACATTTGTAAGAGTTTCCCTTGCAGACACAAAATTTATGGGACGAATGTATTTAAATGAATCGTGCAACGTGACTTACTAAGGTTTGCACTAGTCAATTTACTGGTATTTGCACTATTATTTACCACCCCCCAAAAAAGCATGTCTTAAGCCAGACGGCACGCTAAGTTGTGCTGCTCTTGGTATATTGCATTGGTCATTATGGAAATGATCCAGCTGTATATGTGTTCTTTAATTTGCGCGTCGTCAGTAGATCTTTCCACTCCCATTATCGCTGTTTTGGAATTGCGCTCTCATGCTAATTTGCCCAGTTTAGTAAATCTGGTCCATAATCTGGTCCAAAAAGTTTAAATTAATGTAAATATACACAACACTAAGGCACAATGAAGCATAATTAACGTATATAAATGCTGGACAAAGCCTAGCTGCAATTGCTTTTTCTAGGTCTGTTAGTTTGACTTTGCAGAAACCAGAATGATAATATTTCAGTCAGATTAAAGCACTTATATTCAAGCACTGCTATAGTCTTCATTAAACAGAAACAAGAACAAAACTGATGTTTGTTACCAGAGAATGCAGGTCGCCGGTTGCAATCTTACCAGATAATTTTTATAATACAACGCTGACACCAAATGTCGTTTAATTAAAGGGATAGTTCACTTTGAAATGAATTTTTGATATGTTTTATCTTACCTCAATGGCATCCAAGATGTAGGTGTCATTGTTTCCTCAGTATTTTCAATTTTCATATTTTTAGGTCAAATCGTTCTTGTCTGTCAGTCATATAATGGAGGTTTATGAGGTCCTCCTCAAAGAACATGCACAGAGAAGGCTGTGGTTACATAAGGTAAAAACAATATAAATACTGCTCGTTTTCTCACACTAACTGCTCGTTTCGTGTCTTAGGCCATCAATGTGTACTTAAGAGTCATTAAATCATGTTTAATTTGGACTTCTCTCTGGATGCTCTTTGAGGTGGTGGCCATAGACCTCCATTAAATGACTGACAGACAAGAACGGTTTGACCTTAAAATATCAAAATTGAAAATACTTTGGAAACAAAGACACCTACATCTTGGATGCCCTTGAGGTAAGCAAAAACATCAAAAAATTATTTCAAAGTGAATCCCTTTAACGTGTACAGTGCTAGTCCGATTTCAGACACCATATGACACCTTATTTCTGACACCTGATGTGCTGATGGTGTAGTGTGGTCTAAACATGCACTGGAGGAGTCACTTACATTTAATAC
The DNA here is from genome assembly GCA_038021265.1 of Cyprinella venusta. Taxonomy (NCBI): domain Eukaryota; kingdom Metazoa; phylum Chordata; class Actinopteri; order Cypriniformes; family Leuciscidae; genus Cyprinella; species Cyprinella venusta. The sequence goes on along the minus strand of CM075881.1, from coordinate 10,251,339 downwards.
CTGTTCAGGCAGACGCTTTCTTATCTCACCCCCTGAAACCGTCTCTGGTATTTTCAAGACTTCACTGAGGACTTCAGTTACCCGAACGATCTCTGGAGAAAAAGGGAGACGATGCACTTTGGGAAATGTTTTTGCTCTTGCCTTTTTTAAGGCTTTCCACACAAGATCATTTAGGAAAAATTTTGCAAATGGCCAGCCAATGATTGACAGCCTTGTAACTACTCTTATGGAGCAGATAAATTGGCAGTGTAAAATGTGAGATGAAACTGTAGCTCGGGTCATAACTGGTCCAATCACACTGCACGTTTAGTAATCTGATGTACTACACGATTACATTTAGCTCATTACACAAATTCAACACTGCAACAAAATTAGCAGAAGCTTATCAAACTAATGCTTGAACGCAAACATTGAATATTAAAATTCATAAGTATTATCACTATTAATCAGACCTTTTACTGAAGGTGACCTCATTAAATCACAGAGGAACAGGGAGGAGGAACAATTTGGTTCATTGTTATTTCAGAAGTAATACGACCAGAGAGACAACCAAGAACACTTCTACTGATGCTTCATGAATGCATTTTATCTGTTTATAATCGAGTATTACTCTTCATTAAAAAGAAGTAAGAAAAAAAAAACAAGGTTGTTACCACAGAAAGCAGGTCGCAGGCTGCAGTCTTGGTGCCAGCATTGCTGCATGATACCGATCATATCCTCGCACTCAGGGGGCTTGACTTCAGGGATCTTCTCAATACCAGGCCTTTTGCCAGATGACACTTTGATTAATATTTCTGTCATAGTCAGACCTTTGGCAAGGAAAACAGAACAAATTGCTTGGAGTGTTATATTAACTTTACAAATCTATTTTATTTTGAGTTTAACAATATAAACACAGCTTGTGCTTCAAGCAGTCTCACAACAAAAAAAATCGTTTCTTGAAAACGAAAAAAAAATGGTAGGTGAAGGGAGCTTCAGAAATTTTGACTATCAACCTCAGGTGGTCAAAATAAATATTATATGATTCAATCCTGGCAATCCTGTAATCAACGCTACTTTCTTACAATGACTTGGGTTGTATGACAAATGCAACATTACAATTTGTGTGAAAATCCATGGAAAGTACCAAAATTAGGAACCATGTTTACCTTGATACGAGCGCAGTTGAGTGAGAATTTCCCATATAATAATAGAAATGCTGCAAAGTGAGAATGGTTAGATGATTATTTTATGGCACGTCATAACTTATTGTCAAATTATCAATTTATGCACATACTGTAATGTTCTTTAATTTATGAACTCTCACCTGTACACGTCATACTTCGTTTCGGGAGGTTCAGGATTCTGGGTAAAGGTCTCTGGAGGCACATAGTTTATGTTCCCTCGAGCTGTCAGGTGTTCAATAAAATCAGTCTTAGCAGAGAACTTCTCCCATTTAATGAGGCCAAAATCTGAAATCTTTAAAGAGAAAATATATCCTTAAATGGCAACAACACTATGAGGTTGTATATTTTAAAGTAACATATTGCATAAATGTAGAAAGTAACATTACCAAAATATGCAAAAGTGTAAGAGTGACCAAAACCACTAGCTCTCTTTCTTGTAGTCGCTATTTTTTTTTTTTTTTTTTTTTTTACCAGAAATGACTTCAGATACGGACGGTTTAAAACATGACATAGTATCTGACTCACCTTTACGTGAAGATGGTCATCAAGAAGAATGTTAGATGGTTTCAAGTTTAAATGAAGGATGGGTGGTTTCATGCTGTGCAGGAAATTCATGCCCATCGTCATCTCATGGATCATTTGGAACTTCTTGGGCCACATTAGGAAATGATTACTGAGAAGGTTATCCAAGGATCCCTTTCTCATATATTCCATCACTAAAGCAGGCGGATCTTTGCTTATTCCATAAATGGAGATTAAATAATTGAACTTCATTCTTCCAATTTTGGACATCTCTATCATGTTCCTATTGGGTCATAAAATATCAAAAAATTCATAAGAAAATAATATATATAGTCATAGTACATAGAGTAGACAATAACAATAAAAAATACAAATATAATGAGAACTACAAAAATACAGACAATATATATATGCATATTTAAATCTACTGTAGTTAGCTTTCAATAAAACTTCTGTCATTATGGTAACTGCCAACTACTTACAAGTAATAGTAAGTAATCTAATAGTAATCTAAAAGTAATAACAAGTAATCTTTTTCTACTCTCACGTGTAATTGTACCTGTAATCATCATTAGTTGTCGTCTTTAGGGCACACGTTTCCCGCCAGACTTTAAGCTTCACCTTATAGACTCGACCAAACTTGCGCTCAACCACTTTCTCCCAGTCATTTTCAAACTCGTCTTTTTTAAAATGAGTAATTCCCTCCTGGCAGCCATCTCTGAACGAGTCCTTTACACTAGAATTATCTGCTGTCATTTTGTTTCCAAGACTCTGGAAATAAAGACTCTGTCCTTCAACATTTCTTCTTGGCACACAGAAACCAGGTCAAGGAAATGTATATTGAACAAAAAGGACTGCTGGTTTTGGTGGGAGGTGTCAAAGCACTGATTATTAGAATAGAAATGCAGCACAACCAGTTTTGATGCAGGTGAGGTTAAGAGATTTTTGCGGGACACCTGATAACTGGATATACAGGTTCATGTTTTCACAGCAGGGGTTGCCTCATCATAAGGCCTGTTGTGGTTTGTTGTTATAGGAAATAAGCGGCATTTTATTGAATATAATTGAATGACTTGTCCAAAGATATTTTATGCTCAATATATAATTAAAGGGCTTTATGATTAATTATCTCATAGATCAACACTGTTTTATCAACACAACTTAAACACACAATTTAGTGCAAAAAAATGCGCGTCAGATTTTCATTGTAATTACTGTTGAGCTCTGGACGTTTTCCCACTGTTCATTAATCTCTCAAGCATGCCTCTTGAATATCTTGGCACATTAGCAAAAACCCTATGAAGTGATTGTTATTCTAAGTCAAAGTGTGATGCAAATTAAGCTTTAATGGCAGGTTTTCAAAAATAAAGTAATAATAATAATAACAGTAATTAAAAATCAAGCGGAGAGCAGCACTTTCGAACCATCAGAGGGGACGATGCCATGCCTCTTCAGCGTTCTTGTAAGGCTTCGAAGGAGAGACTTGGCATGCAGCCACTGCGAATCAGGCTTTGTCCTCCACTCGAAGAGACACTTCATCATTTAAAAGGTGCACAAATCTAGCCACCATGTTTCATCGTGAATACAGAATCTGTTGATTTTCTTCTTGGGTAGCCTATATATTGATAGACCAGATTCAGATGGACCAGATGATATGAAGGTGTCTGTAATTTTCAGTGTACATTGCACAAAGCAATTGAAACTGTTATAAATTACCTTTTACCACTTAAGGTAATGCAATCAATAAGCTAATTACCTCAATTATTGAGGGAGTAATTATGCATTAAACAACCTCAAGTGTTTCTAATCGCCTAGTTCTGCACTTTCAAAGATTTAATATTGAAACTTCTTTCTTTCCACTTCTGTGACATATTCGCTTTGTTTCCTGTTGGGCCCATTTTGATACTTTTCAATTACAAGAAGCTATTATGTTTTTTTATTTGGTGATCTTCATAGACAGTAAATCTGATTCGCCCCTAGGTTGTCCCAGCCTGACGGTGAGATTTACATAGAGATGCATCTCGAAGGCAATGTCTTCTTGTTACTACTTAATTGCTTCTTTTTTCATCCAACGGCGATTCCTTGAGAATGAAACACATGGAGTGAAATCTAATAAGCAGCTGAACAACATATCTAACTTTTGTGAGCGCTGAGTTCGTGACACATAACGAAAAGCGTTCTAGTACATCTTTGACATCTGCACATCCTGCGTTAAAGAATGGAAAATGTCAAAACAGCTTAGAAAGTAGACAGTGGTAGGATTACCAACCCAACCAAGCGTTAGAGGGACAATTCACCCTCACCCTCATGTCATTCAAAACCTTTCTTCTGCAGAACAAACACGCACATAAAAAAAAGATATTTTGAGAATTTTGTATACTGTTTTTTATCCATATAATGAAAGTCAATGGAGTCCAATCCTGTGTAGGACTTAGATGTTTATACACTCTAAAAAATGCTGGGTTGTTTCAACCCAAATTTGGGTCAAATTTGGACAAAAACCCAAATGTTGGTTTAAAAATGTAATTAAAAAATGTACCATTGAAATTAAGTTGGGTTAACATTTTAAATGACATTTTTTATACATTCTGTATACATTCTTCAGGAGTGTAGACATTCTTCAAATTGTATTTTCTGTTGAGATGCGGTCAGATTTCAAAGGTGAGCATTCTGTTGGACAGTCTGTATTAGCTACTGGAAACAGTTGTGAAACTTTTGTCCTCAAACGAAATTCCCATTCACATGGATTCCCAATGAAATTAATGGATTTCGTTTGAGAAAATTTGCAGAACAAAGGCAAATGTGACTGCACTTTTCATGTTCTGAAATGACATGACAGTGAGTTATGTAGATTATCCCTTTCAATAGCTGTGTGAAAAAAGTATTCTCTTGTATTTTTAACTCCTCTATTGTAATACTCAAAGCTTGACACTATGATGCACTATGATAAATGAAAATTCAGAACAATGTTAAAATGTTTCCCAGTGCAACTAAACATGATGAGCAATTCAAAAACTGTCAGATTGCTGTTGATTGCTCATTGCAGATTTCAGTCCGGTTAGCTGGCTTGCAGTGAGCTCTGTTCTGTTAGCATTCACAACGGCCCTTGGACCAGCAGTAGACAGACCTTTGCAAACAACGTCTGTTCCCAATCCAGACAAGCAAGAGAGCCAAACACGCCAGCAAACAGCCGGCCACTGAGCTGATAATCACCACCATGGCTTCAGTCTCATCTGTATTAACAAACCAAATCAGACCGACTGTTCAGCTGAAATATCTTCCCATTAGTTTGTTTTATTACTCCACCAGAACAACTCGGTAATATATACGTTACCTGCTGTTTCAGAAGCTGATGAATTGTCTGCTCCTTTCAAAACAGGGCCGAAAGAAATGCGGTTTCCTGTGCTGCTGAATATGGCCCTCGATTCCTCTCCGAGACGTGCATTTCCACGCTGCATACACTGCTGAGATGTGAAATGGAAAACCAATAATGTCATCATCCTGAAATCTAGCCATTATACAACGCAGAAAAAAAATCCTGAACTTCTGCATACTTTAAACTTGTTTACAGACTCAGCGAGTTATTCTGTTAGCCTACGAACTGCCGACCACTTCACTTTCTGTCTTGCAGTGAGTAACAAGCAGCAGACGATCATTTATTAAGAAACTGCAGATGCTGTCATCAAAAGAGGAAGAGTAATGAAAAGTAGGACATTTTTCAAGAGAAATATTGAGACCTCTTCAACGGTGAAAAATGATCCTCAAGTTTTCATTCGTGAGGCCGGGTTGAGACTCACCCTCTCGCACTCAGAATGGTTCCTCAAACACACACTCAGGTCACAGTGCAGGTAAGCAGTGGAGTAATTGATCATCTGGAAAAGACTGATGGTGAAGCTAGCCCTCTTTGACAGGACGCTAGGAAGCAGTCTAATGCCATGAGGTTCTGTAGGCAGCCTGAGGGAGAACAAATCAAAGAGATGCATTAGCTCTGATGGCACACGCATTGCTAAAATAATGAACTTGACGAGTGATGCAAACAGAGGTGAAAGCATGACAATTAAATCCAGTGGATGGATTGCTGTATGTAGATTTGTGATAGTTCTATGTTTAGGATATTCGTCTTATTGATGTTATTGTGAAAGAGTTCATTCATGCATTCATCAACATTTAAAAAAAAAGACCTCAAAATCAAAATGTCATAACTGGGATCAAAGTGAAATGGCAGACTTCTCTCTGGTGATGTATGTCGGACTTCTCCAATTGTTTGGTCCTCATAAACCATGCCGCTTCCTGTTAATCGACTGAAAGCTCGTATTTAGATCTGCCTCCATCCTCCATCAACACCCGATGTATAGAATCAAGTCGTCTTGATAATTTTAAGGTGACAGGTTTCCTCACTTTTTTAATTTAAGTCAAATAATCACTTTTTACAGTGTGCCTGTGTCAGTGTCTAAGATGTCAGTGTCAGTGAGAGAACTCTACTTGAACTTATGTACTACAAACACCATATAGAGTGCAGAGGTATGCAAAATAGGAAGCCCCGGCTTGAACCTTTATCAGATGTTGATGTTCCCCAGAGCAATTTCCAAAAATGGAAAAATGAGTGGTTTATACACTTTTGTTATGTTTCATACTTAAAGTGTTTTGTACATTATATTTGAGGTAATCCTACCTGCCTCCCTGATTGAGAGACGATTTTGCTAAACAAAAGTGCATTACTTCCAAAATATAGAATTTTGAAAGAATTTACCTCATGGATTATTGTTTTAATAAAAGGTTTAGTACACGACTCAACTGAAAGTACACACTGTCTGTTTCTGGATATTAGTGTCAGTGTGCTTTTGGCAACAGAGCCGAGACACTCACAGAAAGTGAAGACTTCACACACCAGTAGAGAAACAGACATCAGCAGTTTACTGTACTGCTCTAACAACACAACTTTCAGCTCGATAAACTGTAACATGCTTCGCCTGGGATATTTATAGCTTCCCAAGTTAAACAGTGTGAGGGAATGTTTCTTAGCCAGTCATTATAATGCTGTTCCCCTGTGATAAGGTGACCAGTTAAAACGTAGCTGAGTCATATAAACAGGAACTAATGCTGAAGTATTAAACCTTCACATAAAAACGAGGGAGATGGGATCCGTATAATCCGGACCGCGTAGCTGATTTGGTACCATAATATGAAATGTGGCCTGGTTCAAGGGCACCATGTGATTTGAGTTAATCTAAAATAGCCTGAGAGGAGCACCTTACCTGGAAAAAATGCAGCAGGTGGTGTTAAATTCATCTAGTCTGCCAGTAGGCGAGAGGCAGCAGGATTTTATCTCTAGGTTGACCTGACTGTTATTTGTTTTGAGGCTGATGACGACGCGCAGGTTTCCTAGGGCAGGGACGAGATCTCCGGGCATGATATCTCTCTCCAAGTTCAGACTCATCTCTGCTGTGTAGTTACCAGTGCCGCAGATATCATCAGAGATTTGCGCCTGACTGGAAGAAGACAATCAGACGGTCAAAATCCAATTGAGTGCAGTGAAAATTAATCACGTTGACTACATTTTATCACCATGCTGGCATCTCTATAGATTGCATCTGTACTTGTAGAGCCAACGTTTGTTCAGTATCTTTCCATCCACAACAACATCAGCCATTCTTCTTTGTCAAATTTAAATAAAATAAATAAATGAATGTAATTTTCTAAACAAACAAACAAAAGTAGTTCACCAGATAAAACTGATGCAAGTGGGACACTAAAATGTGACTTGATTTTTTCATTGTGGTCGTGTTTGCCATTATGTGTCTCATTAATCCCATTAAACAATATAGTCCAATTAATCAGATAATTTAATTTTAATCAATCAACCAATCTATCTGCTTATTGATCTAGCACAGCACAAATGCTAATATACTTGTTTCTGTTCCAGATTAAAAGTGATTGAAGATTTCTGATCATTACCCACTGAGAGAATCGGATGATGTAGCCGTCCTCCTCCTGTTTATTACAGGTAGGTCTGGCACAAACTCAGTGGATCTCCATGAGTCGCTTTCAGCAAATCGAGTGGTGACATGAGAAATATCTTCACTCCCTCCTCTGGAGGCTAATGAACCATTGGGGAGCAATTGTTTCTCTGTACTTGAGAAACTCAACTTTTCCCCAGTAACAGTAGACAGCGCAGTCCGCCCAATGTGTTGTTGTAAATCTGTTGTGCCTAGTTTGGACATTTCATCAGATGGAAAGTTCGATTGTGTCGTTTGTGTATGCTGATTCACTGTTGAGGAAAAATCTGTCTGGTCCTCTGTTAAAGTCAAATGCTCTTTATGAAACACATTCTGCATTTGAAAGGGAAACAAAGGAGAAGTTGTTTCATTGGATGATTCAAGGGGTGCCCCTTCTGGATGTGTTGTGTGCCAACTGATGCCAGAAATTTGTCTGGATGTCATGTTCTGAGGATGCTCCTTAACATCTGATAAATTTACAAACTTGTGATGTGATAAAAGTGATTTTTTGTGGTTGTCTTCTCCACTTTTATGCGCTATTGTTGGCCCAATAGACACAAAAGGTGAAGTAGAGAGGGTCAAATGTTGTTTAAACTCTGTAATCAAGTGACCATTGGGGGAAACAGATGTGTGAATTGGGTGTGAAACAATCTTGTGCAGAATTGACGTCAACAAGGTTTGATTCGTGCCTCCAACTGAACGACTGTTCTGATCATGGGGTTTTAGAGTAGTTAGTTTAACCGTGTCATCTCTCTTTTTAAAGTATGACTCAATCTGAAGTGCAGATTGTGTTTGCGGTGTTTGTGTGAGAAATATCTCTCCAGGGTGAGCTTCAATAAGCCGTTGGACTGATGGAATACTGCTAACTGTGTAGCTGTCGAAAAACAGCATCACAGTCCCTCTTGGGTTTTTAAGATCTTTCTGTTTGTCGTCTAACGGCAAAGCAATCTTTCCAGTTGTCAACGAGTGATTTAAAAAGACGTCCTGGCTATTACTTTTTTTAGAGATGGACAAAAGTTTTAAGAGAACATTAGCATCTGTCGTCACAGCATTTCGTGACTTACCAAAAGGTGTTCGTGGCAGAAAGGACTTATTTTGTGGAACTGCACGAGCTAGACGGGAGATGTTGGCAAAAGACACCCGTGGTTTTAAAAACATAGTTGTTGTACTGAAGGCCTTTGTTGTGGATGTGTTGCTGTTAGAAAGTGGGACGTTTGTGGTTGCATTTACTGTTTCGATGGTGTCCAATGTACTTGATTTCATGTTTGTCCACTCGGATATGATGAATGGGTCTTTTTGTGACCCACCGTACTGTTGGTTTTGGTTTTCTATGTTTGTAAATCTCTTCACAGTTGCAGACGTAACTAAAGGTGGAATGGATTCATGAGCTTGAACTGATACAAAAGGCTTTAATCTCTCTGTGGGGAAAATATTTAAAGGCTGTTGAGGGTGATGATCATTCACTTTGAAGACATGAAACACATTCTTATGCTTTGTCAAAGGTGGAAGAGTCACTGCAGTAGATAATTCATCAAACTGATTGAAGTGTTTTGAAATGTCTTCTTGAGTTGAAATGGTTCGGAGAGTGGCAAGTGAACTTTGAGTCCGTTTCATGAACATTCGCTTATTTGCTATAGTTGCTTCCTCAGCGTTGGTAAATGAGGCAGTACTAAAGGCTATCAATTCACTCAGATGAACTGGAAAATTATCCATTCGATTACGTTTCTCTGTCACAGAGATATTTGATGTTCTGGTTTCTTTGGTACAAAGATCTGACGTTTTGAGTAGAGAAGAGTTTTGAGCGACCAAAGAAAGGTCACTTTTATTCAGGCGATGAGCGAAACTGTTTGGTGAGGTTTGGAGCGTTGGTTTAATTTGACGCTCTTTACTTGATTTGGTGTAAAAAATTGATTTGCTTTCTAGTCCATCCCTCGCTGAAACAATTCTATGCACGGAGTCAGATATCAACCGAGGGTCCACAAATTGTTTTGTCGTGTGCATTTCGCCAGCAGCTGTTTCCATGTTTGAAAAATAATTCAGCGTGGTTGCGTCTGGAATTTTAGTAGGGGTCAGCTTTGAAGCAGAGAATAAAAAGATTGAGTCTGGGTGCTTTAGTGACACCCCGAAGGGTTTTGGTCCATTGATGTTGGGAAATTTGCTGCTCTCTGTCATTTTATTAACTATTACTTGGCTGGTTGATTTCACTTGTAATTGAGTATCAAGGATCACTGAACTTGGTGAAAGTAGATTCTTCTGTTCTTTTGGCTCATGCTCAGATCCATTTTTTGGATTTTGACCAAGCGCAGTGGTTAAAAGCCCTAAACCCTGCAAAACTGTAAAATGCATAATGGTCGAATGATTCTTATTTAAAGAAGCTTCTTCAGAGCCATTCAGAGGATTATCAGCTCCAAACGACTCCAGAGTCCAATTTTCACTCTTGTTTTCGCCCTGTCTTTCCACACTCTCGTTTGACTCCCCAAGGTTATCAATTACTGCTGGATCAGAGGCTGATACCATGGGAATGTCATTTGTGGGTGAAGGAGTAATAGACTCCAAGACTCTTTGATTCTTGCTTTCCAGTGAAGCTTGAAAAAAAGATGAAATCTTTTCCCTGGCTCTGGATAGATGAGCAGCAGGCATCATGGTGTCATTCATCATTGACTCAAATTCAGCCTCAGCTGAGAGATGAAGCCTTCCCTCATCATTGGAGATCAATGAGTGGTCTCCTTTGGACTGAAACGGCTTCACTGCAGTGCCATCCTCACCCGTGAAATGTGAACCTGTACCATAAGCCAAGACAGGCCCATTTGAGGTAATTGCATCTTTATCAGTGGTTGTAGTTGCATTTATTGTACTTGAGTGCTGCCTCTCGTGTGGTGTATGGAACAAATCTGTCCCCGGAGAACTGATTACAGGCACAGTCAGGCGAGCAGGGCTTTCAGTGGAAACTTTTCCACTGTTGTCACTAGAGCTGTTTTGCTCTTCTGATGGCATTATTGTGGAGGTTGTGCTCTCGGTTTGCAGGGGCTGAAAGCCTTGCAGGTCCTCCTCCTTAGCACTCACTGAAAATTAGCAGAGTTGCAATTTTGCTTGTGAGATGGCTCATAAAACTCACATAAATACCTATAGTTACTATATACAGTTCGCAAGGCATTCAATTTTACGACCAAATACACAGAAAAATATAGATACAGTTAAAATTATTGCATGCATAAGGGTGGTTCCGTGACAGTACAAATGAATGAGTTGCAGCATTTGCCGTATCTAATGAATAATTCAGTGTTATTTATTAGACAGAAATATGTTAAATGATTTGGGAAATGAAGTGATCTCTGAATATTTGCAACATCTGGACAGGAAAATGTAGAAGCACAAAACTGAACACGTAAGAACGGATCCATAACACTGTATTGAATTGAAACATTTACTTTGAATCTAATCAATAATGCTCATATCACAATATCATTTTTGATACATAATTGGAGGGTGTAATGGGTAAGCCTTTAAATAACTATATACTATATATAAAATTATAAATGACAAAATGTATCATTATTTTGAAAAAAAATTTTTGGAATTTTTGGAATTATGCATATATATGTATATATTTATATATACACACACAAACATTATATTCATTTATTACATATTTAGTCAGAAAAAAATATAAAAATTAGTTAATTGTAGCGTTTGTAAACTACAACTATATTTTTAATCTATAATATTTTTTAATAAATCATGTCTCTGACATTACTGTGCTAATCACAGCAGTTATTGAAGACAAACTTAGTGTACATACCTGTGAGTCCAAAAATGAAAAATATGTAACCAATCCCCATGCTTAATCTTCTCTCTTGGTTTCTTTTAAGCTACACATACAAAACATTATAATGAAACTAAATTGAGATGCACAACATAGGATACTGTTCCAACAGAGCTCACACCACACTCTCTGAAGGAACCTACTGTGAGCTTTACCTTCCTCTCTTGTCATTTATAAGTAGATTAGATTACTGACACGTGAACAAAAGCAAGCTGAGAAAATGAAACGGATTTCTGCATCAGTAGAATCCCTCATCATCCTCATCGTATTTGACTGTGTATAATTTTTCATGCGCGTGTCGGCTTGCGTGAGCTGCTATGATAAGCTAGTATCCGAGTCATCCATTATTAAATAGATTCAGATGAGACTCAAATAAAGTGTAGAGCAGTGGCTCCCAACCATTTTACCAGGGGACCTCTATTTAAACATTCAAAAACGTTAACAATGAGCAAAATCATGTTAAGTTTTTAAGGAATGCAACAATGGAAATATTAAAGGTTTAGTTCACACACACAAAAAATTAAAATTCTGTCATAATTCACTCACCCTCATGTCGTTCCAAACCTGTAAAACTTTCGTTCATCTTCGGAACACAAAAGAAGATATTTTAATGAAATATGAGAGATTTCCCTCCACTGACAGTACACACAACTACTTTGACTGTACAAAAAGTTCATAAAGAGATTGTAAAACGAATCCATATGAATTGAGTTGTTCAGTCCAAATTTTTTGAAGAGACACAGTAGCTTTAAATGATGAACAGATTGAATTTAGGCTTTTAATAAAACTGGGAACTGGTAAAATACTAAAATACTATTAAATCATTAGTGATAGGCTTGCAAAAAACAATTTAGTTTGAAGTCAGTTGTCGTCAACGTTGGCTTCTTTTGTGTTCCACAAAAGAAAGTCAGTCATACAGATTTGGAACGACATGAGGAGTAAATGATGAAAAAGCAATGAAAAAATAGCTTACAGCACATTTAAGCATAGTGGTACACCATCTGAAACAAAATATGCTCTGGGACAAACCTTATGTGTCAAGGTTTCATTTTACAGTCTGTTTGTCAAATCCTGTTCCAAACCCTGGATTACACAGTCAGGCTCATTTCTGCTAAACCTATTTAAATAGTGACAATTCAACTTTTTTCTCAGTACATCATCAAATGCTTTCTAAAGCTATCAAGTCTGCAAAGATGAGCCGGCATTAACCATAATAATCTTCAAATGCAGTTTTATTAATCTTTTTATTCAACACATGAAAGCTAGCATTAATCCATTTATCAACAAACAGGGAACAAAATGTAATCAAGGCAACACACTTCCCAAGTAAGTCATTTGGGATGAAAGGATATTGAAACGTTTCGAATATCGTCCCGGGGCAACATGTTCTCTACAACAGCAGATAACAGAATCACATGTCAATGCGAAATCTCTCTAATTAAAATGAACACAGGAAACAGCTGTATAATCAAGATAGGCCTGAAGGCATGACAGTAATTTGTGGCCTCACTTAAGATGAGCATCTTAAGCTGTGAACCAAAGGACAGCATTCATCTGTATGTGTGTGCGCGTTTGCATGCGTGTCCTGAGTTATGGGGTCAATTAATGTGGGTAGTGGCTCACGTGATCAATCTCGCACAGGAATGAAGGATTTCTAAACCATGAAGCTCCCTGAGTTTCTTCATGTGCCTGAAAAAAAAAATCAAAACAGATTTATCAAACCAACAGAATTGTTTTTTTTTTTTTTTTTTTTTTTTTTTTACATTTTGACCACACAATGTATTCTGAACAACCAAACAAGCTAAGAATATGAAGTGCAAAGAAGAATTAAAACATCAGCTAGTTTGCTCTGCATATAAAGTAGGTTCATCGGTTATGTGTAATATTTTGGCAGTGTCTGTTCCCTCTACTGTTTCTGTCTAGAATGTCTTGTTTAGGCTGCACTCTGATCTCAAAGGCTTGAAATCTCACAGTAAAGACTTGTGCTCGGGGCAGCATTACCTCTGAGAAGTTGAAAGCTCATCAAAGTTGAATGCCATAAGATTCTGACTCCCCTTTGGAGGACAGTCCTTGTTAGATGCTGGCTGTGAGAATAAGACGCCTTAAAAACACTTAACTAACAGAGCTACTTTTCTCGGGTGTGAGCCTATGAACCCTTCATAAATTAAAGATGAAGGGAAAAGACTCGATAGTTCTTTAGGTCAATAAAAGTAAAAAGGTCGGTGCAATCGGTAAATATCCAAAAGAAACTCTCTCTCTCTCCCATCTGTAAAAGTGCTTGTTAACAGCCGTAAAATGAGACTAGAATGTCAAATATAACAAACAAACATGTTTATGTCTGAATCACTTTATGCCCTGTAGAATTTTTAATTCATTATTCATTCAGAAAGTTCATCATCTTGTTAAGATTAATTATGAAGAGGCATTTTCTTTTCACCTTGATGTTTTTAAGAGTATCACTGCTGTATATAAGAACATCAGCATGAATGTTAATCAATATAATGCATCTGACTGCAAAAGGCAAGTCAGACTTAATTACTGTATACCTGGGCTCTATTTTGCACAGCTTCCCAAGGGTGATGGCTGCGTTTTGCCGAACGGCTGCTCTTTTGGCATCTCCGGCGGTGTGCCGTAGCAGCAACGGCACGCAGTCTGTACCCAGGAGAGCACTGGCTGCTCCATCCACTTCTAAGCAATGCCCCATACACAAAGCTGCATTCCCCACCACCAACTCGCCAATGCCGCCCAGGAGTTTTCTCAAAGTGTGCAGTCCTGAATGAATAAATGTTTCAAAGTCACCGTAAGGCCATAGAGCTTAAGACATCTTATTGAATCCAATCCTCTGCCTCCCTGGCCCTTAGTACTCACGTTTGTCAAGCTTAACCAGCTCCTCACAAGCCTGTGGGATTGAGGCAGTACAGACTGTCAGGGCTTTAATGGAGTATCTGGAGCTCATCTCTCCTCCAACCTGACCGAACACACACACAAGCGAGTTTCATTTAAATCTCTACAATTGCAAAAAAACAATACAGCTGGTCACCAGAATACAAAAATGTTTAATGGAGGCAGCCCGCAAAGTTAAACTTTTTTTAAATAAACAATTACTATTAAAATATGCAGTACATTTAGGTTTTATTATTTCGTTATGTTCTTTGAAACATTTATATTGATCAAATTTTAAAAAGGAAACTTTTTTTATTTTGCTTTGTGGTTATTAAAAACAGTTTCAATGTGAGCAAAACCAGACAGACAGAACGATGGAACAACAGACAGATCCGATGCCAATAAAGGATGAACCAGGCTAGAAAGAGGGTTGACTAATTATTTTAATTCAGTTTGGGTAATTTTGGAAATTTGGCATTTGGAGGTCTTTTCGGTAGTGATTTGCCAATTAAAAGCAAGGGGCATAATCTCTACCATCTCCAATATATTATGTCCAATTTAATTTGACTTTATTGTCTTACAGACTCTATTTCAACGACTAAAACCTGATAAAGGCTCCACCTTCAGAATCTTCAGCAGCTTCTTCACTATTCCATTCCGCACAACTTCCTGAGTGGCATCAGAAGACATCGGGAGGAGAACGCTCAGCAAACCTGCAGCTCTCTGAAGCCGAAGACAAAACAATATGTTTAATACCAGACCTCCCATCATTATGGCAGGTGAGACATTTCAACAGGATAAGGCTGTACTCCGATGTATTTCAAGGTGGCTAGTCAAAAATGCAGTTCAAGCTGTATCACAGCAGTCAAATTCATAATAAACCCTTTCACCTTAAATGTACTCAGAGAAAAAGCCTGACTGGAGAGATATGAAGCGCTAAGGCAGCAAAACCCAAGCAAACAACCTGGAACCTGATTTACATAGTCAGAGAAAATAGTCCCCAATAGGGCCTGGGGCTTCTACATTAATCACTATGTAAATGCTTCCGTGAATGCAAAATCCTTCTCTTGGGGATGCTGGCCATCTAAGGACATCCATCTATTTAAACTTTCATTTTTGATCTTGTAAAAGCCATGTGTGTAAATCTAGAGATCCTCTAGAGATGTGAATGCACAGGGTTCCACAACCCCCCACATCCTGCAGGATGAACATTTTAATAATTAAAGAGCAGAGATCTCCAGTTCAAACGTTCTGGTTGAGGCACGCTTTGGCCTTGGTAAAACGAATTCAACTCACTGTGATGATGCCTCCAGAGGAACCGCTCAGCAGGTCCAAGCACCTGCTGCTGGCCAGAACAGCGTACTCCTGTGTGTTAAAAGAGAGCCAAAAAGCATTCTCTCCAATTTTCCTTTGCTGTTTCAGATATGATTGCAACATATGGAGAGAAAAGGCACTGGAAGAACATTCTGCCTAGCCAAGGCCCTTTGGCTACAAAAATGCTTGATGTGTTGGATGAGGCCTGGCCAAAAGCCCAGAATATTAAACTTCCTGCTTTACCTGGACAACTTGAGAGGGATTTGAGGCTAAGTTGATCATCAAACCCAGGAGGGGATAGAGGACACTTCTACATTCACAGGCGACGCACCGCTCCTGCAACCAAAACAGAGCTTTATCTTGACAGTGCCGGAAATTAAATTCATGTCCTTTTCTCAGTTTTAGCGTCTGTGGGAAATAGCGGTTTCACACCTCATGTAGCAAGATAGTAAAAGGAGCTTAAAAAACAAACCCTTGAAATCAAAATTCCCAGTGCAAGACATCATACATAATTCAGCAATGTTCAAGGACGGAATATATGGGAGCTTGGTCGTGATGTAAAGGGTTATCATCTCCACGATTACCATTGCTTGAAGAGAGCATCTCCAAAATTCTTCACGTCCTGCCAGATTTTTTTTGATGACATCATCCAGAGCCATGCTCCCGATCACAGAAATCATAGAAGCCAGGATGTTGTAGTCAACTGTCATATTTGACTAGATTGGAAAAACATGTTTCTTGGTGAAATCAGCATATTCAAATTAGGAAAGAAGACAGCTTAATAACATTTTAGTTTAGGGTCACATTCTCACTTTTGACTAGTTGCTTATTAGCATGCATATGACTTATTCTTAGTACGTATAAAGCACATATTAATGCCTTATTCTGCATGACCATATTCTACATCCCTTGATCCTTCCCAACAACTAAACTAACAACTACCTTACTAATTATTAAAAAGCAGTAATTAGGAGTTTATTGAGGCAAAAGTCATTGTTAATAGTGAGAACTGAACAGTGGACCCTAAACTAAAGTGCGATTTAAAGTTTTTCAGTATAACAGGATAAGTACTTTTAATAAGACACAAGAAACAGCTCTCACCATACTAGTATTCAAATGATGAGTACTAATACTAATCATATCAAAATTGGATGTCTACATGGACTACACATCACATTTGTAGCATATTTGCATGCTGCAGTATAGTAAAATAATATCTTTGATATCGCTTCGTATGAGCGAGGTCGTCCGAAATTAGCCACTTTTTAATCATACATAAAATTCGTACGAATTGGTCGTGAGATAGGGTAGGTAATATAGTCATATGTCTTCTAGTAGAAAAGCCAGTCCAATCCAGTGCCAAAATGTCTGATAAATCAGACAATAAAGCATTAACATATAATATTCTGATTTAGAATGTTATAATTATCAAGAGGATAATTATACATGATGTTTCATAATACATTACCAGCAGATTTTCAAGAGGAACGGCAAAAGCAGCCGTGAAGATCTCCCTTGACTGAATCTTAAATCTGAAAAAGATAAACAACAAAAAAATCAAATTAGAAATTAGAAAATAAAGAAATTAGCTACTTAACTAGGATAAAGCTTAACTGACTAAAATCCTCAGATAACCCTCTTGTTGTAATGTGCAAAGAGCAATCGAGGCAAAAGATAAAAATGCGTTATAATGTGGTGGGCACTGATCCAAGCAGATCTATGGTTTCACGTACAACACGAGACAAGACCAATATGGCTAATCACCCTTATCTAGAAACGTGAGTGCGGCTGGAATTCACTGAACACTTTTCATTGACTATCTATCAAACCGTTACACCATTCTCATTTCCTTTTGTGCATGAAGTGTCTGCTTAATTCCATCTCCTGGTCACTGGAACACCTTTCTCTATCTGTAAGGTGGTGAATGACTAGAAACGTCACTCTCTCGCAGAGATAAATGGAGGCATTCGTGAATGTGATGGATTGTTTTGTCTTAAATGTCTTCACTTTGTGTTCTCAAGGGACATGGGCTGTTGAGCTGAATGAATTTGAATGCGTCTCGATTTAATACGTGCAAGCGACTATGATGTATGGGAATCTGCTAGACTCTCTGGTGGGTTGTGCCCAAGATTTTGTAAAAAGAGTCAGTTTGGCTGTTTCTCTTACTGTAGGCATTCATATTGTTAGAGTGGACTATGTTGATTGTGCATACTTATTTTCTGCAGCCAAGTCCTCCAGAACTGTCAGCGCCGTCACGGTGCTCGTATCGCGGCAAACGCAGCTCATCAGGTTCTCAGCCGTTCTACAGGAGACAGATCCGTTATGGGCTCATTAAAAGCCAAAAGTACTTTAATAAAATATGCTATAACAGCAGGAGGCATTTTGCATGCTAGCTAATGAGATGAATCACAGATAGCGTAGCAACACACCATCTCCTGCTCTGGTTTAAAAACTGAAGGTTGGGATGAAATTGACATCAAAGTGGATTGAAATAACTATTAGTAAAAGCAATACATTTATTTATTTTAACCATATAATATGCACTTTTTGATATGATGAATTAATTAATGTGTTTAAATATTCAATTAAGTGATACAAGCAATATTATTCTAACAGAAGATAAGAAGAAAGCTTTACTTTTAAGAGATAAAAAATGTATCAGTATAAACATAGTGTCTTTAAACTAGCACCAAAATGCTCAGTAATTAATGATGTGATTTATAACTTATTAATTATGATCTCCGAGAATGTATTTTAATCTTTACATCTGATCTGAAACCATCACAGTATTTCTTAGCAGTGTGGCACGCCAATCCATTTCGTTTCACATAATTAGTCCTGTCTAAATGGCTCATTTGACCTCATACGTGTTATGTTGTAAGTAATTAATTATTGCCACATCATTTTGTAGACTGCAATGCAATGCATTCAATATGACACCAAAAATACTGAACGTACTGGCTTAAATCAAGGTTGTCGATGAGCACGTCCCTTCCGTGCTGAGTTTGTGAGTACAAGCTGAGCAATTCCAGGCTTTCCCTCTGTATTTCACATTGCGGTGATGCCAACATCTGGACTATGTGTTGTCTAGTAACGGGACACTCCATCAACAGCTGTTGGTTCTGCTCTGGGAGGAGCACATGAATGGAGAGGGTTTAATAAAGACAAATGGAAATTTAAATGACCAGTTAATGAAGGGCACAAAGTACTTACTAAAGAGACTTATAATGTGGGAGGCAATAACAATTTCACCGTTAGCAGGCAAGAGCAGGATAAATTGATATTGACGTGAATTCAGACATTTCACGAATCCTCATTACTTTAAAAGTAGGGGGAAGCAGAACCAGAACAAGTGGTGTCGATACAATTTTCCAAAGAGAGGCCGTTTAAAAGGATAAAAAAGGAATGTGCAAATGGGATTGCTATATTTTCCCTCAGCAATAGCATCTTTCGTTTTCAAGCCGTATCTTACCATTTCCACTGCATACTGTCCTCCATAGTTTGACAACGGACATGCATAGATCCACTGCATGTGGATCTTTTGAATTCTGTGAGAGGCAGCTAAAAACAGAAAGGGAAAAGCTGTAATACAGTAAACACACTTCAGTCACGCACTGTAGACCAAATGGAGTTAGAGGGATTATTCACCCAAAAAAAAGCATCCTTTTTGAATGGATGTCCTGTTTCATTGTAAATGCATGGAAAAGAACGCCACACAAAAATTGCATTGAAATACATCTTCTAGAGAGCTTTACACAGCCATTTTCATATGTTTAAAGTACATTCTGACCACAAACTGTCAGGTTCACTTCTTTAGCAACCTTACCTTCTTACAATGTTATTGCCATTAATGATAATGAAGCCTTTGTTTAATCTGAATAATGTCTGCCCAGTACCTGTGAGGGATACCAGATAAGGTCAGTGTTAGTAGGTGTATAGTGAGAGCCATTTATCAACACTAAATCACAGTAGTCAGCCCCAGACACACAATATGCTCCGTTCAAGGGCAAAAGAGCGTACTAGGAGAATAAACAAAAAGCTCATCAAGAATAAGAGAGCACAGCCTTATCTACACAAAAGCACTGTTCATTGTGAGGAAATACTAGAAATTAGTTCACAAAGACCCATTCAGGTATCTCATCTGAACAAAATATTGGCACAAAGCTTTCAAACTTGGAGAACTTTCGAGATTATGCTTCACATTGCGCAGGCCCATATTTTACCCATGCGGAATACTTCTGACACTTTAAAAAAGCTTTAAATAGAGTATTTCTGTTGGAAAGGACTGCAGTTTGTGAAGTAGGAAGTTCAATTGAAAGTTTGATTCAAACATGCAGTCCTGAAGAAAAAAATGTATTAAGGTTTCCACAAAAAAATGATGCAGCACAGCTCTTTTGAATATTGATAAAAATAAAAAAAAATGTGTTATTTGAGCACTAAGTTAGCATTAGAATGATTTCTGAAGGATGTGAGACTGAAGACTGGAGTGATGATGCTGAAAAATTCAGCTTTGCCATCACAGGACTAAATTATATTTTAAAATTCAAACTGTAATGTAATAATATTCCACAAACTGCACCTTTTCTGCATTTTTGATTGAATAAATGCGGCTTTGGTGAGCATAAGAGACTTGTTTCAAAAAGTAATAACTTTTGAAATCTCGTCAAGCAATATAATCAAGATAATCAATTTTTCGGGTGGGGGGTACATCAATATTTTATTCTTTTGTGAGGTGTGACTAGTAGCCCTGGTTTCCCTTATATACAGTGTATTTTGTCACAAACTAAATATATGATCTGTGCAGTGCTATTTTGACAAAAAAATCAGAACCGAGCAGACAAAAACTGACAGGTAATTCACACGTTCAAAAACAAAGTCAAAAAAGCTTGCACATGTGCTTGTGATTGGACTGTGTCTGTCCTCTGTGGCTGATCATGAGGATTAGTTTCCTCATCATGAACTGCAAATGAACTGCAGAGCAGAATCAATGAGCCCTCCGCACAAAATTCCTCACTCCTCTCCTCTCAGTATCGATCCCGAGTGCAAGAAATATCGCCCTGGTTGCTGGAACAACACAGGGTACACCGAAGGCATATTTCAGACAAATCAGAGGTTCAACAATGCCGTAAAAATGTGTTCGTCCGACTAAAAAACTGCTGGAGTTTAGTGATAAGGAACAACAGCAGCTTCTAATAAAATAAGGACTCTGAATTAATCATGTGAACTTACAATCTTTAATAGCCTGTGAGAGCAGCTCCAATCCACCACAGTAGTAAAGATGGATTTCATTGGGTCTGTCGAGCTTCTTCAGCAGCTCTGGTACTGCCATGGCCTGTCCCGTTCCCGCTTGTAACTCTTCCCAAGCTGCCTTTTCCTGGAGAGCCACCTTCTCCTCCAAATCCACTTGTCTCAGATAAGCTATTTCAATGTAATGTATTGTGACTGCTCCAAGAACATATGCCTTTTTTGCTAATTCATGTGGAAATACTCTATTAAGATGCATAGAATGGAAATCCATAATGCCATTACTCCTCTGGAAAAGTTCAAAATGAATGTAAATGAGCTAATGTTCTGAAAACTGCAGGTGTAAGCATGTGACGCTTTCTACAAGAAAATGTAGAGACAGACTTGTATATAACTACAAATGAACAGTTTATTCTGGTATTGCTGAAAGATGCTTGACAGAAACGACATATTCAGGCAGATGCTAAAAACCAATAACAACATTAATACGACTTCTGCTGCTAAAGTTTGGATCTAAAGTCCAAAATATTGCAGTTGCCTTGCCTCAGATCTTCACAGCATTTTTAATCATACCTTTGACCATAGTCTCCCGCTGTGGCTCCATCTCCAAAATTTTTTGATAGCAAATCCTGGCCTGAAAGTGAAGCAATAAAAAAACAGGTGTCAAATAGGGTGAGGAAATGAAATATAAGTGTATTCCAGCGTTAGGCTTGAAAGGACAGAAAGATTTCTATTGAACGATACATACCTGTGGGAAATCCTTGAGTGCTAGGTGAGATTTCCCCATGTGTATATATGCTTTGATACACTTATTATTGCACTGTGAATGAAAGTTTTAAATTTTAATTAGCCACTTGAAAACAGTAGAAGATGCATTGAAGTAATAGAGTCGGTAATGTCACATTTCTGTCCTAGACTATTGTTTTTATATCAAAAATAATGAAATACAAATTTAGAGGTGAAAACACTATTCTATTACACTGTTCAATAATAAACATGTTTTCCATTCCTTTTAATTAAAACTCATTTTGATATCTTTTAGGGGGCATCAAAAATCATTAAACATGTGAAAGAAAACATATAGCTTAATCTTGTATTATTTCTTAGGAAAAAAAGAGGAAAAAAAACCACATAAAACAAAAAATAATATCAGAGAGACCCCTGTAGATCTTTATTACTGTGTGACAAGATGCGACCCTCTGAAAAACTAAAAAAGATAGTGCTGTCAAATTGATTAATTGCGATTCATTAATCACATCTAACATAAATGTAGTGTATATATGTGTGTCTGTGTGTATACACATATAGTTTTGTATTTATAAACGTATAATTAATTGAATAAACATTGTAAATAATGGATTAACTGCAATTAATTTAATTGACACCACTACTTTTTAATAATTTTATCATAAAGATGTGTGCACACACTTTAGAATAATAATAATAATAATATATAGCTAGTTCTTAATTAAGTTTCTAAAAGTTTTCCAAAAGCAAAGACTATTCGCCACAGCCCAGAAGGAACTTTAACCCAATTTTAATGCTGAGCAACTATCCAGTTCAATTCAAACTCTATGGAGCCTGCAGTTCTCACCAGACAAGGTAGAATGAAAAACTCTCCGGTTCAGCTGACACTGAAAAATGAGGGGTCATTTCTCTGACCTCTTTCCTACTGATTTACTCACCCTCAGAGCCCACTCACAGTCACTTATGGCCTCCTTATATCTCTTCAACTTGATAAAGGCCTACATAATACATGAATGTGAGACAGTAAAGTCACAAGAGGAGAAGTCTCACAGGAATATCAGTTATGATACGGCTCATTTGATTATTGTAGAAGAACTTGTTCTGAAATGTAGAAGTACCTGAGCCCTGTTTGTATACAGAGCCTGCATGTCACGCAGCTGCTCCAAGCCTTCGGTATAAAACTTGACAGCCGTTTCGTAGTCACCTTGAGTGAAAGCCTCATTCCCCTGCTCCTTTAACGCTGCGGGTCAAACGAGGACAAAGGAAATCTAGACGTTGCAAACTGACAGTGCAAAATAGCCCAAAAACTGGACATTTCGCTCTCAGGCTTCAGTATACACACCGTTGGCTTTTTCCTCTCTCATCTTTCTTCTATGACGTCTCTCTTCGGCATCTTTCTCTAATGTCCTCAAGAAATTCTCTGACGAATTGAAGGGTACAACAAATCCGTTGCAAGATTTATAATAAAAAACAAGAAGTGAAGATGAAGGTTAGAAAGTTTGTATTGATTTATGAATCATTTACAAGACTTCAAGGGCAGACATTCAAGTTTTATACCTGAAACCAAATTATTCAACAGAGACAGAGAAGTCTTGTCAACTGCCTAAGACAGAATGGATAAAAGACTCGAATACACAAACCTAGGCCTACCTGGATTTTGATTTGATCCATTCTGGATGTTCTGAAAAGAAGGGGAGAAGCAGTGTAACTCTAAGTTAGTTTTGAAGAAACATGTTCTCTTCCAAATGTTTTTTTTTTCCAAGAGGCATGTTTTTTTTTCTTCTCCCCCAAATATTACGTATGAATACAAAGCATGAAATAAGTCAGTTATTATTGATAATCCCGAGTCTGTAACATGTATTGAAAATGCAATAATGTTTTTATTCACATTGTTGAATAACATTTTTAATACAGAATGAATACTGTACCTGGGGCAAATTTTCAGATGAGGGATGTTTGTTAATAACCGTCTTATTGATTGTGGTTTTACATTGTTCCACCTCCTCCAAAGATGAAATGAATTGATCAACCTTCGCAAATGTTTTCTCTTGACACGAGATATCATTGGACTTTAACTCTTTTACCAACTCATCTGCAATCAGATATCAACAAAATTCAATAAAATAAAATAAAAATCTAATTACATTTATTTCAAGTTATGTTAATTCCACATTTAACGTTACTGAAACTCTGAAAGAGTCCCGTGACCGTCCCGTCTAGACTGACTTAACATTCCGTTATAAGGGAAGAGTCACGTCGCGATCTATCATCAATGAAGATGGGTTGTAAACAAACAGCGCTTACCTATCTGGTCAACATTCCTCAAAAACCGTTCGATATCGTCGCTATCAGGCAAAGCCATGCTTCAAAACGAGTTCACAAAACAAAAGGAGTTTACTAAAGAGAAGTGAGGCAGTTTTGTTTACGGAAGTGTATCCGTAAGCATAGCAACAGCAGCCATGTGCAAATGAATAGTTTGCTCCTATGGTTTGCTCCTGCTGGTTGATAGTTTACATTACGTGGTCAAAAGATATGTGACAATCTTATATCAATCTAAACTTTGTTTTAACGAATGTTTAGAAACGTGAAAATACCACCCTTTTCCCCTGTACAATGACAACCACGCACTCATTCTGTCAGAAAACATGAAATGAATGTTGAAATATTGTATAGCCTACAGATATACTTTATCTTTTGGGGCAGATGAGGGTGCTCCACCAATTCATGAATAGCTATATATGCAACAACTGAGGTAATTAAAAAAAAAAAAACATGCATACTTACACAGATAAAAAATATTTATTGTGCCTTTCTGATTGTTACAATAAAACATACTTTACTGATCCCTAGTGGGACATTCAGTCACAAAAATAGCAGCTGTAATAAATGTAGATAACAGAAAAACGCCACTATATGCAATCAAACAAGACGGTGCAGGACAAAACTAGAGTACAATGGCATAAATGCATAAGTATTTGGTAAACAGTGACGCTGCATTCTGACACATCTGAGAAGTGCAAACGGGCTATCTTATACATTTTATAGTAAACAGAACAAGACAGGTTTAATTGTTACAGCTTTAAACTTTCATCATTACAATTCTGCCCTGAGCATTTTGCAAAGTTAAATACATTTTAAATTCAAAGCTTAATATTTTGCTCTATACATGTATATGCGTGTCTTTCTCTCTATCTAATATTGGTCTCATTTGGTGGGTCAAGACTGTAAAAAAATAGGTCATGACCCTAAAATTATTTGCAGGTCTGTTTTGATATTGTCACAGAGAGTGGGGAATTGACCGTTCTAAACACAGATAAATTGAATGGAAAAAATTCATATAATTGTGTATGGACCATTTTAACATCACTTCCAGAGTTATTAAAGTCATACATTTTAAGGTATACTGTATAATACTTTTATCTTGGCATTAAAATTTGATTACACCATGTGTTACTTAAATTTGACTTCTATCTTTTGTCTTTTCTGATGAGATTAATTCTGGCGTGATTAATTCTCATCTATATATATATTTTTTATTTTTTAGATAGGCGTGGAAACACTATCATGGTTGTTTTCTTCTGCTGTTGGAAATTTATTATAACTATAGATATACTATAAATATAGTTATATATTTAATATTTGTAAAAAAAATAATTTAAATTCAGTTTAAACTATTTTTTCCTGTTTATTTTTTCTGAATTTATATGAAATATATTTTATATTTCTACATTTATTTCTGAATTTCTTCATAAAAATGTCATGATGATATTCTCATTCAAATATCCCTCTCTCAATTTTTAACCATTGCTCCTCTGTTTATCATCAAAGTTTGTGTGTCCAAACAAACTGTATGGTAATTTTTTTTGCAAATTTGCATCTTTTGGAAGAAGCTAGTCAGATTAGGCAGATGCCAATGATGTTAAATTGTGTAACATTGTCAAGTTGTTGGACCTATTCAATTTATGGTAATATTAAACATTTCAATGTTTGATTTTCAGATCATTTTTTAGTCAAGGCAAGTTTTTCAGTCACAGCTATAATTGCTAGCTGTGTTTGGTCACCACCAGATGGTCCTGAAGCAAAAGGCCGAGAGATGTCCTGCAGTATATAACATGCCTTTGAAAGCAGGATTTATTGCTGTCAGAAAGACAGTGCTGTTCAAAGTTAAAATGTCAGTTCATGTAGGAGCAGCATCTTGGCTGTCTGGGCCGTCACTGACTGACGGGTCGGTGTTGATGTGGTTGATCTCCAGGCTCTTAGGAGACTCTTTCAGGAGGCTCTCGACCTGGCGGAACACTGAAGCCTCTCTGTATTTGTGCAAATGCCCCAAAACCTCCTGCTCAGAAAACAGCACACATTCAAGATTAGTCCTATCCTACGGCATCTGCTGCATCCCAATGAATTACTTTGCAACAGCTACTGAGAACATAAGGGGTGAATATGGCAAAATAAATCAAACTTACATCCTCTGTGAAAACCCCAGGACTTGGCTTCTGCACTCTTTCCAGCAGAAGACGATCAAGAGCTGCATCTGATGCCAAATCTTTTGCCTTCTCGTCATCTGGACTATGAGTTTGTCCCAGTCTGGCATGGAACAGCTCACTTAGGCCCACCTGTAAAACCTGGAAATGGGAACAGGACATGAGGTCATTATCACATTCATTCTTGTCTTGTTCAAGCTGAGCTGGTGTGGGGCGGTTGTATACGGCACCTTGAAAAAGGCCCTTTGAAAGGCAGGATCGGAGTCTGTTCCCATCTGACTGGTGGAAATGTGTGCAGCACAGTGCATGAGCAGCAGAGAAAGGCCACCCACTGACTGCAACCTTAGACGGCGAACGAACAGAGTCCTCTCTCCCTCCTGAAGACACAAGAAGTGCTAAGTGCACATGGGGTTTATACGATAGAGCTCTAAGTGTGCTTAACATGAATAAATTATAGCTCATGGTGACTGACAAATAAGGGCATTTAACCTTACGGCAACCAAACTAGCCGGGAAACCAATTATATCACATGGAAAGTGGTGCTAATTCTCACTTCTCAAAAGTGTTTTATATTATTAATAAATTTCCATATGTTCTATATTTCCCTGATTCAATATGTACATGCATAATTTTAGAAATACCTGATAATAGAAAGAGTTGCGGAAGGCATTGTCATTATAGTTGTTGAAAGGAAGACTAGAAGCCAGTTGAAGTGTTACTGCTGGTATCTAGAATGAAGAAATCAAAGCTGTGAACAAACACTTTTTTAGGCTATAATCATTCAAAAGTTTCACAAAAGTAACAGAAAAGACATTTACAATGTTACAAAAGTTTCAAATAAATGTTGTTTATTTTAAACTTTCTATTAATCAATTAATTAAAAAAAATCAGCATATGTGTATTTCTGAAGGATCATGACTGAAGACTGGAGTATTGAAAATTCGAGATGGCCCTCACTGCAGAACACGAAATCCAATGTGTCAATGAGCAAGACACTTAACCCCTAGTTGCTCCAGAGGCATGCGACCTCTGACATATATTGCAATTGTATGTCGCTTTGGATAAAATCGTCAGATAAATGTAAATGCATACTAGACTAGATTAAAAAAGACTCTCGTTAATTATTATTTTGATTATCGCCAAAGATACATTTGTAAAATGTTATAACTAACCATGTGGTGACTTTTTTTTTACTGATTCAACTATCTGAACAAATCAAAGATAAGCTGCATGTGCAACCCAGCAATGTTAAAATACCTAATGTAGCACCTTGCTAAATTTATATAATGTTTATAAATTGTGTGTTCTGTTAACAAATACAATTCAATTGCCCTGGTGTGTAATACATTTTTCGTATTATAACATGTGTTCATTTATAAATAGTGAGGTGTTGAAAAATGGCCTTTTGTAAGTAACCTTTGAACCCTATGTCATTTTATTTCGACCTTATGCACCAGAGAAACGTGAAACGTGGGCGCCGTCATCTTTAGAATTTCGTCTTTGAACTTCCGGTTTCGCGGTCGCTCTCTATGGCATCGCTGTCGAAGAGTAATTAGCTGGTGAAGTGGATTTACTTATTGTAGAGTTAACAAAAGTTATTGTGAGCATTGTAATGTTTATCATAAGCATTGTAAAGCAGATGTCTTAACAAATGTCGACCGAGATTTTTTTTACAAGCAGTTCATTCATACCTATGCAAGATCGCTGTGAAAATGAACGAACGCAGTGCTGAAAATGGGCGGGGCTACATAAGGTCTATTGGATGGCCAAGTGTCAGTTTCATTAGTTATCCAATCAGTGCCATCCAGAGAACAGTTGACAGCCTACCGGATTGTTGAGGGGCGGGGCTTAAAACTGCTAGACGGCAGAAACAGAGATAGCTACGAGCTAGTTGCAATGTCTGAGTAAATACATTACTGTTCATCAAAGTTAAGAACCAGTGGGGTATTTTGAGTTTTGTAAATGTGTAACTATGTTAAAACGGTAGGGTGAGCTTTATTTTGGAGCTGGTTAAATCTGCAACGGAGATTCTACTGAAGTGAAATTACTGCATGGCATGTGTGAACTGTGACGCCATAGCGTGAACTGTGACGCCATAGCCATGTGCGAACTGCAACGCCATAGCCTGAAACCCTCTTTGCCACCGAGTTTTGAGTGAGTATGGACATTGTGAACTAAAATGAAATTGACATCTTTGAACAATATGTAATTAAGCTCATTCGATTTTGTGAACTTTTGGCTAGTGTGCGTCGGATGCTGCCATCCATGTTGCTGCTATAGATGTGCTTGGGATTCGCATTGTAGGCCGGAGATGTCGGTGTTTTGCATTAGGACGGACAGAGTTTCAGGACGGGTTTTCTCCAATGTTGATTTCACCGATGGACGGTTTGGATAGACGGTCATTATAATCTTTCTGTCACCGGAACCGTGAGTAACTTTACAGACAATTTTTTCAACTGAGCTCCAACAAGCGCGCCAATGTTGTGGTACCACAAAATCTTAGACGCTTAGAGTTCTAGTTCTAAAAAAATATTTAAATACATGTTGAGTATAACTTTCAGTCTGATTTCTAAGTGTGTGTGATCGGAGTTATTTTTTTCCCAAACAAGGGTTACAATTGCTATGTATATGTGCATGGGAGTTTTATGCTCACATTAAAACAAAAGACATAGTATAGTTAGCTATATTTAAGCTAACTAGGCCTCTCTGCACTATAGATAGAGTTTCATGCCCGAGGTTTTAATTGTTATCTTTAAATTCTGATTTTAAATAGTAACCTTTCACAAGTTCATTTCCACATACGTATGATAAATCTAGAAAAAAGTGGAATTGTGTAGGAGGGTTGCACTAATGTCACTAAAAAAAAATAAGTAACGTTTAAAAAAACCAACCCAGTCTATGAGAATCACATATACTTTAAAAGCAAGTGAGAGAAAGACATACAAATCCAGACCATTTTATATAAGTGAAGGTGCTGGAGGAGAAACTGTCCATGCCGGAAGAGCAGAAGCTCTCGTGGGTTGAGCATTTCAGAGCGCACTAGAATCAGCTCTCCTTCGCACTCCCACTGGGCATCCATGAAATCCATGAACGACCGACCTGCACCTGAATGCACACACCATTCAATGTGTCACACGTTGATCACTCTGCATCTTTGAAAACTTTAACACAAAATAAAGTTGTTAATTAATTACATTCTCACATCCCTTTAACCTTTGAGAAGATGCTAAAATAAAGCTCAAATTATATTTCGACTGACATGTTGATGGTTCTCATGGCTTTAAGTCATCTGTTGCTACACTAATGACTTTGCATGTTTCAATGGTGATAATTAGAGCCTGACCCAAGGGCTGTATCTTCAGCAGGCCTCTATCTCTGGCACTATCCCTTAGCTGCTGCTCCACTTCCTTAATCAGCTGGAAGAGAGGAGATAGCGCTACTAGTCTGGACCACTCTTCCCCTGTAACACCATAACACAAATACAGAACAGGAAAATAATTACTTTTTGTTTCGCAAGTCACTTTAATATTCTGTACACTACATGACTTTACTCTTCAGTGTAAGTTTGGGATTTTTTTAGGGGGGGGTAGGTATTTTATTGACTGCTTTTTTGGTTTTATCGCTGCTACTTTCAATATGAAAACAAAAATTAGTGAAAAAAAGATACATGAATTGCCATAGTGTTCCATTTTTGTAAAAAGTATGATACAATTTTCAGTGATAACTCATACTCCAACAAAAACAGTTCTGTTAATACTACACCACTATTTGAGCTATAATTCATATCTATAGAATAAAACGCAGTGATGTGGTACTAAGCCACAGAGTCACCGGACTCTAAATTTAATCTGTCTCAACTTAGAGACCAGACTCTTTTCAGGAGCATTTGGACTCAGCCTGGAAGTGAGCTGGTCTCAAGTAGTCACAGAAAAAATGGTCTTTGACTCAGACTTGAGTCTGAGTCTGTTCTTTTCCGGACTTGAATACTAAAACACTAACAGTTGTTGCAGTTATGTGTTGAAGTTTAATACTTAGGGTTAGGGATGTGAATAAACTTATTGACAACATAAGTATCAAACATGGTTTCTACGCTAATCGCCTCAATAAGCAAAGTAACAAATCGTGTTTTTTTTTTCTTCACTGTTCTCCTCTTGTTAAAACTTGGCTTCAAGGTCAAGGAAACTTTTGTTGAACACAAACTACAAAGTTTCTCTCAAAGTGCTCCAGTAAAACGCTCTGACCTGCTAGCTTTGGGATACTGATGTATGCGGACAGACCAGGTTCCTGGAGAGATTGGACATCTGAATGAAACGAGAGAGAACATCATGTCGCGATCTGAAAAGAGGATGCCGGTAACATCTCTGACTTAAGACAACCTCACCCTGGCTCCGGTTTAGATGTGTTTTTTCCTGGTTTTTCTGAGTGTAAGATGGGTTTGACAGGGAAAGAGAAGGCACCGTGGCATTCTGTTCACTCGCAGATGGAGTCTTCATTTGATCTTTAAGGGATTGAGTCGAGACACCTAGCGTAGCAGAAGACACGAACACAGCGGTGAGATTCGACAGTCTTGACAACCGGAATCTTGCTATTTATTCTGTGTGTTCAAATATACCTTTCATAACAGACACAGATTCGGTCCATGCTCTGGAAACGCTTTCCCGGCCGAACGCCTGTTTCCCTTTTGAGATAGGTTTCACAACTGAGACAAAAACATGATTAACTTTTCTATAATAAGGCATAAATGAGGATATTGTACCAGAGCTCTGTTGTGGCTGTGCGCTGGTAGACTGGCCAAGTGCTTTGTTTTCCTCCAACAGCTGAATAAGTCGTTCAAGCCGAGGAACGATTTTCTGCTGAGTCATGGCAATTACTTTCAGAGGGTTCCTGACGCCCTTAGGCTTCAGCACACCAAAATCTTTAAACCAGAATGTGCCAGACACCAAAGACTGGAGGAAGAGAGTCAATTTAGTGGACTGTCAAGGGGAAAAAATGGAATGAAGTCTCATTTTCACTGTTTGGAGTTTGGATTTATATGCTTAAATTAATCATTATTGGAGAGTTTTTTTTATGTTTCTAGAATGTTGTATGTTTGGCAACAGTTCTTCTAACCCTTACTGATGGAATTTGTTGCTTTTCATTTCTTAAACAACCATGTAGGAAGACACATCATCGCCATATTTCCAGGATGACAATGTCAAGATTCATCAGGCTCAAATTGTGAAAGAATGGTTGACAGGAAGAGTGAAGAATCATTTTCACACATGAATTGGCACCTCTGAGTCCAGACCTTGAATTCATGGAAAGTCTTTGGGAGGTGCTGGAGTAGACTTATATAGAGTATAGAGTTGACTCTTGCATTCACACAAGACCTTGAACAAAAACCGATGCAACTCTTGATGAAAATAATACCACAACATTTATTTCTATCAAGAGGTGCATCCATTTTTGGTCAATATGTTTCTTTCTTCCAAACCATTCTTTCATAATTTGAGCTTCATGAATCTTGACATTATCGACCTGGAATATGGCCATGATGTCTCTTCCATGCTAGAAACATAATAATCACTGATCCAATCATGGACTTAAACATTTGCCTATTTAAATCCAAACAGCGACTTTTTTTTGTATATGCAAAACAGCTCTTAGGATAAATCAAGGACATCACTACACAATTATCGGTCAGTGGCACGAGCAAGCATTTCACATCTAGCCTCTGTCACGTGTTACCTGCGCAATGTCAGCACGCAGCTGGCAGGCCAGACGAGCACTGTGGAGAGACGAAAGCACAGCGTCCAGCTCTGCTTGTCTCTGCATTAATTGCTCCCAGAGTTCCTGCTCCCTCAGTTTCTCACCCTGTGATGATCACGAGATATTGAGTTATATATCCTAGAGCAGACTCCATTAAACTGGAAAATAGACAGTGCAAAGCAAAAGTATTGACAATCACACCAATAGTCACATGAAGGATATTATGCTTCCAATGTATTGATCTGCTCATTCAACTGTTTAACAATGTAGTAATGAGCTCAGCAGATTTGTATTTTTCTGTTTGAGGGCGAGAGTTTCAATTTGAAAACAAGCTGACCAGATGCTGCATTTCGAGTACTGATAGCTGATCCCGGTCCGTCCTCAATCTCTCCATGGACACACTCACGCGGTTTAGTACGGCTTTAAGCTCGGTGTGCCAGTAACACTGCTGTTCCCACTCTTCCTCGTCTCCTTAAATGAAGAGTTCGCACAGAGATTAAACCTTTTATGAAACAAAGCTGTTTATGAAATAAAATTGAGGGCAAAATGTTTTTTCGCGTGTATTGGTGTATGTCTACGCCATTAACGTTCGCGTCATTCCACGTGTCTGTACACACCGTCAAATGTCCAGTCATAAATGCCATCAACCCCAGTGACGGTTAAGTTTAGGGATGGGGTTGAGGTAAGTCATATATTTATATAACGTTAAGTCAACGGCGTTCGTAAACACGCTGAAAAGCGATTATGCGTCTTGATAGCACGCCAAAAGTGGAAATATGAATTCATACTTCATGAGATCAGTCTGCGTTAACACAGATTTTAAGTAAGTTATCAAAAGCAGTCTGTTATTCGTCTATATAGTGTATTATACACTACCTTCAAAAGTTTGGGGTTATTACGTATTTTGTTGTTTTTTAAGAATTGAATACATTTAACAAATATGCTTTAAATTTTGCATTTATTTTTTAAAGTTCCAGTAAATACATTTGTTATGTTTTATATGAAAACAAATAAATGATTTTCAACTATTTATTTTTAAGAACTAAGAAATGTGTCTTAAGCACCAAATCAGCATATTAGAATGACTTCTGAAGGATCATGTGACAGACAATGAAGACTGGAGTAAATTCAGTCTTCATTGTCTGTTGAAAATGCTGTAAATTCAGTTTTGCAATCAGAATAAATTACAGAAATAAATAAATAAATAAAATTAAAGTATAATAAAATTGAAAATAGTTGTTTAAATTGTATTTAACAATGTTAGTGTTTTACTGTATTTTTAATCATATGATTAAAAATAATCATAGGATTAAAGTAAATACAGCCTTGGTGAGCATAAGAGACTTCTTATGCTCACCAAAAAAAAAAAACATTAAAAAAGACACTTACTAACCAAGAATCATGAATGCTATTTTTTTTAATCATTTAAAGCATAACCGTTTGCGCTCACAGTGGGAGTATGAGTGTGAGGACTGACCTCCTGTGAGAGCATGTAACACATGGGCTGGTAGAAGCAGAGATAACTCTGAGTTCTGGAGAGCTTTTCTCTGGGCCTCACACTGAGCTCTTTCCTGAAGTTCAGTGGCAATCTCCCTTAGCCTTTCCCTTTGCTGCCTGTCTGTGTCCATCCAGTCTATCTGTTTCACACACACACACACACACACGAACATGCGCTGTATCTCATTTAGGATGCAAGGATGGTGGAAAGGCTTTCTATCACCCTGACACTCACAGAAATAAAAACAGACACTTGGTCAAAAGACTTGCATTTTAAATAGGCCACAGAGTGAAGCGCCATCTCTGTGGAGTCAACTCACACAGTCAGGTTCGTGCATGGATGTGGACAGATAGTGTTTAACGGCTCTCTCAAAATCGCGAACCAACTCTTCTTCCTTCAGTGTCTGTTCACGCCAGTAATTGCCCCGTGCACTGCTCTCCTTCTGGAGGGTTTCCACCTGAGGCAAAAAAATACATTTTGCAAACATATAAACACCCCCAAGCTAAATGAGCTTAAATGTGGCTGTGATTTAGTTCGACTTCGCACACCATTACACTGTCTGCGTTTTCTCCTAAAGTCAGAATCTGGGACACAGTTACAGGAATCACAGTCCGCTTCCAAACATCCAGATTGGCTCCAACAACTGGAGCCAGCACCCCTGTCACTGGGTCCACCGTCTGTGATCCAAAACGTATGGGCACCATCCCTGAGAGTCGTAATAGGTTAACACCTAGGGATTAATGTAACAGGATTTGGACATTCCTAGTAACCTCCATTACCTTTTCCATCTGCATCCTCCATGGTTCCTGCCAGAGGCACCATGCAGCCAGAAACCCAGTCCAACTGAGCTCCGAGAACTGGGACATGCAAACCAGAGCCCCCAGGGTCAGGATACTCCAACCCTGCTAGAGCTGGCAAGGAGAGCTCAATGCCAGGCAGCTTGATCTCCCCTTAAAGAGCACAAGCAGCAAGGGGGCAAAGTTAAACATTTTTAATAAATGCAGTAGAGTTTACCAAAATACCAAAAATTATATAAAAATAAATAAAATGCAAAAATAAAAAATGTTTACATAAAAGGTTCAGCTTTTCTATCACAGTAAAAATTGCATTTTAAAATATATTAAAATAGAAAAAAGTTATCTATTTTACTGCATTTTTTATCAGATCATTTCTGCCTTGATATATCTTAAGACTTTTGGATGGTAGTCTCTCTCATAATATTATTAACACTTCTTTACATAACCTAAAGTTATTGACCGTTATTAAACACGACTGCAATCATAAAAGATCAATCTGAAAGCTCTTGCCCTGTTTGAATGAGATCCATCCCATATTAAATGACCCCTCACTAAGCTTGGTTTAACCCTTGGTTAAGAATGAACTGGAGATGTCTGTGAGCAGCATGGTTTTCAGTAAAATTTGCGGTAACACTTTACAATTCGGGTGCACTAGCGTTAGTTCATGCTTAACTAATCCACAGATAATACTGAATTAATGTGTAACTAATGATTATTTAAGCTATTCATTAATGATTACCACATTAGTAATTAATTAAGAGTCTGTAAGTTTAATGTATTAGTTCGTACATGAATTGTTATTAATGAAATATATAATTGTGGATTAATTCCATAATAACTCATTTTTTTAACTAATAGTGTTAATTAATATGTTAATTACCAGAATGAGTAATTAACATATTAATTAATTAATGTATTTATTTGTATTAATGTATAATGTAATAATTAATGTATTTCAACTTCCAGATAATATGACGGGTAAACTAATGCATTAATGCATGATTAATTACTTCATTGTTAGTGCAAATTCATGTGCAAATTACTACAATTACTAAATGATTAGTTAATAATGATGAGCCCCAACAAGTAAAGTCATAACGTAATGATACCTTTGCAAATAATTAGCTAATGATTAATTAACTCAGACAACTGGAGGTTGAAGTGCATAGCTTTGACTAATTATGGACATTGACATATTAATTTACACTTAGTTAATAAAATGTTATTAAGGAATTAATATACAAAGACACATTGTATTAATAGCAATTCATGTATTGCTTAATCTATTAATCGTCTCTTTATTAGTTGCTGATGCAGTAATTATTAATTCATGGTTTAGTTCTTCATTAGTTATACATCAACTCATGATTATCTGTTCATTAGTTAAGCATGAATTAATGTATATTTGTGCACCCGTATAAAGTGGTAAAAATCCATTAGATATTATTATTACATGGACTAGAATACATTTTGACAGAAAAGTATTTTTATTTGCCATTTTACTTGAAAGAAATTGTTCAGTTACGCAGTAACTTGATTTAAGACTCCAAAGACTCTAAATCAGAAAAAAGGCACGCACTCAGAGTCAACAGATAAGAAAAAAAATTAGAGATTAAAATTGATTGCATTAGTATAAAGGAAGTTACAAATATTTATAATATTTTTAACATCTTGGTATTGTGAACTCTGTGAAGTTACTTACTTGCATAACATTTTTGGAAAAAAGTCAGATGCTTATCTACAACTGCGCAGGGTAAATCGATCGTGATTTTACCAAAGTATCAACAGTAACCGTTTGGCAGAATGGGACATTTTTGTACTGACCTAATATTAATATACAGATTTTGTACAGATATTTTGTAGTAAACAGCTCCTACCCACCCATAGTTCCACCATTCTCCGCCACACCCCTGGCCTGTTCCTGGACAGCTTCCAGACGACTCAGCAGCTGCAACATACAATGTTGGCTGCTTTTCCAGGCCTGTTCCAGCTCAGATGTTCCTGCCGAGAGTCTATCGAGGTCACCTTGTAGATCTACGGCTGTTGATCTCCACTCATCACAGCAACCGTGCATGAGCTCTGCCACCCGCAAGCAGGCGCCCAGAGCCTGGCTGTCCAACAGGGCCTGGAAACCCCCAGCATGAGGCACCACCTTCCCTCCTCGCACGCTGCCTCCACCAACCCGCACCATCCGGCCGCTCAAGGGCTCGATGAAGGACTCGCACAGGAGAAGCCCCCCAACTGGAAGTACAGCCCCTGAACAGACACAATCATCAATCAGGCTGTTTAAACGTGGCGGTAAAAAAGAATTTTTCAACATACAAAAAACGGACCTGTGAGGGGATCAAGACTGACCCCCGTGATGAGCACCAGGTTGCCCGTACGTGGGTCCAGCATGGGAGAGCCAATCTGAATGGGCAGCCGCATGCGCAAAATGGGGCACATGTGCACGCCACCCAAAGGATAAACCAGTCCTGTTTGTGGATGGATGGTGACTGCCAGAATAGGCACCAGAACACCAGTGTCATAGTCACACATGGGTCCTCCAAACACCAGCCTTTGGCCTGAACGAAGCCCCCGTAGTTTGGAAGCAGCATGGATTTCAGCATGCCGGGATGGAGGGTAAGGAATGAAAGGCAGCAGCGGTGATTCCCATTTTCCCACCTCACCTAAGAGAAAACCATTGCAAGTGAGATTCTTTTCTCTCTCTTTTTTAGTAATTAAGTGCTGCAGACTGTGCTTAACTTGTACCGAACACAGACTCACCCACACAAGCATCGGCTGTAAAGACAAGGGTGGAGGAAGCAGGATCAAAGCTCACATTTCCCGCCACAGGCAGTAGTTTGCCTGTCTGGGGGTGCAGGAAGAAATCTGGGGGCACTGGCATGCTGTGCCCACTGGCCAGTAACATATGGGCATTCGAGTTGGGTTGAATGAGGCCTGTGAGGGGGTCTATATGAACAGCATCGCAAGCCCTAACAGATCCATCAGGAGCTGTGAAGGGAAAAGGAGTGCAATCTTAATCAGTCATGCCACACACATGCCAAATTGAGCCTCAGAGGATATTTGTCAGGATTTGACCAGCCAAACGTGTGCTATGTTGTAAAACACTTCCACCTAGTGGTGTAGCTGACTATTTTCTGTCAGAAATCCACTAGGGGGCATGATTGCACAGTCACTGACTGAAAGCATTCTCACCATATACAATAAATTCTCACACAAATGTTTTAAATAGTTCTTACCAATGGCGTCTTCCCTACTGAGGACCGATCCAGTAGCAGGGCATAACAGCTGTGCTCCAGTGCCTTCTTTAAGCACAACCCAGGCTCCCAGCCTCTGGCTCTCCACTGATACCATCTCAGTCATCTCATCAGCCAGCACAGCTACTCGCTCCAGAACACTGCAGTGCACAACATATACCCAAGGAAACGGATGAAGAGAGATTCTAAGGAAGTAATATAAGTATTATTTCAAATATTGTATTCAGTTGTTTAAACACACACATACACTACTAAATACTATAGTAAAACTATTGTAACATAAGCTACCAAAAAATTATAATAATTTTACTTAAATAGTAAAATCATAATAAACTAAAGATTATTGTATTATGGTTTTACTACTGTATATATGCAATACTATACTATTTCTTGCAAAAACTAAGGTTAAGGAATGCCAACACACAGGGATGAGAGGATTTGGGCTTTGAAGTGCCCATGTGATATGCACTGTGAAAACATGGAGGTGCTGAGGGAATTGAAGGGTTGTGGACAAACACTGCTTTTGTGGTGGCCTGGCAGTTCATGGACTCAGGGACGCCTTGCTGCTGTCTCTGATGCTTATGTTATCTGATGTGCCTCATGAGTTCAACACTGAGGTCATAGACATGAACTGAGGCTAAATGTCTACACTGTAAAAAAATTGTTGGTTTAACTTAAAAAATTAAGTTAGCTGGTTGCCTTAATTTTAAGTTGATTGTACTGGAAAAGGTTAGTTAATACAATGAAGGAGATTGATTTAATCATCAGAAACTCAAAATAATGAGTTATCTGAACTAAATAAATTTTTAAGTTGATTTGACAAAAGAAAAAATGTTGTGATAACAAATCTTGAAAATATTTTTTACAGTGTAGTTTCCAATCCTCTCTATCTTCAATAAAACCTACTTTCATTTAACTCTCTTCATATCATGATAACATAAATCGTACTACAGTAAGGCATATGTATATAGACAGCACATTCTAAAATACAGGTCCAATATCATCAAAGTACAATCGATCCTAAATATCAGATCTGAAAAACGATCTGCAGATTAATAAAACCGAAAAGCATTTATGAACCACATTTTTGTTTGAAGAGTTTTTGTTTTTTCAAGCAGAGATAAAACTAGACAGATAAATATGCCTCTCCATGACATACTGTTGCTTGATGGGTTTATCCCAGAGCGAGGTCTGACTCTCAGCCAGCAGTCTTAGAAGCCTGACACTCTCCCTGACTCGCGCTCTGAAGGTCTTCTGCATGTCCTGCTGCGCTCTCATCTCCTCCCGCAGGATCTGCAGCTGACTGTCCAGTAGCTGTGTCAGCTGATTCCCCAGCACTCTTCGTCGCACCATCTCCTGCTCCACCTGTCTCTCCAAACCTTCAGTTTTCCCTCCAAACATCCTCCAGCCAGGGTGGAGCTCTCTCAGCTTCCCCAGCACCCCCTGGTAGAGCTGCTTCACCTAGACAGGGTGCACGTTTTCTTCAATGGAACAAACTTGGAACGCTATACTTACAACTCATTTTACAACTTTACCCAGACACTTTTCGCCCTGGGGAAGTAACAATTCACTTCTCTATCCTAACATAGTATCACAGTGAAACAAGAGAGACTGTTAATTGCAACCGAGAATATCGGTGGTGCTATTCAAAATATGTTATGAATATGTTTGAACTTTATGGGGGTGATATTTGAAGCTCTGAAGGGTGGTAATTAAGACTTGTTCTCATGGAGTCTCACCTCTCCTCTGAGCTGTCCGAGGCGTACTGTGACAGACACGCTGTGCTTTAGCAGGATGTCGTAGAAGGTGCTGGAACTGAAGGCTTCAAGATCCACTTGTTCTTCATAGTCCCAGAACTCATTCGACACCAGAGCCACCGCTGTGGGCAATGCGAGCACAATCTGTTGGAATTCTAACTCTGGACGGAGCCGATATAATACCATAGGAAAGCCAAATGTGTCACGCCCAATTATTGCTTTGAGAGCAAAGAGTCATCTTTGGTAACTGTGTACGATGCTGTCAAAGATCACAAACAGAGATGTAGTGCTGCCAATACAGCAAGGATATCCTAAAAACTTGACATCAGTGTAAAATGAGTCAGTTTACTACTGGTGTCACAAATGTAGCCTGATATCATGGTTATCTTAAACAGATAAAGAATCTTGTCAATGGATGTCCAAATGCTACTTCGAGCAAAAAAAAAGCATTTGACATCTTGGTGTAATTGCTTTCTCCTTTATTGTGTAGCGTATGTGGATTATACATCTTGGAATACTCAAAAATTGCAATGAAAAATACAATAGAACCCATGCTTGTTTATTTTCTAACATGGAATCTATAGGAAAACTTTCGTTAATAAAACATTTCCTTTTTTTCTAAATACAGCTATTGTATATTTTATAATATAACATTAATATAAAATGTGTTATTACCCAGCAATTAGCAATGTTTGTTAGATTACTTGAAGTCTGTAATCTTTCAACTCATAATATGATATTGGCTGTGCATGAGACATAATAGACAAGGATCTCAGGATAGAGGTGACACGTGACAGGTCTATTTGTGTGAGAATGTGACATGAGTAGCCCCTGGTAGTACTAAAAAAAGGTTTACTTGTGTCTATAGTTGGTTACCTCTCTGCATTGAATCCTCTGTCAACCCGACCTGCAGGTTTCGGTGTGTTTTTTTCACAGCCAGCACCCTGGAGCCCTTTGATGAATAGTCATCCATGTTGTACCTGAGCTGCAGGTGACGGTATCTAGCCTGAGCTGGCAGTTTCTCAGGCCAGCCGTACTCCCTGAACAGGATCTGTGAGGACACAGTGCCCAGTCACTTCAATACGTCAAGATTTGTTAACGCCAACGTTTTTGTTTAAGCCTTCGTTATTGCTTACCAATATTATCACGCACAAGCACAAGATCACCACAGCTCCAGCTAAAAGCCCACCAATCATCAGCCAATCGGGGCGGAGCAACAGTTGGCGCCTCTGCGCGATGCCCATGCGAGTCAAATGATGTGGGTCAGATGGGAAGAAGGTTCCAGTGTCATAACATTCTCCACCTGCAGGCACTACCCTCACATACTGAAAGGACCAGACAACAACATCTTCCAATAAGTAGACATGGAGGCTGATGATTTATTTTATTACAAACAGGGCTTGACATTAAAAAATGTTAGCCCATCGGCTACAGTGGCTAGTGGTTTTCCAGAGTTACTAACTACTCAGCCACAATTTTATCATCGATATTATGGGGAACAACTCCCGAATAGATTTTTTTATCGGCCACAACATAAATACAGATCACAATACCATGTGCCTATGTTGGTGACTGCTGAGTTTGAAGGCGTACACCCCAGGATCATGTAGACTCATGGAGAAAAGGGAGTGTGCGGATCTTGCCAGTTCTTGGTCCTGTGCCAGTAGTCTGAAGGGTCCCCAGTCAAACGCAGCATTAGTGTTGTACAAGCTGTCTCTGTGAAAAAAGCAAGACTCCCTCTGTGACAATCTGGGACAGTGAAAATTAATGGGCAGCACATGAATCACATGTCAGCATGTACTTACACATCATACTGAGGGTAGTGCTGCTGTGTCACAGTAAAGAGAAGAATATCCCCAGGATGTAGACATGCTGTTGGGTTCAAGACTCCTCCAGGCCGCATGTCGGATGTACCGAACGCTGATGATTTGCTGGACCAGTGAGAGTCCCAATCTTCCTCTTTGTCTTTGATGTTTTCTAACAAAACAAATCTCATTAGATGTTCAATACAGTATCTGGAATATATACAGTTTATACATATTGATGTATTAGATACCTCTTTCAGTATCTAGTGGCTCAAAATGGCTGTTGGTTTCCTGGCTGTGGGCCAGAATCAACCTCCGGACCTCGATGGGGACAGCGTTGAGCAGACCAAAGAAGCCCGTCTCTGTACAACAGCAAACAAACAGCAGGTTGCTGATAAACCGTTGTCATGTAACCCTCTGTACTTCCTGCCCTTGTCTCTGGCCACTCACCCCCTGTTTGCACCGTGTACACAGGCCTGGAGAAATTGAGCTGCACGTTGCATTCCAAGCTCCCACGGGAGTCCCAGTGCTTTAGGACGATCTCCAGCATGCTTCCCGACATGCTCACCTTTTAAGAAAACACAAGGATAGTTTAATGGCAAATAGGTCAGAGTGTTATCTTACCGCTTTTAGTGCTGAGCTCTCACTTGTGTATTTAGGGCTGTATTACACTCTCAATGTCCTGTGCAAGTCCCTCACATTGTGTACTTTGTTAAAGTTATCCAGTCATACTGTGTTTCCTTCCTTTTTGCTGTTAATCCTATGGATTATGATACTTGAATGAATAAAAAAAAGATAGATCAACTTTTCGCTTGTTGTTGAGGACACGGTCATATTATACTGTGAAAGTACTTTTGCTGTTTCCATTATGTTACTCTTTTTTTTTTTTCTAAAAATGGAAATATTTACAATGTTTTTAGGTTTTAGTTTTGAAGTAACTTTTTCCCAAAAAGTTTTTCTCAGAACTTTGCGCAGTCCTACCTTATGTAACGGAGGCCAGCTAGTAGTTGCTGCGCGAGTAAACCTCACTCCTCTGATCTCAATAGGCGCTCTAGCAACAGGCACTAGAGGCTGCAGTCTTTAGCCTCCTTGTTAGAGCGCCTGACTCTCATGCCAGAGACCTGGGTTCGAGGCCCGTTCGGAGCGGGTCGAGTGCGACTCGGGTGGAGGGGTTACACTTAGAACGTGTTCAAGCAGTTCAGCACCGACTGAGTGCTTTCCTCTATGAGGCACGCTGTCTGTATGGCCGAATGCAACTCCATACCGAGAAAAGAGATTCTCTACACAGGAGAGAGTTTGCTCTTTTCCTAGTTGACATGAAGACCCAACTGGCTGAGGTGGAGCACGAGGTCCCTGTGTTCGCATAACTGAAGGGCAGGACCTCATACTGATGTGCTCGACCCTCGAACGCAAAGCGCAGAAACGGCCTGGGTCAGCTTTATCGTGTCCTTCGCCAGTAGGCCTGTCCACAAGACATTGCCATCGGCTGCTCTCATTGTAGTGGAGTGGATGGCCCGAAACTTGGGGGGACGCCAGGCGAACTAAAATACATGGCAAAGCCTGATGGTCCGAATGATCCAGCGAGACAGACTGGGGAGTGCTATACAGGCTCATGGGACCAGAGGGACCATAGGTGTATCCGCAGTGGGGCAATGAGGTGGAACACAAGGATGCGGCTCGGGAGTCTCTCCCTGGAAGGCAGCCCATAGCGGGGTCTGAGTGTGCTGTGCATCACTTACCTGGTTCCTCGGGGCAGGATTGGCTCATTTAGTTTCACTTGAAGTAGATTGGCCTCTCTAGCGAGATTCCTATTCGTCGGTAATCACTTGCGTCGAGACTGACAAACTGATTGGGAACTGTCATTTTAAATGCT
This sequence comes from Cyprinella venusta, assembly GCA_038021265.1. Lineage (NCBI taxonomy): Eukaryota > Metazoa > Chordata > Actinopteri > Cypriniformes > Leuciscidae > Cyprinella > Cyprinella venusta. The sequence goes on along the minus strand of CM075881.1, from coordinate 10,208,425 downwards.
CAAGCTTCTTACAGCGGGATGGATTCTGATTGGCTTTCAATGTTTTTATCAGTCATCAGCTGCAAAAATTCATTCTGAAAGTGATTCCAACTATATTGTTTCTCTGTGCAATATCCTTATAGTTATGGTGTGGATATTCTTTTATATTTAGAATGATTTTTAGTACTATCTTTATCGTTGTAGTTATAGTCATTGGTGTGAACAGGCCTTTACCCCCCCAGACTAGACACTACTATCATGTTTTGGGCCTCCTTACTAACACCAAATCACGATGTTGATGACCTGACCTGTTGATTAGACTCTGTGTAGAGCAGGTAAAGGCTTCCAGTGCAAACCAGCTGCAGAACTGGACTCGGGGTGTTCCGGCACCAGCCCACACACTCAACCCTGTCTGGCTCAGGCCTGGACAGACCTCTGCACACACACAGGCCCAGAGAGCCATCGTAGCCCTCATACAGCTCAGGAGATGGACACACCTGCAAGCAGGAACAAAATTTAACCTACTGATCAACGAGTTAATTAGGCTGCAAGAGTCTAAGGGTGAGTCACTCGTCACGTTCAGAGGTATAGTACACGTGAGGCCCCTTATGTGCATAGTAAGAGTTCACGGAAGGGCAACTAGTCAACCATTGAACACTAAGAAAACATCCCATATTGGATGGCCTTCATGAACAAAAGAAGAATGTCACACCATTCATAAAATTTTCAATGCTAATGATGACCGAATAAGCATATGTCATCATCTTTGTGCAAACAGCATGATTGTAGTTCAAATTTCTCAGTTTATATGGACACTCACCTGCTGTGAACAATACTCCTTCCATTGCTTGTGGTCCAGACATTCTCCATGCTGGTTACGTGTTCTTCCATCCTTGCAGATCTCATAGACCTTCAACACACAGGCTTCTCCTTTCTGTGTGTATCCTAAACTACAAGGACACTGTCCGTCACTGGCCTACATTCAGGATTGGGAAGATGTCAGCCGTTAGACACAACAAATCCTGACTATTTCCCTAGGCTAGTAACTGATGAAAAGATCATTCAGCAGTCAGTGAGAGTGGTAACTAGATTCCCACTGGGCTGAAACATGAGCTTCTGTCTGAGCAGAGGTCTGCAGATTGTTTTTTACATGGATGCAATTAGCTAATGCTTGGGAACTCATGCAAACGATGCAATAAGTTCTTACCTGGAAGATTTGACCCTCTTGCTGACAGGTACAGCTGTCCTGTCCTGGCAGAGGCTGCTGGGACCATGGCCCACAAGGCTGGCAACTGCTCATGCCTTCTCTAGGTCCATAGTGATGTGTTGGGCAGCTGATACAGCTGTTTATGGTTGTGGCCCAGAAACTTGGTCCAAAAGTTCCTTTGGGACAGGGAACTGGATCTCCCCCCGGGCAGTAAAAGCCTTCACAGTGCATACGATTCTCCAACCAATAATCTTGGTTTCTCCAACATTTCATTTAATTTTCATTTACATTTCATATTTAAGGTTTTCTTCAACTATGTAAATTGGACCCAGTGGACTTCTATGAGTTTAATACTCGTTTAATTTGTCTTCTGACATTGTCAACCATGGTGGAATAATATGTAAAATAATTTGGGATAAAATCACTTTTTTGTCTTGATTAATTGCATAACTGGTACTTGATAATTACAAAATAAAATCATATTTGTAATAATTCACATAATTACAGCCTAGTTGGAAATGGCTACTAGAAGAAATATTGTGTTAACAGGTGATATTTAACTTCATTTTCTTCATACAGTATATTTCATCTTCATCTTTAATATTTCATCTTGGTGAACAAGTAAACAAACATTTTAGGGAAAAAAATGCATTTATAGTGGAAATAAAGCCGCAACTGAGGCTTTTTTCCCCCAGAATTTTATCAATAAATATTGAAATGGTTTATAATTATTTCACAATTTTGAATCATCGTAATTCCAGTAATAATTTTTATAATTCATTTTTACAGTTTAACATTAAAAGGCTGGGTTTAGAACAAGGATAAAACATAAATAATAATAATAATACTAAAACATATACATAAATAGTATTTAATGGTATGGTAAATGGTAAGGCATGATAAAGAATTTAAGAAAGTTAATATGATGTTCATTCAAATAAATAAATAACCTCTGGGACTAGACACCCACTTGATGAACTTTCACCTTGTCATGTCCCAGAAAAGTGCAAGTTACCTGGTTTGCAGGAAGATCTTTCAGGAAGTCTTAGAGTAATGTTTGATCCATCAGCAGGGCTCAGTCTTAGGGTGAAGAACCAGCAAAGTACGGAAAACCAGCAGAGACAAACCCTGAAAGAGAACATTATTTCATTATGCTGTCCAGGGCTCAGAGACAGCCCAGAGGCATACAGGAAGCTCTTTCCCTGCCACGCTAAATGATTCATGAACCGTCTAGAGATAAAGTATCACACATGCCAATAGGTAGAAAGATGCAACCTGATGCTACCAGTTTAGATTACAGGCTGGGCCACAGTGACACTATGAAACTGATTAATTTTGGCAGTGCTTTAAATGTCATTCTGCAATCATTCACAAGTTGCAGGTTTATGTGAAAAATCCAAGTCCCATCAGACAGTTTCTACTAGTGTACACTTTCTCAAATAGTTTGGCAGGAGAAGTGAACATTGCAGGCACTCTGTATTCAAACAAGCAACGGGTCACTAAAACAACAAACCTTGTTTTTCACATTACTTGCATTCATTCCTTTGATGCACCCCATAGGCGAGAAGGCCATGGTCAGCCTAGTAAACCTAGTTGCTTTATCTGGGTTAAAGTTGAATCTGCAGGATCAGAGCCCTATCTCACGGCACAAGGGTGAATTAACAAAAAAAAAACACTTACATAACCTAAAATTGTTACAATCTTTGAACTGTGCAACTGAATAAAACATAATATTATGTAAACAGGGCATAAAAGTGTATAAAATTTAGAAAGCATCAATCTGTACACATTACACACATGCTATAATGACCTCAGAAAATATTATTTTTATAGTGCTTCAAAATCTATGAACTTGGACCCTGAATTAGGCTACTTAGCAGAATTTGTGTGGACTTTGACATCATGGTGACTTATACTTTGACATTTCACACACTTTTAAACGTAAGTATGAACTCTAATGGCAAAATAGTTTGTGTTACAATTGCAAAATTTCTGATAAAACTCTAATACTAATAAAGACATTTGAATTAAATTTATTTAGTAGGCCTAACTAATAATAATAATATATTTTATTTGTAACGCACTTTACATCAAATTAATGACCTCAAAGTGCTACAACATAAAAACAGAAACAAAAAATAAAATAAAACTGATACCCATTTCCACAAAACACCCTTTTGCAATTTTTTGTTGCACATTTGATTTGCTCTTATCCTGCTAGACACCTTGCAATATCATGTTTCCAAACATGGAGAATTGTCCTGCAATTCCTTCATTAGAACTGGACTCTTATAACTCACTGATCAATCTATATAATGACTGGATTGTGTTCTAGCGGCCATCTTATGATTCCCTACCAGAAGAGGGCTCCAACGGCCGTTATACAGAGGTCGGTGCCTCCGACGGCACTTTTAATTTGATGACCCGTTGTGCAGCACACAAGTGTAAAACGACTTTCACAAAATTACATAGAAAAACAGCTGCCAGAAAGTAGGCCAGGTCTAAACTGAAATTATCAAATGTTCAAAGTATCAAGCTATTGGCTTTGTTTATCTCTAGCTTTGGCTATGTAGACTCAAAGCAAATCTAACAGGATCCATTCAGTAAAGTAAAAACAAACAGCACCTTTGTTCACAGAGTCAGAGATAATGAAGCAAGCACAGGCTGGAGGGCTCATTCTCTGTGACATACTGTATGTCATTTCTGTGTGGAAAGCCAAGTAGGACTCAAAACGACTGATAAAACTAAGCCAAATTTCATGCAGTTTAGTTCACTTTCTGAACTTCTGGGGTAACATAAGTCCTTGGACAGAGAGTGTCAAGTATGAAGTCCATATTGTAAAAACTAAGCCAAATTTCACACTCAGTTCACCGAGTGAACTTCAGGCAACATAAGTCCTGGGACAGAGAACATCAAGTCCATATCGTCATGTTAATATGCGCTTTTGTAATTTAAATAGAGGTCATTTATCAACCCTGTTCACCAAGTAAGAGCTGTCCAAACACTTCTGGTTAGTAGTAAACATATCCCAGTATTGACCTCGAAAATGACGTCAAAATTGGCCTTGGTGTGACATCACTACTCTTAATCTGCGTTGTTGGAAAAGAGTAGCTTTGAAGAGGCGATCAGCAAAATCCCTATATGTTCCGGACGCCTATCGTTATCAAACTGACCCTCCACGTGGTTTGTATTGACACAGGTGAAAAGCATGACAACATCTGATAAGGAACTGCTTTAAATGAGGACTCAGTGGAAGAATTTCACATTTTTTGTCTTCAACAGGTAAGGGCCAGATGTCCACTTGCATAGATTCATAATAATGGCGTTTGAGTTGTCCTGTTTAATATATTGATATCCAATAACATTTAAATGAATGTATCTGATTGCATTTTTTTTACAGATAATAACCTTCATTAGTAAAAAATAAAGAAAAGAAAATGAATCTGCAGTTTTTTACATTGGTTTTGGCCTTTGCTACCACAACAGGTTTGTTGCCTCTCCAATTTCTATTTTCAAATTCAATTCAATCTAAAATGGTTATTTTGATCTTTTATTACATTGATCTAATGCAACTATCCTCATTTTCAGCATTTCCACTCAACGAAGAGGTCAGTCAAGAAGCATTTAGTTTAAAGAGAGAAAATCAGGCCACTGACAAGAAAAATGTTGGCAAAGACTCAAAGTAAGTTTACTCTCATAAGATTTACATTTATTAAAAACAGCAAATAGGGCAGAGACATATAATAGTCAAAAAGCCTGGTCTAAAATTTTAAAAAGCCTTAATAAAAATGATATTACAAATGGTATAAATATTATTTGAAAAATGCTTTTTTATATTGAAACATAAAAAAAAAAACATTTTTGAAAGTAATTATTAAGATGTGTACTCTCATAAGTTTTTATGTTTTTTTTTTGTTTTAGTATGAATATTTTTTTTTTTTTTTAACATGAATACAAAGAGTTCTTTATCATGGAGGCTCTTGTAAGTCATTGACCCCTGATACTGTTTTGCAGTGGTATGTGGAAGAACCATGTGGTAAGCAGTGACCTTTACACCCAGGACTCGTACAACCCCATGGCAGCTGAACTGAGACACAAGCTGAGCATGGAGTCTGAGCGGCTGAGGGCTCGTCTAAAGCAGGAGCTTGCTGAGTTGAGGGAGAGACTCTCACCTTACCCCAGCCACCCAAAACACACCATGGCCAGTGTCAAGGAGTTCCTGGCTCCCTTCACTAAGCAGCTCCAGACCGCCCTCCAGTCAAATACTCAGGAACTCTGTGAGAAACTCAATCTGAACCTCCAGGAACTGAACCCAGAGGAAGTCACACTCTACCAGGAGGCAGTGCAGAGGATCACACAAGCGCTGGATGAAAGCCACCAGAAAAGGACGGCGGCCTTTGAGGACTTTAAAACAAAAGCGTTTGAGGCGGTAGAGGAGGAAAGAGACAGCAGCGGAAAGGAACTTTGGGAGGAAGTCACTGCCAGACTGGGACAGGAATTGTGTACCTTCAGTTTAGAGGTACAAGGGAAGGTGGCTGCACTGAAGATAGCCTTGGCGAGCCATCTTGCCTCAGCACAGCCTCCAAGGGATGTGATGGCTTCAAAAGTGGATCAGTTCTGCCAGAATTCCTCAGCTCAGAATCAACAGTTTATTTCTAACTTAGACCAACAGATGATAGCTCTCCAAGAAAACCAGAGTCATGGTGAGTCATCTGGTTTCCATCAGACAAACCTAGAGTCCATACAGGAGGATTTCTCGACTAGACTCACAGCCCTGTTACAAGACATCGTACACACTCTCAACTAAACACACCTCCAGTCCTGTCAGAAATACAACTGTAATGTAAATAACCGCTCTTATGTATCTTATGGATTGTACATTGTAACTTTTGTAGAACAATATTGTTGTTTGTACAGTTTTCAAAAATAACTTTATATTATGTACTGCGCATTCTATTGAAGTGAAAGACAGAATATAATGCCTTTCTTCCTTTTATTAAAGATATGTTGTGTAATGTGTGGATATACTGTTTCATAGACATGTAAATAAAACAAATTGTACAAATTTGAAATGAATGTTATTAATTGATTATTGCCTCAACTACAGTATATTAATACAATTGAAGAGTTCAGATGCAAAAGCCTCTAAGTGCCATTTGAAATTTTCTTCTAAAATGATAATTTTTATCAAGCTTATATATTCAAGTTCAGTAATTTCACTTAAATGACAATTAATAGGTAATCTTCATTGCAATTTAAGTGAAATTACTGAATTTAAATATACAAGCTTGATAAAAATGATCATTCTAGAAGAAAATTTCAAATAGCACTTAGAGGCTTTTGCATCTGAACTCTTCAATTATTCCTCACATCTAGACAATTGTTATATCATATTAAATTATAGGGAAGCAGCAAGTCATTGGCTAATACAGGGGTTTTCAAACTGGATCAGGCCCGCAAAGGGTTCTGTAGAAAATTTGAGGAATTATACACAAAGAAATTGTACAAGAAAACCATTTGACAGTAAAATATGTTTAACTAACTAAAATATTTTTTAACACAAAATATTAAAAAAGGCTTTACAAACAAATCTGAATTGAATTGAAAACATTTATTGTTATTAATTTCATACATCTAAATATAGGTAGGTAGAAAACTTTACAAAAATATTTCCACATAATATTTTAATAATTGATTTACTTTTAATTCAAATTAAAAGCCAATTATTTCATTCAAAAAACAACATTTCATTCATTTTAAACAGGTCTTTAACCCTGACAAAATAGCTGCCTTTATTTTTTATGTTTTTGGACGAGGGTCCTTCAAAATGTTTGAAAACCCCTGGGTTATATACAAGCAATGTGTATAAGAAGCAAAATTTGATCAAAACATTAGAAAACGATTACATCCACAGTTTGTTCCTCTCAATAATACAGTATACAGTAGGCTATAACTCAGATAATGGACATTTAAAACACATGATGAGACAATGCAGTATTTGCATTTACATCAAACAATTAAGCATTCGCATTTTCTTCCAAGCACTTGGTGACTGGTCTACACAGTTCTGTCTAAATAGATTAAAATATGTTAAATACGCATTATGGAAAGTGGTTCTTTGCTGGTTTGTGCAGATGCCGTGATGTGATCAGACGTCTTATCGGGCATATCAAATTAAGCTTCATTCAACGCAAAACAGATGGCGAGTTGATGGATCTCTTAGTGGAAAGCCCGAGGCAGACTACTGGCCCAGAAAAACTTCTTCAGCACAAACCATCCAGCCATAACCATCAACACAGCACCGCCGGTGGCAAAAATGACCCCCACCACCACTCCAGCCACGTTCATATTGTCCTTGTTCAATGGCTCACTGCCTCCTGATTCACAATAGAAAACAAGCTATGCTGTTACTGACTAGCTTTTATTCATTTGTAAGTGCTTTCATCTGAATTTCAGACACATCAAAGTGTAATATTTCAAAGCATTCTCATCCTAGGCCGTCGTATAGTGACGCTTTTGACATTTCGCCTAAATCCAACGCACATGGCACCCTTTAGCGTAAATATAACACGCTTCGGTTATGGGTTGGTTTAGGTTTAGGGTTAGACTGCTAGGTGGCGTCTCAAATTAACTCTAAAGGGTGCCATGTGTGTTGGATGTAGATAAAATGTCTAAAGTGTCAGTATATGACGCCTTTGGATGAGACCGGGCTGAATATTGATTGAAATAAAGTTTTCAAAAAGAGTCTCATACCATAGGCTGAAGCAGTGGGAACATCATTCTCTGCAGGATACAAAAGAAACAGTTAGGCATGGCTCTCATTAGGAATTCAGTGTGTTTGACGACACACGCTGGGTTTCAGATCGGTCACATTCTGGATTCATGTGTGATCGTGACTGACTCACCCAGGGCTCTGGTGTACAGAGGACCCACAGACACCGTGGCAGATTCTCTGGCTTGTGATCCGTAAGGTTCTTGGGCCCTTCGCCGTCGTGTTCTATTAGAGGTGCAAGACTGCATATAAAGTGACATGTTAAATGGGTGACATTGTCAGTAGTGGTACTCTATTCAATACATTCTATTCGAATCGTAAAAGACTCCTACATTAAGTAATTCTTGGCACTTGTTTGGCTCACAAAGTCGCAGTATACAGTGCAGGTATATTGAAGACTTTTCTTGATTACGGTGCTCCACGAAGCGAAAGGCTTCAAATGAAAATCGTGAAAACTTGGAAAGCCCATTGTAAAGCACCGTAGTCCGATTCTCTACAAAACATCTGTGAACAGTAGAGAGACATTGATGTAGTCGCACTGGCGTGAGGGCGGGACAACCTGTCACTCACAGGACATCACAGCAATAGCAAACAACAACCAACGATACAATCAATTCAGTCAAGTCCCGCCCTACATTTTTTTCTTCTTGTTTGAGAAACTATTTCATTATATACTTTCACAATAGGAAATAAAAGTTGATAACAATTTCTGTTTCATGTTGACTTTAACTAAACTGATGAAGGAGTAGTTCACTTCTTAATTTTTTTTTTGCTGATAATTAACATCCATGTCATTCTTTCTTCAGTCGAAAAGAAATTAAGGTTTTTGATGAAAATATTCCAGGATTTTTCTCCATATAATGGGCTTCAATGGGAGCCAAATGGTTCAAGGTCCAAAAGACAGTTTCAAATCAACTTTTCGACTGAAGAAAGAATGACATGGATATCTTGGATGACATGGGGGCAAGTAAATTATCAGCAAAGTTGTTTTTTTTTTAAGTGAACTACTCCTTTAACAAATGGAAGCTTATTATAAAGTGTAATTTTTAATCAGGAGTAACTCACCCTGTGAAAAATTTGTACGTGTTTGTGTTGGTGTGATTATAGGGAGATGGGGTTGCAAAACAGTGGTCCAGCAACAGATGAAAACTAAAGAAAGGCAGAACATGATTTTCATTCCTGAATAAAGCCCTTGAGAAACATGTTATTCACTGTCAGTGAAACTGCAGATTTTCTTACTTTCCAGTGAGATTTACAGCCTTTACTTCAACATAGACTTTAGTGCGCAGATCTAATCCAGTTGGTGGAACCACCAAAGGGCTGGTATAATCTGAGTTCTGACATGAAAATAATCAAAAACGTCTTTAAAAATGTGGCATATTTTGGATTCGGAGTAAAATATTTTAACACAAATCTACACTTACATTAAAGACGCTCATGCTGAGAGTGTCAATGAAAGTTCCATTGTTGTCACTTGTGGCCACTGACACTGATGACCTGCATGAAAAAAAAAATATAAATCAAGTCAATCCTCTTGTCGTTACACTGTGAACGGTGAAGTATGCAGTGGAGTGTGAATGCCTTAATGCTCACGCTATGATTTGAGTGTTGTTGATGAGGTATTCCAGTGGATAACGGCAAGAGAAGTGATAGTAGAGATCTGTGGAGTAACTGATGATGCCCTCCGCCGAGCTGGGCGTATCAATATATCCTGTGATAATTACCGCCTGAATGCTGGAGAACATGCTGAATGGACCAGAGGAGCTGGGCACCTCATCCACGATCTAAAAATCCACAGAGGAAATTCAATTGATTTATTTAAACTATTTTACTCATATATATATATATATATATATATATATATATATATATATATATATATATGAAGAGTTCAGATGCAAAAGCCGCTAAATGCCATTTGAAATTTTCTTCTTTAATGATGATTTTTATCAAACTTGTAGATTTAAGTTCAGTAATTTCACTTAAATAACAATTAATAGGTAATCATCATTGCCATTTAAGTAAAATCACTGAACTTAAATATACAAGCTTGATAAAAATGATCATTTTAGAAGAAAATTTCAAATGGCACTTAGAGGCTTTTGCATCTGAACTCTTCATATATATATATATATATATATATATATATATTTTTTTTTTTTTTTTTGATTCATTTACAGTATTTTTGTACATTTCACTAAACATGATTAGAAAATATTGAATACTTTTAATTAATTTAATAATTATGTCTGTGGCTTTTATGACCTTATAACCTTATATATATTATATACATTTTAAAAATACCTTTTCAAACAAATTTATAACAAATTCTGATCTTGATTTTTTACATTTGACAATTTATATAATTAGTAAAAGTATGTATTCTGCTTTTGTCACCTATTCATTGTACATTTTTATAATTACAATATAATGTATCACTTACGACTTTATTATTTTTTTCAATAAAATGCTATACATCTAAAACATTTAAACTATTTTAAATTTTAGCATTTTCAATTTTTGTACATCTTACTATTTTTGTATAATATTAAATTAGTCATTTTTTTATTTTAATTAAATTTAGTATTTTCTAACATCATTTATTCACTATGCAAGTGGTGTAAAAATGGTTTCAAATATATCATTTTTACACATCTTCCTCCATTTTTTTTAAATGTAGCTATATGTATGCAGCTTTTAATAATATTTTAGTTTGTATTTGCCAATTGTGATTTAAAAAAAGAGGAGAAAAATTATGTTTTCGTGAAAGATAACAATATTGTTTTTTTTCTTTGCACCTGCAGAGACTGTCTACATGGGTTTTCCTGGCTGTGATTGACTGCCAGCAGGTAGCGGATGACAGGTGGGTCCACAGTGGTGTCAATGGTGCCCCTGCACTGTGCGTTATTCCGCTCCCCGTTAAGAGCCAGGCCATTGGGGTCAAAGCCTGCCCACTCAGCGGTGCACAGGTTTACCTCCAGAGTAATGATGCTGGTGCCACAGTGTACCATTAGATCATCATTGTCTAAACAAAAAAGGGAGGTCTTTCTGTCAAGCAAACTGCAAAAAAAGGAGGACTGTCGTAAATTCGGGAAAGGTCACAGACTCACCTGGAACCTTGTTATACACCGAGGAGCAGTTATAGGCCGAGTGAATGGGCTGCAGAACGAGAGCCAGTGTACATAAGCAGAGACACAGCATCATTCCCGCTGTAGAGCAAAGGCAGAACATGACCAAAAATCACCCATTTAAAAGCCAAGTCATCCAACATCACAACCTTAACCCCTGTAACAGTTATAATAAAAGTGAAGGTAATTATTTTATAGTAATTTAGGGGAAAAGCAGTAGATATCAGTATAAAGAAACAGTACAGCATACCTGTTTAACTCCCAGGGAGTTGAATGGACACTGTTTGAAAAAGGTGATGAGATGATGCTTCTTATATATAGCATTAGAGCCCAGGCGTGATTCAATAGGTACAGGGAGTGTCTCTGTCTCATCCCTCCTACTACATTACCGAACAGTTCTTTTAACAGATTTTAACATTAATGCTCTGGCTCTGGTTAATAATAGCAGTAACTGCGGGATTTGACACATATCCAATAGACACTTTTCAGATAAGTCCATATAATATATATATATATATATATATATATATATATATATATATATATATATATATATATATATATATATATATATATATAAACATATACATTAAAAAAATGTATTTGATTATAAAATGATAATCTGTTCACTGATATTTTCTTTTAATAAAGTAAAGTCTTGAATAGCACACAATTAAAAAATGAAATCCTGTTGGCTCATATATTAATTTTAAATAGGGTTGATTAGGAGTAAATATTTTAAACAACGTATGTGCATACAAATCATCATAGGGTTATTGTAAGACTGATGTTATTATTATAATGTTGTAAATGAACATAACAAACCATATCTTCAAACTTTTAAATGTGTTGTTGTCTGGGTGAACCAGCAGTAAATACAGTTCTGTAATCTTGCATTCAGATGGATTTTGTTTTAGTTTTGGTTGAATCTCAAAGCTTTGTAAAATAATTTTAGAGTCTATTACGTATAAATCATTTGAAACATGAAAATGTTGCATCATCTCCTGGAGGGAATGGAACATGTATATGACGAGAATATGAGAAATGTGATAATTTGCCACAAGGTATGAAACACAGGACGCCAAAAATAGCTTTTGTTCGTCTGGCTCGCATGCAAGCATCATCTATTGTATTCTAAGAGCAGTTATCTCAAGACTAGCTCAAACACCCCTGCTAAAGGCTAAAGAGTCGGTTTTGACTGAGTGATGGTGATATATGACAAAGAACTCTGAATGAAGCAGGTACACTTGTTTGTGCCAAAAAGCCCCTTGGTCAGAGAACATATTTCACATATTATGCTTCAATGTGTCACACCTTGATGATTTTCAGTTCTTCTCCACTGGACAAAACAACTTAGTGATATAAATCTAAATCCCTGTGTTCTTCCATTTTATTCACATAGATTATTTCATCTGACTGCAGTGGTCACTATATCTGATTCAGAGAGGAGGTAAAATGCATAGTATGAAGTATGAGAACCATACTTGTTCAAGAAGTCAAACCACCTGCACAGTGAGGTTATTTTGGATTGTACTCTTTATTTATAAGGCAAAATTCATACATTTGCATGCCAACATCTCTAGAAATAAGAATTTTCCACAACCTCACATTGTGACCCTATAACAACAGAATACAAATTTTAGCCACACAATTCTCCCTTTTTTAAAATAATAAGAAGAAGAGAAAGTGAACCAAACAAAACAATTTGTCATTGTGTGTTGTGTCCTATCTCATGTCCCAGCAATACTAATATTAACTGAATCATGTTTGTGTGGAATGGTTATTAGATGCTAATTTAATATCCCTGTTAGATTCTGTAAAAATATATCCTGGGAATTCACCATTTTGATAAAACAGAACTCTGTTGTCAAATCATGATTTATGACTCTTCGTGATTAATGGCTTAAAGCCCTGAAAGATACAATCACATTGCTTGAAAATTTGTTTCCTTCTGTTGCTAGTGTTCTGCTTCTTTCATCATGCTATTAATAATCACATAGGAAATTTTGCTACTGAAAAAAGAAGATTTCCTTTAAAGGATGACAATTGTGACAGCATTAGAGTAGCTAGTGCATAGATATCTATGAGCTAGTGTAACTAACATCAGAACAGACCCAAGGAACAATGGAGCCGGTTAAAAGCAGAACAATACAACACTGCCACCTGCTGGTTTGGCAGTAAGGGAGCAATGATTATCGGCAGTCGTTTTAAGATGATAATAACACACTCTAAAAAAATCCTGGGTTGTTTTAACCCAAGTTTGGGTCAAATATGGTCAAACTCAAACATTAAAAATGTCATTTAAAAATGTAACACAATGTCTGGGTTTGTCCATATTTGACCCAAAATTGGGTTAAAATAACCCAGCATTATAAAGTGTAGGCCTATTTATAATCATAATTTATGTTAGGTCCGTTCTGCTTTAATACCAAAAATATTGTTATCTTACTATTGCTAATAGTTCAAGCAAAAAATAAGCAGACAGAATAATAAAACCCAAATAATCCATGAGCATCCAATCTCAAAACAATTATTAACAGAAATTGACTATCAATCTATTCTCATACTGTGTCTGTCCATGATGACATTGAAAGTAGTGGCAGTTACAGATGTCAGTCTGTACTTCTTAAGTATGCATAGGCTGTCTTCCTAAATACTTTTCTGCGACCAGGTTATAGAAAATTCATTGCATTCAGTGAGATAAACTTTAATGTCCATTCTATATGCATGTGCAATAAAAATACGGCAACAGCCATCCACACAAGGCGACACAAGCCGAACATACCTAAACAACTTGCACAAGTGGTCGGTTTGTGTGCAAACGTGACCAACTTTCTTAATTTTTGATGTAACTTCTAGTGTGAAAAGTAGGCTAGTAGTATTTAGCTTAGTTATCACCAAAGCTCCTTCTTTATGAGTTAGTCATCATTAACTTACAAATTAATTATTCAGGAACACAGGGTGCTGTGGCTTCGTTTGTGGCGGAGCATGAAATGTAAGTCTAAAATATAAGTTGCTCAATACAATATAGAAATAATAATGTGAATCATTTAAACACTCAATAATGTAAATATAACAAAAATTAAAGCAATAATACACTCGCAATTATGCTGTTTTCAAACACTTTCAATACAGATGTCTAGCATAAATTCAGTGGTTAGTGGTTCTCAAAAGATGTGACTTGAGCCTAATAAAAGAGACATGACAGAGGAGGGGCAATGAGTCCGGGCAGCCTGCCAGAGATCAGCACAAACAAACTGCACATGCACTGCCACTGGTCTAATGGCCTCTCCCTTTTCTTCTCCAAAACCTCATGACATCTACAGGATCTGTTCATAATACCAGATTTCACTGCATATATGATTATACACAGTAGGAGTTTTCCCCCTTTCCATGAATTTAGCCCAGGCTTAACTGGGCTTCTTGTCACGAACACCAGGATGTTTTACAGTTCATATTTCCTTTAAGCTCTGTAAAATGAATTTATTTTCTTTGTCAGGGCAAGGGGAAAATGTCTGGAAATGAAAAAGGACAACAACAAAAAAAACCCCACTAAGATGAAGAGGAAACTGCCTGTTGAAAAACTGTGTGCTTTCTTTCCTGACTGGCTTCCTATTCCTGGGGATGGTGTGTGTCTGACTGTGAGCTGGCAGGGTCAGCAGCAGTGACTGAGCTCCTTTGACTTGCACAAACCAGTCACCCATCTTACTTCCTCTGTCAGTTTGCTTGTGAGCCAAACAACACTGGTTCCTCTGCACATGTCTCCGAACTGATTTTATGTGAATTCGAAACTACAGTGATTGATGCCTATACACTGTAAAAAATGCTGGGTTGTTTCAAACCAAAGTTGGGTCAAAAATGGAGAAACCCAAATGTTGGGTTATAAATGCAATTAAAAAATGTACAGTTGAAAGTGAAAGTTGAAGTTGGGTTAAAATTTTAAATTACATTTTAACCCAACAAGTTGGGTTTGTCCATATTTGACCCAAATTTGGGTTCAAACAACCCAGCATTGTTTATGCTCTCTGAAAAATGCTGGGTTGTTTTAACCCAATTTTGGTTAAAATGTGGACAAACTCAGCCATTGGGTTAAAAATGTTATCTAAAAATGTAACCCAATGGCTGTTTTTGTCCATATTTTACCCAAAAATGGTTTAAAACAACCCAGCATTTTTTAAAAGTACAGAATATGTGTTACACATACAGGAAAAATAGAAATTTGTGCTAAAAGATGAAGAACATGGTTACTCATCTCCTGCAACATATTTAACACATAGAAGCACTACTACATAAAATAATCTAGGAAAAAAATAATCATAATTTTTGCATAGCCTATTTTTATTTTGGGGTCTATCCCTGAATCAATAAAATAATGATAGGCATAAATAATTTATTATACTGCAATATTGCACCAAAATAAAAATGGTTAATTTTGATGTTATGGTGACTAAAAGTTTAAAGCATCGAAAGAGTAAAAAAGGTATTCAATCAGAAATGTGTAGCCTACTTCTACATTTCACTAATTTATTATTAGCTTATTTATTTAAAAAGTAGCAAACAAACAAGAAACTATATCATGGGAATATTCTTCGGAACACTGTTTACACACAAAGAGTGTCAGCACACAAAACCAGCTTCGACAGTTTCTGCTGGCCAGCACATTCATTCGGAGACCCGAGCAGCCTTTCTTGGGTTAAGCGAAAACTTTGCCTGTGTTTGTTTCGTCTGACAGCGGGACGTTTTACCCTGATCTAGAAACAGTCGTGTCGTGGCAATCACACGCCTTTTTGAAACTATGTAGAGATGGAGTTCATGAAACTGATCGGAACTGTTTTGGCAGTTTGTTTCCATCCCAGCTGCGCATCAAGCGCGTTCGGTGGTGAGTTTGTGCTTAAGTTATTTATATAAAATGTCGGTTCATGCACAGTGATATTCAAACGATAGGACTCGGCTTTATTTTGACATGCGTTGAAATAAACATAGAGCCCAGTTCGAGTGCACAATATGCAACAATGACAGTCAAAATAATACGATAGTTTCGGGTAACGAACTGCAGTGTTTTCAAATAAAGATTTCTGAAGCGTTTTGGCATAACCATTTAACGATAAGTTAGTCTACTACTTATAATACAACAAAACGTTCAATTACAGCTTCATTGAGTGTTCTTTTAATGCTAAAGTGGCGTGTTTATGTTCAGTTTTCGGTCAAGGAGCGTTTTAAATTTGGGTCACAGCTGTTTTTTAAGTCCGAGACGATATGGCTGATGGCTGTCGCACACATGACTTTGCTTGAGAGGATTTTCCGCCTGACAGTTTGTGGAAGTTCTCCTGGTTTCTTCCTCACTTAGCTCACTGAATTCCCTCCGCCAACTTTCCTATAACGGTTCCCACAATGTTTCCATAATAGTGCTTTTGGTTCAACACTCTCATCAGTGTTTTTGGTGATGTGGTTTGCAGAACACAGGATATGCCGGAGAGGGACAGAGAAGCCCTGCTATAAGATCACAAGCTTCCAGGACAGCAGGCTCAGAGCGAGCTTTGAGGCGGCCAGAGAGAAATGCAGGGAGGATGAAGGGGAGCTGCTCAGTATTGAGACCGAGAATGAGCAGCGTCTGGTGGAGAAGATTGTTCAGGAGCTCAGGGCCTCGGATGGAGACTTCTGGATTGGGCTACGAAGGAGCCCACAATATAATGTTGATTGTTCAGCACAGTATTACTGGCTGGATTACAGTCAGGCCACATTTAGGTAAGATATTTGCAGTAACAACATCCTGAAATTTTCTGATGAATTTTCAGTGAATGTGTGGTGTGTTTAGGAACTGGCTGGTGACGGAGCCTTCTTGTGGCCTTGATCAGTGTGTGGCGTTATTCTACCGGCCCTCGTCTTCTGCTGTCCTGAAGAAACGCAACCTGTTCAAGTGGACGGACTACAATTGCAATTCCAAGAATAATTTCATCTGCAAGTACTCAGACGGTAAGCTTTTGCTTATGTTAAGGTTAGCTGTCACATTAAGATGTTTAATAGGGAACAAATAGCAGTCCAGCATCTTTTGGTGTAAACATATTATGTAAAAGGACTTCAAATATAAACTCCTGTATGTGTTTAGAGAAGCATCCTGTCCCCACTCCAGCAGGAAATATCACCACACATACAGGTAAACAAATCCATAAGTTTTATCTGGTGTGTTTGATATTTTTTTTAATATTTTACTTATTAATAATATACAGTATATTAATAAGTGAGAGCGTCTAAATTGCTGTGAGATATTTGCATTTTTATAGTACCTTTAATCTCATATAAAATTAGATAAATGGTTCCTCAAAAAAAAAAAAAAAAAGAATATTGTCTCATAATTTTAACAGTGCTGGCATCATTAACTGAAACCAAAACAACTAAATGAGATTCACTAGTTTAAGTTGAAGAAGTTGAACTAAAACTGAAATTAACATTCATTTAGTATTTTTTTAAATACTATTACAGCATGGATTATTTTTACATTTATTTTTATTGTTATTTTTACTTTTAAGTTTTGGTCATTTTGTTATGTCCTTTTGACATTTTTATGAATTTTTGTTTTTAAATAAATATTTTTAATGTATTTAACATTCTGCTAAAATTCTTTGGTTCTCCACATTGAGGAAAGAAAATTATATAGGTTTAAAACGACACAAGGGTGTGTAAATGTGGACACAATAAAAGGACAGAATATGAATTTTTGTTGAATTCTTCCTTTAAAAAGATATTCCAACTTTGTATGGATAATAATGCTGATGATGACCTCTAGAGGTGGAAGTGGAATAATACTTTCACATACACAACAGGTCAGTCATCATCTTTAAAGGGATAGTTCACCCAAAAATTCTGTCATCTTTTACTCAGGCTCAAGTTGTTTCCAAATCTGTATGGATTTCTTATTTCTGATGAAAATAAAAGATATTTAGCTAAATATGGGTAACCAAACAGTTGTTAGGCGCCATTGACTTCCATAGTATTTTTCCCATACTGTTGAATGGGTGAACTATCTCTTTAAGTACAAATATGATAAGCACTTATTCCTCATTCACTGTCATTCTTATTTTTAGGTATTGATGACCTGACTCCGGTGCCAAAGCACCCGCCCATTACTGTGGACAATGACAGGATAAAAACTGAACTCTCAGAGTCATCTGGTAATACAGGAATAAATACAGCAGAACACCTTACAATTCATAATCCCAATTTTTTTAAGGAAAAAAATAATTATATTCAATATATATATTTTGTTTTTATGATTATTATTTTAAAATATTTTTTTAATAATTATATTTTTAACATTCAATAACTAAAGCCTGTCTTAGTTTCTATTTCAGATGACACAATTAATATTTACTACATCCTCCTGGCCATTCTACCTGTGATGCTGCTGTTGATATTGGTGGTGTCAGGGGTATTCTGTTTCAGAGTCATGTCAAGGAGGTGTGTCATACTTTCAATTCATCAATTCATACTTTGATTATCTTTTCACAAACTATTGTCTGTCACCCTGCCCTATAATATACTTTGTGACTGTCTTTGAAGGAGAAAAGAACAGAATGAAATCTATGCCGTGCCAGGACAGTGGGTGCGTCCAGTAGCTCCAAAAAGTCAAAATAGTTATGAGCACACCAACAAATTCAACCAGCCTGGAGCTCACCTGGAGTACATGAGCTCTGAAATCGACAGAACATTTAGCGTGACATCCACAAACAGTCAGTTTGAGGACTACGAGAACGTTCCGAGCCGCCCCACGCGGTGTGGTTTTGTCACTAATGACATCTACGAGACCTGCCGGAGCCCCTCGGCAGGAGGGGCCGGATGGGTGGACAATGACATATATGGATACTAAAACACAGTATATACTGATCTCTCTCCCACTAGCGTGGCACCATGTTTGATCTCTTCCCCAGTTTGTATGCCTGCTCTTTGATGTGCCCTCTGTGACCTAGTGTGAAGGATTGGGAAGTCAGTGGGGTCTAATGCAGGGGTGTACAGTACAATGAAGCTCAAATTCCCATAACTGACTATACAAAGAAGCATAAAGGTGTCATCGGCTTGTGAGAGCTTCCTCTGTGGAAGCTGGTATCCTGGAACAGGACCTTCCCTTTTGGAAATCCACAAAACACGCTGACCTCTCAGCCCATCTCAAAAACATCCTTCTGTCTCTGAAAATGGCCTCTCTAAAGGATATCTACTGATGTTCCTTTGTTTTTGAAGGCTATGTAGTTGCTTTGTAAGCTCCATTGTGTAAAAAAAAAACAGAATTAAAGGTATTAGCTAAAGGATTTGTATACATAAAACATCATTGTAACATAATTATTGATTAAAAAAGAAATAAGTTTTTGCTGTATTTGGATTGTAAAGGATTATCTGTTCTCTCTGTCCATATAATAATAATAATAATAACTCTGTCACATTATTTAGTCTTTTCTTAAACAGAATAGCTGTTTCCACACTTGTGGAAATAACTGGCAATTTTTAAATCAGGCATGGAAAAGGAGAGTATAGTGAATATACCTTTTTCTTCTAGTTGTACTTAATTATAAAATATTTCATTACTACTACAACTAAAACTCTATAAAATCGTAATGACTACAAAAGACATGGAAATGGATTGATTAAAAGGTCTGACCCTGTTTGGAAATGCATTATTATTATTGCAGGAGCAGTGAAGTATTATTAGTACTGCAGTACAGCATGTGTCCAGGAGATGTCGCCATATGATAGGCTGAATCGCTTGCAGCGTTGATGCGTATTTGTTGTTTAAAAATAAAATTTTCCATACAAATCGTACGCTGTCTGTAGTGCTTGACATTAACCTGTTTATTGAACTGTTGTATAAAATGTTCAGTGTAATACATGTACCAGTCTCGTTCATCTGATTCTAGACACATTTAAAGTTTGTAACGAGAGTCTGCTTTAGGCCTATATGATGACGTAATTGTCCAAATACGTGGTAGGCTGCGACTGCTTTGATGTCTACAGGGCCGGTTTTGCAAACCCTTGACTTCTCCTAGATGTCATGTCCATGTTTCAAAATGTGATTATTTAAAGGGACAGTTCCCATAAAAATAAAAATTCGGTCATTAATTTCTCACCCTCAGGTCGCAGGAAGACTTTCGTCCGAACCTGCTTGATGCGCGAGATTGAACAAACTAAGATAATGAACCTTGTTGGTTCTTGCACAACAAGTAAACATACTTGAGCTTTCATTTACCACAACTGATATGAGTTGATGAATGTTTATTTGTTTATAAATGCCTAAAATCTGTTCATCACATAAAGCGACCGTGTCTCATTAGAAAAGTTGGACTAAACCGTTCAACTCATGGAATAGTTTTACGATTTCTAAAAAAAAAAAAAAAAAAAAGTTTTACGATTTCTTTATGAACATTTTGGAGCATCGAATGGTTCCATAGCTGTCTATTGAGTAGCCTACAGAAAGCGCTCAGATTCTCAAAAATATCTTAATTTGTGAAGATGAACTAAAGTCTTACGGGTCTGAAAAGGGTTTTCAGGATTTCATTTTTGGGTGAACTAACCCTTTAGATCGTTGGGTTCTACTTAAAGGGTGTTCGTGGAAATGTTTAGAATAAATAAATAAATAAAAAGATTAAAATAAATAACATGTTAGCTTTAAATTAATATGCAATATATATAAATACAGGTAAACAATCTAGTGAATAAATAAATAATCCAATTTATAGTACAGCACAATGGGTAGAATATTTTTCAACTAAACAGAAACCAAATATGTTCCCAATTATGTAATTTTCACTTGTTTATGATAATATAGATTTTTCGGTATTTTCAGTATATTTCAGTAAACTCCCTCGCACGAGGATCGTCACATTGGGGGTACCGACACAGTCTAAAAGATTGAAACCCCTGCCCTGCATCTTTATACAAAACGCACAGCCTTCAAATACCGAGCACGTCCCCCCTAGTAGGCTCTCATTCCTCGACTGAATTGAAGTACTCGAGAGACTTTATCAAAGTTGCTCACACACTCACTCACAGTCAGGCAGCGCTCGAGCAAAGAGAGCGAAGCTCTGGCCGTTGACGTAAGAGGTGGGTCTGGTCGTCTTGGAAACGATTTGGCACTGTGTGGAAGCGCTTCGAAGCCCCGCCCCCTGTACAAATACCCCCATAGGCTCTGACGTCAATGTACGTCAACCAGAGAACATGATGCCTCCTGCCAGTCAACTCGTGTACTCTCGCAAACACAGATGAAATATTAGAGCTCTATTGTATTGGAGGAGGTGGCGTGACACTTCGCCGCGCTCCGAAACACTCTGCTTCTCCTGGTAAGACTGGAGCGGACCGTCAGCGAGCACCGTGGCCGGCACACTGGCATTTATACACGCGTTAGCCTCTGCCGACCTCGTTATCTTGAGGCTCAAGTGGCAGGTCTCTATCTTCTCACCCCAAACCCTAGTGTTTCACAAACAGCATGGTCATGGCTGACTGTCACCAAAAGCCAGTGCTCAGGGGTCCTGTCCGAGTGGGCTTCTACGATATCGAGCGAACTCTTGGAAAGGGGAATTTCGCTGTTGTAAAACTAGCAAGACATCGTATAACCAAGACAGAGGTGAGTTGAGATTATATGAGCTAACCTACATAATACGAACTAACCCTAACCCAAAACTACTGGATACAAAGTTACAATATCTGAAGCTTTACTCACACTGGCTTGATAATATCATTTTATGGTCGACACTAGTTATGTGAGAACTTATTATTGTGGGTAATAAACAAACAACCTGTTTGTCTGAAGCTGTATCAGAGTTGTTTTGCTAATGGAACCACCTGGAATGTTTTATAACTTCATCTGGGCTGATTTTTATTTATTTATTTTAAACATTTTAAAACATTTTGTCAACATGTATGTAAAATAATTCAAATGAATTATTATTTGTTTTTCATTATAAAATCATCATCCAACCTATATCTAGAAAATATAAATGTTTATAACATTTAAATAAAGCATCTGCTCCATTTTTGTCATTTTCAGTTAAAATTTCGGGGGGGTTTTTTCTGATCCAAAGTGCTACGGTCTACAATTAGATGAAACCTTTGTGGAGCTTTGCATGCACCGACAAATGCACATCCAGCAGCCTAATGCCTCAATGGAAATATGCTGAGTATTCAAGCATTGTCAGCTCTAATTGTGTCTGAAACTAGTTGTCAAAGAAAGATAAAGTCAAAGGGTGTGTATAATAGCAAGAAATGATTCTGGTTTAGTGCCCTTTTATGGGCCATGCTGTTGTGCAGTGGTTGCATAAGCAACATGGGTGATTTTGTGATAATGGATGTCGTCTCATCACAAAACCTGAGCTGATGTTGGTATCGCATTCCTTGCAAAGAAAACCTGCTGAGCACCAAATGCATCAGGGAAATGTCAAGAAAATTATTTTTAAAAAGGATTTAGCATTTTCCTAGTTACACTAAGCTCTAAAATGTTTGCTCTTGGAGTGGAGTCTTTATCAAATGATTTTTAAAAATCCAAGGTTCATGACCTCTGACAACGTGTCACTGTGAATGTGTTGTTTTGCTCCAGGATGTTATAGGTGCGAAGCGTCTCGCTGTAATTTTCACTTGCTCTGAGAGCTGTGGTTGTCTAACTGTCTGCAAGTCTGCAGATGTAGAGTTGAGCATTGGAGCAGAATGTGAGGGTATTAAGATATGTAACCGGATTATGTTGTACAGAGTTGATGCATCTCTGCTGTGGCTGCCTTGAGGCGGCTTCATTTCTGTAGGGACGACTCCGTCTCGACTCCCAGAGCTTCTTATCAGCCTCTCTTGTGTTTAATGATTACTCTGTTCACCCTCAGAGCTCTCTTCCGAATACACATGCTCTGGTACCATGTGTCCACTGCTTTGTGTTTTTGCTCCAGTATTGCCTCTTGCCTCAGTTGACTGTATTGTTCATGGTTTCAACGGACAGTTGGTTCACTGTTACTGCCAATGAGAATGACTAACCACATTCGCATATGACAGCTGATTCATAGGGGGTGATGTGCTGTAATGTTTTCAGTCAGTTACCATTATCTTTCTTGGCCCAGAGTTAGTGTTTCAGGCCATTAGACAGAACTGTCCCTTGTCCAATACATCAATTTTCCTACATACATATGTTTGAATGCCTTGCAAACAAACATTTGGATTTCTGTGAAATACTGATTGTTGTTTTGGAAGTTCTGCTGATGCCGATCTCACTAAGATTAGATAATGTAGCTGACTAACAAACAGTCTTTCTGAAATTGTGTGAAAGAAATATAAATATATAAAACATTTTTGGCACCATATGCCATCTTTTCAAGTGTTAATGAACTTTTGATTACAACATTTGCTAAATTATTGTATATTATATCATGTAATTTTGTTTGTGTCTTTCTTTGGCATTGTAAATATTGCTTATACTAACTGCAGGAAGCATGCTAAAGCACCACGGTACTGTAAATCTTCAAAACAAAAATGTTTTATATCATTGTAATAATATAAGACAAAGGTCAAAGTCTTTAACTGGAATATATGTTCTGGTTTCTCTGCTTCTTCTCTGCTGCACTTAGCTGAACATATTATTACTACACAGTCAAAAGGAGGATTAAAGTATGAGTGGCTATGAAATGGTGAATTACTTGTGTTCTTCTCCCATTTGTCTGGCAAAAAATGAAAATGATCATTTGGATCATTAGCCTACTTTAGTAGTTGAGCTGTTAAAAAGACACTTAAATGTGAATTAGCTTTGCTCGCGTGTATTTCACCTTTGATCAGCGCTGGGGCTTGTGAAGACCGGATCAACTTAAACTGCTGACAGCAACAAGACTAATGAATTTCACTGAGTAGCTTCAGGCATTTGGCTCCGTACCAATGACAGTGTGTCTCTGTGCCCTTAATTCAACAGGTGGCTATAAAGATCATTGACAAGACCCAGCTAGATGCTGTAAACCTGGAGAAGATCTATCGTGAAGTACAGATCATGAAAATGCTGGACCATCCGCACATCATTAAACTGTACCAGGTAATGCCATTTGCTTCCATTATTGCTGGCTCTTATATGATTTTTGAAGTTGACGTTTGACATATGTAAGTGGATTTGGATAAAAGTACTTTCTAAATGTATAAAATACTTGATATAATAGTAAGGTTTTAAGAAGGATGTACGGATATGGGATTTCTGGGCTGATGACCGACAATCAACAGCTGGTACAATGACCAATGGTTTTATTTTAAAGGGGTCATCATGACATGAGAAATCAAATTTGCCTTGATCTGCTGACATTTAAGAGGTCTTTGTATCATTAAAACATCCCGCAAGTTTCATAGCTCAAAATATCCTCCTCATTTTAAACAAAGCATTTATTTTAGGACTGCCCCCTAATAGTTGACTGTAGCGTAATTACAGTATGTCAGAGAGGAAATCCAAACGTTCGCCTGCCTCCTGCATATGTCAGTATACTGACCACTACATTCCAATGTCATTAACAAAGTACAACAATTTATGCTTCACTAGGAATAACAATCAATTTTATAATTGTTACCATTGTGAAATAAGACATCTTTTATTGGCATGTGCGGCCGACAAATGCAACATGCGGAGGACGTAGTCTTCGAAATTAGCAGCTCAAGTTTTTTTTTTTCCGAGTGTAAAAACTAAAGTATAGCGGAGGTGGACATGGAGCACAGATGCGATCACTTTCATTTTTTCCTGACAACAGTGGAAACGACTTAAAATACTCGTCATTTTTGGTCATACAGATAAGAGTCATACATCATTTGAAACTGTCTAAGAGGAACATGATATATCATTTATTATATGATATATCGTGCACTTCTCTCATTTTACCTGAGCAAATTTCACCAGATTACCTCCAGCCGTTTGTCTAAAGTTAATGGCTAACTACTTTCACTGTGCACTTTCACATGACCAACATTAAAGTTGTCCGACTGGAAAAAGCCTGTTTTTAACAGGAGATCATTCACACTCTGGAGTCAAAGTCACACAGACACTTAGATGATGAGATAACTTCTCCCTCAATGTGACTTCACTGCAGCATTATGTAAGACTTTAGGTCACTTTGGCTTTTGGGAATGTGAATAGCGCTTCCTTATTATAGAACGTACCGGCACCAGTCCAAGCCCCTCGCCGTGTAATCGTAGTGTATCATTATTTCCAACGGTTACTCCATTCAAACTGCATGGGTCAATTAGTCATTTCCTTTCAGTCATCATAAACAGAGGGCAGCTCTGCAGGCCCTGCCATCTCATCTCTAACCCCCGGTTTCCCTCTGCCCCATCTGCCACGGCTCAGGGTCCTAACACCAAGCAGCTGCTCCGCACACGCACCCTCACGTCCATGTAACGCAGCCGCGAATGGTCCATATTTACTGCGGTAATCCGCCTCTATTCACACGTCATTCATCAGCAGCATTACATGTCAGCTTTTTCTTTGGACCTATCAGATGGAGCATATGAAGTGCACATGCGTTTCAAGCACTCTGCCATCAATTCTTCAAGCATCATTCATGTAGGTTTCTAGGTAGCATGATTTGTTGGTTGAAACTTTAAGCAGTGTCAATTTAACATGAAAATTTAGTGCTCTTTCAATTTGCATATATATTGCAGTTTATATGAACATGCATATTGTTTTATTATTAAACATAATAGAGTTACTAATGTTGTGCATTTAATTAAAAATGCACTAAATATCTAATACATTAAAATATACACTACTACTAAATACTTCCTATTTATTGAATACCATTTTTCTACATTTATAACGTTATCTTAGTATAGCATCAAAACGTATGAGATTAAATACCATGTTTTATCTCAAGTCACCGTATAACGTCAGTTCGAGTGTTTGAAATAACTTCTGTGATCCTATGTGGCTTCTTATCACAGAATGAGACAAAAATATATAATTTTGTAGTATTCTACACTGATTTCTTTATTATTATTATTAGATAAATAGTTGATGCATAACCTAAATGTAGTGCAGTTAATTAAACAAACTGCACTAAATCTACACACCATACATTCGACACACATTACATTCGTATTATGTCATTTCTAATTGATTGATAGTCCTACTTGGTTTGCGGTTTATTTGACCACAGCGTGACCCATCCCTTGACTTAATGTGACTCATTTAGTGTTGAGGTTTGTCACATAAACCGACAGCCAACTAGTCTAGAATCAACTATTGGCATGAGATGATTTGAGTTATTTCCATTTATTTGCTTATTTGGCAGCTGATTGGGATAAGACGTGCTTTGTGATCATTGTGTTCTGAACAGCTCTGAGATCACAGCTTCCATTAAAACAAGTTTCTGGAAAGGAGAATTAGTTGGGGGGGTTTAAAAGATGATTCATATTCTGGCCTAGTACTGATTTTATTAGTCAACCCTATAATGCCTTTAAATGGTAAGAGCAAAAAAATCCCCTGCAAGTTGAGCCCAGATAAGGCTGATTTACACAAAAGCCTCTTGGTACGGATGAGGCTGATGTATCAGTAAACCCTAAACTAACTGACTGTTTAATTGGCCGACGGTAGTGTTTATGTGGGACTCTTTGAATGTTTCTGAATTATAGCATGCCACTTCTCTTCACTACATTTAGGTCTATTCATCTTTTTGTTTGCTTTGGCTATATCTGGAGTCCTCCCACACATCGCTGGCTCTGACACTGCACAATGAATCGAGGCTACGAGTAAACTAGCATCCCACTCTTATTCATGTGTGTTTCATTATAATACTGTGAACTCAGTGGGATACTTCAGATTTCATCTTAATGCAGCAGTCATTTTATCACTCAATGGGTTTTTTGCACTCTCTAAGTGCTTCATGTTTATTTTGGAGTAATGTAGGCCATCTACCATATTTTTCATCCTTCCGCAGGTCATGGAGACCAAGAATATGCTGTACCTAGTGACGGAATACGCCAAGAATGGGGAAATCTTTGGTAAGTGTTTTTAGTTTTAATAACACACCAGCCTTCACTGACCAAATTACAATTGATTTGTGTGTTATTTTGTTTGTTCGTATTGGGAGCAACATGGTTGGTGCAAAAATGTTGTGGTACCAAACATTTACAATGGTACAATACAATTGTTTGGCAAATTTCAGTGGCATGAAGTGTGAAAGTAAAGTACACAAGTGCAACAATGCATGAGTTGAGAAAAAAATCAAATGCATTGAATATATTATATTATGAATAATTGTTACTATAAAAACAAATATTAACACTCACAGTATCTATAAATTGTTGGCTGAATGTTGCATATAAGATGGTTAGCAAAGCATTACATGAGATGATTTGCATCATTTACAATCTGTATGATTTATTTATGTTTGTATTTGGTTGTTTTTTTGCACAAAGCTGACTATCACTGTGGGATGGGCATAACTACTCAGTGGTGTTGTTGATTCAGAATGACAGCCAGATCTACAACTTATTTCAGTGAAATAACCTAATTCCATATATCACTGACATGGAGAGTGTGTATTCATGCTAACATCTTGATTTCAGATGATAGTGACAAAGGTCAGGCTGAGATTAGCTCAGGCTTGACAAACACAGACTGTGTGAATAACCATCATGGTCACAAGCAACAAATGTGTCAGTGAATGATGATCATATTCTGACGGGTCAGCTGTCTGTCCTGTCTGACACACAAGCTGGAAGCTAAGAGCAAAACTGAAGGTCAAAGAAAATTAAAGGAAAATTTCATGCACAATATGAAGGTACTGGTCCACGTTTTCTTTTACCGTGAATGGGGACTGAAGTGTTAGTGCTTCAAAAAAGATACAAAAGCCCAACAAAAAAATAGTCCATATCTGCTATCTTCAAAGTCCTATGATCATTTGTGTGACAAACACACTGAAATTTAGGTCATTATGCACTGTTCTATCTATTCCAAGTGACCTGTTTACTGTCGCTACCAATCATTGAGTAAGTTAGGTAACTTAGATCAACCGAATCTTTGAAAATTTCTGATTTGAAAATAACATAGCCTTGTGGGAATTGGCTCATGGTTCTTTTCCAATACTGCTCAACTCTTTCATATCACTTCCTGTCACTGCTTCTAATGCCCTGTCATTGGAAAAATGGGAAAAATATCATTTTAACCGGACATTGCGGTTTCTCTCATGAACATGCCAATGAACAGAAATAGGACAGAAATCCTACAAAACTATTATAGGATTTTAGAAGACTTTAGAAAGCAGGGAAGGAGTTATATAGATCACTTTTATGATATTGTTTAGTGTAGCCTAGGCCTAGGCTACGACCCTCTATAAATCAGAACCGGACCGTTTTTGCTCCAAACACATGATCGGGAACCGGTATTTAGTTTTATTTTGGCCGAATTCTATTCCGGAAATGCACACAAACTGCATTGCAATCATTTCCCAAAATGAAATTTGTGTGGAAATATTAAGAAGTCTGTAAACAGGACATTAACACAGGCCAGAGACGGACGCAAAGAGGAGAAAGCAGAGACACGCCAGCAGAGAAAATACTGTTCCAGATACTGCAAGCTCACTGTTCGTGATGCTTGAAATCTAGGAAGAAAAATATAAATATTGAATTGGAGAGATTATATTAATGTACCGTAAAACTTCAAATAATAGTCTGTGGTTTTATTTTCCCAAATCGTCGAACTGCACCGGCTTGTATTTGAGACAGGTGTCTATATGAGACCAGCCTTTATAATTTAGTGTTGAGATGTTGTTCATTGAGTCTCTACTCTCTGAAAATCTCCAAATGCTCCAGGTAAAACTGCGGTCTTCCAACCTTTTATTATTGTGTCATTTGATTTGGTTAATATGCCCAAAGGAGAGAGAGCAAGACAGCGCTCGTGTTGTTTGAAGACAGCCGGACGTGTCCGGGAAAAAGAGGATGGTAACCCATACTACTCTGTAGCTTAGCTTCCAAAAAAAGATGACTGACACTATGTGTACATTCTGTGAGTGAGATCCCACCCTCTATGGGTGGGTTAAAAACATGCGGGTCAGTCCCTACTACTGACTGTAGAGTTTATCCTCCGATAACGCAAATTGACGATTTTTGCATCATCTGAGGATTTTTTCCAGACAAAAAATACATAAATCTCTCATCTCAGGGGGATATGTGTGTGGAAAGCATGGTAATTTGAAAATACGTCAGGTTTTCTACTAAAAGACAGGTTCTCTACAAAGCTTAATGTTAAATCCTGAACTGTCCCTTTAAGTGAACTGATTGTCATTGTTTTCCTCTTACCTCTGTATAAAGTAGTGTTTATAAGAAACAGCTGTTGTTCTATAAGTCCAACCTACTGTCAGAGAGTGAATTTGTTTTCATTCAATCTGTCTGTTGTTTTAGTTTTGTCAATTTCACAAATATTCAGACCATTCTGTTTTTGCTCTAGATCAAAAACAACTGCTCATGCTACATGAATGTAGCATCTTTGTTTAGATTATGATTAAAATGATGTGGTTTGCCTGTTATAGAGATAATAAACAGCAAATAGTGATTATCACCACTGTAGTGATTCACTTTTATTATATTGAAGAGTGGGCAGGAGAATCCTGTTCATGCAGAAGAGGGTTATATGGATTTGGAACAACATGGATGTTAATGATTGCAGAATTTAAATTTTTAGTTGGACTATTTCAAAATCCCTTGTTGGCGACTTTTGAAAGTGCGTTAAGAGTAGACTACATCACTTCCACTGGCTGATCCTTTTGACTTTGTAGCAGCAGTTGCTGTTTACCACCTGTGAAAACTCACACAATCCTCACACATTATTCTTACATAACAGTGTCTGTTTCACAGTACACGGCAATGTGATATGAAGAAACCTACCTATGAAACTACCTAGAAATTGTCCCTACCCTAAGGATTCAGAATTTTTCTATGTGCATATTGAGTTTTAATAGCCTGGTAATACCAGACTCTGCTACTTTACTTTGCTTCGTAGACAGTCCAGTCTGGAATGGCATAATAGAGAAGTGTTTTCTCTCTTGCTAGGGGGCGCTTGTCTAAAGTTTAAAATCATTGGTTACCCCTTAAGCCAATCAGATAAGTTTATTTATGACGTATGTTATGCACAGCCGCATCGAACCACAGACATGGCTGTAAACGACTTTTGAAGATTATGCGAAGTTAACTTTACGCCTCCACGGTACAATCACTGCCTCTAAACTTATTTTTGCCAGAGTGAAACAAGAAAATATTTGTAGCCAACTCTCTAATTTAGGATTAGATAGGTAAGGCAAGGCAAGTTTATTTATAGCACATTTCATACACAGTGGCAATTCAAAGTGCTTTCGTTGATTGGCCGGCCATCCGAAGGCTGCTGGAAAACTGAAAGATAGGTTACTATCTCAGACTGTCAGGCTAGAGTTTTTTGATGCACTTTAACAGTATTCAACAACAACATAACAACAACAGTATTCAACAAATATGTTCAGATTGGTTGTTGTTCTGCATTGTGCAAGATGTCTGCTTTCATTGTAGACCGACAAATTACTTAACACTGCTTTGGATACATGTTATTTTTTTATAAACGTATTTGTCATGACAATTCTGCTTGTCCAGCCACCAATCAGCATGTTGTACCAGCAAAGTGCTTTATTACTAGACAACAAACAGATATTTAGCGTGATGCTAAATCCATCTTGCGGTTGTGGTGTACGTTGTGTGGTGGACACCATGACCCTGGTGTTGGATGTGACAACAGCGTCTGTTTTGAAAGAGATATAAAGAGGAATGTCGTGGCTGAAGCAAACCAAATGACTTGTTCCTGCCCAAGTGTGCTACAGGGTGAGATAACATCCAAAACTCCCACAGAGACTTGAAATGAGATTGCAGAGGTCAAACAAATAAAAGAACTAAAAACACATAAAATGATCTGTCAACATAGCAGACAAATACTTGCATGACATTTTTTTGTCGAGATTACCCTATAATTACTGGTGGTACTGAGAGGCCATTAAAATGCATATAATTATGCAAATTATTTACAGCATGTTCCATTCCTATAAAGACAAAGTTATGAAAGATACAGCTTTTTTTTTTTTTTAAATTAAGATGAGTGATGTGTGCTCGCATCCCACAAAACGGAACCCGATTAGTGATTAGTTCACACTAAACCTAAGCTATCCTAACATAACACAGGCACTCACTTCCATCAGATAATCTTCACAAGGATAAAAGAGAGGAGAGAGATAGAGCAGCATTTGGTGTTGTGAAGTGCTGGGTTCAGTCCCCCGTGGTGGAGCTTAGCAGTGCAGAAGCCCACCACGAGTGCCTGTCTGCTCCACCAGCACCGCAGATCAGAGCCGAAGCTTTAGAGGGACCTGGAAACTGGGTCAACTTCGAATAAGCGGGAGCTGCAAAACGCACAGGCAAAGCAGGAGAGAGAGGGAAAGCTAAGGGACATTGATTTGAATTTTGGAAGTGGAGAGGAGAAATGTAGGCCATGCATATTTTAGAAAAATACAGAGCTGTAGAAAAGGTTATTTTTCAACGTGGGAGCTGATCAGTCTTGACACCCGTGTCCTCAGCGTCTCAATCCTTGCCTTTTACCCACAATATGTGTAGTATGGCTAATAGGCTCTATTCCTAATCTGTCAATTTTAGGTTTTAGCATTAGTAATGGTGGTATAGGAAAATTCATATCCTTTCTAGATAATCTATGACACTATAAGAGTATACTTGTGTTTCAAGACCAGAAGAAATGTATTCTGTATGTTGTAAAAAGTCCAATTTGTTTTAATATGTGTGCAGAAATCCACTTACCGTAGTAGTAATACCACAGTATTATTATATATGTAGTTACCTCATTAATTGAGAGACTGTTTGAAATCTTTTTTAATAAGTTTATAGATTTTTTTATATTTAAAAAAAAGTCACACAGCAAAAGAAAGATGGCGAAAAGTTTTAAAAAAATGGAAAAGTAAAGAATCAGAAATTTGTTGTTATTTTTTTGGAGTATTGTTCTTTGCTTTTTTCTAAATCTTTTAAACCTATATGCAGAGTATATGAAATATTCGATATTTATTATTAAAATACCTTGTTTATTAAACTGACATGTTGTGATTATTAAAATATTTTAGATATTTTATTTCAGTGAATCAAAGATGTTGAACCTAATACTCCCTATCTGTAAGTGACAATACTGCTAGGACAAGGTTCAGCTAGTTCATGTTATAAAACCTCTAGTACTCAAGCCCTTCAGATAATGCATCTTGCTGGTAAGAGGAAATGCTTTTTCTCCTCTTCGTGTGCCTCTTCAGTTAGTCAGTCCATGCAACTGTGGTGTGACTGCTGTCCTGGTTTGTAAGGATCAGTGGAGAGAAAATTCAGTTGCTACAACTTATAAAGTTGTAGCAACTTTTATTAGGTCAGCTGGCCAACTCAGGCTCTTTCAGGTCTGTCTTGTTCATGCTCACATGGCTAATCAGAGGAAGAGAAATGCAAGGGATATCAAGCACCAATACTGGCCAAAGTCCACAGTCTGTGCTTTAGTGGGGTTGATTACAGACGGTTGAGAGGTATAGAGCAGAGTGTATGTACACCTTATCTCGGAGTAGATTCCCACCGGCCAGTTGACATAAATATGAGACATTCCTATGTCAGGTGTGCTTTTTGATTAGCAACATACTCCTAAAAAATTCTTTTTAAACGGATCACAATTTCAGAATGTTGCATCTGTTATCTAATTGGTTTGCTCAAAGAATTTTACATTTGGTATTACTGTAAATGTATTATTATTGTTGTAATACTACAATGTTTATAATAGATTAGATATATTATTAGGTTACACGTAATTTTAAGGTGACATACAGTATTTACATTGTACTTCGTAATGAGTTTCTGAACTACATGTACTTACTATAGAATTACGGTTAGGGTTTGGTTTCTTGTAATTATGCACAATTTACTGTGATTACGTTAGTCAGTGCATGTAGTAACATGTAACTATGCCCTCGTAAAAAATTGTTCCATATTATTATATCATTATTATTATTATTCTAAGTATATTATACAAATATCGTATATCATTAATATGATCATATATCATTAATATGATCATATATCAAATAATATGTATATACATCATAAATAACTCTGTTTTTGATAATTGTTTTTGCCCCTGCTATTAGAAAAACAACTTATGCAGAGAATGACGCCTTAAACATGTTGCCATGTACACACACTCGCTCTGCCAACCCATAATCCCAGGGCGAGTATGGAATGGAATGTGTGAGGACTGTAGGTTTGGCCATGGGCCAAGGCCCAGGGGCTGACCCAGCACTCTAGGGTGTGGTGACCACATGATTACACCATCCAGGGGATGTTTACCCTACTCACACACCACAGAGTCTCCTTATTGTGGCTCATCAATCTCTGCCACTGGCCACACCACACCACCAGAGCCTTTCCCGGTACAACGTGTGGTCATGGTTTTCAGATTGTTATTATTTTATTTTTTTTGTCCCGTCACATTTTATTATAACCCATATTACACTACAGTACCCATGCAGAATGTTTAATTGATTGTGTATTTTGTGCTCTTTAGTTAACCCCACTTCCTCTTTATTTAGACTACCTAGCCAAGCATGGACGGCTGAGCGAACCAGAGGCACGACGCAAGTTCTGGCAAATTCTGTCTGCTGTTGAGTACTGCCACAATCGTAACATCGTTCACCGGGACTTAAAGGCGGAGAACCTACTACTAGACGGACACATGAACATCAAGATTGCTGGTAAAACACTTCATTTGTCCCCAAGGGACAATTAATGAGGCCACATATAGTAATGTAATCATTATACATTATAACATCCTACATTAGATAAATAACACAGTGTACATGGATACATATTAATGAATACCTAATATGTGTGTATATATATATATATGTTGTGTATTAAATTTATATATATATATAATTAATTTTATTTTTTAAACACTATAATGAATTATATTTTACTATATAATGTATAATTTTATACACTATAATAAATGCACAAATAAAATATAGTAAATTTAGTTTTGTAGCACCACAAAACAGCTGAAATTTTTCACCAAATAGTTTGGTACTTTTTTGGGGGGGAGTTTTCCTTGCTGTAACAAAAATTTCACCTACATTTTTTGAGTTAATAGTTATAGTTAATTATAGGGTGTGATGGACAGTTTATATAATCAAAGCTGTAATGCTCAGGATGATGACTCAGGTACTGCCCAGTTGGCAAAGCCATGACTTGCGTCAAGAGAACACAGGTGCGTTCTGTGCTGAGCCATACGTGCAGACCAAGGTTCATTTGCAATTTGCAATATAAAGTGAGCCAGACGCTGAGTATCGCAGCCATCCAAGGCTCTCTGTGAAAGGATAGCTTCCCACACACATGTACACACATATTCAAACACTCAATTTGACACCTCAACCTGCTTTCTGCCCAAACTCCACTGTCATGATTATAGATTGTGATGTTTTGTACAGCAAGTAATGCAGTGGCTAGTCACAGAGGGGTGTCCCACAAGGTTTTGTTAAAGGTCCTTTTTCCTTTAGCCCTCACACTGATGCACAGTCAGCCTCTTAGAAGATGGCCGGGGCTGGGTCACTCAAAGAAAGGTCATCGGCCTTTTATGTTCCACTTCAAACATTTTTGTACCTGTGTCATCGTGACTAAAAAAAAAAGAGATTTTGATGAAGACTCTGTGAAACTCTAATCTTTTAACCATGAAGACCCATACTGTAGATACACTGAGCACTATATACATTTCATTTCACAGTGTTTTTGCATTGTGATGTATATGACAGATTAAAATGTCAATGCTTGAGGCAAGAAAAGATCTGTTTTTCCGTTAATTCATGTTGTATGAGAAAACGTGTGCAAGTGGGAGACTTTCTGGGGTTGGCTAATGATTGGGAAACCGGATAAAAAATGGTTAGGATTGGATCCCTAGAGACCTTTACACAACCAACCTCCAGCACAAATCCAATGCACAGTGTATTACACATCCACTGCTTAACGAAATTATGAGAGCCAGAGCTATTGACCTCAAAAAAGCTTTTATTTAAAGTAACAAAAAGATCGGGTTTGCCTGCCTGTAAATATGGCACTAGCCACTGTTTTCCAAGCTGCAGGAGTTAAGCTCTGGGGCCGGATGATATTGAGTGATTCCTGTATTGAATGTTGAGGCTCACTCCTGCAATGTCTGCCGCTGTATTGCCTAGAGCATTGACGTCAATTCCTCCTGCTCAGCATTCAACTCATGAAGTGGGTCAGCTCAACTGATATGGACTCATCATACCGGCTTCTTACATCAGTCACAGTGTAATGTAACCACAGCTGCTTTTTATCTCTCCTTAAGGTTCACATTTTCATTTTATGAGGTCTCTGAAGCTCAGATTGTAGATAAACTCTCAATACTCACCGGAATTTAAATTAAATCAGATGATTTGACATCCTACACAGTAAAAAATGACATTTTTGTAAATGTAAGGTTATATATAATTATTGTATATAATTGTATTATATACACACACACACACGCACCTGCATACACATATATTAAGACATTTTTTCGCTGTGTTGGATAATTATAAGGGTGGATTTAGTAATTCATGGTGATTTTATCATAATACAATTATGATTGTTCTTTTTTTTTCTCCCGGTTTTAAGTTAGATCTGTTATTCTGTTTATAAGCTTATTTGTTATAAACAACGTACTCGGGTTTGTGCTTTTGAATTTGCACAATGTTTTGAACAAATACTGACTTGTGATCTATGCAAAGGAACTTTGACCATTATACACAAGCAGTATCAGATTTTTCTTAGAGCCACATTTGAAGCCATATTTGGCCATCTTGCACCACTGTCTTAGATTTCTGGCAGTTTTGGCCATTGTATCTAATCTCAGAGCACTTTATAAAGCTTTTCCAGTCCATTAAAGCAAGGGTGAGTTGGCGATGACGGTTTATGTCTACAAGGTTTGCACGGCATGATCCACTAAACCCTGTTACAGTTGCTGCTCAGCCTGTGTGTTGGCTTAGCATCCTTCTATTCCTTCATTAAATGTTGTCAGCATACCAGGTTGTACAAATTTGTCAGTAGACATAGTGTGGTATAATGTTAACTTAGTCGCTTTGAAAATTTAAGTGACCTTATGTAATGCAGTCTCATTTTCTAGTCATTCACACAGTGTTACAACTTGTTGGGTAAAGTGTAAATCAAATCACAGAGTCATGTTTTATTTCTTTCATCAAGAAATTTTTTGAGTTCAGTTTTTGTTTCTGTGTTGATGTATTTCCTATTGAAACAGGAAGGTCATATGCAACATTTTAAAGGGCTTGCCGCTTTTACAAAATAGGCACTAGGTGTTAGTTAAGTCACAGCCGTGAACATAATTCACTATTTTCTAGTCAGTCACAGGCGGTATTAGAGAAACGGATATATTCGTTCTAGATTGCATTTGATTGGACAAAAACCTCTGTAGTGCAGAATGAGTCATGTGTTTTTTTGCTCTGTTTCTCTGAAGAGGAAGACTAAATTTTAAATGCTTTACCTAATTTTCACTTGTATCTAGATGTTCTCATAACACCCATGGACTGAGTCACAAAACTCTATTTTTGATTTAATGGGATCTAAAAATATATTTAAAAAAATGCTGTCTGACTGTACTACAGACAAATTACACTCTTACAGCAAAGTTTGTGTGGGAATATATTTTTTTTTGTAATGGCCACTCAGTAAGTAAAACACTAATATTAGTCATCAAAGTAGAAAGAAGTGGGCCGCAAAAGCATAATTCTGTGAGCTTTGAGGATGTGTGGAGGAAATGTGTTTTTGGCTTAGGATATTGGAGAAGGATGTTTTTGCAGTGTCTGTATTGTCAGGGGCATGGCAAGTTTTAAGGCAAACATTACACCTCTGGTTCATCGGTAAACTGATTTTGCACAGAAATTATGGTATTTAGTTGGAAGGATATTATATTTCTCAACTCTTGACAATTGATGACAAATGATCCACACACTTACAGGATCCATTATAGAGCCAACCTTTTTCCACACTTGGCAAAAGCAGGTAAAATGAGAACATTTAACTGCCATTTACATCTTTGTTATGAAACTGTATTTGCCATTATTTTTATGAATAAATGTATTGGTTACACTTTACAATAAGGTTCATTAGTTAACATTAGTTAACTACATTAGTTAACATGTACAATATGTGAACAATACTTCTTCAGCATTCATTAATGTTAGTTAATATTAATTCCAACATTTACTAATATGTTATTAAAATCAAAGGTTGTATTAGTTAACATTAGTTAATGGACTGTGAACTAACATGAACACACAATGAACAGCTGTATTTGTATTAACTAACATTAACAAAGATTAATAAACATTGTAACTAATGCATGGCTCATTGTTAGTTCATGTTAGTTAATGCATTTACTAATGTTAACTAATGAACCTTATTGTAAAGTGTTACCAATGTATTTTATTCATATGTCAAGTATATTTATATAGAGCTTTTCACAATATAGATTGCATCAAAGCAGCCTGCTTCACAGTATCAATCAAAACATATTAATAACAATGTTCGTTTCTTAGTGGAAAAATGTCCACTAAGAATTTTATCCACTAAGAAAAATATCCATATAAGAATTTTAAAGTTGTAATTTCTAGTCCTGGTAAAGTCATGAAAATGTGCTATTCATGATAGTCCCAAATCAAATCTTAATCTGCATTACTATTTTTACTCATTGTGAATAAGCAGGCCACACAAAGTAATTATTCTTATTTTTTTATCACTTTTACTGACGACAAGCTACCTGGCAACATAGGATTCCTTTCATTATGCTAAGCTAGCAGTGGCGCTGCCAGACTAAGACAATGCATGCACTGAGACAAAAATGCATTTGCACACCTATCTAAATGTTGGGGAGACAGTGAATAACCTCAATTTAAAAAAACGGTGGAGTGTTAATTTAAATTGAAAATGGCTATTTTAAATTGTAATAATATTCTACAAAAAAAATTCAATAAGTTACAAATTTCTCTTTTAGCGAGTTTAGTCTCTATTAAATGCTTTTTTAAACACACCAGTCATGAATAACTAGGACAAAGTTCAACAATCACTTGGTGTGGGAACCTTGATAGTACAATCAATATTGAGCACAGGCATAGCCAAGCCTGTCAGTTTCGTTGTTATTTGACCGTTCTCTCTCTTTTTTTCCATTTTTGCAGATTTTGGCT
Source organism: Cyprinella venusta (assembly GCA_038021265.1). NCBI lineage: Eukaryota > Metazoa > Chordata > Actinopteri > Cypriniformes > Leuciscidae > Cyprinella > Cyprinella venusta. Next base: position 10,170,067 of record CM075881.1, on the reverse strand, counting down.
TTGGAAATTTCTTCCAGTCGGGAAAGCCCCTGGCCACATGGTGTGGGAGTCCTCCATATGCAGCCCCGGAGGTGTTTGAGGGACAGCAGTATGAGGGACCTCAGCTAGACATCTGGGTAATGCCACTCTGCACTGTCAATGTATCCGTGCATGTTCACACTGCAGTGTTTGACAGTAAATGATTAGTGAGTCAGCTGACCGTTGTTTGTGTTACCACCTATGCAACCTTTGAGAACTCGACTGACGTCAAAGCGTAAACCAAACACCCTGTGGTTCATGTGATAGAGAGATAGAGATCAGATCATGTAAAATCTCTCTTGCTCGCTTTTTACTGCCATTAAGGGAAGAATTCACCCAAAAATTGGAAGCCATTTCCAAACCCATATGGCTTTTTACTAGGTGACATTTTCACATACAAATTCTCACTTTGTGTTCCACAAAATACAAAGTCATACAGGTTTGGAATGACATGAGGGGAGTACATTTGCTACCTGTACATTTGCACATTATAATCTTGTTTTTCACCACTGAGCTGACGCTGTGTGTGTGTGTTCCTGCAGAGTATGGGGGTGGTTCTGTACGTGCTAGTGTGTGGTGCCCTGCCCTTCGATGGGCCCTCTCTCCCCGTCCTGCGGCAGCGTGTTCTGGAGGGCCGTTTCCGTATCCCTTACTTCATGACAGAAGGTGAGACACTCTCCTAGTGCACAAAGCCGCCACCAGGAGAGGTAGTTGGCGGCAGTGGTTGTTTTTTTTGTTTTTTTTTTGTCATGAAATTCAAGCCTGGTCAATTAAAACATTCCATAAGTGCTTGGCTACAGTTTGTGTGTGTCTGGACTGGATAAAGAGGAATGGCTCTAACTGCTCAGAGACATTGAGAAGTGGAACATATCCCTTTGAAATTAGTTATGAGGGTCCACTTGTAAACTAGTCGTCATAGTCAATTAGTGAGTTTGACTGGTAGGGTTGCACTGATATACCAATAAACCAATTAGTTATTTTCATTCTATTGATGATAAACCATGAATTACTTTTTTGTCCAAATATATCCAATACATTTTAAATGCTACAAGTGAATTTTGGCATCACAACATTATAATGTGTTTATTAATTTTGAGATTTGCTAAATTACATTTAACAGTGTTTTTAATTTCTTTTTGTTTTTAAAATTCGAATTTTAGTGAATGTTAGACAACGCCAAAAAAACGTCATCTACACTCCTGTTCAGAAGTTTGGGTTGGGTGAGATTGATCAATGTTTTTCAAAGAAGTGCTCATGTTGGCTGCATTTATTTGCAGTTATTGTGAAATATTATTACAATTAAAAATAACTGTTTTCTATTTTAATCTATTTTAAAATGTAAGTTATTCCTGTGATGGCAAAGCTGAATTTTCTGCATCCAGTCTTTAGTCTCACATGGTCCTTCAAAAATCATTCTTATGCTGATTTGGTGCTCAAGAAATAATTTTTATTATCAAGGTTGAAAACAATTGTGCTGCTTAATATTTTTACTAATAAAAACTTTTTAATAGTAATGTAAAAATGTAATATGGTAAATTAGCAATGAATAAATCTATTAAACAAAGTCTTTAATATCACTAATATGGTACTGATGATTATCACTGGTTCCACCATTGTTTTTTTTTAACTTGTCAAGTAATAAATAGATTGTGTTTGAGGAAAAAAGAAAGGAGAGCAAGAAAAGAAAGAGATAAAATGATAGGGCAAAGTTTAAGACGCTAGACAGTTCAGACTATTCTGATGGCAGGGAGCCAGTTCATGCCAGACTCTGAGAGGTAGGGGCGGTCTGCTTTTGACTTAAGAGTCATAATGTCACATTTGTTCATTTTTCAAAAGCTTTGCTCACTGTGATTAAGCTCGGATCAGGTAACCTGAGGAAGAGCGAACACATGTTAACCTGCCTGTCTTTGCAGGATGGCCCCTGATTTGGGGAGAGGGAGGCCGGTAGTAGGGGGGCAGTTGACTTTGTTCAAGACATTTAAACAATTAAGCCACGTTGAGAATGTTAGCCCAAAACTCATGTCCTTGCAGGTCCCCAAGGGAAACTGTTACTCACCAAAATGAGAACAGTGTGTGGGTTTCCTTTACATTTTGTTTTCAAATGCTCTCATCACACAGGATTTCACCCCACCTCAGTCTGCTCCCAGCCAAGACTGCTTGCACACATCACACACAACATGCTTCACACTACGTCAAACATTGAATACAGCATACGCACCGTTGGGAAAGATTACGAGAGCCTGGTGTGCTATACAGGGAACTTTGGCTTATTTCTCAGTGAAGGAAAAGTACTTTTCCAGAATTTTCCTGGTTGGTTTAATGAGAACACAAGATGACATGGAACATTCAGGAACTTGCACAGTAATGGCATTATCTTCTAGGGCATGTAGGACATGTAGTTCTCTGCCCTTTGATACTTTGAGGTGAAATAAAAGTATGATTTACTAACTAGGAGAATGTGTTTAGTGAGGTGTCACTAGAGAGAATTTTAGAATTTCTATCACAAGTACATTTGAAAGTCGTTTTATTTTTTTTAAATTAAGATTATTATTATTTGTGGAAAGAAGGGCGGGGCTGAGAGCCGTGAGAGAGGCCGGTGGCGTGATTTTAATAATGAGCGTCACCTGTGAAATCCCACCAGCCTCAAATATCACGAAAGAGCTACGGAACCATAAGAGGAGGAGCGAAGACTGTGAAGAACAGGAGAGACTTAACGTTACTTTTTATTTATGTGTGTGCGGCAATCGTCTATGAGGGGCTGACGCTTTTAATTTCGTTTTGTTTTGGTATAATTAAAGTGTTTGAATGTTCCCGCCTCCTTCCCTGAACAACATACCATGTTACATTTATTATTTTATTCTTCCTTGTTATTGCCTTGAAAATAGTCTTCTGTGCTGACTTATCAAAACTAAGGCTACATCTTTGAATTTACTCCAGGGTTAATAACTAAAATTAAAACCATAAAAAACAAGCTTATGCTGCGCTCACGCTATGTCATAACCGTAGTTATGAGATGGCAACCCATGATATTCGTACTTAGAGCTGTTCACGTCCTCGGACTTGGAATTATGCATTTCTGTGGCAACACTGTCAATGCCAAAATTAAATGTAGCAGTCAGGTGGTAAAAGTCAAAGCTCTAAGTTGTTTACGGGCATTATTATTGTAATGTTATGTACTTTGAGAGATGAGGCAATTTAATGCCGTCTCTCTTTCTCTGCAGACTGTTCTGGCAGAGTGTGTTTATGTGTTTTGAAGGAGGCGTGGCTTTAGAAAGCGCTCTAAACGGAGGGTGGGATCTTATGCTTTCAAAGCTAGCTTGCTATTGCTAGCCTTTTCGAAATTGCCTACCTTTAAGTGACTGAACGCCACTAGGTGGGCCTATGGTGTGATCTAAAACTATTCTTTGTAGATGTCTTGTTCTGGAGCCAGGCATATACAAATTAATGTAAATTTCCCTTTCTCCCAATAATCTGTTGAGATTTTCAGTGAATAAAAACTAAAATTTTGTCTATTCCTTCCACAAAGCTATTTTTTATTTTCAGAAAAATGCTATAGTGCCCGAGTCAAATGGACTACTTTAAGGATGCTTTTTGATGCTAGACAGTTCCGGTTCCCAAGTAAATTACCAAATTGAAGTTTTTCAATTCATACAATTTGTCTTTGGTTTTGTCTTTAAAGGGGTACTCCACTTTTTTTGGAAATAGGCTCATTTTACAACTCCCCCACAGTTAAACAGTTGGGTTTTACCATTTTCGAATCCATTCAGCCGATTTTCTGAAATTTAGAAGAATATCAGTAACCAAACAGTTTCTGGTCTCATTGACTTCCATAGTAGGAAAAAAATATTCTATGGAAGTCAATGAGACCAGAAACTGTCTGGTTACTGATATTCTTCTAAATATCAGAAAATCGGCTGAATGGATTTGAAAACGGTAAAATCCATCTGTTTAACTCTGGGGGAGTTGTAAAATGAGGCTATTTCCAAAAAAGTGGAGTATCCCTTTAAAGCAAGTAGTGATTAAAAATCTATTAATATCAGTATAAAAATCTAGCTTAAATTGAATAGTCAGTAAAGTTAATGGTATAAAATCTCAGATCAATTTGCATATGAAGAACCATTCATCCTAAAATCAAGGTATAGCCAGAGTTCTTCACAGTTGTATTTATGCTTATGATTCTAAACGAATATATGAATAAGATTCACTGATTCCCCCAGCTTAAAATGAGGTATCCGTCGGGAGGAGGATGTTTCCAACAAGCGGACTTCCCACTGTGTTTTAGCACAAGGAGTGTTACTGTAGCCGTGCGACTCCCTCTCTTCGCTCTCGTGTCTCAGAGGCTCTCCAGCAACCGTAAATGCGACAGATTAACAGGATGAACAAGTCTCGAAAAAAAGATAGTCAGCAATGAGCAACAGGAGCATTAAGCTCGCCCGCATCACCACCACCCCTGTGACGTCAGTTTCATTCAGCCCAGCTGAGTCAGACGTGGTCAATAGTCAAGGACACAGGGACAGACCGAAGACCTTGTGCATTCTCGGATGAGATAATGTAATTAAGGTTTGTGTTGGTCTGACAGTGCAGCATTTGTTGGACATTTTTCGGCAGGGACTGTAGACAGATCTTTTCCTAAGCAGTGGAGGGTACAGGCTGTCACCATTGCTGAGTGTACGTATGTCTCAGATGCAGCAGTGTTTACTGTGAAGTAAACAAACTGTGACCTTTTCAAGTTGAGATTGTACAGAGCTGCTGTTCTCACTGCTGAGACAAGCACATAGCTTTCTTACTGCCCCCACAATTATGATAATACTTGACCAATAATAATAATAATTTACTTATAACTGTTTTCAGAATAAACTGTTCTTCCGCCAAGACTTTTTCCCCTCCAACATACACCACTGTTCGTGTCATGTTTATTTTTTATGAAAGAACGTCTCAAAGAAAAGCATTTCTTTTCAATATAATTTTTTGTAACACTACCACTGTCACTTTTGATCATTCAAAATGCGTTTTTATTATAGTATCTCTTTAAAAAAAAATATTTCTGAGCCCAAACTTTATTAAAAAAAAAGTTCCCCATCAATTACTGGGTACAAGACGTGTCATGTTTATCTTTTTCATTTTCCTCTCTTATGTGCAGACTGTGAGCATCTGATCAGACGGATGTTGGTGTTAGACCCCTCTAAACGCCTGTCTATAGGACAAATAAAGGAGCACAAGTGGATGTTGATGGAGGTGCCTGTTCAGCGGCCAATGTTATATCAGCAGACTGCAGAGGGGGAGGCCTGTGTGGGAGAATACAGTGAACAGGTGCTCAGGTTGATGCATAGCCTAGGCATCGACCAGCACAAGACCATTGAGGTGAGAAATTACACTGATTTTAAGAAATGAAATTACATCCTTAATGTTCATACAAGCTCGACCAATGACCCTTCTTTTTAAATCATCTCTCCGTATGTTCTGCAGTCTCTTCAGAATAAGAGTTACAATCATTTTGCTGCTATCTACTATTTGCTGGTTGAGAGGCTAAAGGCCCACCGCTGCAGTTTCCCAGTCGAGCCCCGACTCGACGCCCGCCAGAGACGCCCCAGTACGATTGCAGAGCAGACCGTCGTTAAGGTAAAACTCTTCAAATTCCCTCTAAAAATAAAATTGTTATCAGCAGTGTGAGTATAATGTTGGCCAAACTCTTTCCGTATTTGTTTCTCTTCACCGCAGACGAGCAGCGCTGCTCCTCAGGTGAGCCTCCTGCCTCAGAACATGCGTCTCCTGCGATCCCCAGCTATGCCTCAAGCCTCTGCGGACTCCTTCACATTCCCACAGTCCACCTGTGCTACTGAGCACAGCCTCATGGAGGAGGAGGTTGGGACTCCCAAAGTGAGTGAGAAATGGATTAAATGTTCAATTATAGGGAAAGGAAGCTTGTGTTTCTCTCTGTTTCTTGTTTAGGCATTGATTTTCCTATGAAAACTAGAGTTTTCACTGAAGCGTAGCAAATGTTTAAAATAAATAGGTAGGTAGTAGGGGTGTAACGATACCCTCATGCCACGATACGATACATATCACGATACTGAACTCATGATACGATATTATTGCGATCCTCCAAGACATATGGTAAAAGGTTACCAAAAAAATTTACTGTTGATTAAAATGCTAAATTTGATATTACGTTGTAGGTTTAAATGAATAGGCTTGGAGTTGTTGCTTGTAACCCAAGGACAATAGTGACACCAGAAAAACAATATTCACGATTCTGAAGCTAAAAATACTGAGTTATTGTAGATGAATATGCTTGCACGCTTACACTGACAAGATATATTTTATTTAAAATAATGTCAGCCACTTTTTACTGGTAACATCAGACATTTGGCATTCTCAGAACCCACAAATATTCCCCCATTGCATTATTATACATTATAATCAACATATATAGTAGTTTAATGTAGTACTGACACTAAAACTGTGAAAACTTGAATTTTTTTCTTACACAGTAATTTTTACAGTAATTTTTATTTTGGGGGCGACTATCCACGATACATATTGTCAGTATTCACGATACGTATTGTTGCATTTTTGTATTGCGTTATATTGTGTCACGATATATTGTTACACCCCTAGTAGGTAGATAGCTAGCAGTAGATATAGTCGCCTTTATTTATATAGCACTTTAGATAATACATATTTTCAAAGCAGCTTTACAGTGATAACAAAAAAGGATGTATTTCGGCTGTTGTTCACCTGAAGTCAGTTCAGCGTTGATTCAGTTCCATTGTAAAGAAGATCATCAATTATTCAATTAGTTAATTTCATCTACAAAGCAGTTCTGCAGAAAACAGTGATGTCATCATATCATCCAGCTCTGTTCACTTCTCGTACAGCAGCGTCAGTACAAGCTGCAGGGCTGTTGAGAGGCTGGTACAAACAGCTGTTGTTACAGAGTTGAGTCTGACTTCAGTACGCTGAGTGCTCTTACACTCCTTCCCTACATTGCTGTTAGGCAACGTTAGTCCTTCCAAGGTCAGGCAGTGGGCCTGGCTGTTTGCTCAGGCCTTCTCATCACGCCCGCTCCCCGAGGAGCTTTTGTTCAGAACCATCCTGACAGACAGCCAGATCGGCTGCCAGCTTGGCATACAGAACAGGAATAACAGCACAGGAGCCGGCCAGCTCTGCCACTCGTAGCTTCTTCACTCACTCGAGACCTAGTTACGCTGTCTTCATTTTTATCTGTCTCTTTGAGGAGGAGTAATCTGTTCTCTCAAAGACTCTTCTTTCACTCACACTCGCACTGTTTTTATTGCATTTTGTGTCGGTGAGGGAAAATCTGATGGTTTTTGGTAGCCTTAGTCAGTTTTGTCTTTATGGATCTGGTGGTGAGGTGAGACGTACACTGTGAGTGTTTCCCCTTGAGGCCGTCCACAGCTGTTTGGCTTACATAAGCGGGGTCAGACTGTAGACGTCTCTGGCAGTGACACACATTGGACGTGACAGCTGTCCATTCGCTCCGGCTTAGTCATTCCACTCTTTCTTCTCTCTCTCTTTCACTCTCATACACTTGCGCACCACAGACTGTGTTTCATTATTTTATCATCTTCGGAAATGTGGAGTAATTTAGCGTTCATGGCTTTCATACTGAACGTTGCATTAGCTAATTCCTCTCTTTATGGTTTACATTTAGTTTTAGTAATTTTGTGTTTTTATTTTTATTTATTAGTTTTAGTTATTTTTTTACTTTAAGTTAAACTAAATGAACATGAGAATCTTTCCCTTTGAAATAAGTTTTACATTTTATTAAGTAAAAGGTTTTTTTATGGTTGTAGTTTTAGGTAATGATATTAACCCTGTTCAAGAATAGTTCAGGTCATAAAAAAATCTTTGAGTCCATATGATTGGAGAATAGATGGGAGAACTTTTTGTGACATCAGCAAAAAAAAAAAAAGTCATTTTTCAACATTGTGTTATAATAATAATAATAATAATAATAATGTATGTTTCCACACAGGTTTCTTAAACATGTCCCTGTGTGCTATTGGCTGAACAAACAGATAGCCCCCACTCAAACTTAATACTTGAGATTGTCAAAAAGCTATTGTCTTAACACTTTTTTTGAGAAAGTGTGACCGAATTCTATATTTTAGCATTGAAAATATGACACACGGCCCCTTAAAGATCAGGGGGAATTGTGGCTCTCTCTCCAGTACGAGATCATCAAATCTGAAGCTTGATCTCAAAAAGTACAACACAACCACTGATGGGGAGGGGGCGGCTGAGATTACATAATTTGTTCAGAGTCCGAATGATCACGTTTGTGTGCGAATAACAGAGCACAAAGATGGGCTGAAATGCAAAAAAAAGAAGAAATTATAAAAAGATAATCTGTGGCTGTTCTTTAACTGTATGTTGGGATAACAACATTCCTAGCCCAGCATGCTGCAGGAAACTCAACTCATCCAGATGATCCATGTTGGTTTGAGTGTGTGTGTGTTTGATGGCATGTCTCTCTCAGTGTACTCTGTCTGCATGAGGCTCTGACAGCCCTCTCAGCCAAAACACACTTCCTGTCCCTGCATTCCAGACTTCCACCCCCTCCTCTTCAGCTCACTCATTCGTTTGAACGAAATGCAGGAGTGAAAGAGAGGGAGCAATAAAAAGAGGCAGAAAGGGAGAGACTGCAGAGCTTTTGTTTACTCTCACTAAGTCCCAAAATCATTAGGGAATGTGTTCATCAAGTTCTGCCTGTCGTACAGCACGTAAAAGTACATGTGCATGGTGCTGACTGAGTGGAAATGTGCCTCAGGACTGTGGGTGACTTGTTAGGCTGACTGGAGATTAGAACAAGTTTACAGGAAATACAGTGCTGGGAGGCATGTGGGTGAAATGTCTTATCTACAACACCAGTGTAATTGAGAGTTCATGCAAAGTAATAGAAAGAAACATCCTGAAAAGTTGTCATCTCCCAAATATTTGAAAGGAATATATAAACTGCATATACACTAGTCAAGTTGCCATTATTTTTATAGTGCTTGATACAATTTTTCCAGCTTTTCAGTAATAAGCAGGAATATAAAATAACTAATAATGCAGATTGAATCAAATATGAGATTCAAATTCTGCTGTAAAACATCTATAGCTGATAGTGTCATTATTCAGCTCAAGTCAGTTTAGTGTTGATTATACTAAACTTCCACTTCAGAGTAATAAAGAAACAACTTTATGCCTCACAATTGGGCTTAATATATTTCACATTTACATTTTAATTTTCATTAAAAAAAAAAAAAATTACCTGACAGTTGCAATGTCAAGGGAATATTCTCAGGGAAGGCTTTCCATAATGCCTGCTACAGACTGTGGGATTTCATGGATGTAATAAACTTTTGTTGTCGACATGTATGTAGACTGTACAATGATGACACCTATTGAATTGTAGTCTACGACACAAGTTAATATAGAAGAATACGCCTGTGGTAAACAAATGAAACCAGATGAATTACACTTTGGCAATTGTTTTGATGTTCGGTGAAAAAAGTGGAGGAAGTGAAAGAGGAGAGTATGGAGACAGTCATGGCTAGAGAAAAGAGAACAACTTGCCTCAAGCATCATTTGCAAAATTGGCATGCCAAGTAGTTTTAAGTTTTAGCACCATGATTAACACCAATGGTGATATTAATACCAAAACCACCATTTTATGTTGCATTTTGATTGGCTAGTCAGTTGACATAGGTCGCAGCTGTAAGACCACTGTTTAGGAGCCACGATCACAGAAATCACCACGATTGGTCATCTTTCATCTAGGACAGCACAAAATACTACAATGTGTACCAGGTGTTAGATGTACCAACATGGCGGATGGCGGTAGCATCATTCAAATACTGTTCTTGGAAGCATTGAGAACAGATAATTGACTTGTGGTAAAATTTTCATTTTAACTGTAGCAATGCGACCTATAAATGATAGTGGTAGGTTAGTCCAGCGTTTTAAATCATCTCCAATTTTTTAAAAGTGGAATATAGTTAAGATTATTCAACTCTGACAGTCTAGGGGAAATGTTGATACCCAAGTATGTAATGTTGCCAGTGTGGAGTGGAAGAGATGGTTTCAGTGATTAAATCACTTGATTCACTAAACTCTCACTTCTACTGGAAAAATAAAACACCTCAAATACTGTTCGCCACATTTTATTTAGAGATCTTTACATTGTTTTCCAGGTCAACGGCTGCATGCTGGACCCCTTGCCCCCCGTGGCCGTTCGTAAATCCAGCGCCTCGTCCCCCAGCAACATGATGGAGATGTCTATAGACGAAGGCATCGAGACGGAGGAGCTGGACACTGAGGATGATCATACCCATGTCTTTAACGCCTATCAGACGGCCCGCTTTGGTCAGCGCAGACACACGCTGTCTGAGGTCACCAACCAGCCAGGAAACGTGACCAGTGGAGGTGGGTGTGGCTTAGGGGTAACTACATGGTTATAGGTTCAAACCCCACTTCATTGTCAATAATTCAATTTGAATAAAAATGACAATGAATTCACAATAATCTACTATTTCAAAAGTACCCCTGTAGTCAATCATTTCTCATCTTTGATTACAAAAATTACATATTTAAATGTTTTTTCGTTGACAAAACATTCTTCATGCTTTAAAATAGCTTGAATGTAACTACACCCTTGCCTCATTTAGTAAACGTGGTTCTATTAGTATGCAAATTAGCCCTGCCTCCACTCACTCACACCAGCTCAGAGATCCACCCGTTGACGATCACACATTGTCCTAATTGGTTACAAGGTAGTCTGTGGCGTACAGTTTTTACGGTGCACTGCAGTTTTAAAGGGATACTCCACTTTTTTTGGAAATAGGCTCATTTTACAACTCCCCCAGAGTTAGACAGTTGAGTTTTACCAATTTCAAATCCATTCAGTCGATTTTCTGATATTCAGAAGAATATCAGTAACCAGACAGTTTCTGGTCTCATTGATTTCCATAGTATATATTTTTTCCTACTATGGAAGTCAATGAGACCAGAAACTGTCTGGTTACTGATATTCTTCTAAATATCAGAAAATCGGCTGAATGGATTCAAAAACGGTAAAACTCAACTGTTTAACTGTTTCTATTTCCAAAAAAAAGTGGAGTATCCCTTTAAGGAGAAAATACTCAGCAATGGTGTTGACTTATGCATTTGCACATGGTAGGTCTTAATGCATATTACAAACACTGCATAGACTACATTAAAAGCTTGATTTTCACCACAGAGGACTTAATATAAATAAAGAATCTAAATGAGTGTCATCTCATTCTCTTTACCCAGGTAAACTGTTCAGCATGGGTCATAACCCCTCTCTGGGTAGCGTGGACACCGAGTATGACATGGGCTCTGGGCACAGTGACTTCAGTCTGCTTGAGGATGCGCCCTCTCTTAACGAGGTGGTCCTGGCCAACACACCCGTCACCCGCCTGACTCCGCCCTTCGTCAGCGCTCGTCCCGCTAACCCCACCATGCAAGCGCTGAGCACCCAGAGGAGAGAGACACACAACCGCTCTCCCATCAGCTTCCGCGAGGGCCGCAGGGCATCAGACACCTCACTCACACAAGGTGAGCAACATCCTGTGCTGTCCATGAGAATAAATAAACAAAATTCTTATTGTCCCTACACTTTTGTGTTTTACGAAATAATTAATAGATTTATTCAACAAAGACATTAAATTGATTTGAAGTGACAGTGAAGAATTGTATATTGTTACAAAAAACTTTCTTTTTCATACATAGAGAATCCTGAAAAAAATCTACACAAAAGTCTCCACTAAATTGAGCAGCAAAACTGCTTTCAACATTGATAACATCAAATCAGCATATTAGAATGACTTCTGAAGGATCATGTGACATTTGAATTTGTTATGCTGCTGATATAATTTCTATTAAATGTTTTTAAAAAATAAAACACACTAAAATATAAAGTAAACTAAAGTTTTTAAAAGTGGTCTCAGACATCTGAACCGCACTGTGGTAAATGCATTAGATGAAAATATTTCTCTGCTCTTTCTTGTCTCCTCTTGCACTTATTGTTATTTTCACACACTCTCTCCCTGTTTCTCTTGTTTTCCTCCTCTAAATTCACCCCCACCCCCATGTCAGATGATTCATTGAGTGAATCAGGGAACGCTTTGAAGATTAGGCCAACTCTGTCCTATTGAGTTCTCTCATCCTGTGGCCTGAATAATTACCCTTAATCACTTGAAAGCCTAAAATAACCCGAGATTCCCTTTTTTCAAACCATCTACCCTCTTCCGTTTAGCTGCAGAGAAGTCAACAGCCACTAAACAGCATTTTAATGTGCACTTGAACGATGAATAAAGCATTTGCACCCATGCCTGAACATTTCTTCTCCTGAAATAGACTGATTAGCAACTTTAATAGAGGTCACATGGTAGAACCGGACATGGGGCAGGCAGAGGTGGCGTGGGCTTGAGGGAATGTGTCACTTCCTCTGTTCTAACACTCCTTTGTAAGAATTCATTATGACACAGGTGGTGGAATATCATCTGATGATCTGTAAATCATTTGGAAATAATAGTGCTATTATTCATAATCTTACTCCTCTCTCCATGTAGGCTTGGTGGCCTTTAGACAGCACCTACAGAATCTGGCACGGACCAAAGGTATCCTGGAGCTAAATAAGGTGTATGAGCAGATGGGCTCTGGAGAAACCCCTTCCCTGGGGCTGCTGAGCCCTCAGGTACATCCACATGGCTTATTGGACCCTGCACTACAGGTCAGTCCACCAGGGGATCTACTAGAACAGATTTGAGCTAGCCTAAAATTGTTTTTGTAGTGTCTCTAATGCTGCTTTCAGAATACATGATAATTACTGTGTCAGATATGCAATTTTGACTCCTAAAATCATGTTGTGGACAAAAAACATGTCAGACACGATCAATTATTGCTTGCTGTCTTTAACAACATGTGCAATGTCATTGAGATTGAGGAACTATCAACTATCATCAGAAAAGCCTCTAAAAGAATGACTGAGAGTGGACACGTTTTCTAGATTGTACGAAGTGGGCCATATATATATATATATATATATATATATATATATATATGGTTATTTCCACATAATGTATTTTCTTGAAGAGACCCTCAGTAATCATTGTCTGCATTCCATCGGTGGTAAAAAGGTCACAGTTGAAATAGTTGAACTATGAGTGTTGGGTTAAAACGTTATTGGGAAACGGATTACTCCGAGAAAGACTGCGAGTTACTTTGGTTAAAAAGTTCCAGAACACCCTTACTTGAACTCTGCTACCCTTCTAACCTCTCTACTGACACACAGACAGCCCGTTTATGTAATGACTGGAGAAGAAGCAGCCAATTGTCAGTTGTTTACTGTCCATCCGGTAAGCCCGCTGAATGCAGCCATTGTTGAGTAACAGGCTGGTGGCTGGTGCCCATTGCTCCATGCAAGCCGAAGACAGAGATTTAGTATGAATCGATGAATAAACACGTATGGGAATAACTAGTTGGGGTACCAGTGGTGGAGCCAGGGGGTGGCCATGGCCACCCTTGGCTTAAGCTTGGCCACCCCTCTCACAACTGCTGTTTCTGTCTCTCTTTTTATTTTATTTGTTTATTTTTTTGTTTACAAGAATTGCATTTTTAAAACACAGAACCGTATCTTAAGGCCACAAAAAAAAACTTGAGACTTCACCTTAGCACCAGGCGCAAGTCAAATCAAATGACTTCCACCTTGTTCACATTCTTTCACATAGGAATTCAAAAGAGATGTTTCCCCCTTTTTAATTAGGTATGATAGAACGGTTTCGATTTTTATTTTGACAACTAATGTAGAAAGTTGAAGAGATATAAAATAAAAGAAATATAAGATTCAATGAAGGTTAAATCTTTGAAGTTGAACTAGTTATCTGCATGTCTCATCTATGAAGGTGCAACAGTGTTGGGGGTTTTGAGAACCAGAACCAAGCTAACCGTGCAAGTTTACTATATGATTTAAGAACTTTAGCAAGTGTGTGTCCCCTTTATTAATATGCCTGGAGGTGGTAAGTAGTTAATAATAATAAAGAAAAATGAAATTCACTCAGTATTCCATGATTTCTAATTCACTACTCTCTCAGTTACAATTGAATACAAATGAACTGTATTCAGTTGTGTAGGAACAGTCCAATACATTATTTAAACTATTTATCATGTTAAAATAATGGAAGATTCATGTGCCGCCCCAGACTGTTTGCTGGCCCCTGCCTGGCCACCCCTATGAAAAAATCCTGGCCACTGAGGGGTACCGCACAGGGCAGGCGCCAGTGTCCAGATGAAGTCCAAGAAAAAAATCTGCTCTAAATCATGTTCATTTGACTGAGCTAATATAGTAGAAAAAATGATCCTCCATTAGAAGGATGTGCCATTGAGTAGGATTGACATTTTTTTCCCTCTGGGTCACTGGACAGCTATTCAGCCTTTTCATAACCAAGTAATGAGTTTATGCATTTGAGCGCACAGCTGAGGTGTCATTTGAGGCGCTGACATGTTTTCTGTGTGTATGTATGGTTTGTGCAGGAGGAAAGAGGTCACCAGCATGACATGGCTCTATGCTCAGGTGGAACACACCCCGCACTGTTGTCAAGGAGACAGAGTCTGGAGCCGCAGTACCTCTCTCACAGAATACAGGTGACGCACCTTTATTTCTGCCAACGTCATCCAGCTAATGATCATTATAGCCCATCTGAGTTGTGTGTACACTTACAAAGCACATTTTTTAGGCTTCATGGTCTACAACAGTTACTTAGTAATGATAGTTGAAGACAAGCATAAATATTACCACTGCTCAGACAGTCTTACCTTGATGAACAATATGGCAAGATGCTAGCAACCATCCAGAAAATCAAAATCGGGAAAAAATCAATTCATATATTTAAAAAATCGATTTGCATTGATTCACAAATGTCAAAAATATTTTTTTTTCTAAAGTGTTACACGTCTTTGACTTGCAGTACCACTTAGAGTTACTTGACTAATTAGTTATTGACGTTAATCACAATAAGCCGCAAACAAGGCTCATTCAGTTCTCTTTCACAGCTACACAGAATTATGTCAAAATGCACTTTGTGTGGACTGTGGAGTATTCACTGTAAACAGTCTATTTTTCCTTGATGTGTAACAGTTTATTAGATCCGTGCATTCATTCTTAAAGGGACAGCAGCCTCATAATCTGTTGCCATCAGTTTCATTAATGTTAATTTAAAAAAAAAAAACTCTTTTGACTGAATCACTTTTTTCTTTAATATGAATCATTTTATATTCATACAATTCGTACAGTGAAGATAAAGTAGTAATCTATGCTACTGTACCTGGAAAACTTAGTTTTGTTTAATTTGTATATTTTTTTTCTATTGGATTTGTCCTATTGTTTGTAATGTGCTGCTTTGTTGCTATTTTTAATATATATGTATATATATAAAAAAATCGCCTGCCTTGCTTTATTACAGAAGACTGTGTAATGATTGAAGCTAGCGTAACAGGAATTTTTTTTTAATAAAATGGGGGGGGGGAAACTAAATTAATTTGTATTATATAATTAATAAGTACAGGAAATAACAAATCTATGCAGTATATCAAACTTTGATTAAAAATCGATCTGAATCTAACCGAGGTACCAAAAGATTCCCACCCCTAGCAAATATATTGCAAAATGCTTGCAACCAGATAAAAACATGTTAGCAGCCACACTACCTTTTGCAGTAAGCCTTGACGTTTGCAAAGATGTTCAAATATATTATTTAATACTTGTCTGCTGTTGGCGCTAAGCTCTGTTCTTTCCATTTCCTGTTCTCTTTCTGCTATCTCTATCAACAAAAGTGAGATAAAAGGCCAAAAATGAACTGCAGTATTTCTCAAGATTTTCATGGCAGTGCTGAAAGATAGTTAGTCAGCTCTGCATTTCATAGTCCTTGATGTTTTACATCTTCACACAGAAGATGGCCAACAGCCCCAGCAGTTGTCAGATGTTCTGTAAAGAAACTCCTCGCAGTCTAGAGCAGCAGCTGCAGGAACACAGGTACTGCCCTTTACTGCGGTCTTTTTTTATGTCCAACAAGTGATCCGTCTATTAACCCCCTTCTGTTCGATACGCAGGCTGCAACAAAAGCGTCTATATCTTCATAAACAATCTCAAATGCAGACGTACTTTAACCAGATGCATATTGTGGAGGACCTTTACGCTCCCTGTGCAACCATGGGCCACCAGGACTCCGGAGCCCCACCTCAGCCAGCGGGTTTGATCGCACCAGCGCATCAGCAGCCGCAGAACCCCCAGACCTCACCTCTGTTTGCACATACACAGCCACTTGGTCACCTAATGGAGCCCAACCCAGAAGCCCTAGCATATGAACCCTACCTAGGACATTACTCTCAGATGCAGCCTCTACCACAAAGCTTCTCCGCTCAGCTGCAGCCCCAACAGCCCGAACCCCTCAACTACACCTACTCAGCCTGCGATCCAAGCCACTCCCCCTCAGGAGAAGCACTGTACCCGGAGCAATATGACTACCCGCTTGATCCCGGGCAGCCGCCTCCACCTGCGGAGGGCGGCGCGGCTGGGTACGAAGGGTTGGCATTGGCCGACCCCTTTCTGGACAGTGAAATGGAGACCGTGGACCCCCAGCACGGTTTCGTACTGGTGAACTAGGCTGAGACTCGAATAACCAGTATTACCTTGATATCTGACTCACTACGGATGAACTGACGGATGAGATGACGTCACAGGGACGGATCGAGTTTTGTACGTTCAACATTTAGGTTGTTGCGAACGCGAGCTGTGATCTTTATAAATTACGAAACTCCTCCCTACCTCCTTCCTCGTTCTCCAGTGGTCCCACCTGCTGCTCTCTCATAATAGAGTGCCGGATGGCGTGGTGTTCGGGCCAGTTGCGTCGGAGGCTCACCTCATAGCCTCCAAGCTGACCGCAGGATAGGAGCTGCTCGCTACGCGCCATATGTAGCACAAAGACAGCCTAGATCTGCAATACAGAGCCTGATCGACAGCACAACTAAGTTTTGTACTGAACAAAGTCAATCGAAGCGACTGACTTTGATTGCGAAAGACACTCGACAAGTGCAATGTTAGTTTTAAACACATGGCAATATTGAAGCAATATACTAATTCATTTAGAACTCAAAAAAAAAAAACCAATTTAAAAATAAATCCATAAGTAGGAACCGCACCACCCAAAACTGCTGCCACCGGCTCAAAAAGGCTCAAGTCTAAATCCACAGATACTTGTGGATGAAGCTGTGATTATTTTTTTTTCACTGGATTTCCTCCTCACGCTCATCCTAAAGGCCCTGAAAATAACAAACTGTTCTCCTCAAGCCACAACAGTGTTATTTTGTTCGCTAATATTGCAGTTCTTCAGAATCTGCACTCAGATTGGTGCACTGTGAAGGGATGCGTCATGTGACATTATCACCTCCATGGGCAATGTCGGCATGCATTTGAATGATTTGAAGATTTCAATTATTATTTTGGTGGTATTTACCCCTTTACACTAAAGAATACATCAGCACTCACGTTTATTCACAAGACACTGGATTGTTCGGCCAATTCGTTGCATTTACGACAGACAAAACAAAGATTGTTTTTGTTAGCAGCACTTAGTAAATCTGTTCTACTTGAAATGACAGTCTGTGACTAAACCTAGATTTCAGATACTTTACGGAGAACGATCATGACGCAAATTGATCGCAAGGTTCGGGGCTTTTAACAGAACAGATAATAAACTGGAGCACTTTGTCATGGAAGCTAAAGTAAATGTAGCTGAAGAGACGGCAGATTGGTAAGATAAACCTGCTCTGCTAGTTTTGTCAATTAAGAGACAAATTCATCTCTTTCCAATAACTTGCTCCCCGCAAGCTGGCACTCTCTCAAAGAAGGATTCGAGAGAGTGCGACTTGGCGATTGTTTTGTGTAACATAGGGGTTAGAACTTTGGAAGTGCTTTCAAAATGCAACAAATTTTGTATTTAATGTGATAGTGTTCCGTGTGCCTTTTTCTTCGTTCTTTTCTTTAGGATAGTTCACCTAAAAATTAACATTCTGTGCCCATTTATTATCTACTCACTTGATCCAAACTTGAATGGCTGACTTTCTTCCATGAAACAATTCAGAAGTGTCAAAAAGGACATATAACTATCATGAAAGTGGCCCATATGAGTTTGGAACGACCAGAGGGCGAGTAAATAATGACAATAATGAGAGTAAAATTTTCTTTTTTGGGTGAATTATTCTTTAATAACTTTGTTTTTCAGTGTGATTGTGTTTCTGTTTGTATTGTTACAGGACATAATGTAGACCCAGGTTTTACACAGGTACAAAACCAAAGTCCCCTCAGAAATGTTCCTGTATAACCCCACCATGTGGAGTTTGGAGCTTCTTGGACTGCTTCGTAAATGTGCTTTTTCTTTTTGTCAATCAGTATATGCCGTTGAAAAGTATTAATAGCAATAGTTCTTATGAATAGTTCGGAAAGAACATATTAGTGAATGTGTTGCCATATCATAATCACACCTGCTGGCGAACACCATTCCTTGGACATTCTACTATTCTACATTTACCTTCAACATGGTTGTTGACCACACATAAGCTAATGTGTTATTAAGATTAAAAAAGGTTTATTGAACTCGTGTTTTGTGTCTTTATTTCCTGGTGGGATTTTCACTATCACAAATCACATTTTTAAGAGGCTGGTTGTTCACACAACAGCAGAATACAATTCACACACACAGCTTGGTTATTTACTGGAGTGACAATAAACGAACACACAACTTGATTTCAACGAAGTCCTGGCTTCTTGATTTTAATCGATTCTCCTTTTTGAAGAACCAATATCGATTCTAAAATCCCAAGAATGTGCTCTATGCACGGCGGTATTTCCGGTGGAACAAGGCATTTCTATGGGAATCTGGCTTGGGGGGTTTGTCAGTCTCTCTACAGTAGCAAAAAGAGTGCGTGTGTTGTTTATATTGCTGTTTATAATATTTGAGAAGAAAGACTGTCTAGCTTTGTGTAGTTCCCTGTTGAAAGCATGGATGCTATCTTTGTAGATGTTATAATGGACTACAAGTTTTGTCTTCCACCACATGCGTTCTGCTCTTCTGCATTGTCTTTTCATATTTTGCACTGCTGTTGAGTTTCTCCAAGGTGCTTTTTGTCTACCACAATTCTTCCTGACTTTTACAGGAGCAATTTCATCAATTACACTCTTAATTTTTGAGTTGAAAGAATCAAGGAGAAAATCAACAGAGTCGGCAGATATAGAGAGTAGCCCGCCCCTCTCTTCCAGTTTTTTTTTCCAGTTTTACACTTGTTAAGGCTGTCTATGAATGTTTTAAATCATATAATGAAAGTCTACAGTAAAAATGGTATCAGACCGAAAACCTCATTACAGCATGGGTTTGCACTTGCATAACCTTTGCCTCAAAGATCACACTCTGCTGTGTTGTTTCATAAAGGTTTTTGAGTAAGCAGTCCCTTGTGTTCAGACAGTTCAAAGTAATCCAGGGCACATTCAGGCCCATAAAGAAACACCATCAGCACCATGCTGCTTCATCGTTGACCTTTGTTAAACACTCATAGGCCTCACTCTGTGACGTCAGTGCAAGTCTTTGCCATACTCAGAAAAAGGAGGAAATGGATGTATGATCCAGGGGGAAAACAGCTTTCAGAGCTTTCAAGCAGGTTTGATTTGAGCAGTCAACCCCTTTTCCTCCCTTACTTTCACATCCCTGCTATCACACCTCCGCCTGCATATCCTTATGGGACGCAGGTTTGACGTCAGCGAGTGTCAGCTCAGCCCATAGTCTGCCTCTGCTGCTAAATGACTGCAGTAATTGATTCAGAAGAGCAGAACGAGCCTCAGCTAATTGGTCTGTGCAGCAGCTGCTCCGTTTCTGGTCTCTCCTCAAATCTTCTACCAGTTCACATCAAACATAGCAACGCACTTTTATAAGCTGTGCAAATATGAGGGGGAGTTTGGCCGTACATCATCTGATGGATGATTGAAAAGTGCTTTGCTCTGATGGAAGGTTCTGCTGTTTCTGTTATCAGCACGTCACTGAGGAGAAGTGGCATTTTTGCTTCAGTGTTCTTGAGAAACTAGAGCAAGACTGTGTACAGGAGATTTGTGGGATGCGCATCCAGGGCACGAAGGTCCCGTTCCACCACATCCCAAAGATATTGGGTTGAGATCTGGTGACTGTAGGGGCCATTTTAGTACAGTGAACTCATTGTCATGTTCAAGAAACCAATTTGAAATGATTCGAGGTTTATGAAGTGGTGCATTATCCTGCTGGAAGTAGCAATCAGAGGATGGGTACATGGTCAGAAACAATGCTCAGGTAGGCAGTGACATTTAAACGATGCCCAATTGGTACTAAGACCATTTCAAATCTTTACATCAGAGCTGAATGCTTAGGATTTGGTCTACAATGAAGAAGGGTTGCAACAGCAAATGTTATTTAGAATAAGGAGAGTATATTTTTTTTTAACTCCAAATGTTTTTTTTTCATTTCACAAACGAACCATATGGCAAGTCAAGCATCCACTTGCCCGAATCTGTCCTTCTTGTGACCCTGAGCCACCAATCTCTTCCTTTGCTTTGTTTTCCCTCACCGTGCCTACATCCGTGTGCTATTTGAATGGTTAATCACCATTCACTCTAAATTGTAACCTTTCAGCTCACCTCTTTAGGCATGAGTCATTCATTCTAAGTTGGTGGTCCATGGTCTAGAAGTTGAGCGAACAGTGATGGCTGTGGTTGAGGTGTGAGACTAAATGCATTTCCAATGGATGAACATTCATCCAATTACCTGCTGACATCATAGGTTCATCTGCTTGCAGTTAATATGTTTATGCCAGTTTGGCACATGTACTGTGTTTAGCAATCTTTTTATTTTCAAGGTCATCAGTGTATATATGTGGTAATTTCTCATACACTAAATGAAATTATAGCTGTGAAAATTGAAATGTAAAATTGCAGAAAATTGCATGTTATGAATGGATTCTGCCATGTATTTTTGCAACAATACACCAGGGAACAAGACTGCAAACGGAGATTAATTCAAAGAACAAATGTTCTTTTCCAGGTAATGACTATACTTTTGAAGCAACAGTACAAGTACAACATCTAATCGGACATGGTGTGGTAATTTATGCAAATGCAGCTTAGCCAAGGCGCTGTAATATCCTCATATAGAGAGAAGGAAAAATGGAAATACATTAACAGATTGTCATGTAGGCGTAATGTAATGCTGCTCATTAAATATAACATCAGTAATAATTCATTGCACAATACAGATCCTTTGCTAAATTCAATGGGCCCAGTACAAATATATTATTATTATTTTTTTAATTAAATTTTAGTCCTAGATAGCTAAATATTTTCTGAATAAATTTGCAAATACAAAATAGTGTCATTATTCCTGCTCTCCTGTAAAGCTATATTCGGGTTTTCTCATGCAAGTAGCCTATGTGAAACAGGCACTGACACTATGCACTGCAAGTACATCAAGATCATGTTTATCCTTGAGATAAGGGTTTAGGGGGTGCAGGCTGAATCTCTTTCTTCCCGGTGCTTCCTAAAAAGCGTGGAGTACATGAAAGAGCTTAGCCTGATGTTATATAAACGGCCAGGGCCAAGGGTGGTCTGCACACACCTGGAGGGGCCTGGACCTTTGAGGAGAGAGTACAGGAATCATGTTCTAACATTAATAAGCTCAGAGTGGAAAATATGAGGGAGGCATCTGAGGAAAGAGTATACAGGCGATCAGAGGCAGGGCTGGATCTGAGAGAGCCTGATGTGAGCGAGGAATGCTTGACGTCATTCGGAGTGGCCTCCAGCTACTTGATTATTAACAGCTGACAGCCTCCCTCTGCGTGTTCTTTAGGGTCATATACCGAACCAAATTGTCCAGAATGTGGATATTTAATAATATATATTTTATTAATATCATTGGACTGGATGGAAATAATAAAGCTTTGTCAAAATAAAGAATTCCAGATTTTATTTTTGTATAAATAAATAACTCCAATGTACTAAAACAACAATAATATGTTTCCCCTGGCACTATTAAACAATTCTGAAACATTTCATTGAATTTCTTGTAAATTTTTACCAATTCTCTCTCTCTCTCTCTCTCTCTCTCTCTCTCTCTCTCTCTCTCTCTCTCTCTCTCTCTCTCTCTCTCTCTCTCTCTCTCTCTCTCTCTCTCTCTCACACACACACACACACACACACACACACTCAAATGTCTGGTTTACTATCTTTGTGAGGACTTTCTATAGACGTAATGGTTTTTATACTTTACAAACTGTATATTTTATCCCCTTACAGGCTTACACTAACCCTATCCCTAAACCTACCCATTAGAGGAAACACTCTGCATTTTTATATTAAAAAATAATAATAATTCTGCATGATTTTAACCATGGGGACCTCAATTTAGGTCCCCACAATGACACCCATGACATGAGTGTTTTGCATCCAGGTTTAAGTGCCCACCGGGAAAGTCGAAAAACATGAACACACACAGACACACACACACAAAACATTCTGTCACATTCTTCTCGACTTCACTATAAAAGTAGGCTATTTTAAAAACACTACAATAGTACATTTGATTCATGCACTTGTACATTCCTATTCTGAATCTTTCCCGTCAAGACTAAGTGCATCGGAATTTCAAAGCTAAAATTCCAGAAGGAACCCAAGATTAATTTGCATCTGGCTTTAAATATTTATGAATCGATGTAATTTATTATATTACAACAAATATGTACTGTTTTGTTATTTTTCAATTTTTATTTTTTATTTGTATGTAACGTTAGGCCTATGCATATGTGGTGGTGTAACTGGACTTTAAATTTGTAGGGCGTTTTCCCATCAGCCTTTGTTTCGACCGGAAGCTTCTCTGAGTCTGAGGTGATCATCATTCAAGTCCAAAATGGCAGGAGCAGACGGAGACGATTCGCTTTATCCCATCGCGGTTTTAATCGATGAACTGAGGAATGAAGATGTTCAGGTAGACAACAGTATAAGAAAAATTGTGTTTGATTCATATTTATATATAAATCGCGATTTGTTAGCATCCTCTGTCATTACGCTAACCGAGTTTCTCATACAGCGAATCAATTACAAAAGAACTAGCTTTTTCTTGTCCTTATTGTCTCCTCCTTGTCTTGTAGTATTTTGTTTTTGTGCAGAAAAGGCTCAGACAGAATGAAACCTGTGTGTGGATAGAAGTTGGCCGTCATAATAATAGTGAAATTGACCGGCTGTGTGACCGGCTGCCTGCATAACGTTACTTTGCGTTTTTGGCGGCCTGTTAAAAGGTGTACACTAGGATGCGAGTTTGAAACCATTTTTTGTCTTTACTTTCTTGACATGATCCAGACAATGGTTCTAAATACTGAACCGGACCCCAGGCACTGCATATTTTTATGTCCCCCTTAACTGACACACCCAAGGCAGGTCTTGAAGTTTTGAATGATGTGTGTGAAGGAGTCATCCAGAATATACAGTGTTGAGGTCCCCCCAGTACTATGAATTTGAGCCACAGATCTAGATCTTTATGCTTAAAGCAATGAAACATGATGTTAGACAGGGCTGCATCTTTTTTGTTTGACTATTAATGTAATTCTGTCTGTGCACATACTTAGTTGCGGTTGAACAGTATTAAGAAGCTGTCCACTATTGCTCTGGCACTGGGTGTGGAGAGAACACGGACTGAACTACTGCCTTTCCTTACTGGTAAGAATTCAATTCATCCATCTGCATTTGCTCCGATTCAGATTTGTTTTAAAAATTATTTATTATTTATGATACAAGTTAACTGCTGAATGGCTTTTGTTTTTTAATCATTACACATCTTTTTTTCTTTTGATCTGCTTTTCCTAAATTGCTATATAAATTGAACAAATATTATAAAAAATGCAAAACAAATTAAATTTGCTATTTCAAACTATTTTTGGCCTATAAATGCCACGAGAAATTAAATTTGTGTTATAGATAAGCACTTTCATAGTGCAACATTTAGTGAAAGTTTACCTTAAGATAGCATGTAGTGAAGTTGGCTTGACATAGCCTATAATAATAGCTAATAATAATAATTCTTATTATTTTGTATTGCCCATATAGCATAGATTTATTTAACCGTGAGTGACAGTTGCATTTAGCGGTGACGTGTCGAGGGACAGGCTCGTAAAGTGGTGACGGGTCGTGGTGTGGGACAGGCTCGTATAGTCGCGGGCAGTGGGACAGGCACATACAGCTGTGAGGGAAAGCGGGACAGGCTCATATAGCCGTGACGGACCGCGGGACAGGTGCATATAGCTGTGATGGGGCGTGGGACAAGCGCGTATAGCTGTGACAGTTCAAGTGACGGGTGCATAGAGCGGTGACAGGTCTTGTGGCAGCTCTTTTAGTTTGCAATAATAGTCGTAATGTAAGTAGCGACGTCATCTTTTCTTTTGTGTTGTGAAATGGTTTTATGAAAAAGAAAAAAAATGATTGAAGGCAGATGTGAATGTGAACTTGGTGCAGATTGTAAGAAAGAGATGAATGGAGTACTAAATAGGTGTCTGTTTCACCAGATCAAGTTATAACATTGTAATTATATTACTGGTAAATGTTATATAATTCAGTGCATGAATGACTTGTTCACTATAACTATATTATTATTATTTATTTAAAACTGATTTTTTAATATATACATTTTATACTAAAATATCATATTGGGTTTTCTTTTGGTTCACAAGAAAACTTTTGTTATATTAATTGGGGTTTTATGTTTGTTTTTTCTAAAACTACTATTAAAAAAACAGCCAAAAAAAAAAAAAAAACGTACAACCAAATATACAGTAATAACTACTACTACTTTTTTTGTTTTTAATGATTGATATTTATTTACCATTTGATGTTCTTTCAAAGATCTTGACATCAGTTACACTTGCTTTTGGTAAGTATTACTTGCAAAAATGACAATTAGCTAACTAACATCCCTTCATCTGTAGACACCATATATGATGAGGATGAAGTTCTTCTTGCTTTGGCTGAGCAGCTCGGGAGCTTCACTGTACTTGTTGGAGGTCCAGAGTTTGTGCACTGTCTCTTGGTAAGTGATAAAAGGCAAATGAATCGGTTAAATAATTAGATAATGACCAGATGAGTTTTTAGCCATAGATTATCTGGTGTGGAGATGCACCTTACTGCATGTTTTCATCCTGCACTTTTCCTCCTCAGCCTCCCCTGGAGAGTTTGGCCACAGTGGAGGAAACGGTTGTGCGGGACAAGGCCGTGGAGTCTCTGCGAAAGATCTCTCAGGAACATTCCCCCGTAGACCTAGAGGTGCATTTTGTGCCACTTATGAAGCGTTTGGCCAGCGGCGACTGGTTCACCTCCCGAACGTCTGCGTGTGGGCTGTTTAGCGTCTGCTACCCTCGTGTGTCCAGTACTGTTAAAGCGGAAATCCGTCAGTAAGTTCAAATGATGCCTTGTTTTTACGACATTCTTTCAACATCACCTTGATCACTGTGGTCATGTTCTTCAGTATTTATTGATATGGTTGTCTTCACAGGCACTTCCGCACACTTTGCTCAGATGACACTCCCATGGTGCGTCGTGCCGCCGCCTCTAAGCTAGGCGAGTTTGCTAAGGTTCTGGAGCTGGACTATGTTAAGAGTGACATCATTCCTCTCTTTACGGCACTAGCATCTGATGAGCAGGTACGCTGGTACACATTTGCTTACAGAAAGACTGTTTATTAGGACTATTGGTTGGGCAATGGCATGATGCTTGCTCTTTTTTTTTTTTTTAATAATTCTATTAATTTATTTAAAGCTGCAGTCCGTAGCTTTTTTTGGGTTAAAATGATCCAAAATACATATTTGAGAAAATTCATAACCAGCCAGTGTTCAAAACTATCTGCTTGCCTTAGCTCGATTCAAAACGGTAAGCTTGTAATAATGTTTTTAATTCCAGTGGTACTGGTGGATTTCCGCCGGAGATTCGAGCTTGTCTTTGCGTCATTACGTCACATCTGTACACATAAAGAAGGAGTCTCGGCTAGTATAAGCTATATAGAGTCATTACGTCACATCTGTACACATAAAGAAGGAGTCTCGGCTAGTATTAGCTATATTGCGTGTTGGAGGTGGAGATTTATAGCCTTTTCTCATAGCGCTTGATATAATTAAACTTTTCAATAAGGGAAAACGCCAGATTGCAGCTTTAAAAATGCGATTCAATTTAATATATACTTCAACTATACATATTTATTTAATAATTCAATTTTTTTAATTATATAAATATATTTATTGAATTTATGTAATTGTGGTCATATGTGTTTATAATATACATGTATGATAATACATTTTATTATCAGGACCCATAAAAATTTCCCCATTGCATTTTTATACATTATATTCAACACAGCAGTTTAATGTAGTAATGTCACTGGAACTCCGTAAACGTTCATTTTGTTCCTCACACAGTACTCGCGCTTTCAATGCAGGCATTCGTTGGTTCTCTTACACCGATAAGCCGCACGCAATACTCTCCTGGTGCTCGCTATGCTATTAAAACGTGTCATTACCGTTTTCACCACACATTACATTTTTTAAAAATGGTATATGCATTTTTCTAACCCAACATGAAGATAAAGATTACATTTCCAAGAACTTAGCACATATGTTTGAAACAAGATGTTTAAAAGATTGTTTTTTTTTCTTCCTGTGGGTGGAAATCACATTCTTATGCCATTAACCCAGACGTTTACTTTTCTCTGCAGGACTCTGTGCGTCTTTTGGCGGTTGAAGCTGGTGTCAGCATTGCCACTCTCCTGCCACAGGATGACTTGGAGGCTCTGGTCATGCCCACTTTACGTCAGGCAGCCGAGGACAAGTCCTGGAGGGTGCGCTACATGGTGGCAGACAAATTCTCAGAAGTGGGTACTTACGAAACGCATGTTTGGCCGTTATCCACGTTTCCTCTGAGACTTAGACTAAGTGGATGTTTTTCTGTTTGTGTAAAGTTGCAAAAAGCAGTTGGCCCAGAGATCACCAAGAACGATCTGGTCCCGGCCTTCCAGAACTTGCTGAAAGACTGCGAGGCAGAGGTCCGAGCTGCTTCTGCCAACAAGGTGAAAGGTGAGGTGTCCCTCTGCCAACTTCCCAAAGCTTGATTTCTCTATGAAAACAGCCACACAAAAACAACATTATTTCATGGCCTGTTTATCTCTGCAGTATTCTGTGAAAATTTGCCTGAAGACAGCAGGGAGACCATCATCATGACTCATATTCTGCCATGCGTCAAGGTACACTTTTTTTTTTCTCGCCCACTTGTTTATGAAATTGCGTGTGGCTGAACAGTTATGCTGCACGGTGCTGGCCAAGTTCTCAGGAGGGGGTACTTAGAAAACTCAAGCTTGTTTTTTGATAATGTGATATCATATCTGGGAAGGTGTCCAGGTTGTCTCTGCAAGAGATCTTGCTGTAAGTCTGGTTGTTTTTCTGTTATTTTGGGGGTGTTAACATTTGCCATAAATAAGTGATCGATTTTTTAATTAATGACAAAATAATTGCGGTAAAGTAGATCATACTTCAAACTTGCATTCATATATATAGTGGATTTGGGTTTAATGGTTATCTGTAAAAAAAAAAACTGAACCGTTCTTCACCCACGGTTTGGCATGCACTCGTGCACTCATCAGATTTAAGATGAACCGTGGTACATCTATAATATGGATTAGGGCAGAGGAATGCAAGTAACCACTGCAAGCGTGATGTTTGCGTGTTTTGTTTTTTTCATGGCTAAATTTTTTTTTCATTTTTTCAAGGCTAAACCTTTCTTACCATGTGTATTAGGGCTTTAATTGAGGGCTTTGTTTATTAAAATTAATATTGGAATATATTTAAATATTAATTATTCATATTTTGACCATTAAATTCAGATAACGCTTGTGTCAGTATTTTGGATGTGTGCATTCTTAAAGTGACAGCAGCCTAATATTCCTGCTGTCTGTGTTTTTAATGTTACTGAAACTTAAATCACTAATTGCTCTTGACTGAATAGCTTATGTAACTTTAAAAATGATTAATCCTCATTTCATTTATACGGTGAAGATTTATACCTGAAAACCACTGTTAGATGCCTAAACCTGATAAGCACCATTTATTTTATTTGTATATTTTCTCTGTTGCATTTATTTATGCTGTTGCTTGTAGTTTATTTATTTGTTCTTTTTTTTGACAGTAGTAATTCCCCCACCCCCCAATTCAATAGCGAAGTTACTCTATTTATTAAAGTCGCTTGGCAGCGTTGACAAGTTTCTATGTTCCTGTGTGTGTGCTCATTAATATAGAACTGTGATTTAAAATGTTTTATTGCACACCTTCCAGCCAATTAAAAGTGAGTATTCAGACAGACCATGGTATAAATTAAAATATTAGATAAAATGTACAGTTTAACTATTTTTTGCCAAAATTACTTGTAAACTGGTATCCCCCTACCAAAAAAAATTAAACAAAAACATGACAACAAAACTTCTTATACATTTTAAAGGAGATTCCATATTAATGTATCAATATTTTACTGTAGTAGTAACTATTGCTGCCATGGTATATTTTGTAAGTCTGTAGTTCAGGCAATTTGTGAATTTAATCAAGCAGTTTGTCCAGAGTTTTGGTTCAGTGATTCACCTGCCACATTACATTTATTAATTTAGCAGACACTTTTATGCAATGAGAACAATAGAAACAATGTGCAAGTGCTATGACCCTTCCCAGTTTAATCTAGTGCAGTACAAAAAGAAGATAAAATGTTAATATTAATGGATCAAGTGTTGCCAAAAAAGATCTTCAGCTCAAAAAAGTGTCTTCAGCTCATTCTTGAAAATGTTGGTGTTTCAACGAGTGGCATTCACATCTACTTCGCATATGGTGTAATTATGATTGGACCTTAATTTTTTCTATTTGTAGTTAGTGTCTTATGGAAATAGACCTTGAGACTAAGCGCCGTAAGCGGTCAGTTTAGGACAAGCCTTTTTTTCTGAGTTGGACTACAAAGAACAGTGAAACAGCCTTCGGTGTGCTTGCTTGGGCTGCACAAGGAGTTCTTTGCTATTAAGTGGTCTGAGAGTCTCATGACCTGATGTTTGCAAACGGATTCTCCCTCACAGATACAAACAGCTTTCTGCTTGCTTTGTCAGCTGGTGTGATCGGGAATTAGCTTATCCATACAAGCCACTCGCTCAAACATCAGATCAAAGATAAATTCAGGATTTTGGACCTTCTGCAATGTTTTACAAGCAAATAAATGTCCAGGTTTGCAGGCTCAAATGGAATCCACCCTGGTGCTGCTTTTCTTCAAAGACTCCAGTGATTGGGTTGGAAATGTTTAGGCAGCAAATGAATCAGTATAGGGAGCCATGGTATGATTCGAACACAATTTTAGATGCATTTTTTTTTTCAGCAATAGTGTAGGTGAGTTGTATGAATGACTCGTTGCCAAATTGTCTGTAAAGTAGACATAATTATAAAATGTTTTGATTGATTTGTATTTTCTGAAGATTTATTCAGAATTGAGATTTGCATATCTATCTATATATCTATATAATTATATATATATATATATATATATGTTCTTTTTCATCCCATCCTACAATGACCATCTCTCTGATTACAGCTACTTGGAAAAAGAATAGCTTGATTTCAAAGCCCTCATACCTCGTTCTCTTCCCTTTACAGGAGCTTGTGTCTGACACAAACCAGCATGTGAAGTCTGCCCTGGCTTCTGTCATCATGGGTCTCTCTACCATCTTGGGCAAAGACAACACCGTAGAACATCTGTTGCCTCTTTTCCTGGCCCAACTGAAGGACGAGGTAACCAACCGAGAGCTCGCCCTAGTCTCTCATCTGTTTGTCTCTTACTCCTGTGGTCAAAGCTCCTTCTGATTTGTTTTTTAGAGCAGAGACAACAGATGTTAATTTTCCAGGTCTGATACCTTGTGTTGAGCTTAAGGGATGTTTCCTAAAGGATCTTCACTAAAGTCCTTGATTGATGTTCGTTTTATTGGGCTCTCATCCATGAGCACTCTCTGAGACGTATTAGCTTTTAAATTGTAGTAATAAACTCTTAGTCTGTTTTTAAATGAAGTTGAACTTTGGCCTCAGCCTTCAGCTTGGCCATGCCAAAACCAAAACCCATCCAAACGCTTTCCTCCTGTGTTTGCGTTCCCTTCTGTTTTATTGGACTCCTCTCGATTGTCAAACACACAATTTGAAAATGTTAAGAGCTGGGCTCTGTGAATTCTGTGTCCTGAAGTGTATTTCCATTGGCCGCTTCTCCGTCCGGCTCTGTTTGACTAACAAACTTTGTTGTTTGGATTTTAGTCAGTCATCACCAAAGTGCACTTGCTCAAGCAAGTCATCAAATATTTGGCAGCATGTATGCATGCGCTGTAACAATATCACATGAGTGTGGCGTCCTCCTGGAGCCTTTTAAGGAAATAAAAAGATCTTTTCCTTTTCAGTAAAATTCATACGTATGACTAACTCATATGATTACAAGAAATTATGATGACTTTAAAGCCATGAAATGAATCTTGTATATGTTTACTTTCTTTAAGACATGTTTAATATACTAATCGTGCTTGATTCATCTTTCCATGTTATTGTAAAGGAAATCTTGTTTAATCCTTCCTTGAAAAACAAATGCATTTAATTGTAAATTTAAACCAATTAAACATTAATTAAATGAATTGATTCATTAAAAAAAAAATTAATTGACAAGCTATTTAAAGATTTATATATTTTTAATTTGATTGATTTAATTATAAATATATTGTGGTGTACTATTTCCCTGTAGTGCCCTGAGGTGCGTCTGAACATCATTTCTAATCTGGACTGTGTGAATGAGGTGATCGGGATCCGGCAGCTCTCTCAATCTCTTCTGCCAGCTATTGTGGAGCTGGCTGAGGATGCCAAGTGGAGGGTTCGACTGGCCATCATTGAGTACATGCCATTGCTGGCTGGCCAACTGGTGAGTCTGAGCGCCACTCTCGCTTTTACTTAGAGATTGATGAGATGGATCTGGACTGAAGACTACTCTGCTCACTTCCTTAGACTCAAAAATAAATAATCTATCATTTACTGACTCTCATGTTTCAAACCTGTTAATGTTCTTTTATTATGTAAAAAAAAAATCAAAATTTTTTTTATTTATAATTTATGGAACTCTTTTCCATACAATTTAAAGGAGTAGTTCACTTTTAAAAAAACTTTTGCTGATAATTTACTCACCCCCATGTCATCCAAGATGTCCTTGTCATTCTTCAGTCGAAAAGAAATTTAAGGTTTTTGATGAAAACATTCCAGAATTTTTCTCCATATAATGGACTTCAATGGGAACCAAACGGTTCAAGGTCCAAAAGACAGTTTCAGTGCAAACTGCAAACTGTTGAAACGGCTTTAAATGATTTCAGACGATGAATAAGGGTCTTATCAAGTGAAACGATCGCTCATTTAAAAAACAAAAAACAAAGTTTAAGTTTTATAAGCTCAAATGCTCGCCTTGCTCTGTTCTGTGATGCGCGTTCGTGACTCCTATTCAAACTCGTTCATCAAAATGAACAAATCTTTTCCCGAATCAAATCGTTCATTTTGTTCGTTGAATGAACCAAATGACATGAAAAAAGATTCGTCAGACTCAAAAATAAATAATCAATCATTTACTGACTCATGTTTCGAACCTGTTAATGTTCTTTTGTTATGTAAAAAAAACTGATTTTTTTTTTTAATATTTATATTTATGGAGCTCTTTTCCATATATTTTAAGTGAATGTTTAGCAGATCTTCCACAAGGAGT
The DNA here is from genome assembly GCA_038021265.1 of Cyprinella venusta. Taxonomy (NCBI): domain Eukaryota; kingdom Metazoa; phylum Chordata; class Actinopteri; order Cypriniformes; family Leuciscidae; genus Cyprinella; species Cyprinella venusta. The sequence continues at coordinate 10,138,128 of CM075881.1, read as the reverse complement.
GTACAAACAAACTAATTTGCAATACATTTTTTTTCCAGCTAATTATTCCTTTAAATGCATGTAATGTAATGTAACTATATTCCTTCTTTGTTGCTAGGGAGTGGAGTTTTTCGACGAGAAGTTGAATTCCCTGTGCATGGCGTGGCTCATTGATCACGGTAGGGCTTCTTCTGAGTGTATGTTGATTCAAAATGATGTAAAAAGAAGTATTGAGTTATTGACAACAATGAACCAAAACCTTTAAACAGTATAAGTTCAAGCAGATGCATTTGCTTACATTTGAAGACAGCGCAGCCAAGACGCGAAGCAGTTGTCTCTGCCTCTCTTCTGTCCTTCTGATCCTTCCCCAAAAGGAGAAAAAGAAACACGCATGTATCTAGACTTTTCTGTTCTGCTCTGTTAGACAATTACAAGAGATCGATAAGACTCTTAACTCTTACCCCCTTCTCTCTCTTTTTACTTATGTGTGTCTGTCTGTCTTTATTAGGGGCCTTTCTTTTTATTGTTATTCTGCTCTTGAAGTGTATGGCAACCCATAAAACAGCTTGTGGGAAAGCTATACAATTTGGCACATAGATAGAGGACAGTCTGAACATTAACCACATTTTGGAGTCTTTAACTCAATCTCTAATGCCTCCAACTGTCCATAGTTGCGCTCATGTTTATGCTAACAACTTTTGAACCATAAGGGCTTGAAACAAAATTGCTTTGCCCTGAAGGTACTCTGTATCGAGAGAATTGTTTGCTGAAAATTCAGCTTTGCCATCACAATATCTAATAAACAGCTTCATAGCTTTTTTTAAAAAAAAAAATTTAACAGATATGAATTTTTAACACCCTGCTGATCTTGTTTTGAGTGGCATGGCAATGAACGTTTCAAATTGATGAGCCTCTTAGTAAATCTTCAATTTAATGGTTGTCAGAATGGTTCTGAACCATGCGCTGAGTAGATCCTGCTGTTATGTGTTTTGCATGGTGATTTTCAGTGAGGAACTTGATCTCTCTCTCTCACACACACACACACACGTCTGGTTTACTATCTTTGTGAGGACTATCCATAGACGTAATGGTTTTTATACTGTACAAACTGTATATTTTAACAAACATTCTGCATTTTTACATTTAAAAAAAATCATTTATAAGCGTGTTTACCCATAGGGACCTCAATTTAGGTCCCTACACTGACGCAAGTCCCCATGAGTCTGTTTGCATTCAGGTTTAAGTCCCCATCGGGTTAAAAAAAAAAACATGTACACGCGCACACACACACACACACACACGCATACACAATTAAACTCTGACACAGTTGTAGACAAAGGGCCCAGATGGGTTACATCACTGGAATGTTGTTGTATATCCTGTGCTGCTGGGCCAGTGCTATCGTCTTGCATAAGACCTCAGAGCCGAAGCGGCGCTATTATCGGTTCTGTCATGTGTAAATATGAACTCATCTTTCTGACAAATACACACAGGCACATATGCAGAAGGTACACGGTGTCAAAAGGATTGTCTCGTTTTGTGTGTGTTTTATAATCCTCTTTTTAAAGGTTGACCTACTTCATGAAAGTGCTTATCACATTTTGGCTGACTTGAACTCTTTCTTTTTTTTTTCTTTCTTTCATAAGCTCTGTGGGGACTAGGAGTGGGGATTTGTCATGAATTTTAAACTTTAAATAGGATTGTCTCAGGCAAATTCCCAGCCTTTTGAGAAAGGGGGTTATGTCATCGTCTGACTGATTTGAAAGAGCCGCCCGTCTGATGTTAAGTAGATTTGTGATGCACAATTTCACAGAATGTTTGTATGTATTTACTAAGGTAAGATGGTTTAGATTGTGATCTCTATTGGGGTTATTGTGAAGTAAGGGGGAATGTAATCTGTGGAGGTAATGCTGACCACCAAAACAACGTTGATTTAAACCCACTTAGGTCCAAATCCCATACCAGAAATCTGATCAAATAAGTGGGGAAAGCTGAAAATAGCAAAGTAAATGTTACAGAAGTAAATATTTCTGAAGAATTTATTTCATGTCATGTCATCTTTGAGGAGGAAAAACAAGGAAAATGATGGACCTGTTGGATAAAGAGTGTGGTGTACTTAAAATCTGTACTAGTAAGTTAATCAACCCTTAAAGGGACACTCCATAAATCACTGTTTTGACTTTAAATTGGGGTTCAAGTTAATTTCACATACTTCCTTGTAATTTCTTAAAGGTTCTTGCTTTTATTGTGTGAAATTAATACTAGCAGGATACTGGTGAATGTTGCTAATTATTTTATTTATTTATTTGATCATATTTATTTAATGGATGTATTTTTAATTGATCCATTTTAATTCAATTTAATACATTTATTAATTTGTTTTTTATTTAATATATATATATATTACATATAAATGTGTAATTTTCTTTTTCTCAATTATTGTTTAATGTCACATTTTGGAAGTAAAATGGTTTGTTAATGCTATTTTATATTGAATTTGAGTAACGACTAGACATAATAGTGGTGGTATAGTGACGATAAGGTTTTACAATAAGATTTTTGTTCTGTCACTTTAATGAATGAATTGTAAGTCACTATTTGGATAAATCAATGTCTTAAGGATAAGTGACTACTTGCTCACAAAACTGAGGAATGTGTCTTATCAGGTTGAATGGCAGTGGACAAAATCTGGCAGCATGGACTGAAATATTTGTGATTGCAAAGTTTCTAAATGGCATTGGCCCACAGCATTGATTTTAGTGTCCGCGTTAACACAAGTATCTTTGCCGTGTTTTGCAGTGTATGCCATTCGAGAGGCTGCCACCTGCAACCTAATGAAGCTGGTGGAGAAGTTTGGAGCGGAATGGGCCGAGAACACCATTGTGCCCAAAGTCCTTGGCATGGCCATTGATTCCAACTACCTGCACAGGATGACCACTCTTTTCTGCATCAATGTAAGTATGGACGGTGCCTGCTCCAAGTGCTCATCCAGTTGGTAGTCATTTCATCAGTACCTGGTGTGGCAAGATGGGAATAACTGAAAGCCTTTTTTCCCCTTTTCTTTATTTGGGTCAGGCTCTGTCTGAAGCATGTGGACAGGAAATCACTACCAAGCACATGTTGCCTGTAGTCCTCAAGATGTCCACTGACCAAGTGGCCAATGTGCGCTTTAATGTAGCCAAGTGCTTACAGAAGATCGGGCCAGTTCTGGACAGCAGGTTTGTTTAAATAGCTGCCTATAGCCTATTGTTGTTCATGGTATGAGCGAACTTATGAGATACAGCAATACTAACATCGATGTATCCCACAGTGCTCTGCAGGCAGAAGTCAAACCAGTCCTGGAGAAACTAGCCGCGGACCAAGATATGGATGTGAAGTACTTTGCTCAAGAGGCTTTAAGTGGTACATATCCCTTAATCTCTTTAACCTTCAAGCATACATTTACTTGGATCATTTTCATTCTCCTCTTTTTATTTTTCTTCTCTCTCCGTAGTTCTTGCATTGGCTTGACTGACTTCCTCACCACATCCAGTGAAAAACTGACAACACAAAACCTGTTGCATTCTATTTATTGTTCTTTTTGGATGATTAAGTATTGTCTGTTACTTTTACTCTCAAAGATATTGAATGTTCAAAGGATGGACTTTTGGTTAAGTGACACCGTTAGAGCAGCTCGGCTCTGCATGCTTGTACAGTTTGAGCTTAGATCTTCTCAAACCTCACCCGTGAGCCATTCCTGTACATTCGTATCATAATCCGTACTTGCCTGCTTAAGCATGCCTTTTGCTTTTCTTAAACCGGAGCTCATCCTGCCAGTAGCAGATGGTGCAAAATGCCTGTTTATTTGCTTTAATAGATTTGCTAGGGCACAGCACATTGTTTACACGTGTTCCCTCTCCAGAGGGGAAAAAAATGTGCTCTCACACGGTTTAACCGCAGAATCCTCTTTGTGGACTGGGTGAATGGTTAATTACTGGCTCTCTTGAAATTTGCTTTATGCAATGATGTCACACCTTTATCACAAGCTTTTTCCATGTAGGGACCACGTAATTGAATCCGTTGTGCTCTAACACGGGATACACGTCTTAAACGGCATCACTCATTTAATTCGCACAGTTTTGCCTGCAGGTTTGTGCCCACGTTGGTCCTGAATATCTCCTTTTATCGACTTGTAGTCTTGCTCTAACTTTTGTGCCAATGAAATGTCTAGTTATAGTACAATTTATAGGTTTGTAAGTTGTCTTTCATCTTTTTATTTAAGTGGAGGGCATGTTAAAAGTGTGGTCGTGTAATCATTGGGCTGGCATGGAGGAACTTGTTAGATTTAAATGAACTCTACTCATTGCTCCAAACAGCTTAATGCATTTTGAGGAAACCCTTCACTCATGGTCAATATCATGAGAACTTGTTGTTCTGTTTTTGTTGAATTAGGTCGGGATATTGGTGTACCTTTAGGACTAAATAAAGTCATTTGAACCACGTATCTTGCTGTGTTCATCTTTGACGCACTCTCAGACTAATCGCCACATGAGTCCAACTGGAACTGGGTGTGCGTCACACCTGTTAGATCAAAGAGTAAACTCTTAGAGTTTGTCATCCTATATAATTTTAAAGATTAATGTGGAATCAGGTTTTTGGTCTCCTGATGAACCGTTTTCTACTGTTACCTGGTTAGTGATCTTATCGACCGCATTGGATTGCGTGCTTTCGTCACTGAATTTGGCAAGAGCTGGTGGTGCCGCACTTCTCCTGAAGTATCAGGTGGCTTATTTAGCCTGCATTCTTTTGAAGACTGTAAAAAAGACTGGATTTCTGGATAGGTCTTACAATTTGAACCAGCTGCACAGTTAAGAATGGTAACACTATCCTGTTTCATTTGAATTTAAACCCTGACAAGTCTGATGGCATGTGGTTGTAGATCAGGCAGAATTAAGCTCAATGGTTTGCATGAAATGTGGAGACAGTGGACCATTTGTGAGCTGTCTGAACCTCAAATTATGCCTTATGCAATTACTCTTTTAAATGACCACATGGAATATCCTAGCATAAAAAGCAGAAATACATGTGATGTGGACCTCAGTTTTGAAGAAAGAGGATGTGTTCAATTCACTCATCTCTACTAGTTGGAATGGGTCATGTGGCCAATTGTTTTCAGATGTTCCTGCTTTTGCTTGAGCAGGATTATGCAACGGCAGCTGTGCTGGAGATGGATAATAGTCACTTTGTTTAGGGATATCATGCTGAAATTCAAAGACTGATGTCACGGAGATGGGGTTATCATGGTCATCTTCTTACAAAATACCGTTACGTCTTGTGTTTAGTGTCCAAAAATATGACCTCGTTCATATGCTTCTGATGGGTCTTTGATGAAAGTACAAATCTTCCTCTTCTCTCCTCTTACATAAGATGTTCCCCAGGGTTCTGTACGTGGCCCATGCACTTTTCTTCACTTGCATTGATGTCAGTGCTCTCACTACTATGCTGATGATGAAATTCAGATTTCACCAGCCGCTCTGAAACACTACTTCCTTACTGCATCAAGAACTGGATGGGCTCTGACTTACTTTAATAAAATGAGGTGATGCTTAGTGAACAAAAACAAAGCATGATTTTATTTCTTTTTTTTTTGATTAGCAGGTGAGTTTAAGCCCTTTGAAACTGTCTGTTATTTAGGTGTCTTGTTACCCATCCCTCTTTTTGATGTTACATTCTTTGAATCTACATGCCATTGTCTCAAACTTAAGTGCAGCATCAATAATATACTCTAGGGTTTCTAAATCCTGTCCCTCGAGATCTAGGGTCCTGCAGAGTTTAGCCAACCCTGACCAAACATACCTGAACCAGCTTCAGGATTACTAGAAAATTACAGGCATCCTGCAACAATATGCCATTGCTTGTTTAACCCCTTCGCTGTCACCCACCTTTTTGAGAATGGGGTTAAAGTGCACTATTTAAACTTAAATAGTTGTCATTCAAGAATGCTTTGGAATATATATACCCATATTTGGTCTTGTTTAAAAGGAAACAGTCAGCAGACTATAATGCTGAAGTGAAAACACTTCAAAAAATGAAAGTATGAAAAAGTTATGGAAGTTTAAATTTACATTAAATCAAATATACTGTACTCTGTATTTTTTTATTTTATATAAATATATATTTTACAAAATATTTTTTACTCCACACATCTACAAACATGAATGTGTTCACAAATCCCTCGTTAACAAGCAGACTCAAAAACTTTGATATTCAAAATAACAATGTCATAGATCACTATTTTCCAGACACAAAATTGGACTGACTAAACCTCACAAATGTTGATATTCAGATGATTCCAGGTTAAAAATAGTGTAGCCATCAAAAGTGGTGTGAGATGAGATTTTGTGGCATTTGAGAAAAAAAAAAAATAAGTTTGTACCCATTACACCATAAACCTGGCTGCCATTGCAAGACATCAACAATATGGATGGTGTTTAAGCTTTATGGAAGTTGAGATGTTATACCATAATTTCACACTTGTTCTTTGTTCCAGATGATAATGAAAAGAAACAGATTCAACTGTGAACCGAACTGGAGTGGGCACGTGTGAAATAGACATTTTCCTAACAGCTGGAACCCCATTTCACCCACAACACAATCTTATTTGAGTTGGGTAAGAGAAATATTTAGTGGTTGTTGATTTCGAGAACTGGGGGGGGGCAGCAGTTTCTCTGCTTGTGTAATTTGTGAGCATTCTTGTGTGGTGAGCTGTCTGGAAATCAGGCTCTTGCCTCATCTATGATCAAGAATGAGTGAGTGAGAGGGCGAGAGAGTACATGGAAGTGTGAATGAGCTCGGGGTCATGTGAAAATCACATCTTCCTTTGGGAGCGAGCTCTGAACGCTCTGCTGAATGCATTAATTGAAATGTTCTAATAGATAATTGAAAGTTTGGTGAGCATAGATGCACATAATTAAAGCCATGACCTATCTCAGACACAAAAACTACTTTCATTTGTTTCATAGTCTGAAATAGTCTATATCCCCAGCTTGACAGACAAGGATTAAGCCTATACATCTTGTGAAAAGGCATTATACCACCCCTTTAAACAATAGAGAGTTCAAAAGAGTTGAAATTGACATTTTCGTAGGATTATAAATGTCTGTAAATGTAATTTTTGATCAATTTACTGCACTGAATAAAAGTAGGCTATTCATTTCTTCCGATACCAATCTATTGAATTGTAGCCTGGTGAAGGGAAATGTTTTGTTGTTGGCCGAGAGATCTTTCATGTGAGAGTCATCTGTTTTTGTAAAACAACCTTGGGTTAGAAAAATGACGGTAGGCTTTAAAAACATTTTAGTATTATGAATTTGTAATGAAAGAAAAACAATTTAAACTGCTGCAGTTTGAAACTGCTTGATTAGTCTGTTTTTCTTTTTCTTTTATTACCATCCTAATAACTGATTTCATGGTTTAATGTCAAAGGGGCATTAAAAGAAGAAGAAGAAAAAAAAACAATCGCAGTAAAATTGGAAGAAATCAAAAGGGCACAACCTTTACGGATCAGCCTGAAATGAAATTCCCCCAGCCAAACGAACTAACAGCGTGTTCCCCTGAGCTGCGTGTTAGTGATCGACCGTTTATACCAAAAAAGACACGGAACAGCTTAATCTCGGCTGATGAAAACTAGCCACAATTAATTTGAATTATGAAGCTTGGAAGCGTTTGATCATTTTCAGAGTTGTTTTGAGTCGTCGTGCCAGCAGCCAGGCTGATGGGAAAGGGCGCTGTTCATTGCCATAGAGACGCAATGTTCGGTAACACTTTACAATACGGGTGCACTAATATACATTAATTCATGCTTAACTAATGCACAAATAATCATGAGTTAATGTCTAACTAATGAAGAACTAAACCATTAATTAATGATTACTGCATCAGCAGCTAATAAAGAGTCTATATGATTAATAGATTAAGTAATACATGAATTGCTATTAATTCAATGTGTCTGTGTATTAATTCCTTAATAACATATTTTATGAACTAATAGTGTAAATTAATGTGTTAATTACCACAAATAGTCAAAGCTATGCACTTCAACTTCCAATTGTCTGCTTTAATTAATCATTAGCTAATTATTTACTAAGGTATCATTATGTTATGACTTTACTTGTTGGGGCACATCATTATTAACTATTCATTTAGTAATTGTAGTAATTAGCACATGAATTTGCAGTAACAATGAAGTAATTAATAATGTATTAATGCATATTAGTGTACCTGTCATATTATCTGGAAGTTGAAACACAAGGCTTTGGCTCATTCTGGTAATAAACATATTAATTAACACTATTAGTTACAAAAATGAGTTATTATGGAATGAATCCACAATTACATATTTAATTAATAACAATTCATGTATGAACTAATACATTAACCTTACAGACTCTTAATTAGTCCCTAATGTGGTAATCATTAATGAATAGCTTAAATAATCATTAGTTACACATTAATTCAGTATTATCTGTGCATTAGTTAAGCATGAATTAATGCTTATTAGTGCACACGTATTGTAAAGTGTTACCCAATGTTCTTTACGGCTACTGCTCCGTGTTTACAACGGAAGAAAGCAGGCAGTGATCAGAATAATGAGCGGTCACTGACTCGACCCATACATAACATACATAAAAAAGCACCCACACACACACCTCTCTAACAACGCACATGGACTCGGTGTAAGTAAGCATTGAGCACAACAATAACGGTAAACAATGTCACAACAAGTGAACTCTACTAACTAGCCAACTGGTTAAAATAACGGTTGGTTCCAAATGCAACTAATGAAAAAATTTCATTTATATATTTGCTTGACCTTTGGTAGTTTAGAGCAAATTAATCAGTAAGTGCAAACGAGCCAAGTATTATTAAGTAGCCATTATCCGTAAATGCCGGAAGTAAACAGTTGTGAAATTCCATTTACTGTAGGTGTTTACAAGCGAACGCACAAAACAAGTCGTTAAAAGCCAATCAAGCAGCCTCGCTTTGTATGGCAAGCCGTTTTAACATTTAATCCTTAGTACGTAATAAAATCTATTTACATTCTAGGAGACTACTTGCTTTTTAGATAGGCTACGACTATTTACTCCTTTAGGTAGGCCTAGTGCTTATAGCTACTAATGCCTACTCTTCAGTTGCTTATTCATTACTAGTATCTAACGACTACTGTATATGCCTTTAGTCATAATTGGAATACATTCTAATCAAAACTGAATAGTTGATTTCTAATGACAGATTCCTATATAAGTCAATGGCACACATTTGAAATGTGTTTTTAGTCACAACAGAATAGTAATAATAAAAACTATCGAAATAAGTAGTATCAAATGAATAAGAACTAGTATCTTTTAAAAAGGTACTAGTACCTAAAACAGATACTAGAACATATTAAGGATTAAAAGTCAAGATGGCTTGCCATAAGCGTTGAGATTGTCCTCTGATTGATAGTGCAAAAGTGCCACCTTCTGGGCAACTTTGCACTTAACACACAAATGCTGTTTGGCAACAACAATAAAAAATTGATTGTTGTAACTGGTAAGTTCAAGAACAAGGTCTGATAAAATACAAGTATATTAAAAAATATTTTTTCACTTAATTCAATTTCACACATGGCAGAAAAAATACCTGAGTTTTTTCTTGGTCAGTAAAAATCGTTCAGTCTCACAAGAAATAAAAACATTCAAAGATGTTCCGAAAATATAACCTTATAAAATTTGACAAATTCGCAAGAATGCAAACATGGTGAAAAAGCCATCAAGATTCTGTTTGGAGAGGTATAAAGATCCAAACCCATGATCAGAGTCTCCTAAATATGAATGAGATGCACAATTACAAAAATGTGTCTACAGTAAGCCTAGTTGTTCAGCCAGGTAGATTGAAAAGTCAAGCATCAGAGCTCTCTTCTGATCTCTCCTCGTTCGCCACTTTCCAGTTTTTGCGCTTTTTCCGCTGAGGCTCGGCCAGTGAGTCTATTTCAGGGCAGTCTCTCTTCCGTCTCGTTCTCGTCCTGATGTCTGAACGGCTGTCATCCGTGCTGCTGTCTTCTGTTCTGTCTTTGTGCTCCTTTTTCCTACGCTTGCTTTTACCTCCCTTCCTCCTCTGTTTCCTCCTCGCGGTGTCCTCCGCATCACTGCAGATCTCAGAGCCCGAGGCCACAGTTCTCCTACTCTTCTTCTCTTTTTTCTTTTTCTTCTTCTTAGATGACTTCTTGGAAGATTTCTCTGTATCATCGTGTAGTTTGTTCTTGTGTTTTTTCCTTCTGTGTTTACTATCACTGCAGGCCTTTTTTCTGAAATAAATGAACATTTCAAATTTAATTGATTTTAAAAAAAGTACAATCATTTCACAAATTTTAATCCAAGATTAACAATGCATGCAAATGTAATAATCAAACAACAATGGAAGCCCTGCAATGACATCACAGACCACATTAAGGACCCCTGCTATTTAAAAACCCCACAACAATAATGCGTAACATTTATGAGGTGAAAGGACAGCTTCTCCTTACCCATCAGAATTAAATTCCTCAGGATAAAGCTCCTTAAAGCCACTGTGGCCCCACCTGAGGAGACAGAACACAGCTTTGTGATCACAGAAAATGTTTCAAACATACAAAACAATGAAAACACCACGAGAACAAAAGCAAACAGCAATACCTGTCAGGATCATTAGCTTCAAACTCATATAGTCTTCGCGTCCAGTATTGTGCCTTCCTCTCATCTCTCTCAGACATCACATCTTTCCTGTCTCCAAGCCGGTCTCGCATGGACCCCTCCGAGTCGTCCAAATCGCGGTCACAGTGCATGCGGCCCCTACGTGAGAATTACATTTGTCACTAAAAAAAAAAACAAAGGTTGTGATGCCTGTAGCCATCAATCATCACCTGTGCTTTGGGAAATGAGTGGACGTGGCTTGTCGTTCAAGATCCCTCAGTTTCCACATCTCAGACTCCTCTTGAATCTGCAGTTAGAAGTTGAATCATTCCATGATTAATTTCATGATAGATTTCTGCTGATATACATCTGAAATAAAAATGGTTCATAAAGGTTCACACCTTGTTATGGGCATCTGTGTGCCTGATGACATTTCGGAGCAGCACTTTACCCAAAGACACCTTCGACATGATGTCAAACCTTCAAACAACATACCACAGCAGAAGAGTTTAATATTTCAAAAGATCCATAAATACAAACTACATAACTTAACTATGATTAGAAACACGACTATGTCTGTTAGGCTAATATAGGAAGCTTATTGGCTTTCACTGTTTTTCTAAATTCAAAAGGCCAAGCAAAAGAGCTGGATATGAAGAAATAAGCAAAATAATGTCAAAATAAACATTAGAATGGTCACGTTTTGTTCTTTAAACATGAGTATGGCAGCAGCTCTAATGACATTGGCGATCTTTTCTTTACGTTACTAAGTTATCTAACACAACCTGTCAGTTCAATTAAAGGCTTATTTAGTAAAAGTACAGTGAAAAAAGAAAAGAAAATTGTCCATATTAAATGACATTACGTTTTAAAACAAAGTAAGGGATAAACTGACCTTTCTATTAATAAATGAATTTGAATTGTAGTGAGCGACGTGAACGTGGCATCAAAACAAATAGAACTTCCTGCACTGCCAACGCAAGTAAGTTGCTTCAGAATACAAGTCGTGAATAAGTGACTTTCATAATAAAAGTCATTACAAAAACTATATTAGTTATCTGAAATTAACCTGAAAATATATATTTTTAAAGGTTTATAGAAAACTTGGGTTTTTAACTAAGTGTTTTGATTCTATGATAAACATTTATGATTAAAAAAAATGACACACATTAGCAACATTTTATGGAAATTCCCAATTTTTATTTGATTTGTAGGTTTTAGGTGCATTACATGTCTCGTGTGACAATGGCATAAAACCCATGATGAAATACATCACTCCACATCCTCATCCAGTGGAAACTGCACTTTAGCAAGGCCACACAACAGAGAAATAAAACTTTAACTAAAAGTAATTTTTAAGTACGTTTTACACTGGATTTCCCCTAACCGTTTCTGATTCTGTTTTCCTTATACTATACTTCCTTGAGACTGAAGGAAAAGAATAGTTAAAGAGTAGTTTACCCCAAAAATTTAAATTCTGTCCTTTTTCACTCATCCTCATCTTCTCGACAAAGGAGAAGTGTTCACTAACACAGATTTAAACAGATTTGTGAACAACATTTGAGAGAAATAGGACTTTTGTGTACTTAGAAAAAGTCTTAGATCTTTGAGTTCAGCTCATGAAAAATGGGGGCAAAAACTAAAGTGTTGCGTTTATAATTTTGTTCAGTGTATAATTCATTAAAAACTGTACATTACATTAAAACCAACAAAAACCTGCATCATCAGTATATGCCATTGTGATGTCAAGCTTAAAGAGATATAGAAAGATACAAACAGGATATGTTTATCTTCAGGTTGGTGCAAGCACAGGATATGTGGTGGTTAAGCTTGGTTAGTGTTTGCTAAATGAAATCTGTTTATAAGAAAAGAATATAAGACCACAAGAAGCACATTCAGTGTCAGGGTGTTTATTTAGAGGTCAATGAAACAGAATATGATGACTAACAGTCAGCAGATGTGGATCTTCTCATAGGAGAAGTAGGCCTACCCAACAACAATATTGTGAAGGGGCAGTCATTGCATGACCTTAAATGCATAGTTGATATTAAATAGTAAAACAAAGATGGAAAAAATAGTTTGATGTGAGTGTGGCTATGATTGTAATAATCTTCAAAAACACATAGCCTACTCAACAATTATCTTTGCTGATGGTTAAATAAATAGAACAGCTCAGCCAGAGCTAGTAAAACAAACAAACAAACAAACACACACACACACGCACACACACACACACACACACACACACACACTAGCGTGCATATGCTTTGTGTGAAATGTGAAGATGTTTGGGAAATGTGTTATAATTAACAATAGACCACAAACTTATCCACAGAGTTCATCCAAATTATCTTAAACAATAAATTATTATATATTGTTACAATTCAAATACAGGGATACATAAAGACAATTAATGGCTTTATTGTTGTTGATTACCGTCCAAATTAGAAAAGGGCTCGAGTAGTCTACTGGTACCCAGCAAACACAGAACGTTCCCCTAACGTTCCCGAATGGTCCCATGAGGTTATTTTTTGGGAACCAAACAAGAACGTTACAGGAACGTTCCATGTAGGTTATCTTTATGTTCCATTTTTATAACATAAGTCCGGGAATGTTCCCTTAACCTAAATTTGTTTGCTGCATGGGAAATACTTCTTCATGCAAGCGAGACAGTTCTGTTGGCGTTCTGTTTACACACCTTGATTCTTATCTACATTCTTGATTCTTGAAAAATGTTTTATATATATATATATATATATATATATATATATATATATATATATATATATATATATTCATTAATTATAGAGTCATTAATTATATAATTAGCACCCTGATGAAGACAGTTAGTTAGGCATTTTGCCGAGTTAAGAAAGAAGAAACAAGTTTTTAGGTGACACATTTTACAAGCATGGTCAAAAGCATCTCAAGCAGGATTCAGAATAGACTTGACATGTTCACACATGCTCCAGCTTTATAAAGTCATGTGATATGAAAGAAAAGGAGAATTTGTATACCAGCCTTTTGATCTTAACCGCGAGAAACAGATGGACGAGGTTAAAATGAATAAATGCTGTCTATAGCAAAAAATAAATAAATAAAATAAAATGTAAAAAAAAATCTGTCTATAGGCATAGCTTCACCATAAAAGGCCTATGATGGAGATAAAGATGTGTCCATTTTTTTCTTAGCATACATCAATCATGACCGACAGCCTCGGAAACTTTGTGGTTTAATGCATCATCACCATGAATTCTTTCGATTTCTATAGCCTATAAAACCAGACCAGATTCTCAGCAGAACGGTCGTGAGTGACTGGATCTTTGGTAAGTGATGCATCCATTTGCTATACAGAATATACGATTTTGAAAGTTATTTTGAGGCAAAAACAAGTAAATTTGATAGAAATGTAACAGAAAAAAGGGGAATGCTTGCACTGGGGTTGTGCACTGATAGCCAGAACGATAAAGTCATCGCCTAAATGAGTGGTTAGAAATGATTGATTCTGGCGAAAATTAGGTATGTTAATGAATACTAAAGCTCACTAATCTAATTTGTTCAGTGTGGTTGAATCTTGAGTCTGTGTGGGAAAATATTCCTTGCAGAATAGAGGAGCCCACACATGATTCATTATCCTGAGAGAGATATTGGACACATTTTGGGTAACTGGACTACACTATCCAGACACTTTATCCGTCTTCTTCGCATCTTTGGTCAATTAAACTTTAGCATTTACACAATATATAGCGGTTAAGTAAAGCATTGGACCACTTAGAAACATTTTCTTTCATTATGAAGGTGAGTAGTCTGTCATTTATGCACTCCATGTGTGAGTGATATTTAGATTTTTCTTAATAGCTTGAAGTATGTTTTATACCATCATACTGATACATCAGTTTTAACCAAACAATTTATTATGCTCCCCAAATTTCTCCATAATTTACCCGCCTGTTTCTGTTCTTCCATAGGTTTTAGTTTCCACTTTACGCAAGGGAACGTTGTCGGGGCGCTTCTGGCGCGCTCAGTTCAAAATGTTTAAAAACGTTACCCTGTTTTACTGTGAGTACTTGATGAACATGTCCTTTTGATTTCTTGAAATGCTTCGTATGAATGAGGCATAAAAGCACAGGCAAATTTGTGAAATTAGCAAGTGAAACAGTCCTTACGAAAATTAATTTGACTATAAATCTGTATATATATATATATATATATATATATATATATATATATATATATATATATATATAGTAGCATATATTTTTATTTTTATAGAACATTTATTTTATATTTATTATTTTTATTTATTTTTATAGAACATTTATTTAGTAGCTTATATATATATATATATATATATATATATATATATATATATATATATATATATAGTAGCAGATTGATTTCCATTTATATAACCAAATTTTTACTACAAATACAATGGTTAAAATGTGTTGCAAAACAATGGTTAATTTGTTTCATTTTTCACGTAAGGGGGTGGCATGTAGCATGTCTTTCTCATTCATAAGAAAGTAAACCGAAACCACCGTCACGTGTGGGTAAATATTCCTGTATTGAGTAAATGGAAAAATCGGAACCTTTTTCTGGAAAATGAAAACAGAACTCAAAGGTAGCAGCAATACTGGATATTTTCAACATTAGTTTAGAATTAGACTGCATTTTTGTAGCATCTTCTGCTGCTGTTCAATTTTCTGACTACTTATCCTAATTTTGACAAATTAGTATGTTCTACATTGAAACCTTATAGCAAGAATATAGGCACCAACCCTAATAGATTTCTAAAAACTTTTGGGAAACTTCAAACTCCCCTCAAACTGTTTTTCTGCAGTATCGGTGGTGGCACTGATCTTGGTTTCTGCCTACCATGCTGTTGGAACTACGGATGATCCTCTTTTCCAATGCTTACAAGACCCTGATTATGATTACCTTCTGAAGATAACAGAGCAAGGTCTTCCTCCGACAAAGACCCCTCAACATGTGATAATTGTTGGAGCAGGTGCTGCTGGACTCACTGCGGCTAAGTTTCTGGAGGATGCAGGTCATAAGGTCTAGTAACACTGTGATTTATGATTTCTGTGAGCAAACATAGTAAATTTATGCTAGTTCAAAGATGACGATTCCAATCTCATGGCATGGCATTTCCAAGCACACACAATGCTGAGCAAGCAAGTCATTTTTGTGACCTATATGAAAAGGAAGTAATCAAAAGCAGACAAAATGTGCACTTGATTCCTCTAAAGCACTGAATTATTTCATTTTATTCAAGAACATTTTTGTTGTAGAATCCCATTTCTATTTAATATAAGTCATCAGAATAATATGCCAAATATTAGCCTTCTAATTCAATTCAGGTATTTTCTATTCGTTTCTTGCTTATGCATGATATTATTTCTCTGCTCTTATAGGTGACAATTATTGAGGCAAGTGGCCGTATTGGTGGACGAATTCTAACACACAGGGACAAAAGAGAGGGCTGGTTTGCAGAACTCGGTGCCATGAGGATCCCAAGTTTCCACAAGTAAGTTAAGATATTTTCAATCTCTAATTAATTTTCTTATTCAGCTCATGTGAGGTTAGGGTGGAAAGTACAATCATTAGTGTAAAACTGTATCACAGCCACATGAGAGTAAAGATAAAAGTGCAGAGATTGAAAGAAACTGAGGTCATCAAAAACTGACGCTGACAATGACCCCTGCTGGTCAGAAGGTGCAGCTGCAGGCCACAAGATGTTTTATTGATAAACCTGTTTTTTGATTTCACTTTACTTTTAAGGATTCTCTTGAATTTCGCAACCAAGCTGGGCCTGAAGTTTGGAAATTTTAAGCAGGAAGACGAAAACACTTACTATTATATAAACGGATTTCGTCATAAAACCTACACCGTGAGACAGAACCCAGATGTACTGAACTACCCCGTATACGAGTGGGAAAAGGGGAAAAATGCCAGTCAACTGTTCAACATGGCATTGGGCAAGGTGAGAGAAGAAAAACGTACTTTTTTGAGTCAGAATAATGTTTTATTACATTTTTCACCCATTCTGCTTTACCTGTTCATTTTATTTTTCCTTCTTTATCAGTTAAGAGATGATCTGCGAAAAATGGGCTGTGAGAAAATGTTGAACACATATGATTCATACTCAGTCAAGGTAACATGTCCGTACTCTGAATTACAATTTTGAAATTCTTTAAAGTCCAGATCTAAGTAATCATGTCTGAATGTTTCTAAATATGATCGGTCACAGGAGTACTTAGTGAACGTGGGAAATTTGAGTAGAGGAGCTTTGCGGATGATTGGTGATGTCCTGAATGAGAACAGTTTCTTTTACACAGCCCTCACTGAAATGCTCTACATCCAGTCTGATGTAAAAGACGATGAAACGTAAGATATTACGGTCACCCCATAATGCTCACCGCAGTCCCCTTTAGACATTCTCTTGACTAAGTAACACTGCACCTACAGTACATTTAACTCTTATTATACTCTTATAACTCTTAGTAAAATGCCTGTTGGGTTAGCATCACAATTAAGAGTTAGCACATATTAAGCAGACGGCCTACAAATACTCTAACAAGAGTTAGTAGTGCAACTTTACTCATACTAAGCTGAATGTCTAAAAGGCACCATCAAAAGAAAGTGTTACCTACGAAAACAGTAAAACATATGTTTTAAACATATGTTTTTAGACATAAACATATGTCTGTATCGTGAAACATATGTTTTCACGTGTTTTCTCTTGTAACATATTTTAAAATATGATGGTAAAGCTGAATTTTCAGCATCATTACTCCAGTCTTCAGTGTCACACGATCCTTCAGAAATCACTCTAAAATGCTGATTTGGTGCTCACTTTTTTCATTTATTATGATCAATGTTGATAATGCTTAATATTTTTGTGGAAAACATGATTTTTCAGGATTCTTTGATAAATACCCCCCCCCCCCAAAAAAAAAGAAAAAAAGAACAGCATTCATGTAATTTTTTGTAACATTATAAATGTCTTTACTTTGGATTAATTTAATGCATCCTTGATGAATAAACATATTAATTTCTTTCCAAAACAAATCTTACTGACCCCAAACTTGTGAACTGTATCAGTTAAAAAAGATGCTCTTTTTCAGGTATTTTGAATTTACAGGTGGCTTTGAAACATTCTCAGAAGCGTTCTACTCAATGCTAAATGCCACAGTCCTTCTGCACTCAAAAGTCCAGGCCATCAGCCGAACGCAGGACAACGTGACAGTTTCATACCAAGACTGGCGTAATCGTGGCGCCATGACCAACATTACTGCCGATTATGTCTTGGTGACGGCCACAGCCAAAGCAACACTCCTTATTGACTTCAACCCGCCTCTGTCTGCCGAAAAGATGGAAGCGCTGCGGTCGGTGCACTATTCCAGCTCCACAAAAGTAGTGCTCAGTTTCAGCAAAAAGTTCTGGGAGATTGATGATGGCATCAAGGGTGGGAAAAGCATCACAGATCTGCCATCTAGGTTCATCCACTACCCCAGTCACGAGTTCCCCGGGATATCAGGCGGGGCTGTGTTAGCTTCTTACACCTCCTCGGATGATGCTGCGCTTCTGCAAACTTTAGAGGATGAGGAGTTGAAGGCTCTGGTCTTAAATGACCTGGTGAAGATCCATGGAGAACACATACGCCAGCTCTGCACCGGCGGTTTTGTGAAAAAGTGGGGACTAGATCCTTACAGCCATGGTGCCTTTGCTATCTTCACTCCTTTTCAAATGAGAGACTATAATGTGTCTCTGGTCCAGAATGAGGGGAGGATTCACTTTGCAGGAGAGCACACGGCCAGACCTCATGGCTGGATCGAGACTGCCATGAAATCTGCTCTGCGAGCGTCAGATAAAATAAATAAAGATGTAAAGTAGGAAACGAAAAATGATGGTGTCTAATGATAGAGTGAAGACATTTTTAAACTACAGTTGCCTGATTTCAATTTGAACCCTTTTGTTCTCTGTCTTTATTTAAAAAACTTTACTTTTAAAACATAACATTTATTCATAATATGTTTTAATTATTATTATTATTATTTTTTTGCTGAAATTTTATTTCCTTATTGATTTTTCTGGCAATCTATTTGTATGAGTATTTTATTATTTTATTATAGATTATATATATATGTATATTCCTAATTTTAATAATAAAATAAAATAACATCATTTTAAAAGTTGAGTGAATGCATTAATAAATGTTCATTTTAAATTAAGTATTTGTCATATCCCTGTATTTATTAAAATGTGTTATATATAAAATACTGTATACTAAAAAAACAAAAGTTGTCTTTTATTCATATGCACATTTAGCTTAAACGACTTAATTTGGTGGCATTTTGGCATAGTGATGAGTAATAATCCATCTCTGTTCATCTGTTTTACTATTTTGAAATACAGTGTGTTAATTTATTAATTTAACTAAAAGTATATATATATATATATATATATATATATATATATATATATATATATATATATATATATATTACAACAGATAAGAGGCTTAAATGACATCCCTAACTAATGCTAACGTGTTAATTTTGTTAATATATCTTAAAATTATATCAAATCCACAAGTTACTTGACAAAATTTGTAAATTTAAGCACATTAAAACAAACATGTATACTTAAATGATATATCTAAGTTTTATTTTATTTTATTAAATTGTATTGTTATGTTTTACACATAGACAGTCAGTTTTACATGAATTCAGTCTATTTAGCTTTATTAGCTCATGCGTGAAAAGGTTCATTTCATCACAACGGTCACTGTTAGTATATCCGGGTGATTCCAGTGACCTTGGATTGGTTGAGAGAAACATGGCGGCCCTTGTCAGGTTAAGTTCTGTATGCCACAGAGGTTTCAACCGTAAGTTTGTGTTTTTCAGGTTATTATTGTCGCCGTATCACGATAGGTTCGCTCTGATGTCCACTATAAAATAAGTCATTGCTTCATTGACGTTTCATATTTATCGCAGCACGCGTACTCGTAGTTTATGGCTAACCTTAGCATGCTAACTCTTATGTCAGATTTTTCAGCTTGGTGTCTCTTCTCTTTTTCTAAACTGATCAGTTAACTTCATTTTTATTCGTAATAATTAATTCGTAATAATGAACACAGTAAGACAGGATTTTATTAGCGTATAATACTTTCTATATACGTCATGTCCCTGTATCTATTTTTATTAGGTAACTTACACATGCTGTCAAGGCTATACATAAAAGTCATTCTCATAATTTATCCATTTATGTGGGATGTTTTTAAATGAATTGTTTACATATTAACATCAAATTCGTACATGCATCGCTTAAAAAGTTTGATTATGAATACATTTAATTACGTATGCTTTCATGTATTTCATCTTTTTTTATGCTTGTCTCTTTCCACAGCTCTGTTATTTCGCTCTTCTTCCCTCATCAGACCTTTGGCCATACAGAAGAAGGATCATGATTGTCCATACTTGATATCTGCAAAGATACATGCCACCCCTTCCAACTATGGTTAGTGATTTATATCCTATCAATGTAAATCAAGGCAGATGTTATTTGTCTTTTCCTTTCATTTTATTAGCATAATATATTGTTGATGGTACTGTCAGACTGGACTAGAGCCTTTTGGTTGCATCTGAATACAAGTGTTTTAATCTCTTTCCCTTCCATTGATGGACATTTCTGTCATTTGTGTCCGGTTTTATCTGACGAATCGCCAAATAATACAATCACTGGTAAAGACAGAATGGTTGAGAATATAAACATTGGTAATTCAGAGCTATAGATTAAACATAATAAACCATTTTTTTCATCTTTTGGGGTGCATGATGATTAAATGCATGTAATAAATGTGATGGCTTGAGAATTAGATTGTAGAGATAATGAATGAATATGTGTAGATGAAGATGCTCTCTCTTGAAGAAGCAGGTGTTGATGTGTTACTGTTTTTTTTTTTTTTTTTTTAAAGCGAGCTCTGGGTCCAAAGCTGCTTCCTTGCACTGGACCGGAGAGCGGATCTTGAGCATAGTTCTTCTGGGCATGGCACCCGCTGCGTATTATTTTCCCGGCCCTGCTGTTGACTACTCTTTAGCAGCTGCCCTTACTCTACATGGTCACTGGTAACTGAATTTATGTTTTGTTATTATTGCTTTACTTTTTTTCTGAAAATGGAAACTGTTGGGGAAAAAGACGGATCAATTATCTGTAGATATTGTCACAGTAAGTTGTAAATATTCAGGAGTGCCTGGTGTAAATCCATATTAGGTTTCACTTTAACCTTGACAGGTCTCTGTTGCATTATTCCATAAAATTGTTTCTGACACAAAATGAAGGTGTCTTCATGCAAGGATTTAACCACCCTGAGGACATGAGCACTCAAAGCCACACTTCTAATTTTAGCTAAGCTGTTAGTTACATTGCTGGGGTCACTGATGTACACATACACATTCTTTTAAAAGGGATACTCCACTTTTTTGGGCAATAGGCTCATTTTACAACTCCCCCAGAGTTAAACTGTTGAGTTTTACCTTTTGTGAATCCAGTCAGCCGATATCCGGTTCTGGTGGTACCACTTTTAGCATAGCTTAGCATATATCATTGAAGTGCACTAGACCATTAGCATTTCTCCCAAAAAAATTACCAAAGTGTTTCGATATTTTTCCTATTTAAAACTTGACTCTTCTATAGTTACATCGTGCACTAAGACAGATGGAAAATGTTAAGTTGCGATTTTCTAGACTGATATAACTAGGAACTATACTCTCATTCCTGCGTAATAATCAAGAAATTTTACTGCCGTACCATGAGTGCAGCAGGCGCGATGACTACACAAACTAGTCCCGGTCACGTGGGAAGCTGGGCACTATTTTCAGGCGCTGCGTCATGACATTACGTCTGCTGCACTCATGGTACGACAGTGAAGTTTCCTGATTAATACGCAGGAATGAGAGTATAGTTCCTAGTCATATCAGCCTAGAAAATCGCAACTTTACATTTTCCGTCTGTCTTAGTGCACGATGTAACGTAACTTGGTTCAAGTTCATTTGTGCATTCGTGTTTTTTTGCACTTTTGCAACAGTTTTGCACAGTTGTAAATTTCTTTTCAAAATGTATACTTTTCATGTTATCCTCTCCATGGTGTACTTTAGAAACTAAATCTAACAAATCATTTAAAACTGGGGATTCTTACTTTCTCCAAAATAAATTATTGCATTAAAAGCTGTAATTCTCAGCGTTTTGAATGAAATAAGTATAAGTCATCTTTATTAAGTAGCACAGGTCCTATACCCGAAACTATATTTTGTGTATCTATTATATTTGGTTTCTTAAAAAAATCTTCTCTGAATTAGGCTACTTCTGTTCAATTTTATTATTGTTTTTAAGTATAAAATAAGTTCACTGCCATTTTCCGATATCCTAAAGCTATATTATGATAATCAAAAGATATTTCTGTTGTTATAAAATATTGCATATTCATTTTCCAAGCAATGTATATTTTAGTCTTTATATTTATTGGCACGCAGCAGTGCTTGTTCAATGTGATGTTTACAGCAAAAAATGGCAATATTTGCATGACTTTCTAACATTTACAAATGGAGAATATACCTTTGAAATGTAAGTTTTGCACTGAGAAAAAACAACATGTCAAACGCATTAAACAGCACAAAATATACGCTGTTTGATGGTGGATCGACCTCTAGGGCTGCTTCATAAACGCGTGCACACTCAATTATCTAGACTGGATAAACCTGGATCAAATTATTGGTATTGCGTTAACTTCAATGACCTTTTATGAAACCGTTGTAGCCCCAACTTAGTTGTTAGGTTCATTCAAGTCAGGTGTTGTCTTTTATGGAACAACCCTCTGATAGGTTTGGCTTCTTATGAACCAAGTTTCCATGTCTTCGATGATTTCTTTTGCATTTAGGCTGAAAGATCAGTCAAAAATCTTAAAGATCAATTAATTACATTGAGGGAAAAAAATATTGCTGATTAATTATTTACACTAGTACACATACTAAGTGCCATTGCTTGAAAAGGACAGCATTGCATATAACTGTTTTTTATTCAGGGGTCTTGGCCAAGTTTTGACAGACTACGTTCACGGAGACTTTAAAATCAAGATGGCTAATGCAGGCCTGTTTGTTCTGTCGACCGTCACCTTCGCCGGCCTGTGCTACTTCAACTACCATGACGTGGGGATTTGTAAAGCTGTGGCCCTCTTGTGGAGTAAATGATTGGACTTTCATCATCAGAGTTCAAGTTTATTGTATACAGTTGTGACATGTAAATTCTATGAATATATAATTTGACAACACATGGTGTCGATTTGCAGGTGTTTTTTTATTTGTAAATGCTGTCAGTTTATTCAGAACATGCTCAGCTTTTGCTTAAGATGAAATACTCTGCATGTCATCCACTCTCTTGTCTTGCAAATCAGTGTTTCTGATGCAGCAAAATGAACTAATTGTTGTGGCTTTAAGATGGTTGCTGTATTTGAACGTGAAAAATCACTACGGTAATATTGAAGTTCAAACACGTTTTAATTTATTTTCATGTTTTGGACATATTTCTCCAAAAATGCCTTTTTGACAGCCAGTATCTGATGCGTCAAAATGTAACATCTTGACTTATGCTGTTTATGTCAGTGTGACATGCAGAATTAACATGACTTTATTTTTAATGTGTCTCCTTGTGTAAACAGGAAGTGGTTTGTAAGTTGGATCATGAGTACATTATGTTGTACTGTGGTGCACAGATATTAAACTGATGCTATACACCAATATTTCTGTTTTAGAGACATATTATAAGCATGGTATTCACCATCATATTCGAGTCGTCCATTAATGACCACAACATATTGGGAGTTATCATATTAACTGTATTTCAACTTTACATTTTGCATGGCTGTATTGAGGAATAATTTATGAAAAGCAATTTGTAATTGAATGCTCTGCATTTAAAACATTTATTTTAATTATTACATCTTTCATATTTAATGGCTTAGATGTCTTCAAAACAGGCTTGTGATACTGATAACAGTAAAGCGAACTTGTGTGGATAATCAAACTGAAGTGAGTTTTGGATTTTTTTTCTGTCTGATTTTGATGGGATTATATTTCGGACAGAGATTTTGTAAATCCTGTTATCATGTTTTTGTAGACGTGATTTAGTCTGGTTAAAGTGCTATGGAGATTTGGTTAATCTCTGTATGATATTTATGCAGATTGAAACTCTGGGTGAATTCTGCATTATACTAAATAATACAATAAGGCAGTTTTTGGATTATTTGGTTTCTTATGAAGCCAACAGGATTTTCCAAAGTGCTATGGCAAAATTAAAACAGGCATAATTAAAAGGAATAAATTATTCTCCAGTTTTGCAGGCACAGAGTTTACGGCATGATTTCACAGAAGGGGTTTAGATTAGGCCTTAGTTCAATTAAGGCATTTAAGTAGATTTTTATAAATGTGCTTTATTAAAAAACATTAATGGTATGCATCTTGAGACAAAACAATGGCACTGGCATATTTTAAGATGTCAGTGCAAGTTGCTTTCTGTTGAAACAGTTCAAACATGCATTTTAGTCTGGCACTATCTTTAAGGAGTAGTTCACTTTTAAAAAAACTTTTGCTGATAATTTACTCACCCCCATGTCATCCAAGATATCCATGTCATTCTTTCTTCAGTCGAAAAGAAATTAAGGTTTTTGATGAAAACATTCCAGGATTTTTCTCCATATAATGGACTTCAATGGGAACCAAACGGTCCTAAAGACAGTTTCACTGCAAACTGTTGAAAGGGCTTTAAACGATTCCAGACGATGAATAAGGGTCTTATCAAGCGAAACGATCGTTCATTTAAAAAAACAATGACAAAGTTTAAGTTTTATAAGCTCAAATGGTCGCTCTGTTCTGTGATGCGTGTTCGTGACTCTCCTGTTCAAATTCGTTTATCAAAATGAACGAATCTTTATTTCATTTGGTTCATTCAATGAATGATATGAACAAGTTGACTCTGGAAAATATTAGTTTTCCAGGATATTTAAAGTTTGAATAGGAGAGTCACGAACTTTTCGACTGAAGAAAGAATGGCATGGATATCTTGGATGACATGGGTGAGCTAATTTAACTACTCCTTTAAGCCTTGTATGTGTAATTTCAAGGGTCTTTATAATTGCTATTTTGGCTCTCATTGGCTCTCTTAGGTTAGTGATTGGGCCATCTGAAAAATCCGATTTAGGCTCATACTCTTCCTCTGAATCATCTGGTACAGCAGCCATCCTTATTATCCCCCTTTTTTGGGATGAAATTTAAAGGATTTTTGCTTTTCCCTATGAACTTATATAACCTTCTTTATTTGAGTTATGTATTTCTCACCCCATGCAAATCTATTTTAATGGACTGTATCTTTGGTTAATCTAAAATGGGACATGAACTAATGTTGAAAACTTTTTTACAACACTGCCTATTCAATCTAACAGTCTATTCATGAAAGATGGAGAGTTGACCATGACTTAAACCCTTTCATGGCAATTTACCTTAGGGTCTTTGCTTTTAACAGATTTCTTTTTGATGGTTTTCCTTTGCATGAATGCTCAATATTGGCTTAATGTTTCTTATCACTTTATAAGTTGAGTCTGTTGCCTTTTTTTTTTTTACTTAAGTCAAGAGCCAACATATGCTATGCCAAAATGAGCTAAAATGTTCTTTGTCCTCATCATTTCTCTAATTTCAATGGACATCAGTGGTTCACAGTATTAGATTTTATGGTACGGTCAATTGATTTTCTTGCATAACAGAAAGATTTCAGTGTCCTTAGTTTGAGGTTATGGTGAGGAGATAGCTACATCATTTGTTGCTGACTTGGGAATTTCCCAGACCGATTAAATTGATTTCATAGGATGCTCATAAGATTAGTTTTGCTAATAAAATGTACGCTACAAATTTGTGTAGCTCTGTATAGAATACTAACCTGCTTTTAAAATTATTGAAATCTATTTTCAAAATATATATACATTGTGTCTAAAAGTCCCCATGTACTCAATAATTGTATCCCTTTACAATAATTGTGATCATTGATCACCAAAATGACATATTTAAACAATGATTATTTAACAATTATCAGAAACGTTTTGAACAATATAGAACGTCAGAGAAGAAAGGCCTATAGTTCATCATAACAGTGTAATATACATCATACACCCGCTATAAATGTATACCCGATTTTTCATATCAACAGAAAAATATACAGAGATAACCTGGCTTCTCTTGTTAATATGTTAAAGCCCGCCGGCACGTTGACATGTCTGGTTACAAGGTATACTTTGTGACTTGATCACTGCAGTTTTAAAGAGAAAAAGTACTCAGCAATGTTAACTTTGACCATGAATTTGCACATGGTTTGTCTTAAAGCATATTAAAAACACCATATTGACATATAAACAACATATTAAGATATATACAACATATTAAGTTAACTTTATTTTTATTTTTGTATTGGCTATTGGCTATGCAGCACGGACAGTATGAAACTAAATTTCATACAGCTTGTATGTGGAGGAATTACAATAAAGCTTGATTTGAATTGATTAAGTCCTGAGCTGAATGCTGAACAACATGCATATCAATGTATCAACAGTAAGCTGAAGGCAAACACACCTTCAATTGGCATGGTCTGTGATTTGGTATTGCATAAGCACCATGTGACCCTAAAGGAACTCTTTATAAGTCCAGGCAGCAGAGGAAGACGCTCACAAGCTGGGAGTCACTCAAAGACAGCTCTCAAAACATCTTCAACTCAGCAAGCAGACCAGCATGTCTTCTATGAACCGTCTCAACAGTAGCACTGGTAGGTTAAGATTCCGTTCTAATCTGAAGTACGTAGTGCGCAAAACTTCATATCTGAAACTCTTCTTTTCCCAACAGGCTCGAAGAAGACCAGGTCAAAGAATAAAGATCAACACTTCACCGATGTTCATGGTCTGCCGTGCATTGAGAATCTGGTTTGTTCTGTAGATGAAACCCCAGAGCCCATCACAACCACAATTACAGGTAACATTCCCTCCTGGATCAAAGGCAATTTCCTCAGGAATGGACCCGGAAAGTTTGAGATCGGAAGAAACAGGTAACTATCATTTGGTGTCCTTCAGAGCTAAACGGATCACAATCATCACAGGAAAGTAAATGAGCTGTTTTTGCTCCTCAGTTTCAACCACTGGTTTGATGGGATGGCGCTTCTGCACCAATTCCACATCGAGGATGGAAATGTGACATACATGAGCCGCTTCCTCAACAGTGATTGCTACACTGCGAACCTTGAGCATAACCGCATTATAATGTCCGAATTTGGCACGGTTGCAATGCCAGATCCATGCAAGAACTTCTTCCAGCGCTTCCTCTCACGCTTTGAGCTGCCGAGTGAGTGCGATAACTTTGGTTCTGATTGAATTGGTCAGAATTATATTTTGCCTATATGTGAACTTGTCACTTCTCTCTTCCCACAGAGCCAACTGACAACGCAAATGTAAGCTTTGTTCAGTATAAAGGCGACTACTATGTCAGCACAGAGACCAACTTCATGCACAAAATAGACCCAGAGACACTTGAAACAAAAGAAAAAGTACATAATATTGATTTTTTTTTTAAATGTATAAAATATGTTTGTATGGAGAACAAACAAGCTGAAAAGTGGAAATCATTGTGCTCAGGTGGACTGGAGTAAATTCATTGCGATTAATGGGGCCACAGCTCACCCCCATTTGGATCCTGACGGAACTACATACAACATGGGCAATTCTTACACTTCAAAAGGTTGGTCAGAAATGTAACTTGAAAAAAAATAACACTGATTGATTTTCAGAAAACCCTCTTCAATCCTATTCCTCATCAATTTGAATCTTAGGTGCCTTCTATAATATAATAATGGTACCGTCAAAGAAGGAGAAACAAAATGATACCTTGGAAGGAGCCACAGTTGTGTGCTCAATCCCCTCAGAGGACAAGTCCAAACCATCATACTATCACAGCTTTGGTAAGAGAGCATTGCCTACAATCTCTTATTAGCAATTTTTTATTTACAAACATATTTGCTAATAAATAAGTAAATTATATATTGTATATTATTATATATTTATGTATATTGCACAAAATGTGGTTATAATATAAAAAAGGAAAAAGAAGTATCTTATGTTCAATGTAAAAGGCATTAAAACAGCAATAGTCTGAAATACAATTTAAGATGTTTTTTTTAATTTTTTTTGTAATTTTACACAGCTATAATGCCGTTTTCAGTCACATACACATTTTAATATGCTTTAGTGCTCAAGAAACATTTCATTATTAATATTGTGCTGCTTCATATTTTTGTTGAACAGTGATGCATATTTTTATGATTTTCTTTAATGACTATTAATTTTTTTAAATGATATTTTTTTTAAAATGTATTTACTGACTTAATTTAATGCATCTGTACTGAATAAAAATTATTTATATATACATTTTTTCAAATTTTCTTTCTAAATCATATATATATATATAATTGTGAGTATACTGTTTCAAAAACAAGTAACTTTTTACATCAATTTTGGTCGAAATTTTAAATGATTTTATTGCAGCCATGTCAGAGAACTTTGTGGTATTCATCGAGCAGCCAATCAAAATGGATCTCTTGAAGATTGTGACAAGCAAACTGCGTGGAAAGGGGATTAGTGAAGGTGTATACTGGGACCCCAAACGAAACACAGTTTTCCATGTGATCAATAAGCACACAGGAAAGGTAAATGCTACTAATAAATTCAAAGCATGTTCACATTTTCTTTTAATTAAAATATATGTATAACTCATTTTAAAATGCTGCTGCGAAGCCTGAATGACTCAGTACTTTATTTTGTTTTAGCCGAGCCTCGTCAAATACTACGCAAAGCCACTCTCAACATTCCATCAGATTAACTGTTATGAAGAAAATGGTTTCCTGATCATGGACATGTGCTGTTCTGATGATGGCCAAGCAATTAACAATTACAAGATTCAGAATCTAAAAAAATCTGGGAATGCTCTAGATGAGGTAAAACTTTACTTCGACAAGTAAATTCTATCTATGTGTCAATGCGCCCTTGTTCTTCAACATAACTACTTTTTTTTTGCTAGATATACAACACAATGAGTAGAGTGTTCCCTCGCCGCTTTGTCCTGCCATTGAACTTGGACGGTGACAAACCCTGTGGGGAAAATCTCAACACGCGCTCAAATAGCACCGCAACAGCCATCAAGACAGACAAGAACAAGGTTGGTTTATGTGTTAACTTATTTTCTTTCTTTTTCTAATTTATCTGCATGCCCTCCAAAGAAACATGAACATTTTTTTCTCTATCATGTATTGTAGACAACTTTCCATGTCTATTTATGCAGGTGTTTTGCACACATGAAGATCTCCATGGTGATGATCTCCATGAATATGGAGGTCTGGAATTCCCACACATCAACTATTCAATGTGCAATTCCCACCCCTACCGTTATTTCTACGGATGTGGCTTCAGACACCTGGTTGGAGACTCCCTTATTAAAATGGATCTTCAAGGCAAAAAAATAAAGGTTAGTTAGGATTAGTAGGTTTATGCTTGCAGATATTGTCAGGGACTTTTAATGTTTAGTCTTTTGAATTCATATTTCAACTTATGCTATGACAGGTGTGGAAACATGCAGACATGTATCCCTCGGAACCAATCTTTGTCCCTTCACCTGATGCTGTAGAAGAGGATGATGGAGTCATTCTGTCTGTGGTCATCACCCCTAATCAGGTATAACACGCCATGTTCCTCAGTGGTATCAAAAATGTCTAGTTATCTTTTTGAGAAAATGTATTTCTGGACTAATGAGTAATTGTCCCTCCAGGACAAGAGTACCTTCCTTCTAGTGCTGGATGGAAAAACATTCGAAGAATTGGGCCGCGCAGAGGTACCCATCAACATTCCATATGGATTCCATGGGACTTTCCAAAATGGACACTAAAAGACACTTTTCAAAAGCCCAAATGTTTTGGATGATGGTCAAGCCATCTCTTATTAACCTACTCTCATTTTTTTACTTGTATTATTTCCTCCTTTGGCTATAAAATAAAATATCAGTCTCTGAATAATAGTGTCTGCTATAAGAATTTATTCAAACAAATCTGCAAATGGTTTTTAGAATTGTCACCACATATTAGCTTTATCTCAGCATAACCCCTAAAGTATTTTTCAAATTTTATAATGTATAATTATTAATCATTAAAGTATAATATGAATATGTATAATCCATGTTTTATGGATTGATGCTTGTAGAGCAAATTAAATGCAATATATAAATCAGTTAACATCAAAGATCGAAACCTATCCTTGTAGTTTATCAGAGATCAAAGCCAAAGATCGTCTCAGGTGTTCCTTCTTCTCTTTGAGATGAGATTCCAAACTCCTGGCTTCAGTCAGTATATCTTCCAGTTCTCCAAGCTGAGAGGCATCCACAGCAGCTCTTTCCCTTAGAAGATACTATGTTAAATTAATGTTTGAGCATAAACTTTGTCGATCCACTGTTGGTGGAGGGGTGGAAGAACAAATCCATCCACTTACCTCAAGACCTCAGAGTACTTCGAAAGAATGTCATTGACCTCTCTGTTAGCCTCTAAAATGAGAAGACATTCAAAAAAAGAAGTAAGGAGCCTTCCAAGTTTAATATGTCTACAAGAATCCTTGTGAAAGATAACAGTTGTGCTTAAAACATGAAACTAGCTGTCATTATATATTAAGCTACACAACCTCACATAGGCTGTGTAAAATATTAAAGAGTTTTTTTTTTTTTTTTAAATTTGACAGCATGAAAGAGAAAAACCTGGACTTGCCTGCCAAGGCTGTTTCAAAACCATAAGCCATGTCTCCAGTTGCTGATCTGAAATGCTGTGTCTTCGTCATTTTTGCTTGAGATGTCTCAGCAAATGGTGCATTTTCAACCTTCGTGAATATTTGTGATTAGTAAAAAGCTAGAAATCAGGAAAATTACAACGCAAGAAAAGGTCAGCATCTTGCTGTTATGGGTGACAGTAGATTCTGTCGCATCAGTTTATTTCCTGATCACCTCGAAATCCTCACCTCGCGCATTTTTGCTTGACACCTTTTCATTTCTGTTCCTCTGACCGCCATAGATTCCTCTTTGGTGCTCTCGAGACCGCGTTGTGTCATTAGTGTCCTATGGCCAAAGAAGAAAGTCACGATAATATCCTCATATACAATACAATATTCGCATAATCTCAATAAGTCACATCACAGCCTTCTTAACCATCATCAATATTACGAGAAACATCTGTGTAATTACATTTCATCTGTGACTTGAGCATTTAGTCGCCACAAGTTTGTTACATAACGTTAACTTACACACATGGAGTAGTTAATAATGGAGTACGAGTTGTTGGAAATCTAAAATTAAAGTTAAGTTAAGTAATTAACGTTACAGTTAAGTTACCTTCGATAAACTCGGTCGCCGCTGTCCAGCTCACATAGACCTAACGTTAATTTACCAACCGCCACTGCTTTTGAACGGGCAATAATCGCGCGCGCAACTGACCTTTTTCACATTTTCGGGTTTCTCAAAGCAGATGTCGTCATAAAACGTGTATAAGTTTAGAATACTTTAAATATATATATATATATAAATATATATATTTTGTGTTCCCATTCGCTCAATTAACAAATTGAGCGAACTCCACAGTCAGTTGTGTTTTGTTTTCATAACTTTCAAAAATAGGAAAAAATAATAAAACTATTTTGTTGTTGTTGTAATATATATATTACAAAATATAGTGCTATAAATATACATACATAAAAAAAATATATATAAAAACGTTGCATGATGCTGATGACCGGTAAAACACATCGTCATCCCAGTCCGGTCTCGCGTCGGATGATAAGCGCACGCCTCTTACAACCTATGCAATTGTTAGACGCTAAATCAGATAGTTATAGGCTATAAAAGTATATCATGTCTTTACCATAGAACGTAAAAAAGATCATAGGTCTTTACCCTATGGTCTTTACATATTATGACCAGCAGATGGCGTATTTGGACAAATAAATAGGCCAAGTTGGCCATTACACAAACGAGCTCAAAACGGATCTCGATAAAACGATCCTGCGAAATAGGTGACGAGGTGGCTCTCGTGATCATTATGATTGTAACAATCTTATTTAATTTAAAGAATAGTTTAACATTTGAATATTTAATATTTAAGGAAAAGAGTGTGCTAATACCACAACGTATTGCCATTGGGGCATGATTGTGACCTTTTCGTGAATATCAAAATGCAATAAAATATGTTTTCCCTTAGTTTTTTTTTAGTTAAAAGAACCCTTTATCATTAATAATAAAAATAATTAATTAATTCACTAATTCACCCAAACACATCTTACCCCGATTTTAGGGACGACGTTAATGTAAAATGTTATTTTTGTGAAACCGTTCTCGCCCGAATCAATCCCCTTTTTTAGACTTGCCAAATCTACAGTTTATGTAAACCAGCAAAAACAAAACATCATGTGCCATAATCTGTATCCATGGTAATAATGAGTGTGAATGTGGTTGACCGCTAGAGGCGCCCTGTCACACGCACACACAACACAGTCAGTCATACACAAACATGGCGTCAGGGCAGACACGCAAGATGCTGCCGCTCAGTCGCTGTGCCATGTATCTGTTATTATTAATCGTTCCTGGCGCGATCTCCTCTACGCTTCGTCTTCACAATGATCAGAGATTCATGCTACCACAAGACAGAGGTTTCTCCCGAGTGAGTGCACACCTGGAACACGCAGAAAGTCGCGTCGTGCGTCCGGAGCGAGAAGTCACGGAGGATTCAGCCGCGCACCAGCTTCGCGTTCGGCGGAATGCTGCTGGATCACCCGTGCCAACGGTGTATGGAACGGTAAGCGAGGTTTGCATTCATTAGGTGTGATTGCATATAGGCTATTATGGCAAAAACATAGCTTTTGCATAACCTCATAAAATATTGAATTCAGTATTCCCAATTGTTGTGCACCATTCACCTTTGGTTTGCACGCAGTCACCTAGAAGTGTAATTGACCTGTTTGTCAGATGAAGGGTTCTCGCTTGCCCTTTCATGATTGAAATACAAAATGTTACTTCTGAGTAACGTTAACGTGCTTTACCTGAGCACTTTATCTATTTTTTGAATGTAGCTACTATATAAAAAACGAAATCTTTTAATTTTTTTTCTAAATAATTTTTCATTATGACATATTAATGCTTATAGGAAGAGATGTTATATTTTGCTGAACAGTGGGTGAATTTTGATGCAGTATTTTGAATCACACGTCAATGATTTTAGGTTTTGTTTATGTTTGTCGTAAAACAAACAGTACCATCTTCCTCTTTTTTTCTGGTGATGCTAATCGCGGATCTTCCTTCTAGAATAACAATATGAAAACATTCAGTTGCTGTCTAATAATTATTGCGATTATAAACACTAAAATCTTGCCTAAAAAGCTTTTGAACATTTTCACAGTCATTCACTAGAAAAAAGTAATAAATTGAAAATCCATGAACACATTGTCTCTAAACACTCTATTGTAGGTTTTTTGGGCAACATTTAGATGGTAAAATGATTTTGAAACCCCAAACAAAAAAGTAAGTGTTTTTGACAACTAACTAAACTAACTAATGTTGATTTGCTTTTACAGTGAAGGGTTTATGCTTAATGTCAGTGTCTTGGGAATTAGAAACTGCACACATCTGTGTTCCTGTTAAATGTATGACACAGTGTTTGTTTGTTTGCCATCAGGATGCAGCTTTATTACGCAAGCAACCAGAGAGGCATAACTGGTTACACGGTCTTACTGGGAAATTTATTTCCCAACCAAACATTTCACCCCCTCAAGATGCTTCGAGATGTTTAAGTCAGCCATTCAACAGCTCCTAGTTTTGCTTTTCAATTGTTCCTTTGAGACCTTGAATGGGTCAAATGTTGTCTAAAGAACAGGATTGTGGTTGGTAGGGTAAATACAGGTATTTGGTTTTTGCAAGAGCTCTCTGTCTTCAGATCATTACCTCAGAACACACTTATCTACCACAGCCTGATGTTATTATCCAAGCTATGAGGTGTTGTGACTCCCTAGCGGCGAATGGCGATACAATCTAAAGTACAGGTATGATGTACAAAAAAAAATCTCAAAAAAGTCAAACTCTAAGGAGGGTATTATACTTTTTTATGATTGAAGAGTTCAGATGCAAAAGCCTCTAAGTGCCATTTGAAATTTTCTTCTAAAATGATCATTTTTTATCAAGCTTGTATATTTAAGTTCAGTAATTTCACTTAAATGGCAATGAAGATTACCTATTAATTGTCATTCAAGTGAAATTACTGAACTTAAATATACAAGCTTGATAAAAATGGTCATTTTAGAAGAAAATTTCAAATGGCATTTAGAGGCTTTTGCATCTGAACTCTTCAATTCTTCTCTAATGCTTATGCAGTCGAAGCAGAGGGCGGCCAAAAAAATTAGTGACTTTTCACCCTGTGGCGTGTACAGGAAATCCTCTATGTAGTGTTATTCGTGTCCTGGATGTAGTCCATAGCAGTTGATATGAGGTGAATTACCCCCTCAGATGTTCCAATTATATCTCCCATCTGTGCCCCCCTTCCTTCCTTCTCTCTTTCAGACCTTTTGGTTTATGTGTTGTGTTTGGCACAAAAGTAGTGTTAGGTAAGAAGTAACAGACATCAATCCACTCTTTTTTGGTCTTTTCAACTAACCTAGAAAAAGTCTCCAACTCCAGCCAAGACAAGGATATACTCTCTGTCTTAAAGGGTCTTTTTGTTGTTGTCTTTGCAGACCTATTGTGACAGACAATTACTCACCAAGTTTAGAGAATTGTGACCGAATCATTATCATAAATATGCAGTTCAGTGCCAGACTCCAAGAGCAGCGCTTGAAGGCAAATGGCATGGTGAACTTTGTAGCAACGAGTGTTTTTATTGTGTAAAAAATAGCCTTAATCCAAACAATCCCATCTATTTTATTTGTTCTTTATTTGACACATTTTGTTATACATTTATTGCTTTTGGAGACTTTCTTCTTTCATAATTCAATGGGAAATATTTCACAATTTTGACCCAGCAGCCCTGATTAAGCAATAATTGTTTTTAGAAGAATGTTATACATTCAAAACAAGATTTCCAGGAAATTTAATTCTTTTCATGGGCCTTGGATCTTGATCCATTCTGTTCCCTCGTATATTAAGCCACGTTAAGTAAACTGCTGGCTAGCAAATGCAATTTTGTTCTAGTATGTGTAAAGTATAATGTAGAATCATTATCATTGAGTACTACCCAGAATTTAAATGAGACTTGACCTTTTGCTGGATAAGCCTGGACTTACTTCATGAGTCATGTAAAGTCAGTATTTAATCTTATTTGGTAATATTTTTTTGACAGTATGCCAGTTATGGGAAAACAATATATATTATACATTTGTTTTGTATTTGCCATATGTGCCTTCCTGATCCAAATTCAACTTGGATTACATTAGTATTCCTGTTCAAACACGCACGACATTTAAGCAGCCTTACTGGCAGTGTATTTTCGTTTTGTTTTCAGTGATAAGAAAGTTTAAAACCCTAAGGAAGCAAGATGGAGGGCGGTGTAGATGTTTATAATCAGTGGAGTATTACTGGAACTTGTCTGAACAGCCTGCTGGTTTACTTTTGCTTTTCCTGAAGTTGTCTTCTTGCATTAAACTCAAGGTGAAACCAAATGGACACAGATGAGTCATATAATCTTAAATCTTTTTAAGTAGTTCCTTTTAAGAGTGTGTAAATGCGCTTGTTGTATGTGCGTACGTACATGTGTTGAAATTTTTACTCATGAAGAGCTTATAAAATGTGTAAAGGAGTCAAAATTGCAGCTCTCCGTTAAGCACACACAAACAAAGATCTGCTGCAAGGGGACAGCGTTTTCGTTACCTATACCGATTACAGAACTGATGAAAAAAAAACAAAAACGGTATGCTTGAGAATTCTGTCCATTTTATGGTCGCATCTTGTGACATCACGTCCTGTTTTTGTTCGTTAAAATGTCTTTGGTCCGTTTTGCGTTCATATTTCAGTCTCACCGCATTATACGTTGTTTTGAAACGGACAGAGACCCACCTTTTTGTTTGGAAGGCAGCGCTCCAGATTTTGTTTTAGTCTAACCAAACCTGGCAAGTTTGAACACACCCTAAAACACAATTTCCAACATAAACATCAACAAAAAAACTATAGATGAACCTAACATTTCTTGTCAGCAATTATTGGTTTAAGATGACTTATTTGTTTTATGTGAATTTCAAAGGAGAATGAAAAGTTTTCTTTTTAGTATATTTACTATGTGCGAATGGATTTAGTATGTTGATTCATTAGCATAACACATCACTGTAATGATCCCATAACACAATCATACTGCAATAATGAAATGGTCCTTTAACTGTATTATAAGCTTTTAACAGGATAATGACTCCTCGGTTTTCCTTTGGTTATGGCCACAGTGTTATTTTTAAATGTGTGGTTCACCCATATTCATAGTGAGACTCGTATGGTTGGTTGCCAGAAGGAAACCGGTAGGCAAACTGTTGAACTGTTGGCCCAAACGTTAGTGCTGCAGAGATGATGTCATAGTTGTGCGTTGCATGCAGCGATGGGCGAAGGTGCTCTAGTGCTTCCACTCTCTCGTTCTGCTTCGTTTCCTTGTTTCCCTGCTGAACAATACACAAGATACTGAAAAAAATTAAATGATTTGAATTTTTTTTCATCTGCGAGAAGGAAAATGAAGTTATTTGCACTTGTCTTACTGTTGATGCTTTCAGGATATTACGGTGTCAGTATAAAGGGGTCCCTGTTAGATTAGAAGAAAGTCCATTTGCAAGATAACCAGAAGTTGCAGACAGGCATTTTACTCTCTTTGAATAAGCAGACCCAAGAGTTTGCCAGGCTGAAAATGGATCAGGTTGCAACCATTTGCTCTTTTACAGTGTTTGTTGGCAAGGTGGTGGGAAAAGCTCTTCTACACATACTGATGAAATGAAAACGAAACGTTTTTAGAGATTAATCAGCTGTTATAAAACCAACAGTCAACCATAAACCATTCAAAGTAGAAATGGACATTTTCTCTATACTAATTTGGTCAAAAGTTCATTGTTTTTTTCCATGGGTGTTTATTAAATTCTTGATTTTTTTAAATTCTTGATCAACAAATTAATGTTTAAAAAGCATTTGCACACAGATAGTTGGCAAATGGTTTAAGAAAAGCCAATCATAAAAATAGTTGCTTTAAATTGAGTTATCAATGTATTTGATTGTTGTTATATTTAATTAATATTAAATGTTAAAATGTAAAAGTTTATTTTTTTTATTTTTCAATGTGCAAAGTGATGGATTTATATTTTTATTTTTGAATAATAAATTGATCATCATTTTTTTTTTTTTAAGTTCAGCCTCTAGTACTCCATAAACTCCCAAACTACATAATCTAAACATCGTTCTGTTTGTTTAAGCAGTAATGAATCATATTTAAAATAAATATGTTGGACAGGTTATTAATAAACTCACATATTGTTGAAATATGTTGTTGCACATCCCATTTTGAATGTAACATACTTTATTATGTGAGTTAAATTCAATTTAATACCTTTTAGGGAAAATATGGATTATACAGCTGTCATATTTCATGAACAGGGGTAAAATGAACCTATTGCTTTGAGGCTATATGTAAAACCATTGCTGTAAGATTTTTTTTAACAGCTCTGTCAGTCTCCAAAATGTCTCTGTTGTGCTAACATGCTGCTTGCCAAGCAGGCCTAAAAGACAGGGAGATTTACTGCCTTGTCATGGTGAATAAAAATATGACTGTACATTCAAGGTGAGGTCGTTTGAGGAATTACTGTTTGTACGTTACAAAAAACAACCATTCCCAAATGAATATCAGTCTGCCTCTTTTGCTTATGTGTATTTAAAAAAATGCTGTAGCATATTGAAATATTTTTCTTAAGTTGAATGTCTGTAGCTTTTGGTGGTAAGTGTATGTGTGACCTTTCTATAATGTTAAGTACACTTGTTGTTTGCCAGTAATCCACAACTTGTTCCTCAGACTGGAAAAGAAGTGTGTTAGGGCTTTTTGTTCCTTTAGATAAACAACCTTTTGAAGCTTCTCTTTTATGTCTGACAGGAGATATTGGAGTAGAACCCATTTGAGGATGCCATAGTCCTGAATGCAGAAGTTTGAATTAAAGATGAGTTCTGTTCTTAGTGGAAAGAGAAGAGGGGGGTGGACTTGAAAAGATGAGACATATTTCTTTGTTCAGCAGATCAGATTGGGACACCGCAGCCCATAGCTTCAGTTTTCCTGCCACTGTGGTCTAGTTTAGCTCTCTTCAGCTCTGTTTGTTTTCTCAAAGGCTGTCAGGCTTAAGTGCCAGAGACACCTGCAGTGTTCAACAAACTCAACAAACTCAAGGTTGTCAAATACAGATTCATTGTAGCTGATGTTACAAATGCGGTATGGAAAATTACCCAGTGAGAGAAGCAGAAACTGGTACATGTCTTTGAAAATCTGCTTTGAGTGAGTTGTGATGTGTTATGCCTTGACAGCTTGATTTGTACTGTCGAAACCTGGATACTTGTCTGACCACAGCAAAATAAATTCCACTTAAAGTGGACATTTTATATAGTTGTTCATCATGTTTTGCATTCACAGGCCAACCTGAACGATTCTCATAATCAGATGGTCGTCCACTGGGCTGGAGAGAAGAGCAACGTCATAGTAGCGTTAGCCAGAGACAGCGTTGGTGCTACCGATCCCAAGACCAGCTCTGTGAGTATACCATTTTTATCCTAGATCATTTTAAAAAGTTTATCAAATAGCTTTTTTTTTTTTTACTTCCATCATTGTGGTTTGCAAAATATTTTTTTTCACATTTTTTTATGATGTTGCTGCCTTATGTTACTTTACCTTTTTTTGACATTAATATACACTCCATACACCATAAAGCAAAGCAAAAAAACAAAACAAACAGATTTGTGACAACTTTGCAAATGTATTAAATAAAAAGCTGGAATAATTACATTGCATAAGTAAGTGTGGCTCTTGTCCAGCTTCACTATCTCACAATATAATTATAACAATAAAAATGTAACTAACGTGAAAAAAGCCACTAAAGAAATGTTGATTATGAAAAAACAACCACCAATACTGACAAGATAAACATAGTTGAATCAAATTAAAATGGATTATTTTGGCGAAGAAAAAATGTGATTATCAAACTCAGCAACAAACAGTTTAACAAAGCCAATAGAGTTTGACTATCAAACTGAATTGCAAATCAATTGCAAGCAGAGTCTCACATTTCACACCACAAGAATTATTTTGAGTTTTGAAAATCGAGCTATTAGCTCGACATGCTAACATCAAACTATTGGTTTCAGTTGTAAACAGTCTCTCATTTGGAGCTAACTTATAAAGCGATATTTTTGTGACATAAGAAGTTGATCCCTAACTAAGCACCAAATTAGTTTCAAATGAAAAGGTTTCATTTCAATTGCCATGTTGATGTGGAAGGCAGCAGTGTATGTAAACAAACAGTGAACAACAAGGCAGCTTACTAGGATTTCGACCAGAGCTACAATTTCTGCAGTGTTTGAGGTTGAAATTTGATATTGTTTATTTAACAGGTGTACGTGTCCTATGACTATGGAACCACCTTCACCGACGTATCAGAGAAATTTCAACTGTCTGGGGACCAGGAGGGCAAAAAGCAGGTTATCTCACAGTTTTACCACAGCCCTGCTGACAACAAACGGGTAAGTGTGATGGCTGCACTATCAGTGTGACATACTTGAGTTGTCTTGTCTTTGTGAGTTTAAGCCGAGGTCATACAAGACCGCTGTGACACAAACCGCTTCCTGGCCATCTGCAGCTGTGACCTTCCACCCTCCAATAACATATACACCCACAGATGGTGTTATCCAAGAGAGCTACTCCAAGGGCTGTGTAAAAATACGAGCTGCATCCTTAGTCTTTGCCCTTGCCACCTACCGTAACTGACTGCTCCATTGAGACTTTGTGGGGGTGAAAAGGCTCATGGGAGTTGCAGATGTGGTAGAACCGCTGTGGGACTCTGCATTGCGTCTTTGCAGGGGCTGACGGCAGCAGACGGTGACCATTCATCTGGAGACTGGAGTCAATGATGTGGCTGGCACTGCAGCTGCCGCTTGCTGCTCCTGCTGCATTGGATTGGATTGAAGCTAAAGCATTACTAGTGTAATTTGCAAAGCTTACAACTTCTTGGTAGCTGCACTAGGCTGTTTAATTGCATTTTGAGTGACCAGAGTTACTTGCACAGTTGGTTCACATGTAGGAAAGATCTCTGATTCTCAGTTGTTACAGATGGGATAATTAATAGAGATATTGAATAGGTGCTTTATAGTGGCTTTGACTTGCAAGTGTGATTGGATTTTCTAATGATTCACTATTGACTTATTATTATAACATTAATATTGATCTCAATTAATATAGTATTCACTTTATTTGAGTAACGATTATATAATAATTATTAATAATTAACAGTAACATTATTTATGTTTTTACTTTTTAACTATTATTATTATTAATATAATTATTTATCTCAACTAATAACTAATGAAATCGTTTGGCTTGTTGAGAAGTGGTGTGTTATTACTTCCCTAAGCTGTGTTGATGACTTGGCACTTGGTATGGAACCACTCAGAACAATGGTATTGTGTCACTTATAGTCTGATGATGGTCACGGACACGGTTAATGCTGAAGATCCATATGCTCTACTTTCTCTTTCTTCTTTTTCCACTTTTTCTTTCATATTTCTGTACAGCATTAGGTTTCTTTTTAAGTCGAGTGTTACTGTTTCAGTCCCAGTTCTCATTGCCTCTGAATCTGGAGAGAGAAAGTGCCCTGCTTCCATAACCAGGCCATGGAGAGGACAAAGTTTATAGGGAAGGCTCTGAAATGAAAGATCAAAGAGAAGCAGGGAGATTAGAATGGCAGAAGTGGATAATCTTAATAATTTGTAATGTTAAAATATATGTTTTTTACTATATTTAATTAAAATGCTTTGATGTTTTTGTGGTGCCAGTTGCCTGAAATAAATCTCTATAAATTATTAATCTTCTTTTGTCATCAACCACTACAGAGGTAAACATCTCCCTAATGTTCCCAACCTGTATGATGTGGAAAGCAAAAGAAGATATCTAGCAGAATGTAGAGGCTGCTCTTTTACACACAATGAACGTGGGTGGTGATTTTTATAATGCCAATTCATAAAAGGACAAAAAAGCATCATAAAAACAGACTATATGAGTTGTGTACTCTAGGCCTTTAAGACATGCAGGCCCATATTCTGGTCATTTTACATTGCACATTTTTGACATTGAGTCATATGGACTAATTTAATTGTGCTTTTTGGAGCTTGCCATTATAAACCACCATCTACTTTCATTGCATTGAAAATAGATGCCTTGTATCTCTTTTTAAGACAATAAAATGGTATTTGTAACATAATCCCCTGGTTTCACAGACAAGGCTGTTCTGAAAGCAATTTGCACTGACATATCTTAAAATATTCCAGTTACATTGTTTTGTCTCAAGATGCACACACCACCAGTAATGTTTTTTTCTAAGGCATGTTTCTAAAAGCTACTAAATGTCTTGAGTGAACTAAGGCCTGATCCTGGCTTAATCTATGCCTATAATTGTTTTGTTTTTGCTGAATTTGTTTTTTCTTTTCTGATTTTCCCCTGCAGTACCTATTTACTGACACCACGAACGGTTACCTGTGGAACACCTTTGACTTTTGTAAAAGTGTTCAGGGTTTCTCCATCCTGTTCAAGCCCACAGACTTACTGCTGCACAGTAAGAGGCCTAACCTGGTCCTTGCTTATGACAGTTCTCACCCCAATAAACAGGTATGATCGCTGATGCTTTTCCTTCAGTACTGGGCTATTTTGTATATCTTGTGTCCAGTTTTAATAAGATGAATGGCACTGCCATTTAAGCCTTTAGCTATTTGTGGAGATTGCCCTTTTGAATTTTGCACTGAGCAGCACATTTTGATTTGAGGAAATCAGCTGTATTTTAATATGAGAAGCTGGTTTATGACAAATGTTTAAAAATATTAAATGTTAGATCAGAAACTGCTGACTCTTAAGGACTTCTCTTTCTTTTTGTTCTCTTTTTCTTTTTTTAATTTCCATTTGGCAGCTGTGGAAGTCAGATGACTTTGGTGAGACGTGGGTGTTGATTCAGGAGCATGTGAAGTTCTACTTCTGGTAAGATCAAACACTTTGAGGGTGTTCTGAATGTGTCCGTTACGAAATCTGTTTTTGGGTGTGATGTGTGTGCCATCATTGGCCAAAAGTAGTCATGCTACTAATTTAACTACATCTTTCAGTGCTTTTAAAACTCAGTTGCTTTTCTAGAAGAAAGCTTCTTTTTCCTGTAAGCAGTGGTAATAAAATGCTATGTTGCTGGACTGGTTTGGTCACATCAAATCAAGAAAATGATCGTGGTTATTCATGCTTGCCTTCAATTTCGATTCATTTTAACAAAATGATTAGTTTGACAATTCATTCATTTTTAAAGGTCCCATGACATGGGGTTATTTTATGTTTCCTGAGTTTCCCTTATAATGTTAGTATGATTTTAGATCAAAATAGTCATAGTTTAGAAATAAAAGGCATTTGTCCTAGCCTTGCATATGAAATAGCTACGTATTACATGTGAAACTCTCTTGAATACTTTAACTACAGCTATTATACGTTTTTAATATTACAGCTATTGAGATTACCGAATCCTGAGAAGTTTTTAAAGTATTTAGATCTATTCCCATCACATAAAATGGTGCCGTGATGAGCATTGAGCAAGCAGAGGACAGTCTGTTGATCCTGAGAATGAAGATCATCTCATTGAAACGCAGTTTCTGCACTGTCTCTAATACTTTCACCAATGCAAACACCATGATGTACATACAGTAAGAGCTTTGTTGTGCAGTGTAACGTGCGTCATTGATTTCATAATGAGTTGTGTGTGGAAAGATTGTTCTTTGATCACTTTCTGAATATAATTTGTTTACAATTTAAATAAGATTATTTTCATTTTCAAATGGTTGCTTGGTAGCTCGATCGATTTATTTTCAGACGTTCACCGAGGCCAGCTCTTACTGGTCACAGGACAGGAAACAGTCGTCGGTGAATTGTTTGGACCATTCAAAACTTTGGGAAGTTGTGTCGGCATATTTCTAGAGAAAATAAAATTAACCCATTGTTTCTTCAGACGCTCGGATGAAGGAACTGAAAAATACTTTTGTGTTCATTTGTACATCCGAACACTGACCATCTGCCATGCTTCGCTTGTTTGTAAGCCATGATATCTCTTGAGGAAAAACTCAAATCGCGCCCACACATTCGTACTTCCTAACTCATTTTCTCATGGGTGAGCCAAATTCTCTGGGCAGGCAAAGCAGATAAAGGGGAGGTTGGAGTAATGGCTTTTGAGCTGTAGTAATTTAGTTACTTTGCTTATGAGCAGCTTGTGGATTGACATACTGTACATACAGTTCTCTACATGCACGTGTGATCTGCTTTGATTCCCTTTTTGTCAGTGGGTTATTAATCTAATAATCTAATAGATAGTCTAATTCATATGGCTCATTACTGTGGTTTTGATGCTGTCTAAAAGAAAAGGGGGTGAGTTTTCAGATCATTGATATCCTAAGCAATCGAAATTGCAAATCCAGTTTTTGCTCTCCACTTTCAGGGATTTTGCAACAATGTTTGTAATTTGAAGAGGGTTGAATGCTCTGTGCTGCCTCTTTCAACTTACAGGTTTATGTGGGAATGTGAAACTCTTGCTTTGGATTGCAGCCAGCACTCAGTGTTTGCACAATCAGGCACTGGCATCAAAAGTGAGCAGCAAATAGAAATAACAGAGTGGCGCTTATTGCTATCCTGTTCCGTAAACATTATGCCATAGGATATGATCCGACCGGAAAACCGGAGCTAATTAGAATGTTATGACTCCAATTCATCACAGACGCGATTATCTTTTTTTTTTCTTTGTTACTTTAGCTCAAAACATGTCTGTTAATGTCTCGATTCCAGAACAAATTTGTTTTTCACATTATTGCGACAGAATAGTCGAAGATATATTAGGAAGTGGTAAGTGTTTTCAAGAATGTGGGCTGCCGTCCAGACACATTGCTTGATTGCAAAATATTCGGTTGTGGATGTTTCTCTGATGAGGCTCAGACTGCGGCCGTATTAATAATTGATTGTCTACCAGCCGTGACCCAATTCATCTGCTGGAGTGGCAGTCAGTGCCTGTGGAGATAACATCAGCGATCCTCCGTGATGGCCCTACACAAACGACTCGAGAGCTCAGAGACCGACTACACCATCACTGCAGCAATAACCCTTCTGTTCTGTGCTCTGAGAGCTCTCTCAGACTGTGCCCGGCTTAGGATTGTCACATTTCAAACAGCTTCCCTTGTTCGGGTTTGACAGATGTTTTCTTTTTCTCAAGAGAGGGTCTCTAGAGAGGATGATCAGGGAGTGTTGTGAGCCAGAATCAAACCTGTGTCAGATGTTGGATGTCTTTTAGGGATGCATGATATATCAGTTCGGTATCGTAATTTTTTTCAAATGTAATTGTTCTTACTAATTCACCTTTTTTTAACATTTAGTTTACTTGGTTATATTAATCTTTAAACGCCCTAAAAATGTACACTGCTAAATGTAATCTTTAGCAAATCTCAAAATGTATGT
This sequence comes from Cyprinella venusta, assembly GCA_038021265.1. Lineage (NCBI taxonomy): Eukaryota > Metazoa > Chordata > Actinopteri > Cypriniformes > Leuciscidae > Cyprinella > Cyprinella venusta. The sequence continues at coordinate 10,093,579 of CM075881.1, read as the reverse complement.
CAAGTTTTTATATGCCACATTATAATGTTGTGATGCCGAAATTCAATTTTAGCATTTAAACAGTCTAATTTTTAATTTTAAAAACACACAGTACGAAATTACAGTTCAGTGAGGGTTTTTTTTTAAAGAAAGAAATAAACACTTTCAGCAATGACACATTATTTTAAATTAACAGTTTTTCAAATGTTCTTAACATTTAATAATAATAAGAAATGTTTCTTGAGCAGCAAATCAGCACATCAGAATGATTTCTGGAGGATCTTGTGACACTGGAGACTGGAGTAATGATGCTGAAAATTTAGCTTGACCATCACAGGACTAAAATTTCATTAGATTAAAATAGAAACCAGTCTTTTTTATAATTATAAACATTTGTTTACAATATTACAGTTTTACTATATATTTGATCAAACATGCACCCTTAAGCATAAGAGACTTCTTTCAAAAACATCTGACCAACTTCAATCTTTAGAAAGCGTGTGTTTTGTGTCCGTTATTAGCTTATTAATTGTTGGTTTAATGGTGTCAACCAAAATTGTAATATTGCTGCATTATTAAACATATACATTTTTTTAATGTAGCAGTCAGGAGGAATAAAGAAGTCCTACTAAACAGCTTGACTACTGTTTTAAAGGTCAGCAAACAGACCTTCAGTGTAGTGCATGTTTGTGTTTTTCTGGGTGTGAATTGTGTTGTTTGTTGACTGTACTCTGTCTCAATTGGCTTTCAGTTTTATTCTAGACAAACCAAAGGCGGTGCTGCAGGGCTGGTTAAAAGAGCTGTAAGCCCTTGTTGTTATCCGTCTCTCACTCTGCTGCTCAACGTGCTAAACTCCCAGTTGTGAAATAGAAAGCAAGCGGTGAGGTTTGTGTGTTTGTTCCCCTGCGAGATAATCCCTTTATCCTCTAGATTGGTGATTTAAGAGCCAGTCTCAACAATCAGCACCCCTCTGTTTTCAAAGAGGAAGGGAAGTCAGGCTGTTGGTCAAGAGTGGAGAGAGATTCTCTCATCCGTTTGTCTGAAACTGCTGCCCATTCCTTCGTCTGTAGTCTTGATCTCCCACACTCACCCTGAATAATTTATGAGGAACATTGTGCAGAAAAACAGATGAGGAAAACTGGTTCAGTGTAAGTTTTTAGATGTGAAGTTGCCTGAATTGGCTTGGCAAGTGGAAGTACCTATTGATTACGTATGATAAATGTAGCTGCATATGCCCTGTTCAGATTTTGCATTGTAGCACATTGCATGTCATTAGGAAATACAATACAAAACATGTTACTTTATTATTGTAATATTGTATATTATTTTTGAAGCACTGTTCAAATATTTGTGGGCAGTAAGATTATTTAAATGCTTTTGAAAGAAGTCTTTATTTATTCACGTGATGACAAATCTTATTTTTCAGCAGTCATTATGCCAGTCTTCAGTGTCACATGATCCTTCAGAATTCATTCTAATATGCTAATTTTGTGTTCAAGAAAGTGTTGTATTTTATATTAAGACACATTAATATGGAATTTGTTGCTCTCTGAAACCATGTAAAATGGTTGACACAAAAAAACCCAATTGTCCAAAATATGAATGTCCATGTGTTTCTTTCTAATCCCCTAGGGGTGTAGAGCCATACGACAACCCCACCACGTTGTTTGTCCAGCGTCATGAGCCCCAGGGAGACTCCATCATCCTCAGCAGCACGGACTTCTTCGAGCAAAACCGTCAAGTTATCCTAGAGAAGGTGGACAGCTTCCAGTTACGGGACAAGTACATGTTTGCCACCACAACCAGGGTAAGGGTACATTCCGACCAGAACAGAGCCGCAAACGTTCGGAGGATGATTTGTAGCTTCAGGCTTTTATATAGCAGAAGAAGGGTAGAATAAGCAGGGCTGAGCTAGAGTTCAAAAACTGGAAATGTGGAGAGTGCCGCGAGTCAGATCCGTGCCAACTCGAGCTGAATGCCTCTCCTGTGAGTGTGAGTAAACACTCCTCTGAAGAGCTGGAGGAACGATCCCGCTCAAGATGAACAGGCAGACATAACAGGCTTATTTAAAGCCATGGAATCGGATACGGAGGATTCCTGGTTTGTTTAGCCAACACTGAACTTCTGCCCTATATGACATAAGGGCAATTCAGAAAGGTGACACTCTAGTTATTAATCTGGGCTGGGAACCAAAAGATTACTGGTTTGAATCCCACTGGGTCATTGTGCCCTCAAACATAATATATGCCCCCTGGAGGCACAACCTGTAATACATGTACTGAAAGTTTTTTTGAGAAAAAAAAAAGCATCTGCTGATTTTGTGCAGTAGTAGTAGGATGACTGCTCCAGAAGGTAGGCGGTTTCGTTATGCTTCCTCCTAAGAGGCCAAATTTTGGCCAGATTCTAAGGTAGCATTGTTTGTATCCATCAAAGAGAGAGCAAACCCAGAATGCGTTACGACAAGCTCAAATAAAGAATAAATACGAGGTGGACAAGAGAAATATATAAACGTGTATTTAATTCAATACAGCAACTAATAGATAAAATAGTTCAGTGTAATTAAAAATGGATTAAATTGCATGTGCTATATGTTTTATGCTTCTATTAGCAGCATGGTAACATCAAACTGCAATCATATTTTGCAGTTCTGTTTTCTTAGTGTGTATACAGAGTACTACAGGATTGAGTAAATTTAGCTTTCCATGGGTTTTTTGAATAGGTTTGTTTTTAAATCGCTCAAATTAATGTCTGTGTTTAACATAAGCTCAAGATATTTTCATGTTTCATATTGTGTCTTGAAAAGGCAGTTGCTAACAAGTGGCTAAAGTGGTACTATTGAGGTTGTCAGGGACATTAAACGTCATCACTCGTCTGCTCACTAGCCCACTTTTACAGCCTCATTGTGTTTATAACTGCACTGTTGTAAACTATTCTAACTCAGACATTCTAATTTAAAGAAGTAAAAGAGTAATTGGAAAAGGTGGTGACGTTGAAGTCATGCAGCCATGGTGTAGATTGTTTATATATTTATCTTTTCACTTTTTCCTATTGTTAGACTTCAAAATTCATAAAAAAAACTTTCTTTAAAGGGGATACTCCACTTTTTTTTGGAAATAGGCTCATTTTACCACTCCCCCAGAGTTAAAACAGTTGGGTCTTACCATTTTCGAATGTATTCAGACGATTTTAATAATTAGAAGAATATCAGTAACCAGACAGTTTCTGGTCTCATTGACTTCCATAGTATATATATTTTTTTTCCTACTATAGAAGTCAATGAGACCAGAAACTCTCTGGTTACTGATATTCTTCTAAATATCAGAAAATCGGCTGAATGGATTTGAAAACGGTAAAACTGTTTAACTCTGGGGGAGTGGTAAAATGAGCCTATTTCAAACCATGTAAGAATCATAAACTTTGGTTGGTAAAAGAGATTATCTTCTAAAATAGTTCAGAGGTCCTCAGGAATAATTCCTATTGGCTTTTTGTCGAAGGAACCTAGGTTGATGCTAACATCTAGGGTTTTCCTACAAAAACACATCATCCCTGCAACACTATATTCATTGGAACTTTAAAAACATTGCACCTTGTGTTATTTTTTTGTGCGTTTATATAATTCCATGCATATCTATAACTTAAGAGTGTCATCTAAACAAGCAGAAACTCTGAAAATGTGAATCCTGCACATTCACTCTATCTGGACTATTTATTTATTTTTGTAATTTAGTCAAGTTAAACACTAGCATTATTTCAGAATTTGTCATGAGCAGAAACAATCGTGATCCTCAACCTACAGTGTATTGTGATGTTTTTTGTATTGTAAGTCCAGCCCTGCAACACAGGTCAACAGTCATAGAAACACCAGTGTAAAAGCTGAAGGCCTATCTGTCAAACTGTCTCATTAGCATCACATCCAAGATGGAAACGCAATACAGTTTGAACTATTTGTTTTTTAACTTAATATACCTCCATAAAGTTTTGCATACTTCTTGGTTTCTGAAACAATGACTGTCTAGACCTCACGTCTATGCTGACCGCAGCTAGTGTTATATTTCAGTGTAGCGCTCACCCTTGAGTATATTCAGTGGTTAATCATTTCCACCCCACATCAGCTGGCATCTCACTAACCTCATCCCACAGCAAATGTCTGACTGCCCAGAACTGGATGAGGCATCTGTCAGGTTACACATGGCACTGCCAGGTTGCGTAAAGTAGAAGCAGACCCAAGTCACCCATTAAATTGGAAAGAAATCTGTAATTTATCTGCGGCCTCAGAAAGCCAGAGATTCCGTGGGAGTTTTAAGGGCTGTTTATGGGCATTGCTGCGTGGATGGCACGACCGCGGCACTGGACGGCGTGCCTGACATTTCTGATCTATGTTCCGTTAATGAAGTTGTGGCTAGGTTTCCCTCGGGTGCTTCTAACCACTCATGCACCACTTATATGCGTTCTGCTGCCCAGTGCCGCCATATGCTCCCTTCTTCAACACTGCGCCATACTAACGGCACCGAAGGAGTTTTATAATTGCTTCCGTTGTTCTTGTTTTGTGGCAGTAAAGGGATGTCAAATGCATCAATGCAAATTCTGTCGTCATTTACCTACCCTCATGTCCTTCCAAACCTATATGACTTTCTTTCTGCTGTGGAACACAGAAGAAGATATAAACTGTTTTTGTCTAGTTTGTTTATGAAAGTTTTAAAGGTTTGGTTTGAAACAGGATGATGGTGAGTAAATTATGACAGAATTAAAATTTTAGGGTAAACTGTCCAAAGGCCATCTGACCAGAGATGGAGCAATATACACTCACAGTGTTTTTTTCCTGAATTTTCCACAAAGGGCTGTGGGAAGTTTGCTCCCTCTGTTTTGGTGAGCCACAGTTCCAGTTAATATTTTAACGGATTTGGATATTTCACTTGCTGAGTGGATGGATTTACAACAGCATAATTAGTGGTTTTCATGGTCAGACCGTTCAACTCTTTTCAGTGCTTGTTGGTTGTCCACATAGGGCATTAAACAAAATTATCCTAAAGAGGTTTTAGACAAGGCAGACAAATAGTAAATAGGCCAGAGCAACAGCTCTTTGGAATTTGTCTGGCTGGGCAAGTTGTAAATATCTCTACTCTTGAGGAGAGAGAAAGTGACAGGCTTGTTGAGATCCTTGGCTGGTTGATGCCTGTGTGTGGCCTGGCCCTGACCCTGCTGGCCAGACGTACCCCTAGAGCAACCCCCTCTCTCTTCCAGTCTCTCGCTCGCTCACTCACTCAAAGAACAAACACTTTCTTTCAAGATGGGATATACATATAGTTCATTCCTGCTTCTTTTTTATGTTCTGAATTATATATTCAGAATTATATGTATAAAATTATTTATAAATAAATTTCACTGTATGTAGTCTAAATTATGATTCAAAATGGCGGCTGCATGAAAGCAGCGTATTGTGAGTTGATGCTTATGTAACGTTCTAAATTGGTAATTTAAGATGCCATGTTGGTTAGGATGTTGTTTATGTAGAGAGTAGGCAGTGAGGTTCACTAGGTTTTGGACCATATCCAAAGTCTTGCCGGTCGCACGACATTGATGTCAGTTTTTTTTCTCCCTTTTTTCAGTCTTTTACCCTTTTCCCTTTCCGTCACTGTCTCTCTCTGACTCACTCTTTTGCTCTCATTGTGTTGAGTCCCTCTATCTGCAGTCCGGCTAATAGGATTACCATAATGAATATCACAAGAGCCTTTGGCAGTGAGAAGCTTCTAAGACTAATTAAAGCTGTGGAAACCAAGGTCCTCTCATCTGAGGGATTTATCCATAATGTCATAGAGATCTTTAATAATAATTAAGTCTTTTCCCTTCTCACATCCTCACCTCCCTGTAGCCCTTCAAGCTGCTTTAGTGATAACCTGGTTTCAGGGTGTAATCTGAACCTAGATAAGGAAAGACGCTCATGGGAGAAGGATGGGAAGAGATTTTAAACACGATATTGGCGTGTCAGTAGGCATTAAAGTAGTCTCAATTTAATGCGTTTAATTAAAATACCATTCCTAGCAAAACTCTTATGAATGTAGGCCTATAACCCCACGTTTCCATAAACATCCTGTCAGTAAGTGAATCAGATGTCAGTTTGTTAACTGTTTGGATGGGTTCAATTAGACTGCTTCAAATGATTTAGCTATGCTAAACAGCCAAACCCAAAGTTTTTAAGTTGGTTTTGACTCTTTTTATTCTTTAGTAAGTTTAAGTAATTTATTCTTTGTACAGCCTATCTGACAGCAAATACAACGTAATAGCAAGTTTTATTGTTTCGATTATCTTTAAATTGCAGACTGCAAACTCACAACTTGGACAAAATATTGTTTACTTTTTGCTGTGACACTATAGAATGCAGATCTTCCCACACTGTGTTCTTCAACATTGCTCCATCTACACATTCTCACTCATGCTTGAAAGTCTGATCTCTCCTCCAGACTAAGCGATGAGAGGGACTGCCAGCACAGTACGGTTGTTGTTCCAGAGATAAATGCTTTCCCCACAAAGGCAAAGTGACTCCAAAGCCAAATATTCATTGGGCCGGCTGTGCCAGAAACTATTCCATTCATGTTGCTATGTAAGAATAGAAGGCTTTTATAGGCGGATTTTGCTGTCTAGTTTGTTGTCAGGGACACTTGGATGGCATAGCAGGAGAATGAGAGATGACAGTTTTCTCAGAGGAGCTGTTTGTGGATAAATGCCTAATGATTCTGTAAGAGCTAAAATTGGAGGTTGGATCTAAGTGTCAGATGCAAATTGAACCTTGGGGGAAAATTTTTTCGACCTCTGACCACCTGACAGGATGATTGGTTAACAGCTCAATCACACAAAAACCTTGTGCTTCCACCTGTGTAACAACTACTATTGAAAAACAATTTATTTGCATTTTTTGCCCCTTAAATTTCAAATGAATTTATTATATTTTTATAGAAGTGAGTTAAACTAGACAAAATTAAAATGTCCATGTCTTATTTACAATGTTTTCCTAAAAAATACCAGAATATTATAAATATAATAATAAGATTCAGATAAGTTGAAGATAAATGTAAGTTATGTAAGTTAAAATTTTAAATGCAAATATAATTTTATATTTTTACTCTCAAATCTGAAATATTTAATTGGCTAGAATGTTTTTAATATATAATAAATTATGTATTTTCATGTATAGTATACTACATATAATTTTTATTATTTCACGTTTATGTTTAAATCTTTTTATATAAAATATTCAATAATTTATTAGCTAATCAATAATTTTTTAAACTAGTATTTATGTAATGTAATGGTTACACTATAACATGGTATTATTATGGTAGTGTGTCCAAGTATTGGCATCTGGATCTGGTCGTTGCAGCTTTGTGATTTGATTGTTGTTATCACACACTTTGCTCTCTTAAGCTCTCCCGGCAACACGTCTGTTTTCGAGAGATCTCCCTCGTCTTTGCTCTCTAATGCCAGATTGTGTTTTGGCTCCTTCCACAACACTGCAGTCTGTTCCTGGAGACAGCCGTTAACAGCGAGATAAATCAATACCATGAATGGTGTGATTAAAAACGAGGCAGTGCGGAGAGCTGAGAAGGAAAACACTGAGCCTTTGTGCCTTTAAACAAGGAAGTGGTTAAACTTGTTATTCAGGATGATGGTGCTTATAAATACACTTTTATCTGACAGGCTGTCTTCCTGTTGTTCTTACATTGACCGAGTAAATCCCCGGCCCCGTTTTTACCTGTTGCTGCTTTCATCTTGCAATCAATTTTGGCCCTGCAATATAATCAATATAATTAGCTTTTTTTACTGCCTTTATCACTTCTAATGGCGTCTTTGTTTACTTCTTTACTTCTTGGCTACACAGCAAGAAAACAGTTGCTTTGAAATCTGATCATTTTAAAGAAGCAGTTTTTGAAATTGTGTTTCAGACTGAATGGCCTGATCAGATTTCAAGTAGTTTTTTGTCATTTGAATTCACTCATTCACTATGTTGTGAATATTGAATGAGGGGTTTTGACTGAGGGGTTTCAGACTTTCGTGTCTCCCAGCTTTTGTTTGATTTTATGGAATCTGTTTATTATTGAGACTGTAATTTACAGCTTATTTTTCTGTGAACCTGATGTAAGTAAATCTTACTCACCCATGGCTTGATTACAGTGACGGTACAAGGGAAAGACTGATTGAGCAGCCTGAACTTCAAATTGATTGAAGCTTTGATTTCCTGAGGGAGAACGCAAAAGTAAAGACTTCAAGATGGGAAGAACGAGGGATAGTACTCCTCCCTTCATAATGCATTTCTCATTTAAGACAATGCTAGACAGAGACATATCTAGATTGCTGGGACACTGACTAGACTAGTGCTGCCAGCACCAGCTTTTCATCTCTTTTACCTTTGGAAAACCAGCAGTTTTAGTAGTACAAATGAGTGACTGACAAATCCCCAGTAGTCCTTATTAAGGTACAAGACCCTAGTGAATACAATTCTGGTGGGACATATCCTTCCATACTATATTGTCTGCCATTCTGACCTCGTTTATGGTGAATATATGCCATGCTTTATGGTAGCTGATGCATTTGAATTACCTTATAAAATATTTATGACTCTCTGCTGTTTAATTTTAATACATTTTATTGCAACATGTCCCTGTTTTGTGTAGCATTGGACAACAAACCACCTTGTTACGGCATTTGAACTGGATATATAATGATAATCTGTTTAACCCTAAACAAAATTTTAACCTGCAGATATTCACACTTTTCTACTCGATCGATTAATGATATTCACTTGAATAGTAGATTATTTCATTTATTGTTTGAATGTGTACTCGTTTTTTTTTTAAATTTAATTTAACCATTATAATGATAATGATTAAATATTAATTTTAAATCTTTAATAATTGTATTTAATGTTAAGTTTTATATATTACATTGAAGTATAAATTTAAAAATGAATAAAAAAAAAATTATCAATCAGTTACCAAAACATCTCTACATACATATAATGCTATAAATAGCAATTACTACATTTAGAATAAATATAGAGAATATTGTAAAAAAGAATAAATATTTAGTAAGATGTATGTTAATGTTATTAAATTGATACATTATTAATAATAAAATATTGAAAAAGCTTATGTTTTAGTTTATTGATCGTATTGTTATTGTGTCCTTAGATATAAATATTACATATCAATGTTAAAATAAACTGTTTCAGTATAGGCCATCATTGCTCAATCTCTGATTTGACAAATGGTAATATGTGATCTTTATTTGGGATGGTTAATCTCATTGTTAATGTGTTTCCACAGACGTTGTTTGGGAGCCATGAGTCTCAGTCTGTCCAGCTGTGGGTTTCTTACAACCGGCAGCCAATGAGAGCAGCTCAGTTTAACACCCGCCACCCTATCACGGTGAGTGCCGTCAGCTTCGTTTAGTCTCGGGTAGATTTGTGGCCATGACTTTTAAAGCATCATGTTGTTTACCTGTCTTTTGTGATTCCCTGCTCTCCACTCTCTGCCAGGAGTACTACATAGCAGATGCTTCTGAGGACCAGGTGTTCGTTTGTGTGAACCACAATAATAGTGTTACGCACCTGTACATCTCCGACACACAGGGCCTGTCCTTCTCTCTGTCCCTAGAGAATGTGCTGTACTTTAGCCCTGAAGGCTCTGGGAGCAACACGCTTATCAGGTACAGTGGAACATCACAGTGTGTGTGCATTGGTTTGAGCTAGTAAACACTGCTTGTCCACAGACACGGTGACCATTAAAGTGATTTACCCAAGAAGATGTGGTAGATTTTTCCCTTACACACAGGACTTGGGTTGAACTTGGTGTCCTTGACACCTGAAAATATTATACTCAGTTGAGTTACCTCTGAACATTTACATTTATTCATTTAGCTATCGCTTTTATCCAAAGCGACTTACAACTGCTATATATGTAGAAGTCGCACTCCTCTGGAGCAATTAGGGGTTAAGTGTCTTGCTCAGGGACACATTGTTGTCTCACAGTGCATTTGAACCCGGGTCCCTCACACCAAAGGCATGTGTCTTATACACTGCACCATCACCACCCAATTGCCCTTATTGGTAATAACTCAAGTCAGTTATTACCCAACCATTTACCCATGGTTCAAAAGATCTGGGAAAATCCCACATGCATTTAACCATCCATAGAAGTAATCAGGACAGAAGTGGTCAATAGTGGACAAAAGAGACGGATTAAAACTAGATTTAAACGGGTGTGTGTCTGCCTCGTCTACTTGTGATCCAATCGACCAAAACACATTGTAATACCAGGTGTAAACAGGGCCTCAGAGCCAGGAACATATCCCACTTCAATAATTCACATTAAGCCCCAGTCTTACGCTGCTCTGGGTCTCGTCACCTTTACTTGAACTCTTCTCAGTTTAGTGACGGCCCCTCATCGGTGCTGTAAATCCGTTTTTGGCTCTGCTCGTCTTAACCCGTAAGCAGTTTAGTGAGGTCTCGTCTCTATAATAGCAAGAACTATGTCTTCGCCCACCGGTCCCTCCACTCACATTGTCAGTAGAAAAGCAATCCATCATTCCTACACGGCTTCCCAAGGACATGCAATTGTTTTACTCTGCGGCAGAGCAGGATCTCACCCACAGCCAAACCACTGAGCTCAGCACGGCCGCCTGAGAGCAGAGACGCAATTACTGCAGTGCGGAATGCAGATGAGATGCGCTTGGCTCGCGTGCCATTGGCATTTTCAAAGAGCGCCTCTCTTGGCAGATATGAATGGCATGGCACATGCAATTTTTGTGTTTGTGTATCTGTAAGGTACTTCGCCAACGAGCCGTTTGCGGATCTCCACCGGGTCGAGGGGCTTAGGGGTGTGTTTGTGGCCACTCTGATCAATGGATCGGTCTCCGAGGACAACATGCGATCAGTCATCACGTTTGATAAAGGAGGAACCTGGGAACTTCTGCAGCCACCTGAGGCCGACAGCCTGGGAGGAACCATAGACTGCAAGGTATTAGGGATGTTGGTCATTTTGGCTACTTTGATGCTAGATAAATCAGCCAAGTACTCAGGAGCGAGGAGGATTTCACTGCTTTGCGGCTTTCTCATATTTTTTTTTTATAATGGTCCAACATATAAAAGTGTGATCCTTGTGACCCCTGTGTTTTGATCCATTTAATTTAGCTCTCAATCAGCTGCACATCATATGTGGATGCTCTTTCTATACAGATCTGCCCCTGAAACTCACTATTTGCTCTTCAGCACAAGTTGTGATCTCCCTCTAACCATTCAGACGATTCACTACCCAAAATGCCACTGTTACAAGTATTCATGTATTCATGATTGATCATTGTTGGCATATATAATTACTAGGAATGCAGAGATATTAAATATCGAGTTGATATAGTTTGGTTATTTTTTATTGATATGTCATATAAAACGGCTAGTTCCAATCCTTGATTCTGATTGGTCAATAGCTGTGCTTTATTCACGATAAACACGGCTATGACCACTTCACCCAACGGTTCTATTTATAACTACAGCGTTGTTTTTCCTATGTTGTTTTTATTTCAGCTTTCATGCATTTTACACATTGGAACATTGTTGCTGTTCATGGTCAGGGACTATTTTTCTAGCGGAAGGAAGGCTTTTATTGATTTTACTTAATGAAAGTTGCACTAATACAATTTTTTTAAAATTACTTTAATATTTTTATTGTGTGGTAAGCGTTTTATGAAAGCAATAAGGTACTCGTGGCAAGTGCTGTATCGTGAATACAACGCCCTTCAGGCGCTACTTATTCGCGAGACAGCACAGTCTCTCGTACCTTATTGCTTACATACATACATGCATATATATATATATATATATATATATAATACAACATTTTTGCATGCTTCTTGTATACGTGATGCCAAGCATGTGTTTATGACTGTGGTTTTGTGTTTGCAAAAAGTATGTTAGAATAGCACGTTTTTCAATTGGAGCAGGAAGTAGAATTGTTGTGGTGACCTGTTTGTGCTCTTTTTACTTTTAGCATTACCATACTCACTATTTCTCTCTCCCCCCTCTCCATCTCCCAGTTGGACAATGGGTGTTCCCTGCACTTGGCCCAGCGTTGGAGTCAGCTGCTAAATATTCAGCTGCGCAGGATCCCTATTCTGTCTAAAGAGTCTGCACCTGGCCTCATCATGGCAACAGGTGGGCTACATGACCTCCTCTCTGCTTTGTGGTTAAACACCTCTTGTTTGTGCAAGAAAGAGGAAATACTAGCACGACAGTGTCTCTGTTCTTGTTGTTCTCCTCTTATTAACGCATATAAGTCCCTTCAGAGAATGCGGTACGCACTGTAATGATGACTTCTTGAGTTCATGGCTTGCAGAAAACATTGATTTTTGCCCTCTTTGCACATTTTGGAAGGCACTTCCTCCCTCTTGTATCCTTCTCTTTCCTTCTGCCAGCCACTGTCAGACCTTTTAATTAAATGATTATTAGATAATGTGCATGCATGAAGATGAGAGGCACAGGAGGCTTGTGAAAATGTCTGCCTGTTTCGGCTGCTATCGCTCCAGCGCAGATGTGATAATTATTTGTACTTCACTCACCCACTGGCTAATTATCACATACAAACACACCCTCGCTCGCACTCGCTGACTTAGCCAGCCGAGAGCGGCCTCGCCACCTCAACGTTGTTCTCATTGCAAAAAAAGGTTGTTAAGTGCTGCATATCTCTTAAGTAGATTAATGTAAATGAAGTGCATTACACCCCAAATTAATTAATGACAATGTCTTTGAGAAAAGGACAACGAGGGTTCTGATTTCAGGGCTGCGAAAAGAGAGGTGACAGACGGTATCAGTGTCTGGGCGTCTTGTCACAGTTGCAAGACTGAAGGATCTGACAGAAACACTTTGTTGCGTGTTTTTTTTTTTTGCTGGGTTTGTTTATTTTTTGTGTGTGCTAATGTCCTGCTATTTTGTTCTGAATCTTGAGTCGGGTTTCTTTCGCTGTTTTCAGGGACGCATTAGCATCTATACTACGATTATGTTGTGGTCAGATACGCTTGTGACCATTTCTCATTCGGTTTACATTACAGCACATAAATACCTTATTTGCATTTGTATTTAACGCTGCCTTTTTGTCAGCTGGTCACCTGATATCATTTGTAATTGGGGCCTGTGAGATATGATGCCAGATGCTCTGTAAATATTGACTGTCATCTTTCTCCCTCTCTACTTTTTTTTCTGCACAGGATCTGTGGGAAAGAATCTGGCCAATAAACCCAATGTGTATGTATCCAGCAGCGCAGGGGTCAGATGGAGGGAGGTGAGAACTAGTTTTATCTCACACTTGGGCCTTTCTCTGTGATGGCAAGAAACTTCCAAAATTATCCAATTGATTAAGTAATAAATTATTTATTTGATAAATTTCACTTTCATTTCTCCTGTTTGAGGTTTTTCCTGTTTTTATTTTATTCATAATATTTTATTAAGTAGCATACTTGCATTAGATATCATCATCCACTTTTAACTATAAATGTTCATATTTAATTACTTTTAATATTGCAACACTTTGGTTTAACTTTTGTCGCTTTTAAATGCTTAGTCAGTGTTTGAACCCATTTCCCCTTTCTCTAGTAATAGTCATGTATTATCTTACTTAGGGCACCATTTGAGCCAGAATGCCATTGGTTCCCCCTTAAAAGGAAAATGGTTTTCAATGCTGCTGCCCCGTACAATAGCACTTATTATATTCCCAGACTTTTTGAAAAGCATAGCAGCGTGTGTTGTTCCATGTAACGGATATGTGTGTTCTTTAGGCCCTCACTGGTCCTCATTTCTACACCTGGGGAGATCATGGAGGGATCCTGATGGCTATCGCGCAGGGCGGCTCCACCAGAACACTCAAGTCAGTTAGCGTTTAAGGATCTAATGTCGCTATTTCACAGTAAAATCTGTCTGAGTATTATCCGGCTTTAGGATGTTACTGATAGCTGTGTCTTGTCTTTTGCTGGCTCAGATTCAGTACTAATGAGGGGGAAACCTGGAAGGAGTTCCAGTTCTCCGAGCAGGAGGTATATGTGTACCAACTGCTGACTGAACCGGGTGAAAAGAGCACCATTTTCACGGTCTTCGGCTCTTATGCAGACCAGAAACACAGCTGGCTCATTGTGCAGGTCAACGCTAGTGATGTGCTTGGTAAGAGAACAATGCACTTATGGGACATCACCCAAAGCACCCTAGCAACCACTTTTTACTACCTACAACATCTAGCAAAATCACTGTCAGCCAACCTGAATACTCTATAAAAACAGTGTTTAAACTCTTAAAAAAATTAAGTCATCATTTATTCACCCTGTTGTTGTTCTAATGCCGAAATTCATACAGGTTTGGAATAACTTGAGGGTGAGTAAATAAAGTAAATTATTTTTGGGTGAACTATCCCTTTAAGTAGCCACACCATTGCATCAGTATAGCAACCACCAAACAATTGCTTAGCAAAAACAGCGGGCAACTCTCCTGCAAACACCCAGAATGCCTTAGCAGCTACCTAACAACCAATCAAGCACACTTAATGTTATATATACAGTGTTATACAACACTTAAAACTGAATAGATCCTCAAGAGTAAATAACTTTTAAATTTAAGTCTTTTTATATTTTCAGTCAATGGTTTGTCAAGCCAACATTCAAAGTTGCTTTTGGCAAACTGTCCTTTTTGTGGTTCTACATGTGAGGTTATGTGTGCTTAGGTGTGCCGTGCTCGGAGGGCGACTATAAGCAGTGGTCTCCCTCTGACGAGAGAGGAAATGGCTGTTTGCTCGGCAGAGAGATGGTGTACAAGCGCCGGTCTCCTCACGCCACTTGCTTCAACGGCGAGGACTTCGACAGGCCTGTCACTCTGTCCAACTGCTCCTGCACTCGTCAGGACTATGAGTGGTATGAGCTGAGACCCCCTCGGTCCACATTTATCTCATGTTGCCATTGTTTTCACCTGAATACGCAATCAATTTTCTCTATTTTATTGGCTCATCTCTCTCTGTGTCCAGTGACTACGGGTTTAAGCTGAGTGAGGATCTGTCTCTCGAGGTGTGTGTACCTGATCCTGAGTTTTCCGGAAACCTGTATGCCCCACCAGTTCCCTGTCCGGTGGGCACAACTTACCGCCGCAGCAAAGGGTGAGAATGTGGTTATTCATTCTTGCTAACAACCATTATGATTATATACTATACCGTGCTTTCAGTAGGATTTTAATTTATTTATAATTTTATTCTGCAATTAAATTAACCAAAAGTTAGTTTGTTACCAAAAGATCTCTTATTTCAAATAAATGAACTTTTTATTCCTCAAAGAATTCTTATAAATGTATTACAGTTTTCACAAAAATATTAAGCAGCACAACTGTTTTGATAATAATAAGAAATATCAGCGTATTAGAATGATTTCTGAAGGATCATGTGACACTGAAGACTGGTGTAATGATGCTGGAAATTCAGCTTTGCCGTTACAAGAATAAATAACATTTTAAAATACATTAAAACAGAAAACACTTATTTTAATTTGTAATACAGTTTCTCCATATTACTTAGTAGCCTTGATAATCATAAGGGACTTCTTTCTAAAACATGAATAAAATCTTACTTTTCCCAAACTTTTGAACGTTAATATATTACCAATTCAAAAATATTCACCTCTTTTCATGTTGTATTATCATACAATACTGAACCAGAGCGAATTTAATGAGTTTTTCCCCCTTGTCACTAATATTCTTTGGTACAGATAAATATTATCTCGTCAAAATAAGACTTCTACCCGATTGTTTATTTTCTGAAAATTTAATTATGCATGTTATGTAACTTATAAAATGAGTTATCTGATTATCAACAGTAGTTTTGTTCTATTAAATTAGGCGGATACTTACAAAATATATATATAGTTTTGAGCTTACTATTATTATTAGATTGTAGAGGTCACTTTAAAGAGTATTTTTCTCTTTATAAAGCCAAGTCACATCTGTTGTGATTCAGTGCTGTAAAACAGCAAAACAAAAGAGAGTCCAAAGGGGTGAATCCTCATTATAGGCTCTGTGTCCTTCTGGATACGGATTGTTAGCCGCCGCCACCATCATCAGCAGCCTGGGAGCATTATTAGATCTGCCACTGCTGTGTCACCATGCATCTCTCCTCTCATTATCTGCAGTCGAGAGGAGAGGAGAGGATTTATTTAGAACATGGACATGAACCGAATTTAGCTGGATGAGTTTAGATCTCTTGTTCAGTCTGTTGAGATGTGAGCTCGAGGAGGTTAATTACTATTAAAAATGATTCCTGGGAAAATGGGAAAGTAATGTCAATTGCGACTATTTAGGGATGCTCATATATATTAGGACTGTATCTGTTTTCAACCTTTTTTGTTATTTTACGTTTAGGGACAGTCTATGCTATTTATCTTTTGTACTTCTTAATCTAGATCTATTTAAAAGGGATATCAAAAAATTACTACTGAGGTTTAACACATTTGAGACCACTCTAAAAAAAACGCTTGCCCTTTAAGAGCATGTTTATGAAAACATAGTCTGTGCTGATAAAGATATTTAATGATTCTTATGATCACAAAAATCCACCAATACTGCTGGTACTTGTATTTATGTGGTTATTTATTTAGTTTCCTAAAGTTAAAAATTATGGAAAAACCAGAATTAGCGTTTTCAAATAAGCTTGGAACATTGGTACTTCTCAAAATGTTACCTAAACATCAGGACAGCAAGAGGTGAATTTTTATTGAAGCAAGGAAATTATTTGATGTGTAATTACAGCATCACCTAGTGTCAACTTTTTGAACTAAATCAAGAAGAGACATTAGACATTTCGAAGATGATTTCCACTGATGCCAAGTTGTGGTCTGACGCTTTAGGTACAGGAAGGTGTCTGGAGACAGCTGCAGCGGGGGAGATGTTGAAGCACGGCTGGATGGAGAAATGCTGCCCTGTCCTGTGGGAGGTACAGTCAGAACCTCCTCCTCAGCTTACACAATCATCTTATCTGAGCTCTCTTTATGGAACACCACACAGTCCTGTGGGATGCAACAGGAAGTCACAGTTCATAACATTGTCTTATAAAAAAGAACTTCACTGAAAAACTTCAAGTCAGAGAAATGAAATTGTAAATTAAATAAATGAATACTGTTTAAAATGTTATGGTCTGTAAGATCTTTTAAAAGTTTGAATTAAATTGATCACAAGCGCAACAGTAAATACATTTACAATGTTAAAGAAATTTCTATTTCAAATGAATGCTGTTGTTTTGAACTTTCTATTCATCAAAGAACTTAGTTTTTTTATCACATGGTAAGACGAGACTTAACCGAAGTTTTAGAAGTAGTTTTCATTGTTAGTTCTTGTTAACTTATATCAACCACAGCATTGACTAAAACATCAAAACTGACCGAATTTTAAATGAGATTTATATCTTTATCTTAATTTTTCTTGAAAGTTGACTTTTTTGAAATGCTGTGTTACGTAGTCGTTTGTTTTCACTTATGACATAGTAACCGTATGCAGATGCAAGATAATGTTAGACCTCTTCACTTTTTCTCTTAATCTAATTTTTCGTAATAACTCCGTTTAGTTGCTTGGTAGCAAAAAACAGATAAAAATACATTGGAAATGCATTTCACTGTGAGCACACAGTGTGACATATCATATACAAACCAAATCATATACATGTGTGTCCATAATAAATTCATAAATGTTTAAAATATGGTAATTCTTCAACATGATGCAGTGATGGACAGATGCATTAAAAGCCTCTCTTGTTGTACAAGATGATGCCTAAGTAAGTCATTACTCTGTCACCTCATAGATTTAAAGCGATATTTTTAAAAATGGAAGATATTTTAAAGAACGATGGTAACCAGGCATTTTGATGGCATAAACATCCATCGTATGACGAAGAAAAAAAAACTATGAAAGACAATGGGTGCCGTTAACTGTCTGGTTACCAACGTTCTTTAAAATACCTTTTTTTGGATTCAGCAGAAGAAAGAAACTCATACAGGTTAAGAAAAATATGAGGGTTAGTAAATGATAACATTTTTGGGTGAACTATCGCTTTAACACATTGAATACAGTAATGTGGACAGGCCTAAAGATGGGATTTAAAAATGTAATTAGGATTGTTTGTAGTGTAATCAAAAGCCCATCTTCCCACGAGCTGTTCAAGAGCCGTCACCGTCTAGACTGCCTGTTTTCTCTGGCATTGTGGTGCTCAGCCACTTGACCACGCTTCAGTGGCCGTGTTGATTGGCTTGCCTCTCAGACTAGAGGATGCTGGGAGTAAATAGTAGGGGGCATTTCAGAAAGCTCAGATCTGAAGCAGTGGGAGAAAGAAGTGATGTGACTGTGTGCCATCAGCTTTCTTTTAAGATTATCAAAGAAATAGAAAATGAAAAGTCTTCCCTTCCAGAGCAAGGAACAACTCCATTTTAGAGCAAGTGGTTTTGAGATGAAATGCTCAATGAAATCTCTTAACTGAACTCTTGCCTTCTTCTTTTTCTTCTTTTAGAGAGTAATGAGTTTATCCTGTATGCGGTGAGGAACTCCATCCACCGCTTTGATCTGGCCTCAGGTACAGACCAGCCGCTCCCCCTCTCGGGTCTCCATGAGGCGGTGGCGCTGGACTTTGATTATGAGAAGAACTGCCTATACTGGGCTGATATTTCACTGGACACCATTCAGGTGAATAAACATCTTTTTAGGGATGCACAATATTTCGGTGCCATATCTTGGTTATTATTGACTGATATTTGAGAATTTGTTATTTATTGTGTTAGCTGATATTGCATATGTAATTGGTGTTTAGTTTTTTACATCTATTTGTTATATTTAGATGACCTTTGCTTAAAGATAATCTTTAATAACTTAGAATTTATTGATAATTTGATGTAATTTTGAAAGTGTAAAATAGCAGATCTCAAAATGATTATACATTTGTCATGCTGTGCTTTATACTGTAACATTGTGATGCCTAAAGCATACATATTTAAAGCATTTAAAGGGATACTGCACTTTTTTTGGAAATGGGCTCATTTTACCACTCCCCAGAGTTGAACAGTTGAGTTTTACCGTTTTCGAATCCATTCAGCCGATTTTCTGATATTTAGAAGGATATCAGTAACCAGACAGTTTCTGGTCCCATTGACTTCCATAGTAGGAAAAGAATATACTATGGAAGTCAGTGAGACCAGAAACTCTCTGGTTACTGATATTCTTCTAAATATCAAAAAAATCAGCTCAATACATTCGAAAACGGTAAAACCCAACTGTTAAACTCTGGTGAACTGGTAAAATGAGCCTATTTCCAAAAAAAAAAAAAAAAAAAAAAAAATGGAGTATCCCTTTAAAAATTATTTATTTTTGTCTTAGTGTCCTATTTTTAATGTAGTGAGGCAAAGTAGTTTAAAATTGTATTGCTATTTTATAAAGTATACTACAAAATATGAACATTTCAGTCGTTGTCCATAACAAATTATCAGCTTAGAGAAATTTTAAAAGCAATTTATATGTTAAATTGCTAATAAAAGCAATGTTTTTGTGTAGAGATTGTGTTTGAATGGAAGCTCTGGACAGGAAGTGATTGTCAAAAAGGACCTGCAAAACGTGGAGGCGCTGTCATTTGACCCTGTCAGCCGGTTGCTGTATTGGGTGGATGCCGGTGCTCAAAAAATCGAGGTAATTAAATGTCAAAACAACTACAGCAACATCAGTTACAGACATTTGTTCATGTAGTCATCCTCACACTGTCTCTCGTCCAGGTGTCCAACTCTGATGGAGACCTGAGACGCACCCTGGTCAACTCTTCAGTGGTGGAACAGCCTCGAGCCCTGACTCTGATACCAGGAGAGAGGTACAGCGTTCCCATAATCCCCTTGTGTTTTCCTTCTCAGTCCTTTTGCTCACTGAGTACTAAGCTGCATGTGCTGTCTCTCTTAGCCTGATGTTTTGGACAGACTGGGGCGATCGCGCGGCGGGCGTCTACCGCAGCTGGATGGACGGATCCAACATCTCCTGTATCGTGTCCGAGGGAGTTCGCTGGCCCAATGGCATAACGGCAGATGAATCATGGCTGTACTGGACGGAGGCATATGGAGACCGCATTGAAAGAGCAGACTTTAATGGAGGCCACCGCACTGTGGTAATGGAGGGCCTGCCTCATCCTTATGCCATTGCTGTTTTTAAGGTAGGCCGACTCTTACCACTTTCTGGGAATGTTGGAACTGGTATTCTATCAAACCTTCTTTGATAATCCTAAACTCATTGTTGAACTGGTCTTTGTTTGATGTAGAATGACCTGTACTGGGATGACTGGTCTAGAATGGGAATCTTCAAAGCTCCTAAATTAGGCTCAACAGACAGTGAGATGATAGTGGGTAGACTGACTGGAGTGATGGATCTCAAGATCTTCTACAAGGGAAAGAACAAAGGTCAGTTCTTAAGGACACACAGTCCTACTGAAACATGGGAAATACACCATTGAAGACAGCATGAAAGGGTAATAACCTTTATTCTAGCCTTTAATTTATATAACAGCCCCACAAAACCACACTTGTTAGCTTGTATTGTTGATCAATGCAAAATAAAAACTTTTTTTTTAATTTTGAAATGGATAAATTCCAGTAAATTCCTTAGTGATATTTATAATTGGGCGGGTTTATTGTAGTTGTTGAATTTTAGTGGACAAGAACACAGGGTTATTATCGTTTACTAGAACCAAAACCATATAACAATTTTCTTAAAATTAAATGCACCTAAATTTCAATAAAATATATATAAAAAACTTACATTTAAAACATATTTTATTAAGACAACATGTATCATTTTCATTTAGTTAAAGTACAAAAATAACTAAAACTAAATGAACTAATATGCAGCAGAAACAATACAATCATTGGTGGTGGTTGACGAGATTCCCCCTTTCTATGTCAAGCACTTTGAGTACCCAGAAAAGCAGTATATTAATGTAATGAATTATTATTATTATTATTAATCGTGGCGTCCTATATCAGGCCTATTTTTCTGGAGTATTTTTAGGAGGAAACCATATCTTCGATGGCCTTAAACTTAAACGACACTAAAAGCCACAGAACTCTGTTTTGACATAAAATATAAAAATAGCTAAAAAAAAAAAATGTTTCTCCCCTGTAGGTCAGAATGCTTGTGTGGATCAGCCATGCAGTCTTCTGTGTCTTCCCCAGCCTGGAAACAAGCATCACTGTGTTTGTCCCGACGGAGTTTCCAGCACCATCCTGCCGTCAGGAGAGCGTCAGTGTCAGTGTCCCAGTGGATACCAGCTCCACAATAATACATGCGTTAAGACAGGTCTGACAGAAACAGAAGTGTCAGATATCAATAGCTCTAAATCATAAATCATTTTCATGAAGTAAGTTTGTTTTTATTGACGTTTTTCTGTCTGCTGCCCATCAGAGCACACCTGCTTGCCGAACCAGCACCGCTGCGCTAATGGGAAGTGCATCAGCAGCATCTGGAAGTGTGACAGTGACAACGACTGCGGCGACATGAGTGATGAGCAGGAGTGCCGTGAGTGACATCATCAGCCCCGCCACCTCTGTCCTCATATGAAACAACAATAATGAACGAATGTTGAGTTTCATGTCTTTCTCTCTGTTTAGCCTCCACTTCCTGTGACCCTGCGGTTCAGTTCCGCTGTGTGGCCTCAGGTTCCTGCATTCCACTGGCCTTCAAGTGCGACCATGAGGATGACTGTGGTGATAACAGCGACGAGGAGCATTGTGGTATGCGAGCTTGGTGATATATCCAATATTCAAGATATATGCAAGATAATTTTGCTGTTGGTATAAAATTAAGTGTTATCGCTTAATTGATAATTAAGTTTTCTTAAAGGAGTAGTTCACTTTTAAAAAACTTTTGCTGATAATTTACTCACCCCCATGTCATCCAAGATGTCCATGTCATTCTTTCTTCAGTCGAAAAGAAATGAATGTTTTTGATGAAAACATTCCAGGATTTTCTCCATATAATGGACTTCAATGGGAACCAAACGGTTCAAGGTCCAAATGAGAGTTTCACTGGGCTTTAAACGACACCAGACGATGAATAAGGGTCTTATCTAGCGAAACGATAGGCCATTTCAAAAATAAATAAAAAAGTTTAAGTTTTATAAGCACAAATGCTCACCTTGCTCTGTTTTGTGATGAGCGTTCGTGACTCTCCTGTTCAAACTCGTTCATCAAAATGAACAAATCTTTTATCGAGTCATGACTCGAAGGGTCCTAGATAAGACCCTTATTCATCGTCTGGTGTCGTTTAAAGCCCTTTGAAGCTGCACTGAAACTCTCTTTTGGACCTTGAACCGTTTGGTTCCCAATGAAGTCCATTATATTTAGAAAATACTTGAATGTTTTCATCAAAAACCTTAATTTCTATTCAACTGAAGAAAGAAAGACGTGGACATCTTGGATGACATGGGGGTGAGTAAATTATCAGCAAAAGTTTTTTTTTAAGTTAACTACCCCTTTAACAGTGCATTACAGACCAGTTTAGAGATACAGTCGTCCATAGAAGTTATTTTTGTGTGTGTGCTTGCTGTTGTTTCACATTCGTATTTGTCGCACAGGCATTCATAACGGTGCGCGTCCACTGGCGCAGAGCGAGTGTTTCCAATTCATTACTTGTGTCTGTGTGTGTGTAAAAGAAATGTGTTTGTGAAGTCGAACTGCCTCGGAGATGGATCTAAACAATATGGTAGCTTTTTACTTTTATCTGGGCTTTCAACAAAAGGAAATACAAGTGCTAATCTACCAACATGGCATTACCATTTGTTTTAGGACGTTGCAATACATATACAGTGCTGGAATAGACTTTACAGGCAAAAACACTTTTCAGACTGGATGGAGGTAGCAGCTTTATATCTGAGGAAATCACGGGATCTGGGATCCGGCCAAATGATTGCATACAGGATGGACTTGATACAATGATGTATCAAGAAAGTATTTACGGTGAAGAGGTAGACAGTATGGTTACTGTTAAGTGTTCTCAAACCAGATGGCATTGCCTATAGACGAGCATGAAAACACGTAGGCTTCGAGTCAACAAAGTTTGGACCAGGATTGTGGTACCTACTCCGGCAGAATCTTCGTGCTTGTAGACAGGCAAAAAGCTACTATTTTGTTTTGATCCAAAATATTATGACTTTTTTCTCACATAGTTTCGACTTTAATCGCGAAATATTTTGACTTTAATCTCGAAAAACTGTATTTTAATTTTTATTTTTAGTGATTTTTATTTTATTATGTTGTGGTTCAGGGCTTTTGTGATATGACTTTCTTAGATTGAAAAAAAAAATAACTGTAAACATATTTCCAGAGCAAATACATCAATATTAATAACACCTTGAAAATCATTGGAATGCTAAACATCATTGAGAGACTTTTTATTAGCTATATTGCATATGTATGCTTTATCTTGTTCAGTTAAAATAACTTGGATGGAGCGCTCATATTTTATTTGCTTTCTTTTTAGAGTCTCACCAGTGTGGACCGGGAGAATTCACCTGCGCAAGAGGCGTGTGTATTCGGGACGCATGGCGCTGTGATGGGGACAACGACTGCAGGGACTGGTCAGATGAGGCCAACTGTACTGGTGAGAGAGACTCATTTACACAGTTATGCATACAATATGCAGTGAGACACGTCACGTCTACATCCATTATGTTTTTTTCTTCCTCTTTCTGTCTCAAAAAGTGGGTCACCACACATGTGAGAGCAGTAGTTTCCAGTGCCACACAGGTCACTGCATTCCTCAGCGCTGGGTGTGTGACGGAGATGATGACTGCCAGGACGGCTCAGATGAGGACCCTACCCAGTGTGGTCAGTCACAAACACTGCCGTACTCACCTCCCTTGTTTCACTGTAAACTATATGATTTTCTTTTCTTTTTGGAAGACTTCACATTTTTGAACAGTAAATGTTCTGTCAAGATCCAAAAATAACCTAGGTGTCCATACAGTCTCATGTATCATGTAAAGTCTCATGTATGATTCTGTGTAATTTGACATCTATTGTTTTGGCAGGGCGTGAAAAGTGCAGCGGGTTCTTGTGCGCTAACGGCACCTGTCTGCCCGCTAGTGCTCACTGCAATGGTGTTGAGGACTGTCCAGGGGGCGCTGATGAGCAAAACTGCGGTATGTGCTTCCTTATTTATTTAATTGCAATATTATATGTTGTGTTGTCACTGAAACTAGATAAAGGTAATAATAAGGGCCTGTTCCTGCAGGTCCCCTCTGTGCGCACTATATGGAGTTTGTGTGCAGAAACCGAGCGCAGTGTCTATTCCAATCTCTGGTGTGTGACGGTACACGACACTGTGCTGATGGATCTGATGAGGACGCAGCATACGCTGGCTGCCGTGAGTCCAACAATTTGCTAACTGAAATGTGATTATTATAAACTGTTCACTAGAGGAATAAACTAAAAGTCTTTTGTGTTCTAACTTAGACTCGACATTTAACTTGTTAAAGGGATACTCCACTTTTTTTGGAAATAGGCTCATTTTACAACTGCCCCAGAGTTAAACAGTTAAGTTTTACCGTTTTCGAATCCATTCAGTCGATTTTTTGATATTTAGAAGAATATCAGTAACCAGACAGTTTCTGGTCTCATTGACTACCATAGTATATATTTTTTCCTACTATGGAAGTCAATTAGACCAGAAACTGTCTGGTTACTAATATTCTTCTAAATATCAGAAAATCGGCTGAATGGATTTGAAAACGGTAAAAGTTGACTGTTTAACTCTGAGGGAGTTGTAAAATGAGTCTATTTCCAAAAAAGTGGAGTATCCCTTTAAGTTAGTAAAAAAAAAAAGAACATTTCATAATGTACGTATTTAATCATGATCCAAGTGTAAATACCTTAAGATATTCCTATTATTGCAATTTAAAATAACTGTTTCCTATTTTAATATATTTTAAAATGTAATTTATTCCTGTGATGGCAAAGCCATTACTCTTCAGTGTCACATGATACTTCAGAAGTCATACTAAAATGTTGATTTGGTGCTCATAAATCTTATTATTATCAATGCTTAAAACAGTTGTCCTGCTTAATATTTTTGTGGAAACAGGGATGCTTTGATGGTTAGAGGATTCTGTGATGAACAGCATTTATAGACTGTCTTTTAACAGTATACTTTTTTTTGCATCATATGAAATTTCTTTAAAAAATCTTACTGACTCTAAACTTGTGAATGGTTGAGTGTATATTATATTATTATTAATAAATGAATCATAAAAGTTGTTATTGAATTATCTGTATAAAAATACTTATGCCACTTTTTGCAATGTCTTGCTTTTTTTTCTCGTCTGCCACAATTTATTATCATAATTTATTCATAATATCTCTGCAAGAATATGCACTTACTTTCCATTTAATTTAATTAATCTTCACATCATGTAATTAATGTGATTCCACTTTTGAATCAATTTCCTAAATATGGACTTTGAATAGAACACCAATGCAGTGTTTTGTAATGAGTTGATTTGTTCTCTTCTCTTCCACAGCAACTAACCCTGAGTTTGAGAAAACATGTGACAGCTACAACTTCCAGTGTTCCAATGGAATGTGTGTGACCCTCGAGTGGAAGTGTGACGGCATGGACGACTGTGGCGACTACTCGGACGAGGCCAACTGTGGTGAGCAATAACTCCCACACTCATCGGGAGGCTAAAAGTAAAATTCTAGGTTGAATTTAGATGTGTCACGGTGCATATTGACTTTATGCTGATAGAAATCCAGTCACACCTTGGACTAGTTTCAAACAGTACTGTTCACCTGGTTTCTGTGCTTGTTTTCTAATGAGTTTGTGTGCTTTCTGTTTCAGCTTCCCCAACCGAGGAGCCAGGCTGCTCGCGTTACTTTCAGTTCGAGTGTAAGAACGGCCGCTGTGTGCCTGCCTGGTGGAAGTGTGATGGGGAAAATGACTGCGGTGACTGGTCTGATGAATCTCAATGTTCAGGTACATAATTCAGACCTGTATAGTGGTGTTTTATTAAACTTGTTTGTAAAGTGCCAACAAAATACACATGATCAGTGGATTAATTACGACGAATTATGTTGGGTCTGTGTTCAGGTGGCGGATCTCCTCACACACCTGCGCCAGGTCCAGCTACCTGTGCTCCTAATCGTTTCCGCTGTGGTTCTGGAGCGTGTATTATGAACACCTGGGTGTGTGACGGCTACGCTGATTGTCCTGATGGCAGCGATGAAGTGGGCTGTCCTACAGGTGCCCTCTCAGCTCTTTTCCTAGACAATACCTTTTTATTTCAGATAGACATGTTCATTTATTGTATTGGTTTTATATATCCGTAATATCTTATTTTAGCTTCTACCGATAAGCTTTCAGATTGCATCAATAACATGTTTTAGCTTGCATGAATAAATTAAGCTTAATTAAACACTTTAAAACAAAAAATGTTAATTAAACATTGCTTGTTCATACATGTAAATTCACGCTCTTCAGCTCAAACTGGTTCAGTGGGTTATAGGACTGTCCCAGAGCACCATATTTCATTTTCCTAGAGCTTATAAAATTCACTTATAAACTATATACACTTACCTAAAGGATTATTAGAAACACATCTTCAATTTCTCATTAATGCAAATATCTAATCAACCAATCACATGGCAGTTGCTTCAATGCATTTATGGGCGTGGTCCTGGTCAAGACAATCTCCTGAACTCCAAACTGAATGTCAGAATTGGAAAGAAAAGTGATTTAAGTGATTTTGAGCGTGGCGTGGTTGTTGGTGCCAGATGGGCCTCAGTTCTGAAGGCAAAAGGTGGTCAAACACAGTATTAGTATGGTGTTCCTAATAATCCTTTAGATGAGTGTATATAATATTATATTAGGTGTTTTCACTCAATAATAATGTCCTTATAAAAATATGAATAAATAAGTCAATATCTTAGATGGCTTTCAAAATGGGCATGTTTGCTGCGGTCTGTGTTGAAGCGTGGGTTGTTCCCGCCTCCCCCCGCAGCGTTGGTCTGGTTTACACTCAACTTGATTCTTTTTATGGCTTATTATATCGGTGTCTTGTTTCTGTCTTTTGCTTAGCCAAAGGCTCTGTGACTCCAGTGGCAACTCTTCCTCCATCGGGCCGCTGCACTAAAGATCAGTTCCTGTGCCTGAAGCCTGCGAGCTGTATCGCGGATTGGAAGCGCTGTGACGGACACCCTCACTGCCAGGATGGATCTGATGAGACCAACTGCCGTAAGTGTCGTAACATTTGGACTCACCGACTCACTCTTTACTACCGTTTTCCTCATTTTGGAATAGAAACAAAGTCTTTAAATCTGAAATAACACTGTTACACTGCTTAGCCTCAACCAAAAATTTCATCTACCTGGGACCTTTTCTTTCTTAATTCTACATTATATTTCAGCCACTCATGGTCCGTTGCTCTGTGTGAACGGTACTCTCTGTGCGGACGGTGAGGCCTGCGTGCTGAACAGTGAGAGGTGTGATGGCTTCATAGACTGTTCTGACAAAAGTGATGAGGTTAACTGCACTGGTGAGACACCGAGAGACATTGATGTTGTATCTCCTGACTGTATTCTACCACAGTAAGACAGTCTGACTGTTCATGCTGATTTTCCCCTCTCAGTGGATATGTTGGTGTACAAGATTCAAAATCTACAGTGGAGCACCAACTTCTCCGGTGCTGTGATGCTCACCTGGTCAAGACCCAAAAATATGCCTACAACATCCTGCTCTTTTGTCATCTACTTCAGGTAAATTTAGCTTTCATCTACACCTGTGGTTATTAAGGTTTTCCAGGTAGTGGACCATGTCAACTGTGAACCAAAAATTACAGACCACTTAACCTTGATTTAATTAATTAATATCCCAATTAAGTTTTTTTTTTTTGGGCCCCCGATCAGAGTCATTTAATCCAATACTTATATTCTCTTAGTGCTATGTGCACACTTCAAGGACATTAAAGTTATTAAATCAATCAACAAATGTAGATATCAAATATGCGAAAGATGCTAGAACAGACCTTGGGTCCACGTGGGTCTATAACAAAGGTTGTATTTACTTTATTTTCTAGGCAGGTGGGTGTCCAGCAGTGGACGTCTATGGACACGAACAGCAATAAGGGCAGTGCCATTTTGACCGTGTTGATGCCGGACACCACCTACCAGGTGAAGGTTCAGACTCAGTGTCTCAGCAAACAGCACAGGACCAATGAAATTCTCACACTACGCACACCAGAAGGATGTAAGTCTAGATTGGCAGCACTTTCACTAAAATCACTCATAGAACAATTCAGATGTACATGGAAGGGATATATGTTTGGTCTTCTCTTGCCCCATTGTGTCTGTGTTTGTATGGCAGTGCCGGATCCTCCTCAGGGTCTGCAGCTGAGCTGTGACAATGCTGAGGACGGGACAGTACTGTGTTCCTGGAACCCTCCTGATAAAACACATGGACTCGTCAGAGAGTATATTGTGAGGAAGATGCCTTCAGTTCTTTATAGCATTTATTAACACTGACTTGCATCTAACTGGCTGTGTGTGATGTGCAGGTGGAGTACAGTGAAAAGGACAGCTCTGAGTGGTTTTCCCAGCGTAGCACCAGCACCAGTGCAGAAGTGAAGAACCTGCAGCCCAGCTCGCTCTACAGATTTAGGGTGAGACACACGAGAACTTTTCTGTTGATGATACAAGATCATCTAGATCACTTCATCTAACCCGTGTTCATCTGTTGCTTCTCAGGTGGCTGCCGTCACAAGTAGAGGCGTGGGAAACTGGACAGAAATGAAGTCCATTGTTCCTCAAAAGGGTAAGAAATTATATAAAAACAATCTTCACAGAAGAGTGCTGACTCCCCCTGCTGGACATGTTTTATCTTATCCAGATTTTTCCTGAGCAAAAGATGAGAACATTATGAATTCTAACTTGTTGTTCTAACTGTTTGTATGCTGTCCTGTTCCAGTCTTCACAGGAAGTTAACCTGTTGTTAACACAAACTTTATTAATTCCACTGAAACTTTTTGAACATTGTTAAAAATTAAAATGAGCGCAGAGTTGCAAGCTGTGCTGTTATTGACTGCCACAACAACAGCACTAGAATGAAGTAGTTCTTCTAAAGTATGTGTTTTGAGCTCCTGCAAATATGAAAAGAATGTCCATATATACGGCACCGTATGCCTTACATTTTATGCCAAAGATTTTAAGAGAAAACAACAGCACTTAAGTTAAAATATTCTTAATAAAAGTTATGTGTGTGCTCATTTCGAAGAACAAAACCAACTCGAACTTCACCGATCGGGAGCTGTATGTAGGATATGAGCGCCTATCTGTTTTCATGTCATCTACACACTCATTAAAGGGATACACCCAAAAATGAACATTCTGTCATCATTTACTCACCCTCAAGTTGTTGCAAACCTGTATTTCTTTCTTCTGCTGAACACAAAGGAAGATATTTTGAAGAATTATTGGTACCAAACGGTTGTTTAGGAAAAAAAAAATACTATGGAAGTCAATGGTTCCAAAGTTCCAATCATTCTTCAAAATATATTTCTTTGTGTTCAGCAGAAGAAAGAAACTCATAAAGGTTTGCAACAACTTGAGAGTGAGTAAATGATGACAGAATTTTCATGAGTGTGTAGATTTTAACATGATATTTTCAGGTTAACACTGACTTTTCAGCATCATTACTGCAGTCTTCAGTGTCACATGATCCCTAGAAATCATTCTAATATGCTGATTTGCTGCTCAAGAAACAATTCTTATTCTTATCAATATTTTAAAAACTTGATAAAGAAATGATTCGTTTTTTGAATGATTGAACAGAATGAATAGAAAGAACATCATCTATTTTAAATAGAAATCTTTGTATCATTATAAATGTCTTAACTGTCACTTTCAGTGATTACTGATCAATTTGATGTTTCCTTGCTGAATAGGAGGAGAAAACAAACAAACAAACTGAACCAAACTTTTAAATGGTAGCAAATCTGTTAATACGGATTGGTAGTATGGTCAGAGACTTATCCTACAAAATCTTTTCACATTATATCACTATATCTCAATGATCTTGTCAGAGAAGACTGGTGACTATGGATTTCAATACAGATATTTTACTGGAAAGATTACCCTTAAATGTTTTATATATTGAATAAACATCTAGTTGTATCTATCTTAATGTTTTTACCAAAAAATATTGCAGTGTTTCATGACTCTTTAATAATGTCTTTCAGCTCTCTCTCCTCCTAATGTCGTGATCTCCAGCATCACAGAAAACTCAATGACTTTGACCATCACCAATAATTATAAGGTCCAGGTTGGTCAGATTGTTTTTTTTTCTGTGCAGGGTTTATGTTACCTTCGTTCGAATGTAAATATAATATTGATCTCTCTCTTTCTCTGTTATGTGAAGCACTACATTGTCGTTATTTCGTGGGTATTTGATGAACATGTGAAGGAGAGCTGGAATTACTCTGTCTTAGGAACATTGAATGGTAAAAGATTTCACAGTCATCAAACATCCTGTCAGTGTTTCTGGAAGAAGATACAATGTGTGTGTGCTCTTTTTTTTGTATAGCCACTAACCTGACAGCAGGGATAGTGTATGAGGTGGCGGTGTG
Source organism: Cyprinella venusta (assembly GCA_038021265.1). Lineage (NCBI taxonomy): Eukaryota > Metazoa > Chordata > Actinopteri > Cypriniformes > Leuciscidae > Cyprinella > Cyprinella venusta. Next base: position 10,062,914 of record CM075881.1, on the reverse strand, counting down.
GGCTCACACGGATGATGGAGACAGTCCTACTGCTCTGTCCCGCCAGCAGACCAAAGGCGTAAGGCCTGCTGTGCCATTACTAAAGGCCAGAGCGCTCAACCAGACCGCTGTAGATTGCAACTGGACCGGCCCTCAAGCTGAGGTGAGACTAACTCATAAACGGTCACATTTATAGGTCAAACTTTATGGCTGAAATCCAGTAATTTCAATAGATTTTGCTCATGTTCAAGCTGGTCATATGAACTCACTTTTAATTAAAAAATAAGACTTTTACACGGATTAGCTCCAAATTCATACACGCTTTATGTTAGAGCTGCACAATTCTGGATACATCTGTTTGAATGAATGATTCAATCATAAAGAATTCACTTGTTTCAGTACTGGATGAATCAGCAATTTGAAACAAATTTCTTGAATGAAGAACCTATCCAATGACAAATAAATTTTAAACATTCACTTATTGCCACCTAGTGGTGTAACGGTAGTTAATACAATCTTTAATTGTCAAGTTACATTCAATAGGTGATTTACTCAATATTGAGACATCAGTGTTTATTATCCGATCTCTAAACTTTTATCCCAGTACTTCTGTATAAATTGAATTATTGTAACAGAAAAAAATGTTACAGTGTTATGTGGTTGAAAAAGTCAGTTTGTAAGGCTCTTTCATACCTATACATTACAACTGCAGGCAGCACCAATGCAGATTTGAATGTTCGCTGTGTGACCGTAACGTTACTTCTCCAAGGTTTAATAGACAGTCGAATCATTGTCATTTAGAATCGAGATTGTAGTCTTTTAACGATTAATCGTGCAGCTCTACTTTGTGTATTTAAAAGTATGAAATGAAAAGAAAATTATAAATACTGTAAGATATGAGATCAAGTAAAGCACTCATTGGTCACACCATATGTAACTAGTATGTACTCAGATTTAAATTATCACTTGAGGAAGAAAGATTTCCTCAAGCATTGCATGGGGTTTTGCATGGGGTTTCGTCACACAAATTCGCAACATTGACTAATAGAAAGCTGCTTGGTTTGAAAGTGGCTTCTTTTGCTTCATACATTGCTACACTATTGGCAATAGATAATAGACCCTCTTTGTTGAAATCTTGCTAATAAGAGGCTAGTGAGACACCATCTTCTGTCTTTGCAGTTGTATGGAGTGTTCTACGCCACCTCCTTCCTGGATCTGTACCGCAGACCTCACAGGGTGAATACCACCTCCACCAGTCTGAATGTGATCGTTGACAGCGACGAACAATACCTCTTCCTGGTTAGTATCCACCCTCGCTTTGAAGATCCATCTTGGCGATGATGTCCAGATGAAGTGGCTATTTGTGTGTTGTTCAGGTGAGGGTGATCTCTCCATACATGGGTCCTCCATCAGACTTTGCTGTGGTGAAGATGATCCCCAACGAGCGACTTCCACCTCGAAACCTGCACAAAGTGCGAGTGGATAAGACGCAGGCCACTCTGAAGTGGCAGCCGCCATTCGATTATCCCAGCAGTCCTTTGGTATGAAAACAAAGTCAGTTGAAATGTTTTTATAATTTAGTTATGTCGGATGGGGGTGTTTCAAGCGTCTTGTGTATGTATCAGACGTATGCGGTGCACTTGAGAGATACGATTCGTAAAACTGAGCGGGACTATAAGGTGAACACTCAGAACAACACGGTGGAGTACACGCTGAAGGGTCTGGAGCCTGGAGGACGCTACAGCATCACCATCAGGCTACTCAACATGAGCAAAGAGGCCAGCTACACACTCAACACAGGTAGTCATCTCTTTTCTTGCCTGAAGCATTGTACCATAAAAAAGGAAGGATTTTATCTGTCGGTACACACAGAGGGGGAGTTTTTTAGTGAAAATAAATGCAAACACATTTGGCAAATTCGCAGAAAGACTCAAAAAATTATTGAAATATTCTCACTGAAACCATTTCCTAGGTCAATCGGAGCACTCATATTGCAGCACGTACAGCTGCAGACACCACTGAAAAAAGTGAAACACTAAATGTGTTTAATATGTTATTATTAGTTGTATAGTACTTACACTTAATTATGTAATTTATGGTATGAGAGGCAATCATATAATGTGGCACACAGTGAAGTGCCTGCTTACCCCTTCAGCCCACGATGTAGCAGAGCCTGCGTTTATAATCCAATTTCTTCATTATAAAAATAATAAGGGCCCACATATTCATTCACTTACTTTTTTTTTTATACCAAATCCTCCATTCCCATCTCTTCACAACCTATCAGACATTTAAGGCCGATCAAATTTGTATTGTTTTTTGATGCCTTTTCTGCTCACCATGGCTGCATTTATTTGATCAAAGTACAGTAAAAACGGTATTATTGTGAAATATTATTAGAATTTAAAATAGCGGTTTTCTGTTTTAACATATTTTAAATTGTAATTAATTTCTATGATGACAAAGATGCATTTTCAGCATCATTACTCCAGCGTTCAGTGTCACATGATCCTTCAGAAGTCATTCTAATATGCTGACTGGCTGCACAAGAAACTGCTCTTATTATCAATGTTGAAAACAGTTGTGCTGCCTAATGTTTATTCTTTTATGATTAGAAAGTTAACAAGAACAGTATTTTATTTGAAATATAAATCTTTTGTAACATTCTAAATGTGTTTACTGTTTTGATAAGTTTAATGCATACTTGCTAAATAAAAGTATGAATTTCTTTAAAAAAAAACTGACCCCTACTGACCCCAAACTTTTAAATGGCAGTGTATTATGCTATAAGTAAAAAATGGGTTATTTCATGCTGTTTTTTTGTGTTGTTTCCACACAGTTTCTCTGCCTGCACCTGAGGCCCTCAAAATCTTAGAAGAACAGGATCACGTGTTCCTCTTCTGGAAGAGCCTGGCTGTGAAGGACCGGACCTTCGATGAAAGCAGGGTTAGAAACCACATTCAAGTCCACATAAAATCCACATTGACTGTCTACTCAATTAACATTTTTGATTGTATTGTTAATGATTTATTAGTGTACATTATCCCACATTATTTCCTTGTTTTTGTCGGCATCACTAATGATTGCTTGACCCTTCAGGGCTATGAGGTGTATGTGCATGACAGTGTCACCAACTCCACTACGTGTCTGGGTAACACAACAGAGACGTTCTTCCGGATCAACAGCTTGTTGGTGGGCCATAACTACACATTCTCAGTGCGGGCGCGCTGCCTGGTCAACAACCAGCTGTGTGGAGAGGCAGCGGTGCTGTTATATGACGAACTGGGCAAAGCGGCAGGCATGAGCTTTTACACACCAAACATTTTTGCCTATGTATCTGTGGCTGTTTTTTGGCCAGACGTTGATCCTGACACATTTGTCACTGTTCAGGGCCGAATGATGCCAAATCTCAGTCGGGTAAATCCGAAGACATGGCGGCGGTGGTTGTTCCAGTGTTGTTCCTGCTGTTGGTGGGTGTGTGTGGAGGCCTGGTGGTGCTTTATCTCAGACACCGGCGGCTACAGCACAACTTCACCGCCTTCGCTAACAGCCACTACAACTCTCGTCTGGGCTCTGCCATTTTCTCCTCAGGAGATGAGCTGGGTAAGACCAGCCTGTGTCCTACCTTTCATGAAATCTGTATTTTGCTTCAGTGTACTTCAGAGAAGTGTTATTTACCGTAGTTAACTTCTCTTCCGTTTAGTTCAGTTAGCTTCAAGTGAGTTCACCACACTCCATTTTAATTCAGTTTAGCTCACTGTTTACTTGTGTTTAGATCAGTTGACCATTTTATTTCAGTTCAGTTTAGCGCAGTAAACTTCAAGTTCACTTCATTCCATTTCAGTTTAGCTCGACTTAAGTTCACTTGTGTTTAAATCAGTTGAGTTTTTTTTGTTCAGTTCATTTTAGAACTCTTGTGTTTAGCTCAGTTGACTTTCATTCTCTTAATTTTTGTTCAGTTCACTATAATTCAGTTTAGCTCAACTGACTTAAGTTCATTTGTGTTTAAATCGGTTGACTTTATTTTAGTTGAGTTCATTTTAGAACACTTAATTTTTCTCTTAATTTTTTAGCTAAGCTGTCTTCAGTTCCATTTATTTTAGTTCAGTTGGATTGAATTCATTTCAGTTTGTTTTACTTAAGTTGTTTACTTCAATTCGGGTCAGTTTACTTCAGGTGTGAAAAAATTGTAAATAAAAATTAATTGAAAATAAATTGTGTTCAATTTATTTAATTTCACTTAAATTATCTTTAAAATTCAGTTTATTTCAGTTGCGTTTACTTGATATCAATTCATCAATTTAGTTCTGGTCCCTTTTAATTAAGTTCAGTGTTTATTTCACTTCAGCTCACTTGATTAAGCACAAAGTTTTTAACAAACTTTATTAAGCACAAAGTTTTTATTAATAAACTAAATGCTGAATTCAATAATCACTTCAATTCAGTTTAGTTCCGTTGCATTTACTTGATTTCAAATTTTCATTTTAATTCAGGTCACATGAATTATGTTCACTTCTGCTCACTTTATTAAGAGCACAAACTTTTCCACTCTATGAAAATGAGCTGTTGTTTCTTTGTTCCCTCTCTTCCGAAGGTGACGATGATGAAGACGCTCCTATGATCAGTGGCTTTTCAGATGACGTTCCCATGGTGATTGCATAGCTGGACAACTCTTTCTCTCCTCCTCCTTCACTTCCTACTCCACTTTTCATCACGTTTTCTTACGTGCCCATCCGGCACACCTTCAAGCTGCAGAGCTCCCTTCCTCTTGACTCCCCGTCACTTAGAAAAACGCTGGATTTATGTTTCTGGACCCCGAGGAAGAAAAGAAAGCATGGAGCGAAAGAGATATTTTTAAATATAAGATGCACTTTTTTTCGGATGCGCAATAACTTATTTTTTATATATAATATATGTGGGTATTGGACTTTGTAGGCATTAACTGAAGCAAACTGTGAAGGAGTTTGTCAGCTGATCAGCAGACTTACTAAACAGGGAAAAGACCCTTATTGTACAAACTCTCACACGAGCATTACATTTGCTTTAAGCCAAAACAAGTATCTAGATATGGGTACATCATTGCAAAAATTCACAAAAGAAAAAACCAGAAAGCAAACCTCATATGTGTACAGATGAAAATGGGCCAATGATTGCTGATAAAAAGGGAAGGCGGTACGTAGGCTCTTGACAGTAAATTGCACAGGATCCGATTTTTTTTGTTGTTGCATACCGTATGCTCGATTTGTGTCACTTTGTCAGTAGGCCTGCATTTGTCCATGGTACCTTGTTTACACTTTGTATCCATTGTTCATTTCCTTGCTCAGCAATAGATTTAAAATTCTCTGCTTTTTGAAAATGTGAAAATTGTTACCTATTTTGTTTTTTTTATCAGCTATTTTCAGAAAAGAATGACCAAAATTAAGACAATTAGGTTATTAGTGTAGTTCACATTAAGTCATATGCTCAGTCCATAAAAACTGCTCATTGTTCACTCTCTGCTTTTATCCTTTGATTTAGCCTACTCATTTTATCTAGCAAAGATAATATTATTGCATATCCTGTGTGCTGCCATGGTTTTAGTCCTTTAGTGTTCTCAGGGAACTGGGTTAATGTAGATGTACCAGCGATATCAGTCACACTGCCACAGGCAGCGCAGTGTGTTTAATTCGGAGACTATTTTGCTGTACAGTTGTTCCATATTGCAGTGAAGCCTGTGCAGCTCTTGTCTGAGCGAACCAGAAGGCTTCATCTTAGTCTCATGTGCCAAGCATAAGAAAAGCAGAGGGCAGCGCAGACGTCTTGCCCTCCCGAACAGTTGTGAAGAGGTACATTTGTTAAATCCATGTTTCATTTTACCTGAATTGTGGGTGTTGCTTAAAGAATTGTTTATGAATGTATTTTTTTCTTCTTGTTTTGTATCTTATATTGAGGTGACCGGAAAAAAAGGAAAATGGTTACCATATACCCCCTGCTTATTTTTGTTCAAGGATTTTAAATGAGGTTTATGGCCAGTTTACATTAAATGCTTGTGGTCATTATTAATGATGCTCTCTCCCATTGTTAATTGGCATTAAACAAAACTGTTCAGTTTGTAGATGCGGCTGTTTTTAGTAAAATTGTTTCTTTCAGTACCACATTGCCTTATTACAACACACTGAGTAAAGTATGTAGCGGTATGTCAATGTGATCACATGCACACACTAACAAAAAATTTAAATGAGTATAAAGATGAAAATTGTATAAAGACAGGAATAGTGCGATAGGAAATGTGTGTATCAACATATTGTGAATTACCATCACTGTATAATGTTTTAAAAGTTCCAGTGCAGCACTTGTGTGAATCCTGAGCCACCATTTTTATTTTGTCTTGTTTGTATTCTTTACTCGCAACCATTTGTGGCAATATTTGTCATGCCCAGTTTGAAACCCATTTGTTATTTTGGGCAAGATCTAAACATTTTTACATAGCAGTGATGTTGGACAGTGCCATGTTTAAATATTTAATCTTGCCTGCCTACTGAGGGTTTTAAAGATAAGAATATTTTAAGTGGTACAGTATGAGATGTTTTATGAACCACTTATGCTGAAATAAATGTGGAAAATGTTAAATCTGACTTCTCTTGCTTTGTGTTACTCTAAGTGTTTATAATTACGCTCTTGCAAACAATAATGACTCGAACTTTCAGGGTAAATGTTACATTCCTAACATATATACAGTATATATATATATATATATATATATATATATATGACTGAAATTGTTGGAAAGCTCAGGGATGGAGACGTTGAAGTCATGCGACTGGTGTTTAGATATGGTTAGTTTATTGCTGGTTAGTTTATTGTGTTTAGCTTTTGACTTCTGCTGGTTTTCGCTTCAAAATTAATGAAGATTGCGTTAAGGGAGAACTTCGGTCAATTTTACCATTAAGCTAATTTTTTGTACATTTGGAGTGCTGTCAGTACAGACAAAAAAAACGAAAAAAAAAACGAAAAAAATCGATGCGTTGTTGCCTACACCGTGTTATCGTCTTTTTAAAATTCGCACCCTGTTGACTTCAATGGGGCAAGTTCTAAACCTGCTTTTAGCCTCTTAACATCCTTGATTTGTCATTACAAGTGCACAGTCATGTGAATGGTGTTATTAAGAGTGACCACGGTCAATCTGACTGCAGTAGATGTGAAAGATATTAATAAAAATGATGTTAATTCAGCCAGCTCACATACCTCTATTTGCTTCCTGTTTTCGGTCGAAGCACACAGTAGTCGATTGTCGATCTAAGGATTGTCGACCATTAGTGAAGAGGAGGATCTTTGTTGACATCTTTGTATGCATGCGCGAGTGGTTGTGTGGCAACAAAACAAACAGAATGGCCGCCTGGCACTTTCAAGAGAGTTAGCTGGGAAAACCCACAATATATGAGCACTTTAATATCTGAAGACCAGAGGAGGTTTGGTGAGAAGCTCAAAATTTGTATTTGTGACAAAATCGAAATAATTCAAAGCCCATATGTGATTTGGGATGTCAAAAAACGGTCCGACTAGCCCGTGTCTTGGCCACTACCTGCTGCGGAGACATTTATTCTTATTAAATAGAAACCCCTGGACCCTTCACTCGTGAAAGATTAAAGGCTTTCAAAAGTCTGGAGGCCTATGATTATTTCGTTTCTCAAAAAGTTTGGCCGATCTTTTCTGCCAAACAGAAAGCTTTTGATAGTGCTAAAAGTAACATGACATCATGACTTTTGCGTAAACATGCATGCCACTTTCGAATTAAGTGGCTTGTTATCTATATCCATTTTGAGCTATGCGTGTATGTCTAAGCCGTTGAACGAAACGAAGCAAAATGTAGATCTACATCTGGGGAGCGATATTTTTTTCCTAGGATGGTAGGGGAAGACTCATAAATGGTATAATATAATGGTAGCCTACCATAAATGGTACCATATATGGTGATGAAAGTGAAACCCCTCCATCCGGGTCCTACTCGACCCGCTCCGAGCGGGCCTCGGACCCGGGTCTCCGACACGAGAGTCAGGTACTCTAACAAGGAGGCTAAAGACTGCAGTCTCTAGCATCTGTCGCTAGAGCACCTATTGAGATCAGGGGAGTGAGGTTCACTCGCACAGCAACTACCAGCTGGCCTCCGTTACACTAGCACGCCAAAAATGGAAATATGAATTGGCGTGTTATACATACGGAATTTCATGAGATAAGTCTGTAAAAGCAGAGGTTAGACCTGGCCAAGCAGAGTCACAGCATGATTCGCATCTCCAGTGGGTGATCGCAGAACGGCGAAATAATCACTGCTCACTGCGACTGCAAACCTGGGTAAGTCTTCATTGATCAGTGTTCTTATTTATTTATTTATTGAAAATGAAATTAAAAACTTTTTATCAGGTGCCCAACAAGCCGTACAATCAGCCACACACCAAGAGTGAACCATCCTCTTCTCTAAATCATCCTCCAAACGTGCAAAACAATCAAATTACAGGTATCTGTGTTTCCCATAGATATGTATATAAAGGCTAGATGTGTCGTCAGCGCTGCTGGCCAATGGAGATCGTCGTCTGCACCTGGCGGCCATCTTGTCTCAGGCAGCTCGCTCACTCGTAACATTGAGGTAATAGTACTATTTAAATGACCATAACTTGCTCAATTTTCTACCGATTTTCAAACGGTTTGGTTTGTTATAAACGTCAGAGATGTAGCTATGACACTGCATACTTATGAATAAAAAGTGTATAAATAAATAATCATCCAGATAATTATAGCCACATTAATAACGTTTGTAAGAAACCAAACCGTTTGTAAGAGTATTTGATTTGTTTACAATATTATTTATATTGTACATTTTGAGATTGTCTTTGGTTCTCTCTTTATTGGATTTCTTTATTGCTTATTGTAATAAGAAAAAGTTCAAAATGAGAAAGACTACACGTCGCATATGTAACGTCACCGCATAACACTTGAATTCCCTCCACAACCCAAATGTCACCATTCAAACATTAGCGGATCCGTGTGCTATTGGTGATGACGTATATTAAACGCGTCGAAAGCAGGACGAGTTGTAGTCCACAAAGTGCTCTCACACAAAGTCTAACAGTATGAAAATTCTACCCGCTAAATTGTAGCATTTTTTACACGAAAAATTATATGAAAATTCACAGACAACATATGTAAACATTCATTGCAAAATTCAAACGGGATTAGAAAATAATTATTTTCTCTCATTCACTTGCACTGACGATTTTTCAACCTAGAGGTCCAGCGGGGTTAGCGGACGGGACGGGACTTACCACCTCAAGCCAACGTGTGTTCAACATCTGATTCGGATGAACCAGCTCTGGGATGAACAATCCATTTGAGCTGATATTCTCAGAACACCACACAGTGGTACAAGTGAACCCGACAATCGACTACTGTGGACTTCGACCGAAAACAGGACGTAAATACAGGTATGTGAGCTGGCTGAACATCATTTTTATTAATATTTAAAAAATGAGCTTTATGTTAAAATTGACCGGATCTCCTTTAATTTGTGAAGAAATAATATCATGATGAACAAAACGTGTAAGAATCGTAAGTTATTTTAGTCAATGACCAAATCCAAAAGCCGGGTTGGTTTGCAAAAATACATGTCCCCTGCACATGATCCACCCATCCCATCAATTTCCAATGGAAAAAAACGTTTAATGTACTTGTGTGAATAAGAGAAATTGCGGAATCTCTCAAAAAATAGACTCATATCAACTAATTTATTCTGGACGACCTAAATGAAATAAAAGTAATTTCAGAAAATAAATAAACCTAAATAAAACAGTTTTCTTCATTTCCCTACAGCTTCTGGACCCTTTGCCCGGTGTTTATTGATGCGGGGGCTTTATTTGAACCACAATTAGACATGTTTAGAGGAGGGATGTCTTTATGCAAGGCATGTTCCTGTCTCTGTTTATTTGAACTTGTCACCCTTTATTTATCCTCACTTACTTCCGCATTCTCTGTAAAACGGGTCTCATCGCTTCCGGTCCAGATCTTTTGTATGTGCTTCATGAAATTTTTTGCGGTTTTAATCAAGATAACTCAAAAGGAGCGATAAAGATTAGCATAACCAATATCGCTCACATGTGCACATTGATATTTAAACGTTTTATATTTTTTATTCTTCACAGTAATGTTTATATATTTAAATGGAATAAAACGCCAATAACAAAGTGAAATAGGTAGGTTAGCTGATTACCTTACAAATCCATAGATATCGTAGTCAGTTCTTACGGCCGTTAACACTTTCTCTGACAAGCGGATGCGTTGAGACCCGTTTTCCGGTTTGGTCACGTGACGCTCGACATAAAGCCTGGTTACTTCCGGGTTCTGGACTGGCTGCAGTAACACGTCTCTGTCCATGCGAGGGCGCTCGCGGTCGTGTGCAGAATGAATGGAAGTCAATGGGATGTCACCATAGATATGTAAATAAAGGCTAGATGTGTTACGGCGGAATTTCTATCGTCATCACCGGCGGCCATCTTGTCACAGACAAACTAATGTAAGATGAGTGGTCAGCATGAACACAAATACTCTTATCTCGTTGAAATCTTGACGGATTTACAAACAGTTTGGTTTCTTACAAACGTTATTAATGTGGCTATAATTATTTCGATGGTTATTTATTTATACACTTATTATTCATAAGTATGCAGTGTCATAGCTACATCTCTGACTTTTATAACAAACCAAACCGTTTGAAAATCGGTAGAAAATTGAGCAAGTTATGGTCATTTAAGTGAGCGAGCTGCCTGTGACAAGATGGCCGCCAGGTGCAGACGACCACCTCCATTGGCCAACAGCGATGACGACACGTCTAGCCTTTATATACATATCTATGGGTTTCACCCCCCAGAAATCCTCTTTTCTCAGGATGTAATTTTTTGTCAAGTAATTTGAAAGTTGCATTCAAAAAGGAGGGCTAAGAAAATACACTCAGCTGAAAATTGCATTTTTCAGTTCGCTCATCTGTCAAAAATCCGTTCAAAAATGTGATGACATCACACAATAGCAGAATGCTAGCGTGTTCTGGCCAACAACGGCCTAACCTGTAAGAAATCAAAAGGACATAAGTACTCGTTCATTCGACTTTTGGCCTATAATCTATATTGAACTTGTGGAATCAACAATAAAATCTATGTTAATTTAACGTCAAGCAGGTGAAAGAGACACATTTAGCCGTTTAGCCCCATAGACTCCCATTCATTCTGCTCTCGCCCGCGATCAGCTCCAGTGGAATTCTAATGGAACTGCAACCAAGATGATACACAACGGGGGTTAATAGGAAGTGCCAAGGCTCTCCGTTAGATGGGCTCTGCTTCAAACTCCTCCAGCACATATGCGTTTGTGACGTCACTGTGAGCGCGCAACCTGCAGTGGAGCGTTCGTTTGCTCAATGAGCTGCACTCTTTAACCTGTATTTGTCAGAAGAATTAAGCTCTGATTAATTAATCATGCATACGCCAAAATAGTGACTCTGATTGTTGATCATATTCATAAGTGCCATTTTTGCCAGCTTTGTTTATATATATGTATATATGTGTGTGTGTGTATATATATATATATATATATATATATACATATACATTACATTTTATATACAAACATTTCTTAAATAAATACATGCATTATACATATAAAAATATACACAGTAGTTTTTTTTTTATTTTTATTTTTTATTTTTTATTTTTTATTTTTTTTTTTAGTTTTTATTTATTTTTTATAAATAGCCCTTCAGGTGTTCAGACAGGTAATTTGGGTTCTAGAAAGAGTCTAGCATGTGACAATGACAGTGTATCAAATTATCATCAAAATGTTATCAAGTTGGGACTGAAATAGGTCTAAATCATAATGCTGCAGCTTCCCTAATCCACCAGCAGATGTCTCTCATGTCTCAGTTTACTTTTTCACCTTCACTCTAATATGTGCTGTACTTGCTTACTGTACTGTTTGGTGAGAACGATACCAAAAAAAGGCATATATTGCTTATATTGGATGCACTGTTTCCATAGGAGTATGAACTTTGGTGCGTTGTGTGATCTGTTCTATTCACAAAATACATAATTCTTCATAGACAATTATAGAGAGAAAATGAAAAAGAGAAAGCATCACATCTTCATCTATGAACACTTTGCACAGATATGCATATTTTTTCTAATTTGAACCAAATGTGTAGATGGCTGAAATTGTTTTATCTAAAGTTTCAGCTGTTATGAAATAGATCCAGAGTTTAAAAATGTAGTTTTTTTTTATCTGTATACCTTTACCAACAGTAAACAATTAAATTTTGATTTGGCATCTAATATTTTTTAAGGTTCATTAGCTGACAAGCTCTTTTCTTTTTGATCTCTTTTATTAGAAAACTCTTGCAATGTTTCAGCTGACAAGATTTGAGTAGATTTCCAGTGATGCTACACTGTCAGTGTAGTGTAGTGGCTTCTTTGATATTTGTGATGGGAAGGTAATTGATGTGAGCCGTCTAGTGTGTACAGATAAGGGCTGTTAAGTTTTACAATGCCAAAGCTGCAGTGGGACAAACAATTACACGAGGTCAATGTGGTAATGGATCTGTGTCTTTAGAGAAAAGGTCAGACAGAAAGGTCCAGGTCTAAAAATAGGTCCTCTGAAAAGGTGGAAATGACTCTGTCTTGTTTTCTGTTTCGTCTTAAATGTTGACACTTAAAGGGCCAGTTCACCCAGAAATTCTATCATTAAAGCTGTAGTCCGTAGGGTTTTTTTTTTTGTTTTGTTAAAAATGATCCAAAATAAATTTTTGAGCAAATGCATAACCAGCCAGTGTTCAAAACTATCTACTTGCCTTGGCTCGATTCAAAATGGTAAGCTCGTAATTACATGTTTTAATGTAAATATTAATAATTTTTCTTTTATGTTTATGACTGGATATGTCATAAACCGGAATGTTTATAACCGGACCCATACTAAAACAAGGATACATATCGTAAGGACATTACAGTACATGTAGTCACGCACTGTTAACGTTGAACATTTGAACATAACAATTTGAGAACAAAGTATAATTTGCACAGATTTACGTGATATGATAAGTGATCGTTAGATTTAATCAGCGCGATTTACTGCCATTATTTTTTTCCATAGTTGGTCAGAACAAAAGTGGATGTTACTTACTAGTTCAGATGACATTTTACAGTGAAAATCCTTGTGTTGGTCATACTTCCAAAAAGAATAATCTGTGATTCTGAATGCCAGTATCCACACAGCGCGGCGACTGACACACACACACTCTCCTCAAACATTGTGTTCATCCACGCTGTGCGCTTCCGAGGCACAACTTGCATAAAGTTGATAATTCCACAAATGACTGCAATTGCAGATTTTGAACAGAGATGGCGACAAAGAGGAAAAACAGCGCACTGCAGCTTTAATTACTTACCCTCATGCCGTTCCAACCCTGTTAGATATTGTTTTTTGCACAAACAAATCACTCGCGTCACTTCATAAAATTGAGGTTACACCACTGGAGTCAGAGATTATTTTTATGATGTCTTTACTACCTTTCTGGGCCTTGAAATTGATAGTTGCTCAGCTATCAGGACAGAAAGCTCTCAGATTTCATTAAAAATATCTTCATTTGTGCTATGAAGATGAACGACAAACTTACAGATTTGGAACGATATAAGGGTGAACTTTCCCTTTAAAATGTTGTTGATTTTACTGTGCATTGTTTTTGTTTTCAGAAATAATTATATAAATGTTTTTAAAAATAACTATATGGTTATGAACAACAATCAGGGCTGAAGGGTCATAAAGATGACTAGACATTACATTTAAAAGGAAGCACCAGCAGTGGGTGCACCAGCAACAACACACTGTTTTGCTTTCACTTCATCTGTGATGCTTTTTCCTTCGCTTGTTTGGTCACTTTCCGACTGGGGAAAAAGCAAAACGGCTTTCTTAGAGTGCATATCGTGTTTCAAGACTTCAGCTTTCATCATTTCATTAGAGATAGTGTTTTATATGTTTTTGATCTAAGACTAAACAATGCCACAACTGTTGTAACGATACATCTTCTGATGCTAAGCTAGGGCACATCATCAGTGATGTTCCTGATCTCATTGGGTGTTTCGGGTCTTTCGAAGCGTCAGACACCCTCCTTTAGGCGACCCAGCTGAGGTTGATCAGGCCTCAGCTTGTGCCCTAGCAGCATTTAACCACGGCTCCGCTCTTTTGATCCAGAGCCACCTCGAAGCCTTCTCTGCCGCCTCTGTGGTTTTGCCAATTGCCCTTCTCCTTCTCTCACCTGTGATGCCATCATATTTCTCCTTCTTCCTCTCAAATACCCCTTTTCCACCGAAAAAAGAACTGGTTCGGAACTGGTGCTGGTTCAAAGTTGGTTCGGAGCTGGTTCAACTTGCGAACCCGTTCAGAACCTGTTTGCTTTTCCACTGACTAGAGCGCCCAGGGAACGACGTCGTTACGTCACTGTTTACGTCGCTTGCGTACATTGTTTGGGATTATCTCTAACTCGTGTACCGAGAAAACTTTAAAAACAATTGAAATATGTAAGTCTTTTAATCTTTTCGTTTGATATGTAATCTTTTCTGATAAGTTATGTACCCCTGTCTTGTGTCTTTTTTTTCTTTCCATTTATTTGTTCTATATCGTGACTGTTTTCTTCTTTGTTTATGTTTAAAAAAATAAAAAAATAAATAAATAAAACGCTTGCGTGTTTCTGCAGTTTCTCCTGGCTTTGCGATGGTCAGAAAATATGTTTAAAAGAACCGAGAAGAACGCGTCCCGCCCCGTAAACATGACGTGCTAAAAGAACGGTTCTAGTCCAGCAAAGAGTTGGTGCCGCTTTGGAACCAGTTCTCGCGGCCGCGAACCGGTTCTTTGGCTGTCGAAACACAAAGAACTGGTTCGCGCGCGGGCACCGGCTCCGAACCGGCTCTCAAAATGCTTCGGTGGAAAAGGGGCTAAAGGCTTCCTCCATTCGGTCGCCCCATGGCACAGTGAGCTCCAACATTACCAGGTTCTTTGTTGCCTCTGATAACAAGACAATGTCAGGCCTCAGGGTGGTCTCAACGACATGCTGGGAGAACTTAAGTTGTTTGCCCAAGTCTACTTTCAGTTGCCAGTCCTGTGCCGTGTTCAGAATCGCTGCTGTTGTCCTGAAGGATTTCCCTGGCTTCTCTCCAGCCCTGATGAAGCTGATGACTTGTTTGGTGGGCTTTGACCTCTGGCAGCTGCTGATAGTAGCCTGGATGCTCTCTGCAATTGTTTTGAGCACCTCCTTCACACAGGGCACATCCTGGTGTATCGACCAGCCCCCAGGTGTGGAGGTTGGACGGGCTGGGCAGGACGTCATAGACTGCCTGGACCAGGAACTTGATGCGATGTGGCTCTGCCCCCCAAAGGTCAGTCCACGTGATCTTCCTCTCAACAGCTTGTTCCCATCTAATCCAGGCACCCTGACGTGCCATTCCCACTGCTTTGCTGGACCTCTCCTCTTCTACAACCGCCCTCACCTCCCTTTGTACTAGCTGCCTCCTCTCCTTCCCACGAGCCTTGTCGAACCGGGTTCCTTGGAAGGTTCCTAGCCCAGCCCTTCCTCTGGCCACTGTTCCCACTAGGACACCATGGTGTAGCCGTGACTCAGCCTGGTCTACTGCCACCTCTGCCGGTCTTGACCTCTACCCCTGCTCCAGAGACTTTAGGGTCCGTAGATTCACGGAGCTGCAGCACCCCCTTTGCACGCAAGACCTTGAACTCCTCTTCGGTGGATTTTAGCGGGAGCTGCAGCTTGCAGGTGTTTCCATAAAGGGCGATACTGCTTAAGCACCTTGGGAAACCCAGCCATCTTCTTAGGTAGCGGCTGACTCTCCTTTCCAATTCTGAGATGGTGGAGATCGGAAACTCGTACAGGAGCAGAGGCCACAGTATTCTTGGCAGAATCCCATGTTGGTACACCCATGCCTTAAATTTTCCAGGGAGCCCGGTTTTATCGACAGTCTTCAGCCACCTCTCCAGCTCCTCGCAGGTGTTTTTTATGGATGTTGTATCCCTGAAGCTGCTGTCAAAGATCTTTCCCAGGGTTTTTACTGGTTTTTCAGACAGGGTTGGAATTTGAGTTCCTGAGATGGTAAAATGATGTTTCTCCACCATCCTGCCCTTCTTTAGCACTAAGGACCTGGATTTGGTTGGCTTGAATGACATCCTGGCCCATTTCATCACCCTCTCTAGACCTTTCAGGATCCATCTAGCTCCAGGCACTGACTCCGTTGTCACTGTGAGGTCATCCATAAAGGCACGGATTGGTGGTTGCCGCATTCCAGTCTTGGATTTGGGCCCTCTGCACTCCGGTTCAACAGATTTCACCAACATGTTCATTGCAAGAGCGAACAGGATCACTGAAATGGTGCAGCCTGTGATGATTCCCACCTCCAGCCTGTGCCACTCTGATGTTGTTGACCCAGATGAGACTCTCAGCTTGAAATCTCTATAATAATCCTGAATAAGAGCTTTCACTATAGCAGGAACATGGTGCCTCTCCAGAGCCTCCTGTACCAGTTTGTGGGGCATAGAGCCATAGGCGTTGGCCAGGTCTAACCACAGCACCACCAGATCACCCTTATTCTCTTTTGCTTCTCTGAGGAGCTGTGTAACCACGCCTGTGTGCTCTAGGCAGCCTTGAACACCTGGTACGCCGCCTTTCTGCACAGAGGTGTCGATGTATCCATTTTTTAGGAAGAACTCTGCCAACCGCTTCGCGACTATGCTGAAGAAGATCTTTCCTTCAACACTCAACAGCGAGATGATTCTGAACTGGTTGATGGTCTTAGAGTCCTCTTCTTTTGGGATCCATACTCCATCTGCACACTGCCACTGTTTTGGTGTTTTCCCTTTCCTCCAGATGACTTTTAGGATCCTCCACAGGCGATACAGAAGCTTGGGGCAGTACTTATATGATGTACACCTTATATGATGTTCCGCTTGGTCCTGGTGCAGACCCTACTTCCTGTAGTTCTTTCAGGAGTGGCTCCCTCAGGTCGAATGCCTTTACAGGCTCTGGTGGTATCAAGGCATCGCACTGCCCCAACTCTTGTTCTCTGTATGGGTCACTAAATGTATCTGCCAGGTGTTGGTCAATTTCACCCTTAGATGAGACTAGGCGTCCACCTTTCTTCTGCCCGAGGAGCTGTTTGGTGAACTCGAATGGGTTTCTAATGAAGGCTGCTCTCCTCCTAGCCCTCTCCCTTTGCCGTCTCCTGTGCCGTTCGGCTCTGCGCAGAGTAATAAGCTTCTTCCTTAAGATGTTGCGCAGCTCTGACAGTGGCCCACGCTCCTTCTCCCCAGCTTCCTTGTGCTGCTTTTTTTTAGGGTTTTCAGCTCTTTCCTGATGTTATGAATTTTCCTTGCCCTCTGGTTTTTGGTGTACGGATTTGTTACCCCTCTCACCTCCTCCACACCAAACCTCTCGACTGCCATGCTCACTATGATGGTGGTTATAGTTTGCAGCCTCCTCTCTGCATCACCTTTGGCCGTTGCTTCCAGCACCTTGTCCACATCCTCATCAAACTTCTGCCACTCAGTTGTTTTACATGCTTGAGGCCACTTGATCCTCCTCCTCTCGGGCTGCATGACTGGGGGGACAGTTTGTACCACATGGAGGCTCTGGGCTCTATGGGGTTCTTCCAGGCCCTGCTCCTCCTCTGACTCACCAGGCACTAAGCCTGTGCATTGTGGTTCTTGCCGTGACTCCAGGCATTTCATCCGTAACTGAACTAAAAAATTAAAAAAATTATCAACAAAAAAGTATCTATTTATGAAAACTGAAGTGAGATATTTTTAGGATTTGAGAGATTTGAGAACCTTTGCACTAAATCATGAATATTGTATGATTTATATTTAATGGAGTTTAAATGAATTTATTTATTTAATTAATTAACTTTTTTTTGCTTAAATGTTGTAAAAAGTTCATCATGTATGCAAACTATTTTAATGATATTTTAGAGAATTTAATAATGATTAATAATAATGATTATTATATCATTTACAGTTATTTGTCTGTTATACCTCTACCAACATTATTCTTTTAAATTTTGTTATGATATTTAATTTTTCTTAAGTTTTCAGTTTATTACCAGACCAGCTGTTTGTGGTTTTATCAAATTTTATTTAAAAAATATATATATTATTTGATGGAATAGTAAAATTATTGCGCATTTTAAAATGCTCATTGACAGCAATTATTACTCAAAATTCCAAATTTTTGCACACTGTTTCAATTATTATAAATAATGTACTTTTATATAAAATAGTATATTTTAATGTTCAAAATGATGTTCAGATTTACCGATGGTTGGTGTTTTACCAAAGCCGCCCCGGATAGAGCTCTTTCCACAGATCTGATAGTCCCCGTGTGCCCTTATGTGTCCTGTGTTTGTGTGCTCAGCATCCAATCCTTCCATAAAACACCAGGAGCCTCTTGAACCGCATGCTCCTAGAGGTGAAAGGTCATCAGGCAGGTGGCAGAAGAAGGTCAAAGGCAGGTCTGGCACAAGACGTCCTATAGGGCAGATTTGTAGGAGTCTGTGTTATGTCAGTTTAAGTGGTTCTGGAAAAAGTTTTTTTTTCTTTTACATTTTCAAATTTAAATTACTTTTAGTGTTTCTGACAGGAATTTGGCCTTTCGTCTCACAGGCCATGATTTCCCTCTGTGCCTAGTGCTGAAGGCGGTTGTTCTCGGCTCAAGAGCGATATAACTTCCTTGACCCTTTCATATAAATTCTTGTGATTGGGAGCTCTGCTGTCACAACACCAAATAAGGGGCATTAAGTGCAAGTCTGAAAGGATTTGGCATTGGGTTCGAAAATATAAGAGATGGAGAAAATGCTTTTCTAAGGGTTTGCTTTGAAACACCCGACATATCACCAGATTTCCTTCTCCTTTTCATATCATATGTTAACCAACTATAAGAGTTTTCTGAAACATTATGTTCAAATCTGATTCAATTAGAGTTAGCCTAAATGCTTTTACCGAGGGAAGTTTGGATGTCTCTTTTTTTATCACTTTATAAATCAGAAAATACTGTCAACCACCATTAAAAAACATATCTTTAGGAAAACATTATAAACCAGGCAAATGATAAGTGAACAAAGCCCTCAGTAAAAACCTTTGGAAAATCAAAATAAAACTGTAAAGTTTGGTGTAAGTGCCCCAGAGGTGGAATTTTTTTTTTAAATATATGTAATCAAATAAAAAGTCAGATGTGTAATTTGGATGATTACTCTCCATTAGTCCAAATAATAAACCAAAATCTCAAAATTGATCAGTGAATGAAAAAAAAGTTTTCCTTCTTCAAATCTGGCTGTAAGCCCTAAAGTCTTATTTTTACACATAATTGTGCCTGGATAGCCAACACTGTCCAAGTCTAGTAGAGATTTTTATTGGACAATCACTCAAGTCCTCGCAGCCAATGGAAGTGAACGGCGCTGTTCCTCTCCTAGCAACAGGACTCCTTAGTAGTGAAAACTGTGAGCTTACAGACACATCACAAAATAAAAAGAACTTAACACTCTCAAATAATGTAGTTACTGCAGCCCCCCGTTTAATTCTCCTTCTCTTTTCATTCCCAACTTCCCTGTCGATTTAGTGAATGCTTCCCAGGACAAAGCTCAGCAACATGGAAAGCAGCATTTCGTAACAGACGCTGGGGCAAAATCAGTTTTGATTCATTTACTGTCGATGAACAAGTTAGTTGATGTACAAATTATAAATTCTCCCTCTTCGGGCCTCTCCGACATATGGCGAAGCTTTGAAGCGTACACAGGACTGCTCTGTCTCCTGTTACACGTGGCCCTGCTCAGGTTGCTATGTTTAGCTTGGGAGAGGTGTCGCCTAGTCTCCATCAGCACCAGCCAAATCTCCACAAACATTGGGCACAGTTGAGCTGGCTTACCACCTCCAGCCCAGCTGCGGGTTCAGACCGTGGCATCCCGACGTCCCGTCTGAAGTGCAGACAGGTACTGCGGACGCCATTACGCCTGTCTGGCTCACCTGCTACTTTCCAGAAATAACACTGGCGACTGCTTCGTTTCAAGCATTATTTGTCCCTTTCAGGTTCAGCCAAATGAGTCCAGACATTCGGGACATTGCTAGCTCGCGGACAAGCGTGAGAAAGACAAACAAGAGCCTGTTCTCCTGATACCAGCTCCATCCTCTTTTCTGGACCGTTGGCATGACATCTCAAACAAACAGCCGTCTCTTTGCTATTTACACTTTTTCAAAAGCACATTAATCTTCTGTAAGCGTTTCTCATGTATTAGGCATCTTGTGTTTATTGGGTTGGCTGCAGATTTTTTCCTCTTTTTTATTATTAATTGTAAATATTTACAGAGGACTTCTGGCAAATGGAGGTATAGTTAGCACCTCTTTAACACGCAGTATGAGGATGTAATGTGGTGCCAAAAATACCCCTGGCACTTTCAGCCTCTTATAGCAGATTATGTAGAACAGAAATCAACACTTACTGTCTGTTTTTGGCACATTCTATTTCTCTTCCAGAATGTGTGACACATTGATGCATACAGACATATTTGTGATGTGGATCAAAGTGTTTGAGGACATGCGAGACCTTTTTGCAGACCTTTTCTCTACGCTTTGGCCCTTTGTCCACACTGAGACTGCATTTTTTCCCAGCGAAAACTGAGATTTTTGAAGACCCTTCCCCAAGTGGAAGTAGCGTGAACTGTGAAAATAGGTATTTGGAAACGGTAGCGCATATTGTAACCATATATCTATAGTTGTACCTCCATTGTTTTCACTGTTATTCAATTTCATAGTGTTTGCTAAAAGACAAATGTTACAAAATTAAAGGAGAACTCCGACGCAAAACCTTCGGTCTAATTACACATTGGTACCTAGTCGACCGTTCTCTGAGATTTGTTTTCATGATAATCGAATGTAAAGAGTTTTATCTCTAAAAATTTAGTATATGCTTGTATATGGGGGCATATAATAAGTAAAGAGAAATCGCCAGTTAATACCACTAACACTATGCACTAACACTACTAATACCACTATGCCACTAACTAACTTAAAAATCTCTATTTCATGTATGGTCTAAAACGCTAATCTTACCATGTTTTGAGGCAGGGCAGAAATCAAAGTAAATGTTCTGTCAACTTGCCCGAAAAGTAATATTAAAGGAGAACTCTGGCACAAAATGAACCTTTGGTCTAATTAACATTGGTACCTAAATGAAAATGCAAACAATGCAAAACGAAGCATTGAGAACTTTGTTAGAGTACAGACCATTTAATAAGAAGATATTTTATAAAGACAGTTCACTTTGTTTATACAGGCAGAAGCCATCTTTTGAGAACAGTCTTGACAAGTCGAACCACGAACGACGTGCCAAGTAAGCTGAACTGTATGAAGTTCAGCGAACTTCTCAACTGTATGAACTGTGTTCGGGGATCGACTTGCCTTGTCAAGACTGTTTTCTTAAGATGGCTTCTGCCTGTATAAACGAAGTGAACTGTCTTTATAAAATATCTTCTTATTAAATGGTCTGTACACTTAAAAATTTCTCAATGCTTCGGTTTGCATGTACGGACCCTCATTATGTTACTGTGTTAGTGTGGGGCTATTATGAGCCTTGTTAGTGGTATTAAGTTGCAAATTCTTTTAACTTATTAAATGCCCCCAGTTTTTATAGATAAAACTCTTTACATTCGATTATCATAAAAACAAATCTCAGAGAACGGTCGACTAGGTACCAATGTTAATTAGACCAAAGGTTCATTTTGTGCCAGAGTTCTCCTTTAATATTACATTTCGGGCAAGTTGACAGAATATTTACTTTGATTGCTGCCCTGCCTCAAAACATGGTAAGATTAGCGTTTTAGACCATACATGAAATAGAGATTTTTAAGTAGGTGGTGGGATAGTTTAATAAAATGCCAGAAGAATAGAGTGGTGCATGTAAGATGCCAGAACCCTAAAGTCTATTTCGCTGCTGGATTTTTCTATCGTTTTTTTTCCCTTCAATTTATGTGTAAAATAAGACTAGATATAACTTGACGATACTTTAACGTTTTGTTCTACAATACGTTTACCACAGGCTTTATATTACTTGTAAATTAAGCCCTCATTGGAAAATCTTGAAGGAAACAGTGGCAAAATAGACTTCTGGGTCTACAAGCTATTTTTGGAAAAAGTAGAAAATGCTGGTGTGGACAGAGAGTCTACTGAAACAAATATATCCGAGATTCCAGATGAATGTGGATGTAGCCCAACTTCCTCCATCTTTCGACAAATTGTTATGAGCAACACATAGGAAACATGATTATTTCCCCTTCTCAGCGAATGTGATGATGGATGTTTCCTATGAGTCGCTCGTTTGGTGCTCAGCCGTGGCGGCGCCTGGTTCGGCGCTGCTGCCGGGACAGTGTCGATATTGTCATTTCCTCACTGCCTGACCTCTGTCTCCCCCACCCTACTGTAGCAAATGACACCCTCACTTCATAAAAGACACATTTGTTGTAACCCTCATGGCGTGGTCTGCTATTGTTCTGTGGTCTGCATAGCATTTCCGTCGCAATTCAGCTTATTTTCCGATTCTCTGCAAAATAAAGGCATTGAGCAGGTGAAGGAGAACAAATGAAAGCGAGATTGTTGAGACATGTCAACAAAGACAAGTCATTAGAAATATCAGCATATGGTTTTTATAAATGTGACAGTGAGGACATTGGGGATAGTGTACAGTGCAAGAGTGATTTATAAATATTATCTGCTGTGAGAAAGCAGTATCACCAAGAATGCTTGAAGGCTTCCTAACCAGCAAGCCATTTTTCAAGCCATTAACCATTTTATTGATGCTAAACAACATGCACTGCGTTTACATGCAGCCAATAACCCGTTCTAAACCGGGATATTAGCAATAACCCGGTCGCGAACGTCCATGCAAACACCGGCAAAAACCTGAAAAATGCTAATATCCCGGATTTTAAAAACCGGGATATTATACCTGGGGTACCCCTTTTGTAACCCGAATTTTTGGTCATGTAAACGCGTATCGGCATATCCCCATAGTGATTTGTGTTCTGCGCATGTTCTATTCGCAAGGAATCTTGGTCTTTTGAGTAGAGAAACTTCTCGGCGCATACAAAAATACGCGTGCAGTATCCCGGAAGTAAACATGGCGAGACCAGGCGAGACGCAGCACAGCATACTTTTATAACGAGCTCAGTAACGTAACCAGCATCTAAGCGCAAACAAAGGTGATCGCTATCTGCACCGAACTATTCATTATCCGCATACTGCTGTTGTTGTTCTCTTGGATACAGGAAGAAGAATCGGAAATGACGCATTTTGCGTCTTAAGGTTGTCCGTGCGTCTAGACGCTAACCGCGCGTCGCCGTTTACATCGGGATATTACAATGTATACAGGAGAAACTCTCCCTGCTCACGCATGTAAACAGGTTATCCCTAATGTTTTAGAAACCCGAAAAGTGACCTTAACCCGACCATAACCCGAAAATTGGCTGCATGTAAACGTAGTCATGGTTGTGCTGGTTCACAAGCTAAACCAGCTGGTTTCAATTGGTCTTTTCAACAGGGTTAGCCCAGATCTGGTGCAGGGGGTCATCCATGATACTGAAAAAAAAAAAACAATCATTCAAAAATGTTTGTTTATATGACACAAAGAACATGAGAAATGTACTCTTTGTGTTCGTGCTGGTTTCATATAGTTTTTGAAAACCCTTAAAAGTAAACTTTCACAAAAACATCATAATGCCATTGACCCACAGATCAAACTGCAGCCTTGTGCTGGTGTCCAGAGATAGGGTCACGTGATTTTGAATGAGCTGTGGATAAAATCGTAGTCATAATGTTTTATATAACCGTCCATTTCCCCCAGTGTCCTTGGCTGTCATCTGTAAGGTGAGCAGGAGCGTGTATTTATTCCAACAACACCTAAGGCCTCTGCTTCTCACTAATATCTCCGGCATTCCTTTTATCAGCTCTTGCTGCCAACTTCCGAGTTTTAGGAAAACACCAAATTGCCTCCCCTGATCCCCTAATTCCAGCGACTTACTGAAGCAGTGAGCAGGCCACGTCTGGGGGGTGTGGGGGAATTGAGCCTGCACAGTGTTCGGGAGCGAGTGGGGCTGGAATCTGTGCCATATGAGTGTGCGCCAGCTTCCGATGGCATTAATGCAGCAAATTGACCCTTTCGCTCAGCACTGCCAGCACTGAGCCTGAGAGAGAGGAGACTGATAGCTGACATGTGTGCTCACTCCGGCATTGTGATACAGGCCGACACAGTCTGCTGGCTAGACTTTCGGTTGCCACATGAATGGGTGTACTGTGGCCTAAGCAAAGCTCCCACTTTGACATAGCAAAGCTGGAAGGGAACACTTTTCGATGGCCTCTTGGCAAAGCAGAGTGGGCCATTGAACAACATTATACACAATAAGTGAAAGAGGGATTATGTAACTCTAAGAAAGGGTTGACAAAAATATCCTCCCAGACCAGAATTTTTTTTCTATGCGACATGTTTAACTGATCAAGCAGACGTTTGCTATTTTCAGAAACCATGAAACTGTAAGACTGGTTCTTCAAACTATGAGTATTTTTATGAAAACAAACTATCTTGAAGCACTTTTTCACAGCTCCTAGTTTAATTTGTCCACTAACAACATCCTGGGACATACCAGTATCACAGGAGGATTCTGCCATTTTTTTTATTCTTAAAGGGTACATATTTTGGGTTTTTGAAAATTGCCCTTCATGTAGTGTTTAACATAGATCTAAGTGAACGAAAACATCCTGCAAAGTTTTAAACATGAAAGTTCATCGTATACAAAGTTATTGTCTCTCAAAAACAAGAGTCCACTCTGAGTCGCTGATATGAATCGTTCGAAAAACGATGCTTTTCCTTTGTCTGGTTGACGTCAACTTGACAAGTTATTTGAATAAGAAACGCCCACTTATTGCGCTCGGAGACTCTAGGGAAAACCGGAGCTCCAGGGGTGGCGGGCAAATCTGAAACTGGCCCAGGACGGGCCACCCTGCCTGGGCTGGCCAGGGAGGTCTGAGAGCATGGAGGTTTGGACCCACCGCACCTTTTTGGACTCTGTCGTTTTTCGAGATCTGGGCTTCGGAAAACAATCATGTCGACGAGACGCTGTGTTTTGAAGTGCGACGCAAAAGCGAACTTTTTTAACCTGCCAAGTGAGGAGTATTTGAAGACTAAGTGGCTGCAGTTCATATATACAAGTACTGCTATACCACACAAGTATAGCCCAAACCTTGTTCTGTGTTCGCGTCATTTTGAAGATGATTGCTTCACAAACCTAAACGCTATAAAGTATGGATTCGCGAGCCGGCTCTATCCTAACGAGCTGAGGATCAATATGCAGAGCAGTGGGTCGCGAGGACTGGAGTTGAGAACCCATTTAAGGTAATAGGAGTTCCGTTTTTCTGCACAAAGAATACCAATCACAACTGACTAGGTCATCTGACCAATCAACGCAGATTAGCGTCACGCAAAGGCGGGTTTTGGACAAAGGACTCGCTAAAACGATTCATATGGGATTCGGTGGGCAGTTCAGGTAAAAATAAATGCATATTATAAGACAACAAAAGTATTTTTTGTCATTGCATGCTTGTAAAATTGTTGTTGGGGACTACCAGAATAATATTAGGAACATTTTAAATGCCATAATAGGTACACTTTAAAGTCATGGCCCTCGGTGGAGCCACCCTCGAAACGTCCAACGAACCCACTATTCGTCCCACCACTTCCACAGGGCGACCAGCCCCCCCACCCACTGACCGGTCCCCAGACACACCCCCATCCCATGAACACATTTGTCCAATAACCCACTATATTTGCCAAACATCACGGGACCACCCCCTGCCCACTCCCGGGCCACGCTCCCATCCCGCGAACCCACTATTTGTCCAATAACCCACTACATTGAGCAAATGTCCCGTTGACCCACACCCCCACTCCTGGTCCCAGGCCACGCCCCAGTTCCACAGACCCACTATTTGTCCAATAAGCCACTATATTTAGCAAATGTCCTGGGACCACTCCCGGACCACGCCTCTGTCCCACGAACCCACTATTTGTCCAATAACCCACTTCATTGGGCAAATGTCCCGTTGACCCACGCCCCCACTCCTGGTCCCAGGCCACGCCTCCGTCCCACGAACCCACTATTTGTCCAATAACCCACTATATTTTTTAAAGTTTTTCCGCAGTTCATTCAATATGCTGCAATTGGACGCGGCCCTGCCGGCAATCTATTGAATGGGGATTTGGGTAGTGTATTTGATGGATATTTTAATTAAAGTTCCTGTCATGGTAAAAACTATTTTACTGCACTCAGGTGGGCCCCCTGAGTCCGTGGCAGCAAGCGCCATCCCAAAATTCCACCATCCACAAACTCACTATTTTTATAATAGCATAAGAAAAGGGCGGCAGTGGCTCAGTGGTTCATGTGGGTTGTCTACAAACCGAAAGGTTGGTGGTTCAATCCTCGGTTCCACCTGACCAAGTGTCGAGGTGTCCATGAGCAAGAAGACACCTAACCCCAGCTGCTCCCGACGAGCTGGATGGCGCCTTGCATGGCTGCCGTCGGTGTATGAATGTGTGTGTGAATGGGTGAATGTGAGGCAAAATTGTAAAGCGCTTTGGTGGCCATTGGGTCTATGAAAGCGCTATATAAATGCAGTCCATTTACCATAAATGCTATGTGGAATCTCAATATCTCAGCTCAGGAAAGGTCTAGAGACTCCATTTTTGCACTCAGATCTAAGTCTCATGGCCCTCTATCAGAATCCAGAGTTTCAGGAAGATCGGAGAAACTCAAAATTTCGACCCGAAAAAAAAGGACTGTCAACTTTTTCGGTGCAAGAAAATAAGTTTCTCTGATCTTCTTGAAACTCTGGATTCTGATAGAGGGCCATGGGACTTAGACCTGAGTGCAAAAATGGAGGCCCTAGACCCATCCTGAGCTGAGATAAGGGGATCCCATGTAGCATTAGCCTCGTGAGACCATCCTGATCTCGTGAGCTTTCAAGGTTTCACTCGCAGATCAGTCTGGACACTTTCCGTTAGAGAAAATTTGGGAGCAGTTCACCAAACGAACGTCCAATCAGTGTTGGCTTTGAGGCGGGTTGAGGTGTGACGCAACGAGAAGCGCGACAGTTCAGTCTAAAGAACATGACGGCTTCAGCGGATGAAACTAGCATTAGCGTGGCTATCGAGCAAGTTTTATCGGAATTACAGAGTATTTCTTCACTGAAAGAAGAGCAAAACACTGCTCTGGAGGCTTTTCTCAGAGGAAAAGATGTTTTTGCTCTTTCCGACTGGTTTCGCTCTGTTACTACGTCATATGCTTCGTTGATCTGATTGGTTGATTTGGCCCGTCTATCACCAACATAGGCCAATCAGCTAACCAATATTTTCGCCCCTCACCAAAACTACTTCAACGGAAGGTTTCCAGATGGATATGCGGAGCAAATCCATCTGGCGGAGTCAGGTTAATGTAGCATTTATCCCACTATAAAAATAGTGGGTTCGCGGGCGGTGGAATTTTGGGATGGCGCTTGGTGCCACGGACCCTGGGGGGCCTCCTGAGTGCAGTAAAATAGTTTTTATCACGACAGGAACTTTACTTAAAATGTATTTGACTTATTATTTTCATAATTAATAATAATTTCTGTGAACAGTATTTAAATTTAAAAAATAGTTTAGTGATAAGTTCATTCGTTAGAAACACTCAAATTATAATGCCTGCAAGTCCTATCAAAACTGTGTGATATACAGGGACCCTTGTGTCATTTATTCCTTCACAGTTCAATGAAGAACTCCCAAAGACGTGTGTTTGCTTTATTGATGTTCATGAACATGCATACATATTACAAGAAACAGCAGTGAGATTTTAAATCTATTAATAATACATGCACTGAGAGTACGTGACCTGAAATGTTGAAAAAAACCCCCACACATATGTGATGAATTACATGAAGTAAATTCGTAGTGCGATTAAGAATACAGTTGGTAGAAGACGCATTGTGTTTCTGAGTGAAGTGATACAGAGATGTCTGGCCACAGGCAGAGCGGCTTCTGCCCTTGTGATTGGCTGCTTCCTCAGCCAATGTGACTGCTGTAGACTCACCTCTAATCAGACTCTTCCTGTAGATAGATTCTAACAGCGCTTCTGTTTCCTTTTATCTTTTCTCCCCTCCGTGTTCAACAGATCGGATTGCACAACAAAAACTTCGGTTATCTCTCCCCCTTTCCTCCTTGAAGTAATCTTTTAAAGTAATTGTAAAGTGTTTTTTTTTAAAATAATTTTATTTTCATACAAAAGTTCGTTGCATTCGCACTACAGCCGTTACAATTTATTATAAGCTACAGGACCAAATTACCTCTTTAATCAGGGAAAAAACTCTTTTATTCCAAGAAATATTCAGGCTGTTTTCCAGTTGTTCCAGTATGGCATTCATTATGATCAAGAGTACAGGCATTCCCTAAATATGTTACATGAGACTGATTCAACGGTTTCAAGAATGCTAAACATCTGGCATTGCACCACATTCTATTGAATTTCCTCAGTTTTTTTCCTATCCTTCTAAATGAAGGTATCTGTATCATGTTGAGCTTTTCATTGCTGTACAAAAATTAGATTTTTATCAAACCATTCTCGAATCCGTGAAAACTAATTTTACATAGCACTTGCAAAAAACAGACGTAAGGCTGTACCTCCACAACGCTTTATGGCATTCAGACCAAACTTGGTACATGTCATCACAAGCATGACCTGAGGCAACATGCTACATTACGCGCAATAACACCTAATGGTCCGGAGATACGAAAATGACTATTTTTGTATATAACTTTTGAACAGTTTGTGCAGAAATCATAAAAGTGGTGTTGATTTGGGGCGTAATGCTGAGTCAAATGATATCCAATTTTCCTATATCGGCCGTTTTGGGTGTGTGCCATTTTGAATTTTGTACTAAAATGTTGTATTTTACGAACGCATTAACATTGTTGCAAACCTTGCTATGGGTCATCAGCATGATGCTGTGAAAGAGTCTGAGAAGTTTCGGGCTAGCGCCACCTAGTGGTGATTTTTCCTGAATCCTTGCCGAATATAATGATACCAAACATGTCAGGTTTTTTCTTAGGTAGTGCAATGTTGTAAATTAGCACTTAAAAAACATTTGCCAATATCTTCGAAACTGTTCGAGACCGATCGAGATGACATCCCTACCACCGTAGGAAATTCGGAAACATAAGTGGTTGGATGAATGTTAGTGTCCAAATGTCAAAATGTTGATAGAAAGTGGCAAAAAAAAATCTGATCAAAGTCACCCATGGGTAATTTATGCTCTCATACATATAGATGTCTATAAATCTAAAACAAAAACATACATTTTCACCAAATTTGACACGTATTTAGGTTCACTCTGAGAACAGATAAAGAAGCTGTGGAACTGCACCACTTGGTGGTGCTATAATTGAACAAAACAAGGACATTGGCAGTAATTACAATATAACATCATGATATTAAATGCTACTCTTTACAAATGCACTGTGGCTCGTCAATGCAGGTCATGGTTTCGAATCCTGCGTGGCATATGCCCAGACAGCAATCGGTACTGTGGCCAGAAGTGGTGCAAAAGTTGCTTCAGTTCTAGAAATGGTGTCTATCTGAAAACGAACTCAAAAAAAACCATCGAAAAATTCTTAATTTTGAGTTGATTCTCACTTAAACTATGGAACACTGGCATCGTCCCATGTCTTCTTTCTTTCTCTTGGATGAGAAATAAGTATGTTTTGTTCATTCTGTGTTCCTTCCCATCTGAACTTCTGTTCATTTGGAGTTCATGTTCACCTGTTCTTCTGAACCAGCTGTTTTTCATGTATGTTCAATTTCTGCTGTAATTGCTCTGCACTGCTGTTGCTGCTGGTTCAGGGGCTCGGCCTCGTATTGCTGCTTGCAGCTATATTTATTATTATTATTTCTTCTAAGCAACCTTGAAAAATAATACAAGTTCTTAGCCTTGGCGTTGTACTCATTCTTGGCACTCTGTTCAAACGTTTTACAATATCTCTAGTGAAGCGGCACTCTGATAAAAATTCAACTTTTTTGAAGAAAATAATCATGAAATAGCATGAAGGACACAAGACATTCAATATGCAAACGTACTTTCAGTCGACCTGGAAAGTGTCTCAGGGGCCAACCTTATGACTGCAACGAATATTTGATTTAGACTGGAACTCCCAAGAAATACTGTAATCTAATCTTCAAATAGATTTAAAGAAAGTCGCTCATCAATTATCCAGCAGATCCTGCCTTTAAGATGAGATAGAAAAGTTTGCTTAAGGAAAACAAGATTTTTTTTAGAGGAGAAAAAAAAACACTTTTCAGAGCTCGATTTCAGTACAATATTGCAACTGGTTAACAAAAAAAATGTCTTTTTCGACGTGAACTGCGTGCGCTAGAGAGGCTACGAGGGGCCAGGTGTTGCTAGATTTGGCTTCTCAATGTCACTGGTGATGTGAAAGGACAAAGGCAGTATTGAGAGCCCAGTCAGAGGCCTGGGAGGAGTGGGATAGTTTTACAGAAAAGCCACTGTTTGTGCCAAGCCTGCACCAACATACAACAGACACTGTGTTCTGTTGCTCCGCTCCCAGCTTTGTCCTTGCGCTCTGCGTCGCCCCCCCCCCCTTTCTTCTTGTTTTCGAACAGGTAGTAATGGTGCTCTCATCTAGGCCAGAGATGAGAGAGACAGATAGCTGACTGTAAAGAACACAGCTTGGCATTCTAGACTTGGGCTCTTAACATCCCACACAAAGACCTGAAGCCGGAGGGAAACATGATAAAGCCGTGCGCGGAGCAGACCGATCAGAGACGCCCCCTGCCCCGCACGTCTGAGACTGCTGGGAAGTCTCGCTCCAAAGGATATCTGTATGCGTACATTTACCTGCTGTGAATGCACCTCCAAGTCTCAAAGTTGCCACATATACCATTTCTGAAAGCCCCTCCAAAGGAAAAGCTAACTTTTGTTAATTCTTCACCATCACTGAAAAGTTTGTTTGAACTGACACTCTTACAGTTTGACCGCGCCTAGGTCAAATCACAGGGGAGAATGGGGTAAATTGCTATTACAGTGACGCATCTTACCTCGCTCTTCTTATGAATAGGAGGAAGAAAGTGCATTTCAGAGAAAATGAATAAAGAGAAAATATATGTATGTAACAGCACACCAGCCTCTGTGAGTGTGTGTCAGGTCTGATCCTCTCACAGGGGTGTGATCTGCCTGCTGCATGAAAACAGAGAAAGATAAAAATAATGTGATAATGAGACCCACCCAAACACAGACAAACAGCCAGTCCTTCGCAAGCTGACAAGTCATCAGAAAGCAGTCAGCTGCATCTCTTCCACTACTCTCTCTCTCTGCCCTGTTGCTGCATGTCATCCTCATTACGCCCCTGTGATTCTCTCCACCTGACCACCCGGAGCAGCCCGCTTTTATCATCCTCCACACAGCTCTGCTATCAAAACACAGCCGACAAACACAAAATGTCAAGTTAGCTGCACTCCAGTGATCAGTCTGCTGT
Organism: Cyprinella venusta; assembly: GCA_038021265.1. Taxonomy (NCBI): domain Eukaryota; kingdom Metazoa; phylum Chordata; class Actinopteri; order Cypriniformes; family Leuciscidae; genus Cyprinella; species Cyprinella venusta. The sequence goes on along the minus strand of CM075881.1, from coordinate 10,031,263 downwards.
GAGACAAGAGGGATGGGATTTTTCGGCATGAAAAAAAAAAATTGTTATTGTAATCTTTTGATTATTATTAATAATACTAATAACAGTGTTACTTTTTGTAGAGTTTTATCATATTTTTTTTTAAGTTTTATTATACTATTATTAGACAGTAGAACACTGTCTGAACAAAGTTTTTAGTTTCCAGCAACAAGTAGTTTGTCTGTCAACTCTAAAGGCACAAATTCTCCGTGATTTGCAGCCAATCAGAAGCATTTTGATGTTTAATATGCAGTTACCAGGAATGGGATTTTAAACCAATGAGATTTCACTGTGGGCGGGGCTACCATGCACAATTGTAACCACAGGAATTGACAAAATGTCCTGATTCTTGTCACGGTTGCAGCCATATATATATATATATATATATATATATATATATATATATATATATATATATATATATATATATGTGTGTGTGTGTGTGTGTGTGTGTGTGTAGAAATAAATCATTGCATTACATTATTATTGCTAATTTTTGTAATAATGTATTTGTAATAAGTTGCACATTGCACTGTTATTGGAGCAGCACACAGTGTTATGGAGGACAGAGAGCAATGGTGTGGGGAGGGAGAGATATGAGGTGAAGGGATGTGAGATGATCAGCCGTCCACAGAGCCGTGTCATTTGTCTATTGTCTGTTTTTCCAGGCTGATGGGGCAGAGAGAGAAAAACGGAAATGCTGCTTTAGTCCTGCGTCAGTCTCTTTCTTCCCTTTTCTTCTTGAACCGGAGCAAGACTCCAAGGATAGCGTTCATCAATTTCCTGTCCAATTTCCGAACCACTATAGCAAGCACATCCAAAGCCTCAAAAAAAAAAACATCTTCAAGATTGGCAATGCACCAGCTCTCGCTAATGCCACCAACAGACTAGTTGCCTTTCCAGAGGAATTCTGACGATGGTTTTTTAATATTCCACGCCGCTTTGCGCCTTCAGATTTCACGGTGCAACATTAACACGAGCTGACACTAGGGATTAGAGACAGACAGCTGGAATGCCCGGGCCTTTTGTGAAACGTGGATCTCTGCCAAAATCCTTCGCTCAGAGGCCAAGAGGGACCTGGGAAAAAGACTGCTCCTTGGAAATAAACACAAGACTGGCCAAGAGGAAGGAATGTGCCACTAGTGGACATAAACGATTGAGTGGTTACCGGACAGCGCTGGGCATGGAGACGCTGCTTCGAGAACCTGTTCAGGACCTGCAACCTGTGTAGCGGCCTGTCACTCGCCACTCTGACATTTCGTTTGGCTCTCAAAGGCCGATGCAGTAAACTGAATGACCAGCGAATGAATATGAATGAAATACCTCCCACATATTTTCCCCTTCTGCGTTCTGTCTCATTCAAGAGTTTCAGAAGTGTTCAGTTAATGATGGAATGTCAGAACATAATTCCAATTTTGTTTTATTTTATGTGGAAAATGTATTGCATGGATTTTTAAAATACTTTTTAAATAAATCATCAGAATAATTACATGATTAAATAATCTAATTAAAAGTAATAGGGCACATCCAAAAACTTAAGGCAGGTGCGCAATCAAATAAAAGCACTTCAGTGAAGAATAAATAAAAATCGTCACACTGCACTGTTGCTTCCAAATATGAATTTATTAAAAATGCAACATTTCGACCTGAAGGTCTTTGTCAGGTAGATGTTGACCTTTGGGTGGAAACATATTTTTAATAATTAAAACTGCAAGCAGCGATGGGCGGGCCCTCGCACCTGTAGCGTGTTGGGGTGTGAGGCGGCCACGTTGCATATTCTGCAGCTAAGCCGGTGCGGCTGTGAATTTTGTTCACTGCTTTGTTAAAGGTCACTTCCTCTTGCCACTAGATGGCACTATGACTGTGGGTGAATGTCGGCATGTAGATTTGTTCAGGGCGGGACTCTTGTCAAATGTGTAAAATTTCGTGCAGATCTGGGCATTTACAGCCAAGTTATTACAACTTCCTGTTTCATGGCGAATCATCGACGCCACGGACACGCCCATTGACGAAAACCCGCAGATAGCACAACTTTACATCGTCAATGCCATTAGAAGGCACAGCAGAAATTTGAAGTCGATCCGACTAAATCCCTAGGAGGAGTTAGTTAAAGTACATAATGAATAAATCATCCAAAAATGGCGGTAAAATTAGAAATGGCCGACTTCCTGTTGAGTTTAGGGCATCGCTCCAAGAGACTTTTTTGTGCGTCTGGACATGGTAGATGTACCACAGAAATTTGATACTTGTCGGTCAAACATGCGGCCGGGGCTGCTTCGTTAAAGGTCACTTCCTGTTGCCAGCAGGTGGCGCTATGACTGTGGGTAAATGTCGGCATGTAGATTTGTTCAGGGCGGGACTCTTGTCAAATGTGTAAAATTTCGTGCAGATCTGGGCATTTACAGCCAAGTTACTACAACTTCCTCTTTCATGGCGAATCTTCGATGCCACGGACACGCCCATCGACGAAAACGCGCAGATAGCACAACTTTACATCGTCAATGCCTTTAGAAGGCACAGCAGAAATTTGAAGTGGATCTGAGTAAATCCCTAGGAGGAGTTAGTTAAAGTACGGAGTGTGTAAATCGTCCCAAATCGGTCGCCAAATTCAAAAGGGCGGACTTCCTGTCGAGTTTAGGGTATGGGTTCTTGAGGCTTTTTTGTGCGGCTTGAAAGGATACACATCCCCACCAAATTTCGTGCATGTAGGTTGAACGTGGAGGAGGGGCTAATTTTTTCCAATTTTCTAGGTGGCGCTAGCGAGCCATTTTGCCACGCCTATCCGCGAAACCAACAAAATACGAAATTTTTCACCAGTCCTGACATGCGTGCCAAATTTGGTGACTTTTTGAGCATGTTGCGGCCCCGAAAATGGAGCTTACTTTGCAGAAAAAAAAATAAATAAAAAAAATAACCCTAACAGTTTCAAGAGGGCCTCGCACCGTTGGGTGCTCGGGCCCTAAAAAATAACCCTAACAGTTTCAAGAGGGCCTCGCACCGCTGGGTGCTCGGGCCCTAAAATAACCCTAACAGTTTCAAGAGGGCCTCGCACCGTTGGGTGAACGGGCCCTAAAAATAACCCTAACAGTTTCAAGAGGGCCTCGCACCGTTGGGTGCTCGGGCCCTAATAACCCTAACAGTTTCAAGAGGGCCTCGCACCGTTGGGTGTTTGGGTCCTAATAACCCTAACAGTTTCAAGAGGGCCTCGCACCGTTGGGTGCTCGGGCCCTAATAATCCCAACAGTTTCAATAGGGCCTCGCACAGTTATTGCTCGGGCCCTAAAAATAACCCTAACAGTTTCAAGAGGGCCTCGCACCGTTGGGTGCTCGGGCCCTAATAACCCTAACAGTTTCAAGAGGGCCTCGCACCGTTGGTTGCTCGGGCCCTAATAAACCCAACAGTTTCAATAGGGCCTCGCACAGTTATTGCTCGGGCCCTAAAAATAACCGTAATAGTTTTAATAGGGTCCTCGCACTGTTAGTGCTCGGGTCCTAAATACATTTTTGGAAGTGGCAGTGTGCAGATTTGTTTATTCTTCAGTAAATAATTGAATAAATCACATATTGGTGATTTTTTTTTAAATATGTATCAATATTTTCTGAGAAGAGCCATCATATTAAGATAATTTAAGTAAAAAGTATAGAATCCTAAATAAAATTCCTTTAGGAGTTTTAGATCTATATCATTGAGCTGCAATTTTCCAGCAATCCATTTTGCAGGATAGTTGGAACATTTGTTAGAATTTTTTTTTGATGATAAGCAACTTGTTAATAGTGTGTTTTGAACCCTAAACTTACCAAATAGCCACTATTATTTTTATTTTATTTTTTTATGGTAATTTTATGGGTGTTTGTACATTCATGTGTAATATCCACATGACATTCAGAAAGTATACAGTCAAGTACAATATTTTTTTCATGCTATTCACATTTTAGAGCACACCATTTTTATGCAATTAAATGCATGACAGCATAGACTTGTCAGCTTTACTTGAATTAGAGTAAGTGCTAGTGACTTTAATTTCACATTAGTAATCTAGAAAATTACACTTAAAAAGGGTGAAAGAGGAGGTCAGAATAGAAAAATTATGAAAGTTGTAAAACACTCCAAATTACAAAATTATATCTAGCCCTGAAGATCAGAGATTTGTTCCATGTTATTCTTGCCCAAGAAACTAAGCTTTTTATTTTTTGCAGTTTATCCTGGAAATTTGGAGACACAAAGCAGTACATATCTAACGGCCAAGACTCTGAAACCCTTGGCCTCACACCAAACCAAATGAGCTGTTACAGTTTTCTTCACTTATTGTTGTATTAGATTGATAATGTTTAGTTTGCATTCATGTTAAATGCGTCATTTTAAATGTGTCATTATTGAAATTGAAGTCTGATTTCAGCCATCGTATTACATGATTTGACTTCACAGCTAAACTGTCAACCAGTAACTTTTCCTCCAGGCATTTAGCCATTACCACAAAGAGGCGAGGGGGGAGTTATCATATAGAAGATTTGATGGCATTGCAGTGGCTTGGTGGGAGTTTCCATGGTAACTCATGAGTCTGGTCACACCTCATTAGAGGACACAACGTGCCTGTATAGGCTGGCTAGTTCAGGAGTGTGCGCTCTCCATGGTAATTGCCTTCAGATTTTACTGCCTCACTGCGCACAGTAAAATCACACATCCTAGATGAGGCTCACTGGTGAGAAACTCTTTTTTTAATGGTACAGGTGTTCCTCTTGCATTTATTGAGGAGAACAAGTGTGCGATCACTAACACAGAAACAATGCTTGCTGAGATCTCACTACAAGATTAATGATTAACTTAAGAGTTCCTTGTTTGTCTGAAGCTTCATGTAGATAGATAGATGTAGATGCTTGTATGTCCTGAGCATGTGAAAAATCGACAATAAAGCTGACTAATGACTAATGACTAATATTGTAGATTTTATTATAGATGTAGATTTTACTATAGATGTCTATATTATAGATTTGATTATAGATGTAGATATTATAGATATACATATTATAGATGTAGATATTGTAGAGTCTATTTATGAATATAGACTTTATTATAGATGTAGATATTATTGACACTGTAATATAGATTTTATTATAGATGTATATATTGTAGATTTGTACAGTACAAATTGTATCAAAGCGGCTTTGAGTCATCTCTTCACAGGCGTTGGTCTTCTCATCACAGGTGTTGAGAGTGCATTTTTCTGAGTGCAAAAATGGAGGCTCTAGACCCTTCCAGAGCTGAGATATTGAAACTCAAAATTTCGACCAGAGAAAAAAACGACAGTGTTACCCCTTACTTTTATTTTCTGGCGGCGAAAAATTAAGTTTCCCCAATCTTCTAAAAACTCTGGATTCTGACAGAGGGCCATAAGACTTAGACCTAAATGCAAAAAGGGAGGCTCTAGACCATTTCAGAGCTGAGATATCAAAACTCAAAAGTTCGACCAGAAAAAAAAAACGACAGTGTTACCCCTTACATTTTTTTTTCGAGGCAAAATTTTGAGTTTTAATATCTCAGCTCTGGAAGGGTCTAGAGCCTCCATTTTTGCACGCTGGTCGAAGTCTCGTGGCCCTATGTCAGAATCCAGAGTTTTAAGAAGATCGGAGGGGGTCAAAATTTCGTCCAAAAAAAAAAAGACAGTGTTACCCCTTATGTTTTTTTTTCGGGTCCAAATTTTGACCTTCGATATCTCGGTTCTGGAAGGGTCTAGAGCCTCCATTTTTGCGCGCTGGTCGAAGTCTCGTGGCCCTCTGTCAGAATCCAGAGTTTCAAGAAGATCGGAGGGAGTCAAAATTTCGGCCAAAAAAAAAAAAAACGACAGTGTTACCCCTTATTTATTTTTTTTCGGGTCAAAATTTTGATCTTCGATATCTCGGTTCTGGAAGGGTCTAGAGCCTCCATTTTTGCGCGCTGGTCGAAGTCTCGTGGCCCTCTGTCAGAATCCAGAGTTTCAAGAAGATCAGAAGGGGTCAAAATTTTGGCCAAAAAAAAAATGACAGTTTTACCCCTTATGTTTTTTTTTCGGGTCAAAATTTTGACCTTCGATATCTTGGCTCTGGAAGGGTCTAGAGCCTCCATTTTTGCGCGCTGGGCGATGTCTCGTGGCCCTCTGTCAGAATGCAGAGTTTCAAGAAGATCGGAGGGGGTCAAAATTTCGGCCAAAAAAAAAATGACAGTGTTACCCCTTATGTTTTTTTTTCGGGTCAAAATTTTGGCCTTCGATATCTTGGCTCTGGAAGGGTCTAGAGCCTCCATTTTTGCGCGCTGGGCGATGTCTCGTGGCCCTCTGTCAGAATCCAGAGTTTCAAGAAGATCGGAGGGGGTCAAAATTTCGGCCAAAAACGACAGTGTTACCCCTTATGTTTTTTTTTTTCAGGTCAAAACTTTGACATCCGATATCTCGGCTCTGGAAGGGTCTAGAGCCTCAATTTTTGCGCGCTGGTCGAAGTCTCGTGGCCCTCTGTCAGAATCCAGAGTTTCAAGAAGATCGGAGGGGGTCAAAATTTCGGCCAAAAACGACAGTGTTACCCCTTATGTTTTTTTTTTCAGGTCAAAACTTTGACATCCGATATCTCGGCTCTGGAAGGGTCTAGAGCCTCCATTTTTGCGCGCTGGTCGAAGTCTCGTGGCCCTCTGTCAGAATCCAGAGTTTCAAGAAGATCAGAGGGGGTCAAAATTTCGGCAAAAAACGACAGTGTTACCCCTTATGTTTTTTTTTCAGGTCAAAATTTTGACATCCGATATCTCGGCTCTGGATGGGTCTAGAGCCTCCATTTTTGCGCGCTGGTCGAAGTCTCGTGGCCCTCTGTCAGAATCCAGAGTTTCAAGAAGATCGGAGGGGGTCAAAATTTCGGCCAAAAACGACAGTGTTACCCCTTATGTTTTTTTTTCAGGTCAAAACTTTGACATCCGATATCTCGGCTCTGGAAGGGTCTAGAGCCTCCATTTTTGCGCGCTGGTCGAAGTCTCGTGGCCCTCTGTCAGAATCCAGAGTTTCAAGAAGATCGGAGGGGGTCAAAATTTCGGCCAAAAACGACAGTGTTACCCCTTATGTTTTTTTTTCAGGTCAAAACTTTGACATCCGATATCTTGGCTCTGGAAGGGTCTAGAGCCTCCATTTTTGCGCGCTGGTCGAAGTCTCGTGGCCCTCTGTCAGAATCCAGAGTTTCAAGAAGATCGGAGAGGGTCAAAATTTCGGCAAAAAACGACAGTGTTACCCCTTATGTTTTTTTTTCAGGTCAAAACTTTGACATCCGATATCTCGGCTCTGGAAGGGTCTAGAGCCTCCATTTTTGCGCGCTGGTCGAAGTCTCGTGTCCCTCTGTCAGAATCCAGAGTTTCAAGAAGATCGGAGGGGGTCAAAATTTCGGCCAAAAACGACAGTGTTACCCCTTATGTTTTTTTTTCAGGTCAAAACTTTGACATCCGATATCTCGGCTCTGGAAGGGTCTAGAGCCTCCATTTTTGCGCGCTGGTCGAAGTCTCGTGGCCCTCTGTCAGAATCCAGAGTTTCAAGAAGATCGGAGGGGGTCAAAATTTCGACCAAAAACGACAGTGTTACCCCTTATGTTTTTTTTCAGGTCAAAATTTTGACATCCGATATCTCGGCTCTGGATGGGTCTAGAGCCTCCATTTTTGCGCGCTGGTCGAAGTCTCGTGGCCCTCTGTCAGAATCCAGAGTTTCAAGAAGATCGGAGGGGGTCAAAATTTCGGCCAAAAACGACAGTGTTACCCCTTATGTTTTTTTTTCAGGTCAAAACTTTGACATCCGATATCTCGGCTCTGGAAGGGTCTAGAGCCTCCATTTTTGCGCGCTGGTCGAAGTCTCGTGGCCCTCTGTCAGAATCCAGAGTTTCAAGAAGATCGGAGGGGGTCAAAATTTCGGCCAAAAATGACAGTGTTACCCCTTATGTTTTTTTTTCAGGTCAAAACTTTGACATCCGATATCTCGGCTCTGGAAGGGTCTAGAGCCTCCATTTTTGCGCGCTGGTCGAAGTCTCGTGGCCCTCTGTCAGAATCCAGAGTTTCAAGAAGATCGGAGGGGGTCAAAATTTCGGCCAAAAACAACAGTGTTACCCCTTATGTTTTTTTTTCAGGTCAAAACTTTGACATTCGATATCTCGGCTCTGGAAGGGTCTAGAGCCTCCATTTTTGCGCGCTGGTCGAAGTCTCGTGGCCCTCTGTCAGAATCCAGAGTTTCAAGAAGATCGGAGGGGGTCAAAATTTTGGCCAAAAAAAAAATGACAGTGTTACCCCTTATGTTTTTTTCAGGTCCAAATTTTGACCTTCAATATCTCGGCTCTGGAAGGGTCTAGAGCCTCCATTTTTGCACACTGGTCGAAGTCTCGTGGCCCTCTGTCAGAATCCAGAGTTTCAAGAAGATCGGAGGGGGTCAAAATTTCGGCCAAAAACGACAGTGTTACCCCTTATGTTTTTTTTTCGGGTCAAAACTTTGACATCCGATACCCCGGCTCTGGAAGGGTCTAGAGCCTCCATTTTTGCGCGCTGGTCGAAGTCTCGTGGCCCTCTGTCAGAATCCAGAGTTTCAAGAAGATCGGAGGGGGTCAAAATTTCGGCCAAAAACGACAGTGTTACCCCTTATGTTTTTATTCAGGTCAAAACTTTGACATCCGATATCTAGGCTCTGGAAGGGTCTAGAGCCTCCATTTTTGCGCGCTGGTCGAAGTCTCGTGGCCCTCTGTCAGAATCCAGAGTTTCAAGAAGATCGGAGGGGGTCAAAATTTTGGCCAAAAACGAGAGTGTTACCCCTTATGTTTTTTTTTCAGGTCAAAACTTTGACATCCGATATCTCGGCTCTGGAAGGGTCTAGAGCCTCCATTTTTGCGCGCTGGTCGAAGTCTCGTGGCCCTCTGTCAGAATCCAGAGTTTCAAGAAGATCGGAGGGGGTCAAAATTTCGGCCAAAAACGACAGTGTTACCCCTTATGTTTTTTTTTCAGGTCAAAACTTTGACGTCCGATATCTCGGCTCTGGAAGGGTCTAGAGCCTCCATTTTTGCGCGCTGGTCGAAGTCTCGTGGCCCTCTGTCAGAATCCAGAGTTTCAAGAAGATCGGAGGGGTCAAAATTTCGGCCAAAAACGACAGTGTTACCCCTTATGTTTTTTTTTCAGGTCAAAACTTTGACATCCGATATCTCGGCTCTGGAAGGTTCTAGAGCCTCCATTTTTGCGCGCTGGTCGAAGTCTCGTGGCCCTCTGTCAGAATCCAGAGTTTCAAGAAGATCGGAGGGGGTCAAAATTTCGGCCAAAAATGACAGTGTTACCCCTTATGTTTTTTTTTCGGGTCAAAACTTTGACATCCGATATCTCGGCTCTGGAAGGGTCTAGAGCCTCCATTTTTGCGCGCTGGTCGAAGTCTCGTGAACCCTCTGTCAGAATCCAGAGTTTCAAGAAGATCGGAGGGGGTCAAAATTTCGGCCAAAAACGACAGTGTTACCCCTTATGTTTTTTTTCAGGTCAAAATTTTGACATCCGATATCTCGGCTCTGTATTGGTCTAGAGCCTCCATTTTTGCGCGCTGGTCGAAGTCTCGTGGCCCTCTGTCAGAATCCAGAGTTTCAAGAAGATCGGAGGGGGTCAAAATTTCGGCCAAAAACAACAGTGTTACCCCTTATGTTTTTTTTTCAGGTCAAAACTTTGACATCCGATATCTCGGCTCTGGAAGGGTCTAGAGCCTCCATTTTTGCGCGCTGGTCGAAGTCTCGTGGCCCTCTGTCAGAATCCAGAGTTTCAAGAAGATCGGAGGGGGTCAAAATTTTGGCCAAAAAAAAAATGACAGTGTTACCCCTTATGTTTTTTTCAGGTCCAAATTTTGACCTTCAATATCTCGGTTCTGGAAGGGTCTAGAGCCTCCATTTTTGCACGCTGGTCGAAGTCTCGTGGCCCTCTGTCAGAATCCAGAGTTTCAAGAAGATCGGAGGGGGTCAAAATTTCGACCAAAAACGACAGTGTTACCCCTTATGTTTTTTTTTCGGGTCAAAACTTTGACATCCGATATCTCGGCTCTGGAAGGGTCTAGAGCCTCCATTTTTGCGCACTGGTCGAATTCTCGTGGCCTTCTGTCAGAATCCAGAGTTTCAAGAAGATTGGAGGGGGTCAAAATTTCGGCCAAAAACGACAGTGTTACCCCTTATGTTTTTTTTTTTTCGGGTCAAAACTTTGACATCCGATACCTCGGCTCTGGAAGGGTCTAGAGCCTCCATTTTTGCGCGCTGGTCGAAGTCTCGTGGCCCTCTGTCAGAATCCAGAGTTTCAAGAAGATCGGAGGGGGTCAAAATTTCGGCCAAAAACGACAGTGTTACCCCTTATGTTTTTATTCAGGTCAAAACTTTGACATCCGATATCTAGGCTCTGGAAGGGTCTAGAGCCTCCATTTTTGCGCGCTGGTCGAAGTCTCATGGCCCTCTGTCAGAATCCAGAGTTTCAAGAAGATCGGAGGGGGTCAAAATTTTGGCCAAAAACGAGAGTGTTACCCCTTATGTTTTTTTTTTCAGGTCAAAACTTTGACATCCGATATCTCGGCTCTGGAAGGGTCTAGAGCCTCCATTTTTGCGCGCTGGTCGAAGTCTCGTGGCCCTCTGTCAGAATCCAGAGTTTCAAGAAGATCGGAGGGGGTCAAAATTTCGGCCAAAAACGACAGTGTTACCCCTTATGTTTTTTTTTCAGGTCAAAACTTTGACGTCCGATATCTCGGCTCTGGAAGGGTCTAGAGCCTCCATTTTTGCGCGCTGGTCGAAGTCTCGTGGCCCTCTGTCAGAATCCAGAGTTTCAAGAAGATCGGAGGGGGTCAAAATTTCGGCCAAAAACGACAGTGTTACCCCTTATGTTTTTTTTTCAGGTCAAAACTTTGACATCCGATATCTCGGCTCTGGAAGGGTCTAGAGCCTCCATTTTTGCGCGCTGGTCGAAGTCTCGTGGCCCTCTGTCAGAATCCAGAGTTTCAAGAAGATCGGAGGGGGTCAAAATTTTGGCCAAAAACGACAGTGTTACCCCTTATGTTTTTTTTCAGGTCAAAACTTTGACATCCGATATCTCGGCTCTGGAAGGTTCTAGAGCCTCCATTTTTGCGCGCTGGTCGAAGTCTCGTGGCCCTCTGTCAGAATCCAGAGTTTCAAGAAGATCGGAGGGGGTCAAAATTTCGGCCAAAAATGACAGTGTTACCCCTTATGTTTTTTTTTCGGGTCAAAACTTTGACATCCGATATCTCGGCTCTGGAAGGGTCTAGAGCCTCCATTTTTGCGCGCTGGTCGAAGTCTCGTGAACCCTCTGTCAGAATCCAGAGTTTCAAGAAGATCGGAGGGGGTCAAAATTTCGGCCAAAAATGACAGTGTTACCCCTTATGTTTTTTTTTCGGGTCAAAACTTTGACATCCGATATCTCGGCTCTGGAAGGGTCTAGAGCCTCCATTTTTGCGCGCTGGTCGAAGTCTCGTGAACCCTCTGTCAGAATCCAGAGTTTCAAGAAGATCGGAGGGGGTCAAAATTTCGGCCAAAAACGACAGTGTTACCCCTTATGTTTTTTTTTTCAGGTCAAAACTTTGACATCCAATATCTCGGCTCTGGAAGGGTCTAGAGCCTCCATTTTTGCGTGCTGGTCGAAGTCTCGTGGCCCTCTGTCAGAATCCAGAGTTTCAAGAAGATTGGAGGGGGTCAAAATTTCGGCCTAAAACGACAGTGTTACCCCTTAGGTTTTTTTCAGGTCAAAACTTTGACATCCGATATCTCGGCTCTGGAAGGGTCTAGAGCCTCCATTTTTGCGCGCTGGTCGAAGTCTCGTGGCCCTCTGTCAGAATCCAGAGTTTCAAGAAGATCGGAGGGGGTCAAAATTTCGGCCAAAAACGACAGTGTTACCCCTTATGTTTTTTTTTTCAGGTCAAAACTTTGACATCCGATATCTCGGCTCTGGAAGGGTCTAGAGCCTCCATTTTTGTGCGCTGGTCGAAGTCTCGTGGCCCTCTGTCAGAATCCAGAGTTTCAAGAAGATCGGAGGGGGTCAAAATTTCGGCCAAAAACGACAGTGTTACCCCTTATGTTTTTTTTTCAGGTCAAAATTTTGACATCCGATATCTCGGCTCTGGATGGGTCTAGAGCCTCCATTTTTGCGCGCTGGTCGAAGTCTCGTGGCCCTCTGTCAGAATCCAGAGTTTCAAGAAGATCGGAGGGGGTCAAAATTTCGGCCAAAAACGACAGTGTTACCCCTTATGTTTTTTTTTTCAGGTCAAAACTTTGACATCCGATATCTCGGCTCTGGAAGGGTCTAGAGCCTCCATTTTTGTGCGCTGGTCGAAGTCTCGTGGCCCTCTGTCAGAATCCAGAGTTTCAAGAAGATCGGAGGGGGTCAAAATTTCGGCCAAAAACGACAGTGTTACCCCTTATGTTTTTTTTTCAGGTCAAAATTTTGACATCCGATATCTCGGCTCTGGATGGGTCTAGAGCCTCCATTTTTGCGCGCTGGTCGAAGTCTCGTGGCCCTCTGTCAGAATCCAGAGTTTCAAGAAGATCGGAGGGGGTCAAAATTTCGGCCAAAAACGACAGTGTTACCCCTTATGTTTTTTTTTCAGGTAAAAACTTTGACATCCGATATCTCGGCTCTGGATGGGTCTAGAGCCTCCATTTTTGCGCGCTGGTCGAATTCTCGTGGCCTTCTGTCAGAATCCAGAGTTTCAAGAAGATTGGAGGGGGTCAAAATTTCGGCCAAAAACGACAGTGTTACCCCTTATGTTTTTTTTTTCAGGTCAAAACTTTGACATCCAATATCTCGGCTCTGGAAGGGTCTAGAGCCTCCATTTTTGCGTGCTGGTCGAAGTCTCGTGGCCCTCTGTCAGAATCCAGAGTTTCAAGAAGATCGGAGGGGGTCAAAATTTCGGCCTAAAACGACAGTGTTACCCCTAATGTTTTTTTCAGGTCAAAACTTTGACATCCGATATCTCGGCTCTGGAAGGGTCTAGAGCCTCCATTTTTGCGCGCTGGTCGAAGTCTCGTGAACCCTCTGTCAGAATCCAGAGTTTCAAGAAGATCAGAGGGGGTCAAAATTTCGGCCAAAAACGATAGTGTTACCCCTTATGTTTTTTTTTCAGGTCAAAACTTTGACATCCGATATCTCGGCTCTGGAAGGGTCTAGAGCCTCCATTTTTGCGCGCTGGTCGAAGTCTCGTGGCCCTCTGTCAGAATCCAGAGTTTCAAGAAGATCGGAGGGGGTCAAAATTTCGGCCAAAAACGACAGTGTTACCCCTTATGTTTTTTTTCAGGTCAAAACTTTGACATCCGATATCTCGGCTCTGGAAGGGTCTAGAGCCTCCATTTTTGCGCGCTGGTCGAAGTCTCGTGGCCCTCTGTCAGAATCCAGAGTTTCAAGAAGATTGGAGGGGGTAAAAATTTCGGCCAAAAACAACAGTGTTACCCCTTATGTTTTTTTTTCAGGTCAAAACTTTGACATCCGATATCTCGGCTCTGGAAGGGTCTAGAGCCTCCATTTTTGCGCGCTGGTCGAAGTCTCGTGGCCCTCTGTCAGAATCCAGAGTTTCAAGAAGATCAGAGGGGGTCAAAATTTTGGCCAAAAAAAAAATGACAGTGTTACCCCTTATGTTTTTTTTTTTCAGGTCCAAATTTTGACCTTCGATATCTCGGCTCTGGAAGGGTCTAGAGCCTCCATTTTTGCACTCAGGTCTAAGTCTTTTTTGTGATGTTGTTTGGAATTATGCAATTCATTTTATAACAACTATATGTAAACTGCTTGTAAAGACTTTATAGAACAGTCTTTTATGTAAAACAGCTTTCGATTTGAAACGATTTTTAAACTGCTTCTAAAGACTTTATAGAACAGTCTTTTATGTAAAGCAGCTTTTATATAAAAACCATATGTAAAAGACTTTATAGATAGTCTTCTGTTATACAGTTTTTATATGTAAACTGTTTATAATAAATACACAGAAACATATTGCAACAAATGTTTATTGGTTTTATAAGAAAGACACAGAAACATATTGTAACAAGAATGCTTTATTAATGGATTCTTCTGTCAGAATCCAGAGTTTCAAGAAGATCAGAGGGGGTCAAAATTTCGGCCAAAAAAAACCCGACAGTGTTACCCCTTATGTTTTTTTTCAGGTCCAAATTTTGGCCTTCGATATCTCGGCTCTGGAAGGGTCTAGAGCCTCCATTTTTGCGCGCTGGTTGAAGTCTCGTGGCCCTCTGTCAGAATCCAGAGTTTCAAGAAGATCGGAGGGGGTCAAAATTTCGGCCAAAAACGACAGTGTTACCCCTTATGTTTTTTTTTTCAGGTCAAAACTTTGACATCCGATATCTCGGCTCTGGAAGGGTCTAGAGCCTCAATTTTTGCGCGCTGGTCGAAGTCTCGTGGCCCTCTGTCAGAATCCAGAGTTTCAAGAAGATCGGAGGGGGTCAAAATTTTGGCCAAAAACGACAGTGTTACCCCTTATGTTTTTTTTCAGGTCAAAACTTTGACATCCGATATCTCGGCTCTGGAAGGGTCTAGAGCCTCCATTTTTGCGCGCTGGTCGAAGTCTCGTGGCCCTCTGTCAGAATCCAGAGTTTCAAGAAGATCGGAGGGGGTCAAAATTTCGGCCAAAAACGACAGTGTTACCCCTTATGTTTTTTTTTTCAGGTCAAAACTTTGACATCCGATATCTCGGCTCTGGGAAGGGTCTAGAGCCTCCATTTTTGCGCGCTGGTCGAAGTCTCGTGGCCCTCTGTCAGAATCCAGAGTTTCAAGAAGATCGGAGGGGGTCAAAATTTCGGCCAAAAATGACAGTGTTACCCCTTATGTTTTTTTTCGGATCAAAACTTTGACATCCGATATCTTGGCTCTGGAAGGGTCTAGAGCCTCCATTTTTGCGCGCTGGTCGAAGTCTCGTGAACCCTCTGTCAGAATCCAGAGTTTCAAGAAGATCAGAGGGGGTCAAAATTTCGGCCAAAAACGACAGTGTTACCCCTTATGTTTTTTTTTCAGGTCAAAACTTTGACATCCGATATCTCGGCTCTGGAAGGGTCTAGAGCCTCCATTTTTGCGCGCTGGTCGAAGTCTCGTGGCCTTCTGTCAGAATCCAGAGTTTCAAGAAGATCGGAGGGGGTCAAAATTTCGGCCAAAAACGACAGTGTTACCCCTTATGTTTTTTTTTCGGGTCAAAACTTTGACATCCGATATCTCGGCTCTGGAAGGGTCTAGAGCCTCCATTTTTGCGCGCTGGTCGAAGTCTCGTGGCCCTCTGTCAGAATCCAGAGTTTCAAGAAGATCGGAGGGGGTCAAAATTTCGGCCAAAAACGACAGTGTTACCCCTTATGTTTTTTTTTCAGGTCAAAACTTTGACATCCGATATCTCGGCTCTGGAAGGGTCTAGAGCCTCCATTTTTGCGTGCTGGTCGAAGTCTCGTGGCCCTCTGTCAGAATCCAGAGTTTCAAGAAGATCGGAGGGGGTCAAAATTTCGGCCAAAAACAACAGTGTTACCCCTTATGTTTTTTTTTCGGGTCAAAACTTTGACGTCCGATATCTCGCCTCTGGAAGGGTCTAGAGCCTCCATTTTTGCGCGCTGGTCGAAGTCTCGTGGCCCTCTGTCAGAATCCAGAGTTTCAAGAAGATCGGAGGGGGTCAAAATTTCGGCCAAAAACGACAGTGTTACCCCTTATGTTTTTTTTTTCAGGTCAAAATTTTGACATCCGATATCTCGGCTCTGGATGGGTCTAGAGCCTCCATTTTTGTGCGCTGGTCGAAGTCTCGTGGCCCTCTGTCAGAATCCAGAGTTTCAAGAAGATCGGAGGGGGTCAAAATTTCGGCCAAAAACGACAGTGTTACCCCTTATGTTTTTTTTTCAGGTCAAAACTTTGACGTCCGATATCTCGGCTCTGGAAGGGTCTAGAACCTCCATTTTTGCGCGCTGGTCGAAGTCTCGTGGCCCTCTGTCAGAATCCAGAGTTTCAAGAAGATCGGAGGGGGTCAAAATTTCGGCCAAAAATGACAGTGTTACCCCTTATGTTTTTTTTTCAGGTCAAAACTTTGACATCCGATATCTCGGCTCTGGAAGGGTCTAGAGCCTCCATTTTTGCGCGCTGGTCGAAGTCTCGTGGCCCTCTGTCAGAATCCAGAGTTTCAAGAAGATCGGAGGGGGTCAAAATTTCGGCCAAAAACGACAGTGTTACCCCTTATGTTTTTTTTTCAGGTCAAAACTTTGACATCCGATATCTCGGCTCTGGAAGGGTCTAGAGCCTCCATTTTTGTGCGCTGGTCGAAGTCTCGTGGCCCTCTGTCAGAATCCAGAGTTTCAAGAAGATCGGAGGGGGTCAAAATTTCGGCCAAAAACGACAGTGTTACCCCTTATGTTTTTTTTTTCAGGTCAAAACTTTGACGTCCGATATCTCGGCTCTGGAAGGGTCTAGAGCCTCCATTTTTGCGCGCTGGTCGAAGTCTCGTGGCCCTCTGTCAGAATCCAGAGTTTCAAGAAGATCGGAGGGGGTCAAAATTTCGGCCAAAAACGACAGTGTTACCCCTTATGTTTTTTTTTCAGGTCAAAATTTTGACATCCGATATCTCGGCTCTGGATGGGTCTAGAGCCTCCATTTTTGCGCGCTGGTCGAAGTCTCGTGGCCCTCTGTCAGAATCCAGAGTTTCAAGAAGATCGGAGGGGGTCAAAATTTCGGCCAAAAACGACAGTGTTACCCCTTATGTTTTTTTTTCAGGTAAAAACTTTGACATCCGATATCTCGGCTCTGGATGGGTCTAGAGCCTCAATTTTTGCGCGCTGGTCGAATTCTCGTGGCCTTCTGTCAGAATCCAGAGTTTCAAGAAGATCGGAGGGGGTCAAAATTTCGGCCAAAAACGACAGTGTTACCCCTTATGTTTTTTTTTCAGGTCAAAACTTTGACATCCAATATCTCGGCTCTGGAAGGGTCTAGAGCCTCCATTTTTGCGTGCTGGTCGAAGTCTCGTGGCCCTCTGTCAGAATCCAGAGTTTCAAGAAGATCGGAGGGGGTCAAAATTTCGGCCTAAAACGACAGTGTTACCCCTTATGTTTTTTTCAGGTCAAAACTTTGACATCCGATATCTCGGCTCTGGAAGGGTCTAGAGCCTCCATTTTTGCGCGCTGGTCGAAGTCTCGTGGCCCTCTGTCAGAATCCAGAGTTTCAAGAAGATCGGAGGGGGTCAAAATTTCGGCCAAAAACGACAGTGTTATCCCTTATGTTTTTTTTTTCAGGTCAAAACTTTGACATCCGATATCTCGGCTCTGGAAGGGTCTAGAGCCTCCATTTTTGCGCGCTGGTCGAAGTCTCGTGGCCCTCTGTCAGAATCCAGAGTTTCAAAAAGATCGGAGGGGGTCAAAATTTCGGCCAAAAACGACAGTGTTACCCCTTATGTTTTTTTTTCAGGTCAAAACTTTGACATCCGATATCTCGGCTCTGGAAGGGTCTAGAGCCTCCATTTTTGCGCGCTGGTCGAAGTCTCATGGACCTCTGTCAGAATCCAGAGTTTCAAGAAGATCGGAGGGGGTCAAAATTTCGGCCAAAAACGACAGTGTTACCCCTTATGTTTTTTTTTCAGGTCAAAACTTTGACATCCAATATCTCGGCTCTGGAAGGGTCTAGAGCCTCCATTTTTGCGCGCTGGTCGAAGTCTCGTGGCCCTCTGTCAGAATCCAGAGTTTCAAGAAGATCGGAGGGGATCAAAATTTCGGCCAAAATCGACAGTGTTACCCCTTATGTTTTTTTTTCAGGTCAAAACTTTGACGTCCGATATCTCGGCTCTGGAAGGGTCTAGAGCCTCTATTTTTGCGCGCTGGTCGAAGTCTCGTGGCCCTCTCTCAGAATCCAGAGTTTCAAGAAGATCGGAGGGGGTCAAAATTTCGGCCAAAAACGACAGTGTTACCCCTTATGTTTTTTTTTCAGGTCAAAATTTTGACATCCGATATCTCGGCTCTGGATGGGTCTAGAGCCTCCATTTTTGCGCGATGGTCGAAGTCTCGTGGCCCTCTGTCAGAATCCAGAGTTTCAAGAAGATCGGAGGGGGTCAAAATTTCGTCCAAAAAAAAAATGACAGTGTTACCCCTTATGTTTTTTTTTCAGGTCCAAATTTTGACCTTCGATATCTCGGCTCTGGAAGGGTCTAGAGCCTCCATTTTTGCGCGCTGGTCGAAGTCTCGTGGCCCTCTGTCAGAATCCAGAGTTTCAAGAAGACCGGAGGGGGTCAAAATTTCGGCCAAAAACGACAGTGTTACCCCTTATGTTTTTTTTTCAGGTCAAAACTTTGACATCCGATATCTCGGCTCTGGAAGGGTCTAGAGCCTCCATTTTTGCGCGCTGGTCGAAGTCTCGTGGCCCTCTGTCAGAATCCAGAGTTTCAAGAAGATCAGAGGGGGTCAAAATTTCGGCCAAAAACGACAGTGTTACCCCTTATGTTTTTTTTTTCAGGTCAAAACTTTGACATCCAATATCTCGGCTCTGGAAGGGTCTAGAGCCTCCATTTTTGCGTGCTGGTCGAAGTCTCGTGGCCCTCTGTCAGAATCCAGAGTTTCAAGAAGATTGGAGGGGGTCAAAATTTCGGCCTAAAACGACAGTGTTACCCCTTAGGTTTTTTTCAGGTCAAAACTTTGACATCCGATATCTCGGCTCTGGAAGGGTCTAGAGCCTCCATTTTTGCGCGCTGGTCGAAGTCTCGTGGCCCTCTGTCAGAATCCAGAGTTTCAAGAAGATCGGAGGGGGTCAAAATTTCGGCCAAAAACGACAGTGTTATCCCTTATGTTTTTTTTTTCAGGTCAAAACTTTGACATCCGATATCTCGGCTCTGGAAGGGTCTAGAGCCTCCATTTTTGCGCGCTGGTCGAAGTCTCGTGGCCCTCTGTCAGAATCCAGAGTTTCAAAAAGATCGGAGGGGGTCAAAATTTCGGCCAAAAACGACAGTGTTACCCCTTATGTTTTTTTTTCAGGTCAAAACTTTGACATCCGATATCTCGGCTCTGGAAGGGTCTAGAGCCTCCATTTATGCGCGCTGGTCGAAGTCTCGTGGCCCTCTGTCAGAATCCAGAGTTTCAAGAAGATCGGAGGGGGTCAAAATTTCGGCCAAAAACGACAGTGTTACCCCTTATGGTTTTTTTTTTTCAGGTCAAAATTTTGACATCCGATATCTCGGCTCTGGATGGGTCTAGAGCCTCCATTTTTGCGCGCTGGTCGAAGTCTCTTGGCCCTCTGTCAGAATCCAGAGTTTCAAGAAGATCGGAGGGGGTCAAAATTTCGGCCAAAAACGACAGTGTTACCCCTTATGTTTTTTTTTCAGGTCAAAACTTTGACATCCGATATCTCGGCTCTGGAAGGGTCTAGAGCCTCCATTTATGCGCGCTGGTCGAAGTCTCGTGGCCCTCTGTCAGAATCCAGAGTTTCAAGAAGATCGGAGGGGGTCAAAATTTTGGCCAAAAACGACAGTGTTACCCCTTATGTTTTTTTTTTTCAGGTCAAAATTTTGACATCCGATATCTCGGCTCTGGATGGGTCTAGAGCCTCCATTTTTGCGCGATGGTCGAAGTCTCGTGGCCCTCTGTCAGAATCCAGAGTTTCAAGAAGATCGGAGGGGGTCAAAATTTCGTCCAAAAAAAAAAAATGACAGTGTTACCCCTTATGTTTTTTTTTCAGGTCCAAATTTTGACCTTCGATATCTCGGCTCTGGAAGGGTCTAGAGCCTCCATTTTTGCGCGCTGGTCGAAGTCTCGTGGCCCTCTGTCAGAATCCAGAGTTTCAAGAAGATCGGAGGGGGTCAAAATTTCGGCCAAAAACGACAGTGTTACCCCTTATGTTTTTTTTTCAGGTCAAAACTTTGACATCCGATATCTCGGCTCTGGAAGGGTCTAGAGCCTCCATTTTTGCGCGCTGGTCGAAGTCTCGTGGCCCTCTGTCAGAATCCAGAGTTTCAAGAAGATCGGAGGGGGTCAAAATTTCGGCCAAAAACGACAGTGTTACCCCTTATGTTTTTTTTTTCAGGTCAAAATTTTGACATCCGATATCTCGGCTCTGGATGGGTCTAGAGCCTCCATTTTTGCGCGCTGGTCGAAGTCTCGTGGCCCTCTGTCAGAATCCAGAGTTTCAAGAAGATCGGAGGGGGTCAAAATTTCGGCCAAAAACGACAGTGTTACCCCTTATGTTTTTTTTTTCAGGTCAAAACTTTGACATCCGATATCTCGGCTCTGGAAGGGTCTAGAGCCTCCATTTTTGCGCGCTGGTCGAAGTCTCGTGGCCCTCTGTCAGAATCCAGAGTTTCAAGAAGATCGGAGGGGGTCAAAATTTCGGCCAAAAACGACAGTGTTACCCCTTATGTTTTTTTTTTTTCAGGTCAAAACTTTGACATCCGATATCTCGGCTCTGGAAGGGTCTAGAGCCTCCATTTTTGCGCGCTGGTCGAAGTCTCGTGGCCCTCTGTCAGAATCCAGAGTTTCAAGAAGATCGGAGGGGGTCAAAATTTCGGCCAAAAACGACAGTGTTACCCCTTATGTTTTTTTTTCAGGTCAAAACTTTGACATCCGATATCTCGGCTCTGGAAGGGTCTAGAGCCTCCATTTTTGCGCGCTGGTCGAAGTCTCGTGGCCCTCTGTCAGAATCCAGAGTTTCAAGAAGATCGGAGGGGGTCAAAATTTCGGCCAAAAACGACAGTGTTACCCCTTACATTTTTTTTTCGGGGGGTGAAAAATTAAGTTTCTCCAATCTTCTCAAAACTCTGGATTCTGATAGAGGGCCACGAGACATGGACCTGGGTGCAAAAATTGAGGCTGTAGACCCTTCCAGAGCTGAGATATTGAAACTCAAAATTTTGACCAGAAAAAAAAATGAGAGTGTTACCCCTTACATTTTTTTTCAGGGGGTGAAAAATTAAGTTTCTCAATGGCTCAGTGGTTAGAGTGTTACTCTATCATGTTGAGGATTTGGGTTCAAGTTCCACTCTTCGCATTAAAATGCTTTATTTTGAATGGTTTTGTCCAAATAAAAAAGACATGTCTGCAAAATAAAGTTAAAGAGTGGAAGCTTGAATGGCTCAGTGGTTAGAGTGTTACTCTGTCATGTTGAGGATTTGGGTTCAAGTCCCGCTCTTAGCATTAAAATTCTTTATTTTGAAGGGTTTTGTCCAAATAAAAAAGACATGCCTGCAAAATAAAGTGAAAGTCTGGAAGCTTGAATGGCTCAGTGGTCAGAGTGTTCCTCTATCATGTTGAGGATTTGGGTTCAAGTCCCACTCTTTGCATTAAAATGCTTTATTTGAATGGTTTTGTCCAAATAAAAAAGACATGTCTGCAAAATAAAGTGAAAGAGTGGAAGCTTGAATGGCTCAGTGGTTAGAGTGTTACTCTATCATGTTGAGGATTTGGGTTCAAGTCCGCTCTTAGCATTAAAATTCTTTATTTTGAAGGGTTTTGTCCAAATAAAAAAGAAATGCCTGCAAAATAAAGTGAAAGAGTGGAAGCTTGAATGGCTCAGTGGTTAGAGTGTTACTCTATCATGTTGAGGATTTGGGTTCAAGTCCTGCTCTTAGCTAGAATTAGAATTCTTTATTTTGAAGGGTTTTGTCCAAATAAAAAAGACATGCCTGCAAAATAAAGTGAAAAAGTGGAAGCTTGAATGGCTCAGTGGTCAGAGTGTTCCTCTATCATGTTGAGGATTTGGGTTGAAGTCCCACTCTTTGCATTAAAATGCTTTATTTTGAATGGTTTTGTCCAAATAAAAAAAGAAATGCCTGCAAAAGAAAGTGAAAGAGTGTAAGCTTGAATGGCTCAGTGGTGTGAGTGTCAATCTCTCGTGTGGAGAATCCATGGTAAAACTCTTCTTTCACCGGTTTGGTCCAAATAAAGAAGATATGGTCCCAAAAAAGAAGTTTGAGTGTGGATGGTCCAGTGGCTCAGTGGTCTGAGTGTTGTGATTCCATGTGGGAAACCAGGGTTCGAGCCTCACTCTTATCATGCTTTAGTTTCAACTGGTTTGTCCAAGAGAGAAAAAGACATGCTCCCAAAAAATTAAGTATGAGTGTGGATGGTCCAGTGGCTCCGTGGGTGAGCTCTCACTCCCGAATCGGGAGGTTGGGATGTTCCTGGTTCAAGACCGGGCTGGACCGTGAAGCATGGTTGCGTTGACGAACGTCCTCCAGATCTGCAGCTGGGGGACGAGAGACGGTCAGGACACGAAGGGGGGAGGAAATAACCTAACTCCTCCCCCTGGGGATTTCTGGGACGATATCCAGCAGCGGTGTTGCTGCAGAGAGAGGCATTTTTTTGTTGGACTTAACCAAAATTTTAATTTTGGAATACATGAAATGTACACTACATTAGCATGCACCAAAAAATATTTTATTTCTTACCTCATACACACTATTATCTACAGATCTCATCCTAGACACTCCTCCACAATCCTCCACAATCCTCCTCCGTCCTCCTCCGTCCATCCATCCTGCAACCTGCAACCCGCAACCATCACTTGCTTCAGTGTCCAGCCTAGTCTTGAACCAGGAACCTCCCAACTGGGGAGTGAGAGCACACCCACTGAGCCACTGGGCCATCCACACACATACTTAATTTTTGGGGAGCAAGTCTTTTTCTCTCTTGGACAAACCCCTTGAAACTAAAGCATGGTAAGAGTGAGGCTCAAACTCTGGTTTCCCACATGGAACCATAACACTCAGACCACTGAGCGGTTGAAATCACTTTTGCGGTTGAAATTATTTTAGTGTGATTTTTTGAGACAAACAGAAACATTGAAATGTAGAAGCTCCTGTGGCTCAGTGGTCTGAGTGTTGTGATTCTATGTGGGAAACACAGGTTCGAATCACACTCTTGTGATGCTTTAGTTTCACTGGATTGTCGAAGTAAGACATGCTCCCAAAAAAAGAAGAGTGAGTGTGCAAGCTCCAGTGGCTCAGTGGTCTGAGTGTTGTGATTCCATGTGGGAAACCAGGGTTCAAGCCTCACTCTTTTCATGCTTTAGTTTCAACTGGTTTGTCCAAGAGAGAAAAAGACATGCTCCCAAAAAATTAAGTATGAGTGTGGATGGTCCAGTGGCTCCGTGGTTGAGCTCTCACTCCCGAATCGGGAGGTTGGGATGTTCCTGGTTCAAGACCGGGCTGGACCGTGAAGCATGGTTGCGTTGACGAACATCCTCCAGATCTGCAGCTGGGGGACGAGAGACGGTCAGGACACGAAGGGGGGAGGAAATAACCTAACTCCTCCCCCTGGGGATTTCTGGGACGATATCCAGCAGCGGTGTTGCTGCAGAGAGAGGCATTTTTTTGTTGGACTTAACCAAAATTTTAATTTTGGAATACATGAAATGTACACTACATTAGCATGCACCAAAAAATATTTTATTTCTTACCTCATACACACTATTATCTACAGATCTCATCCTAGACACTCCTCCACAATCCTCCTCCGTCCATCCATCCATCCTGCAACCTGCAACCATCACTTGCTTCAGTGTCCAGCCTAGTCTTGAACCAGGAACCTCCCAACTGGGGAGTGAGAGCACACCCACTGAGCCACTGGACCATCCACAAACATACTTAATTTTTGGGGAGCAAGTCTTTTTCTCTCTTGGACAAACCCCTTGAAACTAAAGCATGGTAAGAGTGAGGCTCAAACTCTGGTTTCCCACATGGAACCATAACACTCAGACCACTGAGCCACTGGAGCTTGCACACTCACTCTCCTTTTTTTGGGAGCATGTGGACGAGTTGGGAACATGTCGACTTCGACAATCCAGTGAAACTAAAGCATCACAAAAGTGTGATTCGAATCCAGGTTTCCCACATGGAATCACAAGACTCAGACCACTGAGCCACTTGACCACACACGCTCACACTTCCTTTTTGGGAACATGTCTTTCTTGGACAAAGCCAGTGAAACTAAAGCATGGTAAGAGTGAGGCTCGAACCCTGGTTTTCCACATGAAACCATAACACTCAGACCACTGAGCCACTGTAGCTTGCACACTCACTCTTCTTTTTTTGGGAGCATGTCTTACTTCGACAATCCAGTGAAACTAAAGCGTTACAAGAGTGTGATTTGAACCCAGGTTTCCCACATGGAATCACAACACTCAGACCAGCTCTGGAAGGGTCTACAGCCTCAATTTTTGCACCCAGGTCCATATCTCGTGGCCCTCTGTCAGAATCCAGAGTTTCAAGAAGATCGGAGGGGGTCAAAATTTCGGCCAAAAACGACAGTGTTACCCCTTATGTTTTTTTTTCAGGTCAAAACTTTGACGTCCGATATCTCGGCTCTGGAAGGGTCTAGAGCCTCTATTTTTGCGCGCTGGTCGAAGTCTCGTGGCCCTCTGTCAGAATCCAGAGTTTCAAGAAGATCGGAGGGGGTCAAAATTTCGGCCAAAAACGACAGTGTTACCCCTTATGTTTTTTTTTCAGGTCAAAATTTTGACATCCGATATCTCGGCTCTGGATGGGTCTAGAGCCTCCATTTTTGCGCGCTGGTCGAAGTCTCGTGGCCCTCTGTCAGAATCCAGAGTTTCAAGAAGATCGGAAGGGGTCAAAATTTCAGCCAAAAACGACAGTGTTACCCCTTATGTTTTTTTTTTCAGGTCAAAACTTTGACGTCCGATATCTCGGCTCTGGAAGGGTCTAGAGCCTCCATTTTTGCGCGCTGGTCGAAGTCTCGTGGCCCTCTGTCAGAATCCAGAGTTTCAAGAAGATCGGAGGGGGTCAAAATTTCGGCCAAAAACGACAGTGTTACCCCTTATGTTTTTTTTTCAGGTCAAAATTTTGACATCCGATATCTCGGCTCTGGATGGGTCTAGAGCCTCCATTTTTGCGCGCTGGTCGAAGTCTCGTGGCCCTCTGTCAGAATCCAGAGTTTCAAGAAGATCGGAGGGGGTCAAAATTTTGGCCAAAAACGACAGTGTTACCCCTTATGTTTTTTTTTCAGGTCAAAACTTTGACATCCGATATCTCGGCTCTGGATGGGTCTAGAGCCTCCATTTTTGCGCGCTGGTCGAATTCTCGTGGCCTTCTGTCAGAATCCAGAGTTTCAAGAAGATCGGAGGGGGTCAAAATTTCGGCCAAAAAACGACAGTGTTACCCCTTATGTTTTTTTTTCAGGTCAAAACTTTGACATCCGATATCTCGGCTCTGGAAGGGTCTAGAGCCTCCATTTTTGCGCGCTGGTCGAAGTCTCGTGGCCCTCTGTCAGAATCCAGAGTTTCAAGAAGATCGGAGGGGGTCAAAATTTCGGCCAAAAATGACAGTGTTACCCCTTATGTTTTTTTTCAGGTCAAAACTTTGACATCCGATATCTCGGCTCTGGAAGGGTCTAGAGCCTCCATTTTTGCGCGCTGGTCGAAGTCTCGTGGCCCTCTGTCAGAATCCAGAGTTTCAAGAAGATCGGAGGGGGTCGAAATTTCGGCCAAAAACGACAGTGTTACCCCTTATGTTTTTTTTTTCAGGTCAAAACTTTGACATCCGATATCTCGGCTCTGGAAGGGTCTAGAGCCTCCATTTTTGCGTGCTGGTCGAAGTCTCGTGGCCCTCTGTCAGAATCCAGAGTTTCAAGAAGATCGGAGGGGGTCAAAATTTCGGCCAAAAACGACAGTGTTACCCCTTATGTTTTTTTTTTCAGGTCAAAACTTTGACGTCCGATATCTCGGCTCTGGAAGGGTCTAGAGCCTCCATTTTTGCGCGCTGGTCGAAGTCTCGTGGCCCTCTGTCAGAATCCAGAGTTTCAAGAAGATCGGAGGGGGTCAAAATTTCGGCCAAAAACGACAGTGTTACCCCTTATGTTTTTTTTTTCAGGTCAAAATTTTGACATCCGATATCTCGGCTCTGGATGGGTCTAGAGCCTCCATTTTTGCGCGCTGGTCGAAGTCTCGTGGCCCTCTGTCAGAATCCAGAGTTTCAAGAAGATCGGAGGGGGTCAAAATTTCGGCCAAAAACGACAGTGTTACCCCTTATGTTTTTTTTTCAGGTCAAAACTTTGACGTCCGATATCTCGGCTCTGGAAGGGTCTAGAGCCTCCATTTTTGCGCGATGGTCGAAGTCTCGTGGCCCTCTGTCAGAATCCAGAGTTTCAAGAAGATCGGAGGGGGTCAAAATTTCGGCCAAAAATGACAGTGTTACCCCTTATGTTTTTTTTTCAGGTCAAAACTTTGACATCTGATATCTCGGCTCTGGAAGGGTCTAGAGCCTCCATTTTTGCGCGCTGGTCGAAGTCTCGTGGCCCTCTGTCAGAATCCAGAGTTTCAAGAAGATCGGAGGGGGTCAAAATTTCGGCCAAAAACGACAGTGTTACCCCTTATGTTTTTTTTTTCAGGTCAAAACTTTGACGTCCGATATCTCGGCTCTGGAAGGGTCTAGAGCCTCCATTTTTGCGCGCTGGTCGAAGTCTCGTGGCCCTCTGTCAGAATCCAGAGTTTCAAGAAGATCGGAGGGGGTCAAAATTTCGGCCAAAAACGACAGTGTTACCCCTTATGTTTTTTTTTTCAGGTCAAAATTTTGACATCTGATATCTCGGCTCTGGATGGGTCTAGAGCCTCCATTTTTGCGCGCTGGTCGAAGTCTCTTGGCCCTCTGTCAGAATCCAGAGTTTCAAGAAGATCGGAGGGGGTCAAAATTTTGGCCAAAAACGACAGTGTTACCCCTTATGTTTTTTTTTTCAGGTCAAAATTTTGACATCCGATATCTCGGCTCTGGATGGGTCTAGAGCCTCCATTTTTGCGCGATGGTCGAAGTCTCGTGGCCCTCTGTCAGAATCCAGAGTTTCAAGAAGATCGGAGGGGGTCAAAATTTCGTCCAAAAAAAAAAAATGACAGTGTTACCCCTTATGTTTTTTTTTTCAGGTCCAAATTTTGACCTTCGATATCTCGGCTCTGGAAGGGTCTAGAGCCTCCATTTTTGCGCGCTGGTCGAAGTCTCGTGGCCCTCTGTCAGAATCCAGAGTTTCAAGAAGATCGGAGGGGGTCAAAATTTCGGCCAAAAACGACAGTGTTACCCCTTATGTTTTTTTTTCAGGTCAAAACTTTGACATCCGATATCTCGGCTCTGGAAGGGTCTAGAGCCTCCATTTTTGCGCGCTGGTCGAAGTCTCGTGGCCCTCTGTCAGAATCCAGAGTTTCAAGAAGATCGGAGGGGGTCAAAATTTCGGCCAAAAACGACAGTGTTACCCCTTATGTTTTTTTTTCAGGTCAAAACTTTGACGTCCGATATCTCGGCTCTGGATGGGTCTAGAGCCTCCATTTTTGCGCGCTGGTCGAAGTCTCGTGGCCCTCTGTCAGAATCCAGAGTTTCAAGAAGATCTGAGGGGGTCAAAATTTCGGCCAAAAACGACAGTGTTACCCCTTATGTTTTTTTTTCAGGTCAAAATTTTGACATCCGATATCTCGGCTCTGGATGGGTCTAGAGCCTCCATTTTTGCGCGCTGGTCGAAGTCTCGTGGCCCTCTGTCAGAATCCAGAGTTTCAAGAAGATCGGAAGGGGTCAAAATTTCAGCCAAAAACGACAGTGTTACCCCTTATGTTTTTTTTCAGGTCAAAACTTTGACGTCTGATATCTCGGCTCTGGAAGGGTCTAGAGCCTCCATTTTTGCGCGCTGGTCGAAGTCTCATGGCCCTCTGTCAGAATCCAGAGTTTCAAGAAGATCGGAGGGGGTCAAAATTTCAGCCAAAAACGACAGTGTTACCCCTTATGTTTTTTTTTTCAGGTCAAAATTTTGACATCCGATATCTCGGCTCTGGATGGGTCTAGAGCCTCCATTTTTGCGCGCTGGTCGAAGTCTCATGGCCCTCTGTCAGAATCCAGAGTTTCAAGAAGATCGGAGGGGGTCAAAATTTCGGCCAAAAACGACAGTGTTACCCCTTATGTTTTTTTTTTCAGGTCAAAATTTTGACATCCGATATCTCGGCTCTGGAAGGGTCTAGAGCCTCCATTTTTGCGCGCTGGTCGAAGTCTCGTGGCCCTCTGTCAGAATCCAGAGTTTCAAGAAGATCGGAGGGGGTCAAAATTTCGGCCAAAAACGACAGTGTTACCCCTTATGTTTTTTTTTCAGGTCAAAACTTTGACATCCGATATCTCGGCTCTGGAAGGGTCTAGAGCCTCCATTTTTGCGCGCTGGTCGAAGTCTCGTGGCCCTCTGTCAGAATCCAGAGTTTCAAGAAGATCGGAGGGGGTCAAAATTTCGGCCAAAAACGACTGTGTCACCCCTTATGTTTTTTTTTCAGGTCAAAATTTTGACATCCGATATCTCGGCTCTGGATGGGTCTAGAGCCTCCATTTTTGCGCGCTGGTCGAAGTCTCGTGGCCCTCTGTCAGAATCCAGAGTTTCAAGAAGATCGGAGGGGGTCAAAATTTCGGCCAAAAACGACAGTGTTACCCCTTATGTTTTTTTTTCAGGTCAAAACTTTGACATCTGATATCTCGGCTCTGGAAGGGTCTAGAGCCTCCATTTTTGCGCGATGGTCGAAGTCTCGTGGCCCTCTGTCAGAATCCAGAGTTTCAAGAAGATCGGAGGGGGTCAAAATTTCGGCCAAAAACGACAGTGTTACCCCTTATGTTTTTTTTTCAGGTCAAAACTTTGACATCCGATATCTCGGCTCTGGAAGGGTCTAGAGCCTCCATTTTTGCGCGCTGGTCGAAGTCTCGTGGCCCTCTGTCAGAATCCAGAGTTTCAAGAAGATCGGAGGGGGTCAAAATTTCGGCCAAAAACGACAGTGTTACCCCTTATGTTTTTTTTTCAGGTCAAAACTTTGACGTCCGATATCTCGGCTCTGGAAGGGTCTAGAGCCTCCATTTTTGCGCACTGGTCGAAGTCTCATGGCCCTCTGTTAGAATCCAGACTTTCAAGAAGATCGGAGGGGGTCAAAATTTCGGCCAAAAACGACAGTGTTACCCCTTATGTTTTTTTTTTTCAGGTCAAAATTTTGACATCCGATATCTCGGCTCTGGATGGGTCTAGAGCCTCCATTTTTGCGCGCTGGTCGAAGTCTCGTGGCCCTCTGTCAGAATCCAGAGTTTCAAGAAGATCGGAGGGGGTCAAAATTTCGGCCAAAAACGACAGTGTTACCCCTTATGTTTTTTTTCAGGTCAAAACTTTGACGTCTGATATCTCGGCTCTGGAAGGGTCTAGAGCCTCCATTTTTGCGCGCTGGTCGAAGTCTCATGGCCCTCTGTCAGAATCCAGAGTTTCAAGAAGATCGGAGGGGGTCAAAATTTCAGCCAAAAACGACAGTGTTACCCCTTATGTTTTTTTTTTTCAGGTCAAAATTTTGACATCCGATATCTCGGCTCTGGATGGGTCTAGAGCCTCCATTTTTGCGCGCTGGTCGAAGTCTCGTGGCCCTCTGTCAGAATCCAGAGTTTCAAGAAGATCGGAGGGGGTCAAAATTTCGGCCAAAAACGACAGTGTTACCCCTTATGTTTTTTTTCAGGTCAAAACTTTGACGTCTGATATCTCGGCTCTGGAAGGGTCTAGAGCCTCCATTTTTGCGCGCTGGTCGAAGTCTCATGGCCCTCTGTCAGAATCCAGAGTTTCAAGAAGATCGGAGGGGGTCAAAATTTCAGCCAAAAACGACAGTGTTACCCCTTATGTTTTTTTTTTCAGGTCAAAATTTTGACATCCGATATCTCGGCTCTGGATGGGTCTAGAGCCTCCATTTTTGCGCGCTGGTCGAAGTCTCATGGCCCTCTGTCAGAATCCAGAGTTTCAAGAAGATCGGAGGGGGTCAAAATTTCGGCCAAAAACGACAGTGTTACCCCTTATGTTTTTTTTTTCAGGTCAAAATTTTGACATCCGATATCTCGGCTCTGGAAGGGTCTAGAGCCTCCATTTTTGCGCGCTGGTCGAAGTCTCGTGGCCCTCTGTCAGAATCCAGAGTTTCAAGAAGATCGGAGGGGGTCAAAATTTCGGCCAAAAACGACAGTGTTACCCCTTATGTTTTTTTTTCAGGTCAAAACTTTGACATCCGATATCTCGGCTCTGGAAGGGTCTAGAGCCTCCATTTTTGCGCGCTGGTCGAAGTCTCGTGGCCCTCTGTCAGAATCCAGAGTTTCAAGAAGATCGGAGGGGGTCAAAATTTCGGCCAAAAACGACAGTGTTACCCCTTATGTTTTTTTTTCAGGTCAAAACTTTGACATCTGATATCTCAGCTCTGGATGGGTCTAGAGCCTCCATTTTTGCGCGCTGGTCGAAGTCTCGTGGCCCTCTGTCAGAATCCAGAGTTTCAAGAAGATCGGAGGGGGTCGAAATTTCGGCCAAAAACGACAGTGTTACCCCTTATGTTTTTTTTTTCAGGTCAAAACTTTGACATCCGATATCTCGGCTCTGGAAGGGTCTAGAGCCTCCATTTTTGCGTGCTGGTCGAAGTCTCGTGGCCCTCTGTCAGAATCCAGAGTTTCAAGAAGATCGGAGGGGGTCAAAATTTCGGCCAAAAACGACAGTGTTACCCCTTATGTTTTTTTTTTCAGGTCAAAACTTTGACGTCCGATATCTCGGCTCTGGAAGGGTCTAGAGCCTCCATTTTTGCGCGCTGGTCGAAGTCTCGTGGCCCTCTGTCAGAATCCAGAGTTTCAAGAAGATCGGAGGGGGTCAAAATTTCGGCCAAAAACGACAGTGTTACCCCTTATGTTTTTTTTTTCAGGTCAAAATTTTGACATCCGATATCTCGGCTCTGGATGGGTCTAGAGCCTCCATTTTTGCGCGCTGGTCGAAGTCTCGTGGCCCTCTGTCAGAATCCAGAGTTTCAAGAAGATCGGAGGGGGTCAAAATTTCGGCCAAAAACGACAGTGTTACCCCTTATGTTTTTTTTTCAGGTCAAAACTTTGACGTCCGATATCTCGGCTCTGGAAGGGTCTAGAGCCTCCATTTTTGCGCGATGGTCGAAGTCTCGTGGCCCTCTGTCAGAATCCAGAGTTTCAAGAAGATCGGAGGGGGTCAAAATTTCGGCCAAAAATGACAGTGTTACCCCTTATGTTTTTTTTTCAGGTCAAAACTTTGACATCTGATATCTCGGCTCTGGAAGGGTCTAGAGCCTCCATTTTTGCGCGCTGGTCGAAGTCTCGTGGCCCTCTGTCAGAATCCAGAGTTTCAAGAAGATCGGAGGGGGTCAAAATTTCGGCCAAAAACGACAGTGTTACCCCTTATGTTTTTTTTTTCAGGTCAAAACTTTGACGTCCGATATCTCGGCTCTGGAAGGGTCTAGAGCCTCCATTTTTGCGCGCTGGTCGAAGTCTCGTGGCCCTCTGTCAGAATCCAGAGTTTCAAGAAGATCGGAGGGGGTCAAAATTTCGGCCAAAAACGACAGTGTTACCCCTTATGTTTTTTTTTTCAGGTCAAAATTTTGACATCTGATATCTCGGCTCTGGATGGGTCTAGAGCCTCCATTTTTGCGCGCTGGTCGAAGTCTCTTGGCCCTCTGTCAGAATCCAGAGTTTCAAGAAGATCGGAGGGGGTCAAAATTTTGGCCAAAAACGACAGTGTTACCCCTTATGTTTTTTTTTTCAGGTCAAAATTTTGACATCCGATATCTCGGCTCTGGATGGGTCTAGAGCCTCCATTTTTGCGCGATGGTCGAAGTCTCGTGGCCCTCTGTCAGAATCCAGAGTTTCAAGAAGATCGGAGGGGGTCAAAATTTCGTCCAAAAAAAAAAAATGACAGTGTTACCCCTTATGTTTTTTTTTTCAGGTCCAAATTTTGACCTTCGATATCTCGGCTCTGGAAGGGTCTAGAGCCTCCATTTTTGCGCGCTGGTCGAAGTCTCGTGGCCCTCTGTCAGAATCCAGAGTTTCAAGAAGATCGGAGGGGGTCAAAATTTCGGCCAAAAACGACAGTGTTACCCCTTATGTTTTTTTTTCAGGTCAAAACTTTGACATCCGATATCTCGGCTCTGGAAGGGTCTAGAGCCTCCATTTTTGCGCGCTGGTCGAAGTCTCGTGGCCCTCTGTCAGAATCCAGAGTTTCAAGAAGATCGGAGGGGGTCAAAATTTCGGCCAAAAACGACAGTGTTACCCCTTATGTTTTTTTTTCAGGTCAAAACTTTGACGTCCGATATCTCGGCTCTGGATGGGTCTAGAGCCTCCATTTTTGCGCGCTGGTCGAAGTCTCGTGGCCCTCTGTCAGAATCCAGAGTTTCAAGAAGATCTGAGGGGGTCAAAATTTCGGCCAAAAACGACAGTGTTACCCCTTATGTTTTTTTTTCAGGTCAAAATTTTGACATCCGATATCTCGGCTCTGGATGGGTCTAGAGCCTCCATTTTTGCGCGCTGGTCGAAGTCTCGTGGCCCTCTGTCAGAATCCAGAGTTTCAAGAAGATCGGAAGGGGTCAAAATTTCAGCCAAAAACGACAGTGTTACCCCTTATGTTTTTTTTCAGGTCAAAACTTTGACGTCTGATATCTCGGCTCTGGAAGGGTCTAGAGCCTCCATTTTTGCGCGCTGGTCGAAGTCTCATGGCCCTCTGTCAGAATCCAGAGTTTCAAGAAGATCGGAGGGGGTCAAAATTTCAGCCAAAAACGACAGTGTTACCCCTTATGTTTTTTTTTCAGGTCAAAATTTTGACATCCGATATCTCGGCTCTGGATGGGTCTAGAGCCTCCATTTTTGCGCGCTGGTCGAAGTCTCATGGCCCTCTGTCAGAATCCAGAGTTTCAAGAAGATCGGAGGGGGTCAAAATTTCGGCCAAAAACGACAGTGTTACCCCTTATGTTTTTTTTTTCAGGTCAAAATTTTGACATCCGATATCTCGGCTCTGGAAGGGTCTAGAGCCTCCATTTTTGCGCGCTGGTCGAAGTCTCGTGGCCCTCTGTCAGAATCCAGAGTTTCAAGAAGATCGGAGGGGGTCAAAATTTCGGCCAAAAACGACAGTGTTACCCCTTATGTTTTTTTTTCAGGTCAAAACTTTGACATCCGATATCTCGGCTCTGGAAGGGTCTAGAGCCTCCATTTTTGCGCGCTGGTCGAAGTCTCGTGGCCCTCTGTCAGAATCCAGAGTTTCAAGAAGATCGGAGGGGGTCAAAATTTCGGCCAAAAACGACTGTGTCACCCCTTATGTTTTTTTTTCAGGTCAAAATTTTGACATCCGATATCTCGGCTCTGGATGGGTCTAGAGCCTCCATTTTTGCGCGCTGGTCGAAGTCTCGTGGCCCTCTGTCAGAATCCAGAGTTTCAAGAAGATCGGAGGGGGTCAAAATTTCGGCCAAAAACGACAGTGTTACCCCTTATGTTTTTTTTTCAGGTCAAAACTTTGACATCTGATATCTCGGCTCTGGAAGGGTCTAGAGCCTCCATTTTTGCGCGATGGTCGAAGTCTCGTGGCCCTCTGTCAGAATCCAGAGTTTCAAGAAGATCGGAGGGGGTCAAAATTTCGGCCAAAAACGACAGTGTTACCCCTTATGTTTTTTTTTCAGGTCAAAACTTTGACATCCGATATCTCGGCTCTGGAAGGGTCTAGAGCCTCCATTTTTGCGCGCTGGTCGAAGTCTCGTGGCCCTCTGTCAGAATCCAGAGTTTCAAGAAGATCGGAGGGGGTCAAAATTTCGGCCAAAAACGACAGTGTTACCCCTTATGTTTTTTTTTCAGGTCAAAACTTTGACGTCCGATATCTCGGCTCTGGAAGGGTCTAGAGCCTCCATTTTTGCGCACTGGTCGAAGTCTCATGGCCCTCTGTTAGAATCCAGACTTTCAAGAAGATCGGAGGGGGTCAAAATTTCGGCCAAAAACGACAGTGTTACCCCTTATGTTTTTTTTTTTCAGGTCAAAATTTTGACATCCGATATCTCG
Organism: Cyprinella venusta; assembly: GCA_038021265.1. Lineage (NCBI taxonomy): Eukaryota > Metazoa > Chordata > Actinopteri > Cypriniformes > Leuciscidae > Cyprinella > Cyprinella venusta. Next base: position 9,997,463 of record CM075881.1, on the reverse strand, counting down.
GCTCTGGATGGGTCTAGAGCCTCCATTTTTGCGCGCTGGTCGAAGTCTCGTGGCCCTCTGTCAGAATCCAGAGTTTCAAGAAGATCGGAGGGGGTCAAAATTTCGGCCAAAAACGACAGTGTTACCCCTTATGTTTTTTTTCAGGTCAAAACTTTGACGTCTGATATCTCGGCTCTGGAAGGGTCTAGAGCCTCCATTTTTGCGCGCTGGTCGAAGTCTCATGGCCCTCTGTCAGAATCCAGAGTTTCAAGAAGATCGGAGGGGGTCAAAATTTCAGCCAAAAACGACAGTGTTACCCCTTATGTTTTTTTTTTTCAGGTCAAAATTTTGACATCCGATATCTCGGCTCTGGATGGGTCTAGAGCCTCCATTTTTGCGCGCTGGTCGAAGTCTCGTGGCCCTCTGTCAGAATCCAGAGTTTCAAGAAGATCGGAGGGGGTCAAAATTTCGGCCAAAAACGACAGTGTTACCCCTTATGTTTTTTTTCAGGTCAAAACTTTGACGTCTGATATCTCGGCTCTGGAAGGGTCTAGAGCCTCCATTTTTGCGCGCTGGTCGAAGTCTCATGGCCCTCTGTCAGAATCCAGAGTTTCAAGAAGATCGGAGGGGGTCAAAATTTCAGCCAAAAACGACAGTGTTACCCCTTATGTTTTTTTTTTCAGGTCAAAATTTTGACATCCGATATCTCGGCTCTGGATGGGTCTAGAGCCTCCATTTTTGCGCGCTGGTCGAAGTCTCATGGCCCTCTGTCAGAATCCAGAGTTTCAAGAAGATCGGAGGGGGTCAAAATTTCGGCCAAAAACGACAGTGTTACCCCTTATGTTTTTTTTTTCAGGTCAAAATTTTGACATCCGATATCTCGGCTCTGGAAGGGTCTAGAGCCTCCATTTTTGCGCGCTGGTCGAAGTCTCGTGGCCCTCTGTCAGAATCCAGAGTTTCAAGAAGATCGGAGGGGGTCAAAATTTCGGCCAAAAACGACAGTGTTACCCCTTATGTTTTTTTTTCAGGTCAAAACTTTGACATCCGATATCTCGGCTCTGGAAGGGTCTAGAGCCTCCATTTTTGCGCGCTGGTCGAAGTCTCGTGGCCCTCTGTCAGAATCCAGAGTTTCAAGAAGATCGGAGGGGGTCAAAATTTCGGCCAAAAACGACAGTGTTACCCCTTATGTTTTTTTTTCAGGTCAAAACTTTGACATCTGATATCTCAGCTCTGGATGGGTCTAGAGCCTCCATTTTTGCGCGATGGTCGAAGTCTCGTGGCCCTCTGTCAGAATCCAGAGTTTCAAGAAGATCGGAGGGGGTCAAAATTTCGGCCAAAAACGACAGTGTTACCCCTTATGTTTTTTTTTCAGGTCAAAACTTTGACATCCGATATCTCGGCTCTGGAAGGGTCTAGAGCCTCCATTTTTGCGCGCTGGTCGAAGTCTCGTGGCCCTCTGTCAGAATCCAGAGTTTCAAGAAGATCGGAGGGGGTCAAAATTTCGGCCAAAAACGACAGTGTTACCCCTTATGTTTTTTTTTCAGGTCAAAACTTTGACGTCCGATATCTCGGCTCTGGAAGGGTCTAGAGCCTCCATTTTTGCGCGCTGGTCGAAGTCTCATGGCCCTCTGTTAGAATCCAGACTTTCAAGAAGATCGGAGGGGGTCAAAATTTCGGCCAAAAACGACAGTGTTACCCCTTATGTTTTTTTTTTTCAGGTCAAAATTTTGACATCCGATATCTCGGCTCTGGATGGGTCTAGAGCCTCCATTTTTGCGCGCTGGTCGAAGTCTCGTGGCCCTCTGTCAGAATCCAGAGTTTCAAGAATATCGGAGGGGGTCAAAATTTCGGCCAAAAACGACAGTGTTACCCCTTATGTTTTTTTTTCAGGTCAAAACTTTGACATCCGATATCTCGGCTCTGGAAGGGTCTAGAGCCTCCATTTTTGTGCGCTGGTCGAAGTCTCGTGGCCCTCTGTCAGAATCCAGAGTTTCAAGAAGATCGGAGGGGGTCAAAATTTCGGCCAAAAACGACAGTGTTACCCCTTATGTTTTTTTTTCAGGTCAACATTTTGACATCCGATATCTCGGCTCTGGATGGGTCTAGAGCCTCCATTTTTGCGCGCTGGTCGAAGTCTCGTGGCCCTCTGTCAGAATCCAGAGTTTCAAGAAGATCGGAGGGGGTCAAAATTTCGGCCAAAAACGACAGTGTTACCCCTTATGTTTTTTTTTCAGGTCAAAACTTTGACATCCGATATCTCGGCTATGGAAGGGTCTAGAGCCTCCATTTTTGCGTGCTGGTCGAAGTCTCGTGGCCCTCTGTCAGAATCCAGAGTTTCAAGAAGATCGGAGGGGGTCAAAATTTCGGCCAAAAACGACAGTGTTACCCCTTATGTTTTTTTTTCAGGTCAAAACTTTGACATCCGATATCTCGGCTCTGGAAGGGTCTAGAGCCTCCATTTTTGCGCGCTGGTCGAAGTCTCGTGGCCCTCTGTCAGAATCCAGAGTTTCAAGAAGATCGGAGGGGGTCAAAATTTCGGCCAAAAACGACAGTGTTACCCCTTATGTTTTTTTTTTCAGGTCAAAACTTTGACATCCGATATGTCGGCTCTGGAAGGGTCTAGAGCCTCCATTTTTGCGCGCTGGTCGAAGTCTCATGGACCTCTGTCAGAATCCAGAGTTTCAAGAAGATCGGAGGGGGTCAAAATTTCGGCCAAAAACGACAGTGTTACCCCTTATGTTTTTTTTTCAGGTCAAAACTTTGACATCCAATATCTCGGCTCTGGAAGGGTCTAGAGCCTCCATTTTTGCGCGCTGGTCGAAGTCTCGTGGCCCTCTGTCAGAATCCAGAGTTTCAAGAAGATCGGAGGGGGTCAAAATTTCGGCCAAAAACGACAGTGTTACCCCTTAGGTTTTTTTTTCAGGTCAAAACTTTGACATCCAATATCTCGGCTCTGGAAGGGTCTAGAGCCTCCATTTTTGCGCGCTGGTCGAAGTCTCGTGGCCCTCTGTCAGAATCCAGAGTTTCAAGAAGATCGGAGGGGGTCAAAATTTCGGCCAAAAACGACAGTGTTACCCCTTATGTTTTTTTTTTCAGGTCAAAACTTGGACGTCCGATATCTCGGCTCTGGAAGGGTCTAGAGCCTCTATTTTTGCGCGCTGGTCGAAGTCTCGTGGCCCTCTGTCAGAATCCAGAGTTTCAAGAAGATCGGAGGGGGTCAAAATTTCGGCCAAAAACGACAGTGTTACCCCTTATGTTTTTTTTTCAGGTCAAAATTTTGACATCCGATATCTCGGCTCTGGATGGGTCTAGAGCCTCCATTTTTGCGCGCTGGTCGAAGTCTCGTGGCCCTCTGTCAGAATCCAGAGTTTCAAGAAGATCGGAAGGGGTCAAAATTTCAGCCAAAAACGACAGTGTTACCCCTTATGTTTTTTTTTTTCAGGTCAAAACTTTGACGTCCGATATCTCGGCTCTGGAAGGGTCTAGAGCCTCCATTTTTGCGCGCTGGTCGAAGTCTCGTGGCCCTCTGTCAGAATCCAGAGTTTCAAGAAGATCGGAGGGGGTCAAAATTTTGGCCAAAAACGACAGTGTTACCCCTTATGTTTTTTTTTCAGGTCAAAACTTTGACATCCGATATCTCGGCTCTGGATGGGTCTAGAGCCTCCATTTTTGCGCGCTGGTCGAATTCTCGTGGACTTCTGTCAGAATCCAGAGTTTCAAGAAGATCGGAGGGGGTCAAAATTTCGGCCAAAAACGACAGTGTTACCCCTTATGTTTTTTTTTCAGGTCAAACTTTGACATCCAATATCTCGGCTCTGGAAGGGTCTAGAGCCTCCATTTTTGCGCGCTGGTCGAAGTCTCGTGGCCCTCTGTCAGAATCCAGAGTTTCAAGAAGATCGGAGGGGGTCAACATTTCGGCCAAAAACGACAGTGTTACCCCTTATGTTTTTTTTTCAGGTCAAAACTTTGACATCCGATATCTCGGCTCTGGAAGGGTCTAGAGCCTCCATTTTTGCGCGCTGGTCGAAGTCTCGTGGCCCTCTGTCAGAATCCAGAGTTTCAAGAAGATCGGAGGGGGTCGAAATTTCGGCCAAAAACGACAGTGTTACCCCTTATGTTTTTTTTTTTCAGGTCAAAACTTTGACATCCGATATCTCGGCTCTGGAAGGGTCTAGAGCCTCCATTTTTGCGTGCTGGTCGAAGTCTCGTGGCCCTCTGTCAGAATCTAGAGTTTCAAGAAGATCGGAGGGGGTCAAAATTTCGGCCAAAAACGACAGTGTTACCCCTTATGTTTTTTTTTTCAGGTCAAAACTTTGACATCCGATATCTCGGCTCTGGAAGGGTCTAGAGCCTCCATTTTTGCGCGCTGGTCGAAGTCTCGTGGCCCTCTGTCAGAATCCAGAGTTTCAAGAAGATCGGAGGGGGTCAAAATTTCGGCCAAAAACGACAGTGTTACCCCTTAGGTTTTTTTTTCAGGTCAAAACTTTGACATCCAATATCTCGGCTCTGGAAGGGTCTAGAGCCTCCATTTTTGCGCGCTGGTCGAAGTCTCGTGGCCCTCTGTCAGAATCCAGAGTTTCAAGAAGATCGGAGGGGGTCAAAATTTCGGCCAAAAACGACAGTGTTACCCCTTATGTTTTTTTTTTCAGGTCAAAACTTGGACGTCCGATATCTCGGCTCTGGAAGGGTCTAGAGCCTCTATTTTTGCGCGCTGGTCGAAGTCTCGTGGCCCTCTGTCAGAATCCAGAGTTTCAAGAAGATCGGAGGGGGTCAAAATTTCGGCCAAAAACGACAGTGTTACCCCTTATGTTTTTTTTTCAGGTCAAAATTTTGACATCCGATATCTCGGCTCTGGATGGGTCTAGAGCCTCCATTTTTGCGCGCTGGTCGAAGTCTCGTGGCCCTCTGTCAGAATCCAGAGTTTCAAGAAGATCGGAAGGGGTCAAAATTTCAGCCAAAAACGACAGTGTTACCCCTTATGTTTTTTTTTTCAGGTCAAAACTTTGACGTCCGATATCTCGGCTCTGGAAGGGTCTAGAGCCTCCATTTTTGCGCGCTGGTCGAAGTCTCGTGGCCCTCTGTCAGAATCCAGAGTTTCAAGAAGATCGGAGGGGGTCAAAATTTTGGCCAAAAACGACAGTGTTACCCCTTATGTTTTTTTTTCAGGTCAAAACTTTGACATCCGATATCTCGGCTCTGGATGGGTCTAGAGCCTCCATTTTTGCGCGCTGGTCGAATTCTCGTGGACTTCTGTCAGAATCCAGAGTTTCAAGAAGATCGGAGGGGGTCAAAATTTCGGCCAAAAACGACAGTGTTACCCCTTATGTTTTTTTTTCAGGTCAAAACTTTGACATCCAATATCTCGGCTCTGGAAGGGTCTAGAGCCTCCATTTTTGCGCGCTGGTCGAAGTCTCGTGGCCCTCTGTCAGAATCCAGAGTTTCAAGAAGATCGGAGGGGGTCAAAATTTCGGCCAAAAACGACAGTGTTACCCCTTATGTTTTTTTTTCAGGTCAAAACTTTGACATCCGATATCTCGGCTCTGGAAGGGTCTAGAGCCTCCATTTTTGCGCGCTGGTCGAAGTCTCGTGGCCCTCTGTCAGAATCCAGAGTTTCAAGAAGATCGGAGGGGGTCGAAATTTCGGCCAAAAACGACAGTGTTACCCCTTATGTTTTTTTTTTTCAGGTCAAAACTTTGACATCCGATATCTCGGCTCTGGAAGGGTCTAGAGCCTCCATTTTTGCGTGCTGGTCGAAGTCTCGTGGCCCTCTGTCAGAATCTAGAGTTTCAAGAAGATCGGAGGGGGTCAAAATTTCGGCCAAAAACGACAGTGTTACCCCTTATGTTTTTTTTTTCAGGTCAAAACTTTGACATCCGATATCTCGGCTCTGGAAGGGTCTAGAGCCTCCATTTTTGCGCGCTGGTCGAAGTCTCGTGGCCCTCTGTCAGAATCCAGAGTTTCAAGAAGATCGGAGGGGGTCAAAATTTCGGCCAAAAATGACAGTGTTACCCCTTATGTTTTTTTTCAGGTCAAAATTTTGACATCCGATATCTCGGCTCTGGATGGGTCTAGAGCCTCCATTTTTGCGCGCTGGTCGAAGTCTCGTGACCCTCTGTCAGAATCCAGAGTTTCAAGAAGATCGGAGGGGGTCAAAATTTCGGCCAAAAACGACAGTGTTACCCCTTATGTTTTTTTTCAGGTCAAAACTTTGACATCCGATATCTCGGCTCTGGAAGGGTCTAGAGCCTCCATTTTTGCGCGATGGTCGAAGTCTCGTGGCCCTCTGTCAGAATCCAGAGTTTCAAGAAGATCGGAGGGGGTCAAAATTTCGGCCAAAAACGACAGTGTTACCCCTTATGTTTTTTTTTCAGGTCAAAACTTTGACATCTGATATCTCGGCTCTGGAAGGGTCTAGAGCCTCCATTTTTGCGCGCTGGTCGAAGTCTCGTGGCCCTCTGTCAGAATCCAGAGTTTCAAGAAGATCGGAGGGGGTCAAAATTTCGGCCAAAAACGACAGTGTTACCCCTTATGTTTTTTTTTCAGGTCAAAACTTTGACATCCGATATCTCGGCTCTGGAAGGGTCTAGAGCCTCCATTTTTGCGCGCTGGTCGAAGTCTCGTGGCCCTCTGTCAGAATCCAGAGTTTCAAGAAGATCGGAGGGGGTCAAAATTTCGGCCAAAAACGACAGTGTTACCCCTTATGTTTTTTTTTCAGGTCAACATTTTGACATCCGATATCTCGGCTCTGGATGGGTCTAGAGCCTCCATTTTTGCGCGCTGGTCGAAGTCTCGTGGCCCTCTGTCAGAATCCAGAGTTTCAAGAAGATCGGAGGGGGTCAAAATTTCGGCCAAAAACGACAGTGTTACCCCTTATGTTTTTTTTTCAGGTCAAAACTTTGACATCCGATATCTCGGCTATGGAAGGGTCTAGAGCCTCCATTTTTGCGTGCTGGTCGAAGTCTCGTGGCCCTCTGTCAGAATCCAGAGTTTCAAGAAGATCGGAGGGGGTCAAAATTTCGGCCAAAAACGACAGTGTTACCCCTTATGTTTTTTTTCAGGTCAAAACTTTGACGTCCGATATCTCGGCTCTGGAAGGGTCTAGAGCCTCTATTTTTGCGCGCTGGTCGAAGTCTCGTGGCCCTCTGTCAGAATCCAGAGTTTCAAGAAGATCGGAGGGGGTCAAAATTTCGGCCAAAAACGACAGTGTTACCCCTTATGTTTTTTTTTCAGGTCAAAATTTTGACATCCGATATCTCGGCTCTGGATGGGTCTAGAGCCTCCATTTTTGCGCGCTGGTCGAAGTCTCGTGGCCCTCTGTCAGAATCCAGAGTTTCAAGAAGATCGGAAGGGGTCAAAATTTCAGCCAAAAACGACAGTGTTACCCCTTATGTTTTTTTTTTCAGGTCAAAACTTTGACGTCCGATATCTCGGCTCTGGAAGGGTCTAGAGCCTCCATTTTTGCGCGCTGGTCGAAGTCTCGTGGCCCTCTGTCAGAATCCAGAGTTTCAAGAAGATCGGAGGGGGTCAAAATTTTGGCCAAAAACGACAGTGTTACCCCTTATGTTTTTTTTTCAGGTCAAAACTTTGACATCCGATATCTTGGCTCTGGATGGGTCTAGAGCCTCCATTTTTGCGCGCTGGTCGAATTCTCGTGGCCTTCTGTCAGAATCCAGAGTTTCAAGAAGATCGGAGGGGGTCAAAATTTCGGCCAAAAACGACAGTGTTACCCCTTATGTTTTTTTTTCAGGTCAAAACTTTGACATCCAATATCTCGGCTCTGGAAGGGTCTAGAGCCTCCATTTTTGCGCGCTGGTCGAAGTCTCGTGGCCCTCTGTCAGAATCCAGAGTTTCAAGAAGATCGGAGGGGGTCGAAATTTCAGCCAAAAACGACAGTGTTACCCCTTATGTTTTTTTTTTCAGGTCAAAACTTTGACATCCGATATCTCGGCTCTGGAAGGGTCTAGAGCCTCCATTTTTGCGTGCTGGTCGAAGTCTCGTGGCCCTCTGTCAGAATCCAGAGTTTCAAGAAGATCGGAGGGGGTCAAAATTTCGGCCAAAAACGACAGTGTTACCCCTTATGTTTTTTTTTTCAGGTCAAAACTTTGACATCCGATATCTCGGCTCTGGAAGGGTCTAGAGCCTCCATTTTTGCGCGCTGGTCGAAGTCTCGTGGCCCTCTGTCAGAATCCAGAGTTTCAAGAAGATCGGAGGGGGTCAAAATTTCGGCCAAAAACGACAGTGTTACCCCTTATGTTTTTTTTTCAGGTCAACATTTTGACATCCGATATCTCGGCTCTGGATGGGTCTAGAGCCTCCATTTTTGCGCGCTGGTCGAAGTCTCGTGGCCCTCTGTCAGAATCCAGAGTTTCAAGAAGATCGGAGGGGGTCAAAATTTCGGCCAAAAACGACAGTGTTACCCCTTATGTTTTTTTTTCAGGTCAAAACTTTGACATCCGATATCTCGGCTATGGAAGGGTCTAGAGCCTCCATTTTTGCGTGCTGGTCGAAGTCTCGTGGCCCTCTGTCAGAATCCAGAGTTTCAAGAAGATCGGAGGGGGTCAAAATTTCGGCCAAAAACGACAGTGTTACCCCTTATGTTTTTTTTTCAGGTCAAAACTTTGACATCCGATATCTCGGCTCTGGAAGGGTCTAGAGCCTCCATTTTTGCGCGCTGGTCGAAGTCTCGTGGCCCTCTGTCAGAATCCAGAGTTTCAAGAAGATCGGAGGGGGTCAAAATTTCGGCCAAAAACGACAGTGTTACCCCTTATGTTTTTTTTTTCAGGTCAAAACTTTGACATCCGATATGTCGGCTCTGGAAGGGTCTAGAGCCTCCATTTTTGCGCGCTGGTCGAAGTCTCATGGACCTCTGTCAGAATCCAGAGTTTCAAGAAGATCGGAGGGGGTCAAAATTTCGGCCAAAAACGACAGTGTTACCCCTTATGTTTTTTTTTCAGGTCAAAACTTTGACATCCAATATCTCGGCTCTGGAAGGGTCTAGAGCCTCCATTTTTGCGCGCTGGTCGAAGTCTCGTGGCCCTCTGTCAGAATCCAGAGTTTCAAGAAGATCGGAGGGGGTCAAAATTTCGGCCAAAAACGACAGTGTTACCCCTTAGGTTTTTTTTTCAGGTCAAAACTTTGACATCCAATATCTCGGCTCTGGAAGGGTCTAGAGCCTCCATTTTTGCGCGCTGGTCGAAGTCTCGTGGCCCTCTGTCAGAATCCAGAGTTTCAAGAAGATCGGAGGGGGTCAAAATTTCGGCCAAAAACGACAGTGTTACCCCTTATGTTTTTTTTTTCAGGTCAAAACTTGGACGTCCGATATCTCGGCTCTGGAAGGGTCTAGAGCCTCTATTTTTGCGCGCTGGTCGAAGTCTCGTGGCCCTCTGTCAGAATCCAGAGTTTCAAGAAGATCGGAGGGGGTCAAAATTTCGGCCAAAAACGACAGTGTTACCCCTTATGTTTTTTTTTCAGGTCAAAATTTTGACATCCGATATCTCGGCTCTGGATGGGTCTAGAGCCTCCATTTTTGCGCGCTGGTCGAAGTCTCGTGGCCCTCTGTCAGAATCCAGAGTTTCAAGAAGATCGGAAGGGGTCAAAATTTCAGCCAAAAACGACAGTGTTACCCCTTATGTTTTTTTTTTCAGGTCAAAACTTTGACGTCCGATATCTCGGCTCTGGAAGGGTCTAGAGCCTCCATTTTTGCGCGCTGGTCGAAGTCTCGTGGCCCTCTGTCAGAATCCAGAGTTTCAAGAAGATCGGAGGGGGTCAAAATTTTGGCCAAAAACGACAGTGTTACCCCTTATGTTTTTTTTTCAGGTCAAAACTTTGACATCCGATATCTCGGCTCTGGATGGGTCTAGAGCCTCCATTTTTGCGCGCTGGTCGAATTCTCGTGGACTTCTGTCAGAATCCAGAGTTTCAAGAAGATCGGAGGGGGTCAAAATTTCGGCCAAAAACGACAGTGTTACCCCTTATGTTTTTTTTTCAGGTCAAAACTTTGACATCCAATATCTCGGCTCTGGAAGGGTCTAGAGCCTCCATTTTTGCGCGCTGGTCGAAGTCTCGTGGCCCTCTGTCAGAATCCAGAGTTTCAAGAAGATCGGAGGGGGTCAACATTTCGGCCAAAAACGACAGTGTTACCCCTTATGTTTTTTTTTCAGGTCAAAACTTTGACATCCGATATCTCGGCTCTGGAAGGGTCTAGAGCCTCCATTTTTGCGCGCTGGTCGAAGTCTCGTGGCCCTCTGTCAGAATCCAGAGTTTCAAGAAGATCGGAGGGGGTCGAAATTTCGGCCAAAAACGACAGTGTTACCCCTTATGGTTTTTTTTTCAGGTCAAAACTTTGACATCCGATATCTCGGCTCTGGAAGGGTCTAGAGCCTCCATTTTTGCGTGCTGGTCGAAGTCTCGTGGCCCTCTGTCAGAATCTAGAGTTTCAAGAAGATCGGAGGGGGTCAAAATTTCGGCCAAAAACGACAGTGTTACCCCTTATGTTTTTTTTTTCAGGTCAAAACTTTGACATCCGATATCTCGGCTCTGGAAGGGTCTAGAGCCTCCATTTTTGCGCGCTGGTCGAAGTCTCGTGGCCCTCTGTCAGAATCCAGAGTTTCAAGAAGATCGGAGGGGGTCAAAATTTCGGCCAAAAACGACAGTGTTACCCCTTATGTTTTTTTTTCAGGTCAAAACTTTGACATCCAATATCTCGGCTCTGGAAGGGTCTAGAGCCTCCATTTTTGCGCGCTGGTCGATGTCTCGTGGCCCTCTGTCAGAATCCAGAGTTTCAAGAAGATCGGAGGGGGTCAAAATTTCGGCCAAAAACGACAGTGTTACCCCTTATGTTTTTTTTTTCAGGTCAAAACTTTGACATCCGATATCTCGGCTCTGGAAGGGTCTAGAGCCTCCATTTTTGCGCGCTGGTCGAAGTCTCGTGGCCCTCTGTCAGAATCCAGAGTTTCAAGAAGATCGGAGGGGGTCAAAATTTCGGCCAAAAATGACAGTGTTACCCCTTATGTTTTTTTTCAGGTCAAAATTTTGACATCCGATATCTCGGCTCTGGATGGGTCTAGAGCCTCCATTTTTGCGCGCTGGTCGAAGTCTCGTGACCCTCTGTCAGAATCCAGAGTTTCAAGAAGATCGGAGGGGGTCAAAATTTCGGCCAAAAACGACAGTGTTACCCCTTATGTTTTTTTTTCAGGTCAAAACTTTGACATCCGATATCTCGGCTCTGGAAGGGTCTAGAGCCTCCATTTTTGCGCGATGGTCGAAGTCTCGTGGCCCTCTGTCAGAATCCAGAGTTTCAAGAAGATCGGAGGGGGTCAAAATTTCGGCCAAAAACGACAGTGTTACCCCTTATGTTTTTTTTTCAGGTCAAAACTTTGACATCTGATATCTCGGCTCTGGAAGGGTCTAGAGCCTCCTCATTTTTGCGCGCTGGTCGAAGTCTCCGTGGCCCTCTGTCAGAATCCAGAGTTTCAAGAAGATCGGAGGGGGTCAAATTTCGGCCAAAAACGACAGTGTTACCCCTTATGTTTTTTTTTTCAGGTCAAAACTTTGACATCCGATATCTCGGCTCTGGAAGGGTCTAGAGCCTCCATTTTTGCGCGCTGGTCGAAGTCTCGTGGCCCTCTGTCAGAATCCAGAGTTTCAAGAAGATCGGAGGGGGTCAAAATTTCGGCCAAAAACGACAGTGTTTACCCCTTATGTTTTTTTTTCAGGTCAACATTTGACATCCGATATCTCGGCTCTGGATGGGTCTAGAGCCTCCATTTTTGCGCGCTGGTCGAAGTCTCGTGGCCCTCTGTCAGAATCAGAGTTTCAAGAAGATCGGAGGGGGTCAAAATTTCGGCCAAAAACGACAGTGTTACCCTTATGTTTTTTTTCAGGTCAAAACTTTGACATCCGATATCTCGGCTATGGAAGGGTCTAGAGCCTCCATTTTTGCGTGCTGGTCGAAGTCTCGTGGCCCTCTGTCAGAATCCAGAGTTTCAAGAAGATCGGAGGGGGTCAAAATTTCGGCCAAAAACGACAGTGTTACCCCTTATGTTTTTTTTCAGGTCAAAACTTTGACATCCAATATCTCGGCTCTGGAAGGGTCTAGAGCCTCCATTTTTGCGCGCTGGTCGAAGTCTCGTGGCCCTCTGTCAGAATCCAGAGTTTCAAGAAGATCGGAGGGGGTCAAAATTTCGGCCAAAAACGACAGTGTTACCCCTTATGTTTTTTTTTTTCAGGTCAAAACTTTGACGTCCGATATCTCGGCTCTGGAAGGGTCTAGAGCCTCTATTTTTTGCGCGCTGGTCGAAGTCTCGTGGCCCTCTGTCAGAATCCAGAGTTTCAAGAAGATCGGAAGGGGGTCAAAATTTCAGCCAAAAACGACAGTGTTACCCCTTATGTTTTTTTTTCAGGTCAAAACTTTGACGTCCGATATCTCGGCTCTGGAAGGGTCTAGAGCCTCCATTTTTGCGCGCTGGTCGAAGTCTCGTGGCCCTCTGTCAGAATCCAGAGTTTCAAGAAGATCGGAGGGGGTCAAAATTTTGGCCAAAAACGACAGTGTTACCCCTTATGTTTTTTTTCAGGTCAAAACTTTGACATCCGATATCTCGGCTCTGGATGGGTCTAGAGCCTCCATTTTGCGCGCTGGTCGAATTCTCGTGGCCTTCTGTCAGAATCCAGAGTTTCAAGAAGATCGGAGGGGGTCAAAATTTCGGCCAAAAACGACAGTGTTACCCCTTATGTTTTTTTTCAGGTCAAAACTTTGACATCCAATATCTCGGCTCTGGAAGGTCTAGAGCCTCCATTTTTGCGCGCTGGTCGAAGTCTCGTGGCCCTCTGTCAGAATCCAGAGTTTCAAGAAGATCGGAGGGGGTCGAAATTTCGGCCAAAAACGACAGTGTTACCCCTTATGTTTTTTTTTTTCAGGTCAAAACTTTGACATCCGATATCTCGGCTCTGGAAGGGTCTAGAGCCTCCATTTTTGCGTGCTGGTCGAAGTCTCGTGGCCCTCTGTCAGAATCCAGAGTTTCAAGAAGATCGGAGGGGGTCAAAATTTCGGCCAAAAACGACAGTGTTACCCTTATGTTTTTTTTTCAGGTCAAAACTTTGACATCCGATATCTCGGCTCTGGAAGGGTCTAGAGCCTCCATTTTTGCGCGCTGGTCGAAGTCTCGTGGCCCTCTGTCAGAATCCAGAGTTTCAAGAAGATCGGAGGGGGTCAAAATTTCGGCCAAAAATGACAGTGTTACCCCTTATGTTTTTTTTCAGGTCAAAATTTTGACATCCGATATCTCGGCTCTGGATGGGTCTAGAGCCTCCATTTTTGCGCGCTGGTCGAAGTCTCGTGGCCCTCTGTCAGAATCCAGAGTTTCAAGAAGATCGGAGGGGGTCAAAATTTCGGCCAAAAACGACAGTGTTACCCCTTATGTTTTTTTTTCAGGTCAAAACTTTGACATCCGATATCTCGGCTCTGGAAGGTTCTAGAGCCTCCATTTTTGCGCGCTGGTCGAAGTCTCGTGGCCCTCTGTCAGAATCCAGAGTTTCAAAAAGATCGGAGGGGGTCAAAATTTCGGCCAAAAATGACAGTGTTACCCCTTATGTTTTTTTTTCAGGTCAAAACTTTGACATCTGATATCTCGGCTCTGGAAGGGTCTAGAGCCTCCATTTTTGCGCGCTGGTCGAAGTCTCGTGGCCCTCTGTCAGAATCCAGAGTTTCAAGAAGATCGGAGGGGGTCAAAATTTCGGCCAAAAACGACAGTGTTACCCCTTATGTTTTTTTTTTTCAGGTCAAAACTTTGACGTCCGATATCTCGGCTCTGGAAGGGTCTAGAGCCTCCATTTTTGCGCGCTGGTCGAAGTCTCATGGCCCTCTGTCAGAATCCAGAGTTTCAAGAAGATCGGAGGGGGTCAAAATTTCGGCCAAAAACGACAGTGTTACCCCTTATGTTTTTTTTTTCAGGTCAAAATTTTGACATCCGATATCTCGGCTCTGGATGGGTCTAGAGCCTCCATTTTTGCGCGCTGGTCGAAGTCTCGTGGCCCTCTGTCAGAATCCAGAGTTTCAAGAAGATCGGAGGGGGTCAAAATTTCGGCCAAAAACGACAGTGTTACCCCTTATGTTTTTTTTTCAGGTCAAAACTTTGACATCCGATATCTCGGCTCTGGAAGGGTCTAGAGCCTCCATTTTTGCGCGCTGGTCGAAGTCTCGTGGCCCTCTGTCAGAATCCAGAGTTTCAAGAAGATCGGAGGGGGTCAAAATTTCGGCCAAAAACGACAGTGTTACCCCTTATGTTTTTTTTTTCAGGTCAACAATTTGACATCCGATATCTCGGCTCTGGATGGGTCTAGAGCCTCCATTTTTGCGCGCTGGTCGAAGTCTCGTGGCCCTCTGTCAGAATCCAGAGTTTCAAGAAGATCGGAGGGGGTCAAAATTTCGGCCAAAAACGACAGTGTTACCCCTTATGTTTTTTTTCAGGTCAAAACTTTGACATCCGATATCTCGGCTCTGGAAGGGTCTAGAGCCTCCATTTTTGTGCGCTGGTCGAAGTCTCGTGGCCCTCTGTCAGAATCCAGAGTTTCAAGAAGATCGGAGGGGGTCAAAATTTCGGCCAAAAACGACAGTGTTACCCCTTATGTTTTTTTTTCAGGTCAAAACTTTGACATCCGATATCTCGGCTCTGGAAGGGTCTAGAGCCTCCATTTTTGCGCGCTGGTCGAAGTCTCGTGGCCCTCTGTCAGAATCCAGAGTTTCAAGAAGATCGGAGGGGGTCAAAATTTCGGCCAAAAACGACAGTGTTACCCCTTATGTTTTTTTTTCAGGTCAAAACTTTGACATCCGATATCTCGGCTCTGGAAGGGTCTAGAGCCTCCATTTTTGCGCGATGGTCGAAGTCTCGTGGCCCTCTGTCAGAATCCAGAGTTTCAAGAAGATCGGAGGGGGTCAAAATTTCGGCCAAAAACGACAGTGTTACCCCTTATGTTTTTTTTTTCAGGTCAAAACTTTGACATCCGATATCTCGGCTCTGGAAGGGTCTAGAGCCTCCATTTTTGCGCGCTGGTCGAAGTCTCATGGACCTCTGTCAGAATCCAGAGTTTCAAGAAGATCGGAGGGGGTCAAAATTTCGGCCAAAAACGACAGTGTTACCCCTTATGTTTTTTTTTTCAGGTCAAAACTTTGACATCCAATATCTCGGCTCTGGAAGGGTCTAGAGCCTCCATTTTTGCGCGCTGGTCGAAGTCTCGTGGCCCTCTGTCAGAATCCAGAGTTTCAAGAAGATCGGAGGGGGTCAAAATTTCGGCCAAAATCGACAGTGTTACCCCTTATGTTTTTTTTTTCAGGTCAAAACTTTGACGTCCGATATCTCGGCTCTGGAAGGGTCTAGAGCCTCTATTTTTGCGCGCTGGTCGAAGTCTCGTGGCCCTTTGTCAGAATCCAGAGTTTCAAGAAGATCGGAGGGGTCAAAATTTCGGCCAAAAACGACAGTGTTACCCCTTATGTTTTTTTTTCAGGTCAAAATTTTGACATCCGATATCTCGGCTCTGGATGGGTCTAGAGCCTCCATTTTTGCGCGCTGGTCGAAGTCTCGTGGCCCTCTGTCAGAATCCAGAGTTTCAAGAAGATCGGAGGGGGTCAAAATTTCGGCCAAAAACGACAGTGTTACCCCTTATGTTTTTTTTTTCAGGTCAAAATTTTGAAATCCGATATCTCGGCTCTGGATGGGTCTAGAGCCTCCATTTTTGCGCGCTGGTCGAAGTCTCGTGGCCCTCTGTCAGAATCCAGAGTTTCAAGAAGATCGGAGGGGGTCAAAATTTCGGCCAAAAACGACAGTGTTACCCCTTATGTTTTTTTTTCAGGTCAAAACTTTGACGTCCGATATCTCGGCTCTGGAAGGGTCTAGAGCCTCCATTTTTGCGCGCTGGTCGAAGTCTCATGGCCCTCTGTTAGAATCCAGACTTTCAAGAAGATCGGAGGGGGTCAAAATTTCGGCCAAAAACGACAGTGTTACCCCTTATGTTTTTTTTTTTCAGGTCAAAATTTTGACATCCGATATCTCGGCTCTGGATGGGTCTAGAGCCTCCATTTTTGCGCGCTGGTCGAAGTCTCGTGGCCCTCTGTCAGAATCCAGAGTTTCAAGAATATCGGAGGGGGTCAAAATTTCGGCCAAAACGACAGTGTTACCCCTTATGTTTTTTTTTCAGGTCAAAACTTTGACATCCGATATCTCGGCTCTGGAAGGGTCTAGAGCCTCCATTTTTGCGCGCTGGTCGAAGTCTCGTGGCCCTCTGTCAGAATCCAGAGTTTCAAGAAGATCGGAGGGGGTCAAAATTTCGGCCAAAAACGACAGTGTTACCCCTTATGTTTTTTTTTCAGGTCAACATTTTGACATCCGATATCTCGGCTCTGGATGGGTCTAGAGCCTCCATTTTTGCGCGCTGGTCGAAGTCTCGTGGCCCTCTGTCAGAATCCAGAGTTTCAAGAAGATCGGAGGGGGTCAAAATTTCGGCCAAAAACGACAGTGTTACCCCTTATGTTTTTTTTTCAGGTCAAAACTTTGACATCCGATATCTCGGCTATGGAAGGGTCTAGAGCCTCCATTTTTGCGTGCTGGTCGAAGTCTCGTGGCCCTCTGTCAGAATCCAGAGTTTCAAGAAGATCGGAGGGGGTCAAAATTTCGGCCAAAAACGACAGTGTTACCCCTTATGTTTTTTTTTCAGGTCAAAACTTTGACATCCGATATCTCGGCTCTGGAAGGGTCTAGAGCCTCCATTTTTGCGCGCTGGTCGAAGTCTCGTGGCCCTCTGTCAGAATCCAGAGTTTCAAGAAGATCGGAGGGGGTCAAAATTTCAGCCAAAAACGACAGTGTTACCCCTTATGTTTTTTTTTTTCAGGTCAAAACTTTGACATCCGATATGTCGGCTCTGGAAGGGTCTAGAGCCTCCATTTTTGCGCGCTGGTCGAAGTCTCATGGACCTCTGTCAGAATCCAGAGTTTCAAGAAGATCGGAGGGGGTCAAAATTTCGGCCAAAAACG
This sequence comes from Cyprinella venusta, assembly GCA_038021265.1. NCBI lineage: Eukaryota > Metazoa > Chordata > Actinopteri > Cypriniformes > Leuciscidae > Cyprinella > Cyprinella venusta. Next base: position 9,980,464 of record CM075881.1, on the reverse strand, counting down.
ACAGTGTTACCCCTTATGTTTTTTTTTCAGGTCAAAACTTTGACATCCAATATCTCGGCTCTGGAAGGGTCTAGAGCCTCCATTTTTGCGCGCTGGTCGAAGTCTCGTGGCCCTCTGTCAGAATCCAGAGTTTCAAGAAGATCGGAGGGGGTCAAAATTTCGGCCAAAAACGACAGTGTTACCCCTTAGGTTTTTTTTTCAGGTCAAAACTTTGACATCCAATATCTCGGCTCTGGAAGGGTCTAGAGCCTCCATTTTTGCGCGCTGGTCGAAGTCTCGTGGCCCTCTGTCAGAATCCAGAGTTTCAAGAAGATCGGAGGGGGTCAAAATTTCGGCCAAAAACGACAGTGTTACCCCTTATGTTTTTTTTTTCAGGTCAAAACTTGGACGTCCGATATCTCGGCTCTGGAAGGGTCTAGAGCCTCTATTTTTGCGCGCTGGTCGAAGTCTCGTGGCCCTCTGTCAGAATCCAGAGTTTCAAGAAGATCGGAGGGGGTCAAAATTTCGGCCAAAAACGACAGTGTTACCCCTTATGTTTTTTTTTTCAGGTCAAAATTTTGACATCCGATATCTCGGCTCTGGATGGGTCTAGAGCCTCCATTTTTGCGCGCTGGTCGAAGTCTCGTGGCCCTCTGTCAGAATCCAGAGTTTCAAGAAGATCGGAAGGGGTCAAAATTTCAGCCAAAAACGACAGTGTTACCCCTTATGTTTTTTTTTTCAGGTCAAAACTTTGACGTCCGATATCTCGGCTCTGGAAGGGTCTAGAGCCTCCATTTTTGCGCGCTGGTCGAAGTCTCGTGGCCCTCTGTCAGAATCCAGAGTTTCAAGAAGATCGGAGGGGGTCAAAATTTTGGCCAAAAACGACAGTGTTACCCCTTATGTTTTTTTTTCAGGTCAAAACTTTGACATCCGATATCTCGGCTCTGGATGGGTCTAGAGCCTCCATTTTTGCGCGCTGGTCGAATTCTCGTGGACTTCTGTCAGAATCCAGAGTTTCAAGAAGATCGGAGGGGGTCAAAATTTCGGCCAAAAACGACAGTGTTACCCCTTATGTTTTTTTTTCAGGTCAAAACTTTGACATCCAATATCTCGGCTCTGGAAGGGTCTAGAGCCTCCATTTTTGCGCGCTGGTCGAAGTCTCGTGGCCCTCTGTCAGAATCCAGAGTTTCAAGAAGATCGGAGGGGGTCAACATTTCGGCCAAAAACGACAGTGTTACCCCTTATGTTTTTTTTTCAGGTCAAAACTTTGACATCCGATATCTCGGCTCTGGAAGGGTCTAGAGCCTCCATTTTTGCGCGCTGGTCGAAGTCTCGTGGCCCTCTGTCAGAATCCAGAGTTTCAAGAAGATCGGAGGGGGTCGAAATTTCGGCCAAAAACGACAGTGTTACCCCTTATGTTTTTTTTTTTCAGGTCAAAACTTTGACATCCGATATCTCGGCTCTGGAAGGGTCTAGAGCCTCCATTTTTGCGTGCTGGTCGAAGTCTCGTGGCCCTCTGTCAGAATCTAGAGTTTCAAGAAGATCGGAGGGGGTCAAAATTTCGGCCAAAAACGACAGTGTTACCCCTTATGTTTTTTTTTTCAGGTCAAAACTTTGACATCCGATATCTCGGCTCTGGAAGGGTCTAGAGCCTCCATTTTTGCGCGCTGGTCGAAGTCTCGTGGCCCTCTGTCAGAATCCAGAGTTTCAAGAAGATCGGAGGGGGTCAAAATTTCGGCCAAAAACGACAGTGTTACCCCTTAGGTTTTTTTTTCAGGTCAAAACTTTGACATCCAATATCTCGGCTCTGGAAGGGTCTAGAGCCTCCATTTTTGCGCGCTGGTCGAAGTCTCGTGGCCCTCTGTCAGAATCCAGAGTTTCAAGAAGATCGGAGGGGGTCAAAATTTCGGCCAAAAACGACAGTGTTACCCCTTATGTTTTTTTTTTCAGGTCAAAACTTGGACGTCCGATATCTCGGCTCTGGAAGGGTCTAGAGCCTCTATTTTTGCGCGCTGGTCGAAGTCTCGTGGCCCTCTGTCAGAATCCAGAGTTTCAAGAAGATCGGAGGGGGTCAAAATTTCGGCCAAAAACGACAGTGTTACCCCTTATGTTTTTTTTTCAGGTCAAAATTTTGACATCCGATATCTCGGCTCTGGATGGGTCTAGAGCCTCCATTTTTGCGCGCTGGTCGAAGTCTCGTGGCCCTCTGTCAGAATCCAGAGTTTCAAGAAGATCGGAAGGGGTCAAAATTTCAGCCAAAAACGACAGTGTTACCCCTTATGTTTTTTTTTTCAGGTCAAAACTTTGACGTCCGATATCTCGGCTCTGGAAGGGTCTAGAGCCTCCATTTTTGCGCGCTGGTCGAAGTCTCGTGGCCCTCTGTCAGAATCCAGAGTTTCAAGAAGATCGGAGGGGGTCAAAATTTTGGCCAAAAACGACAGTGTTACCCCTTATGTTTTTTTTTCAGGTCAAAACTTTGACATCCGATATCTCGGCTCTGGATGGGTCTAGAGCCTCCATTTTTGCGCGCTGGTCGAATTCTCGTGGACTTCTGTCAGAATCCAGAGTTTCAAGAAGATCGGAGGGGGTCAAAATTTCGGCCAAAAACGACAGTGTTACCCCTTATGTTTTTTTTTCAGGTCAAAACTTTGACATCCAATATCTCGGCTCTGGAAGGGTCTAGAGCCTCCATTTTTGCGCGCTGGTCGAAGTCTCGTGGCCCTCTGTCAGAATCCAGAGTTTCAAGAAGATCGGAGGGGGTCAAAATTTCGGCCAAAAACGACAGTGTTACCCCTTATGTTTTTTTTTCAGGTCAAAACTTTGACATCCGATATCTCGGCTCTGGAAGGGTCTAGAGCCTCCATTTTTGCGCGCTGGTCGAAGTCTCGTGGCCCTCTGTCAGAATCCAGAGTTTCAAGAAGATCGGAGGGGGTCGAAATTTCGGCCAAAAACGACAGTGTTACCCCTTATGTTTTTTTTTTTCAGGTCAAAACTTTGACATCCGATATCTCGGCTCTGGAAGGGTCTAGAGCCTCCATTTTTGCGTGCTGGTCGAAGTCTCGTGGCCCTCTGTCAGAATCTAGAGTTTCAAGAAGATCGGAGGGGGTCAAAATTTCGGCCAAAAACGACAGTGTTACCCCTTATGTTTTTTTTTTCAGGTCAAAACTTTGACATCCGATATCTCGGCTCTGGAAGGGTCTAGAGCCTCCATTTTTGCGCGCTGGTCGAAGTCTCGTGGCCCTCTGTCAGAATCCAGAGTTTCAAGAAGATCGGAGGGGGTCAAAATTTCGGCCAAAAATGACAGTGTTACCCCTTATGTTTTTTTTCAGGTCAAAATTTTGACATCCGATATCTCGGCTCTGGATGGGTCTAGAGCCTCCATTTTTGCGCGCTGGTCGAAGTCTCGTGACCCTCTGTCAGAATCCAGAGTTTCAAGAAGATCGGAGGGGGTCAAAATTTCGGCCAAAAACGACAGTGTTACCCCTTATGTTTTTTTTCAGGTCAAAACTTTGACATCCGATATCTCGGCTCTGGAAGGGTCTAGAGCCTCCATTTTTGCGCGATGGTCGAAGTCTCGTGGCCCTCTGTCAGAATCCAGAGTTTCAAGAAGATCGGAGGGGGTCAAAATTTCGGCCAAAAACGACAGTGTTACCCCTTATGTTTTTTTTTCAGGTCAAAACTTTGACATCTGATATCTCGGCTCTGGAAGGGTCTAGAGCCTCCATTTTTGCGCGCTGGTCGAAGTCTCGTGGCCCTCTGTCAGAATCCAGAGTTTCAAGAAGATCGGAGGGGGTCAAAATTTCGGCCAAAAACGACAGTGTTACCCCTTATGTTTTTTTTTCAGGTCAAAACTTTGACATCCGATATCTCGGCTCTGGAAGGGTCTAGAGCCTCCATTTTTGCGCGCTGGTCGAAGTCTCGTGGCCCTCTGTCAGAATCCAGAGTTTCAAGAAGATCGGAGGGGGTCAAAATTTCGGCCAAAAACGACAGTGTTACCCCTTATGTTTTTTTTTCAGGTCAACATTTTGACATCCGATATCTCGGCTCTGGATGGGTCTAGAGCCTCCATTTTTGCGCGCTGGTCGAAGTCTCGTGGCCCTCTGTCAGAATCCAGAGTTTCAAGAAGATCGGAGGGGGTCAAAATTTCGGCCAAAAACGACAGTGTTACCCCTTATGTTTTTTTTTCAGGTCAAAACTTTGACATCCGATATCTCGGCTATGGAAGGGTCTAGAGCCTCCATTTTTGCGTGCTGGTCGAAGTCTCGTGGCCCTCTGTCAGAATCCAGAGTTTCAAGAAGATCGGAGGGGGTCAAAATTTCGGCCAAAAACGACAGTGTTACCCCTTATGTTTTTTTTCAGGTCAAAACTTTGACGTCCGATATCTCGGCTCTGGAAGGGTCTAGAGCCTCTATTTTTGCGCGCTGGTCGAAGTCTCGTGGCCCTCTGTCAGAATCCAGAGTTTCAAGAAGATCGGAGGGGGTCAAAATTTCGGCCAAAAACGACAGTGTTACCCCTTATGTTTTTTTTTCAGGTCAAAATTTTGACATCCGATATCTCGGCTCTGGATGGGTCTAGAGCCTCCATTTTTGCGCGCTGGTCGAAGTCTCGTGGCCCTCTGTCAGAATCCAGAGTTTCAAGAAGATCGGAAGGGGTCAAAATTTCAGCCAAAAACGACAGTGTTACCCCTTATGTTTTTTTTTTCAGGTCAAAACTTTGACGTCCGATATCTCGGCTCTGGAAGGGTCTAGAGCCTCCATTTTTGCGCGCTGGTCGAAGTCTCGTGGCCCTCTGTCAGAATCCAGAGTTTCAAGAAGATCGGAGGGGGTCAAAATTTTGGCCAAAAACGACAGTGTTACCCCTTATGTTTTTTTTTCAGGTCAAAACTTTGACATCCGATATCTTGGCTCTGGATGGGTCTAGAGCCTCCATTTTTGCGCGCTGGTCGAATTCTCGTGGCCTTCTGTCAGAATCCAGAGTTTCAAGAAGATCGGAGGGGGTCAAAATTTCGGCCAAAAACGACAGTGTTACCCCTTATGTTTTTTTTTCAGGTCAAAACTTTGACATCCAATATCTCGGCTCTGGAAGGGTCTAGAGCCTCCATTTTTGCGCGCTGGTCGAAGTCTCGTGGCCCTCTGTCAGAATCCAGAGTTTCAAGAAGATCGGAGGGGGTCGAAATTTCAGCCAAAAACGACAGTGTTACCCCTTATGTTTTTTTTTCAGGTCAAAACTTTGACATCCGATATCTCGGCTCTGGAAGGGTCTAGAGCCTCCATTTTTGCGTGCTGGTCGAAGTCTCGTGGCCCTCTGTCAGAATCCAGAGTTTCAAGAAGATCGGAGGGGGTCAAAATTTCGGCCAAAAACGACAGTGTTACCCCTTATGTTTTTTTTTTCAGGTCAAAACTTTGACATCCGATATCTCGGCTCTGGAAGGGTCTAGAGCCTCCATTTTTGCGCGCTGGTCGAAGTCTCGTGGCCCTCTGTCAGAATCCAGAGTTTCAAGAAGATCGGAGGGGGTCAAAATTTCGGCCAAAAACGACAGTGTTACCCCTTATGTTTTTTTTTCAGGTCAACATTTTGACATCCGATATCTCGGCTCTGGATGGGTCTAGAGCCTCCATTTTTGCGCGCTGGTCGAAGTCTCGTGGCCCTCTGTCAGAATCCAGAGTTTCAAGAAGATCGGAGGGGGTCAAAATTTCGGCCAAAAACGACAGTGTTACCCCTTATGTTTTTTTTTCAGGTCAAAACTTTGACATCCGATATCTCGGCTATGGAAGGGTCTAGAGCCTCCATTTTTGCGTGCTGGTCGAAGTCTCGTGGCCCTCTGTCAGAATCCAGAGTTTCAAGAAGATCGGAGGGGGTCAAAATTTCGGCCAAAAACGACAGTGTTACCCCTTATGTTTTTTTTTCAGGTCAAAACTTTGACATCCGATATCTCGGCTCTGGAAGGGTCTAGAGCCTCCATTTTTGCGCGCTGGTCGAAGTCTCGTGGCCCTCTGTCAGAATCCAGAGTTTCAAGAAGATCGGAGGGGGTCAAAATTTCGGCCAAAAACGACAGTGTTACCCCTTATGTTTTTTTTTTCAGGTCAAAACTTTGACATCCGATATGTCGGCTCTGGAAGGGTCTAGAGCCTCCATTTTTGCGCGCTGGTCGAAGTCTCATGGACCTCTGTCAGAATCCAGAGTTTCAAGAAGATCGGAGGGGGTCAAAATTTCGGCCAAAAACGACAGTGTTACCCCTTATGTTTTTTTTTCAGGTCAAAACTTTGACATCCAATATCTCGGCTCTGGAAGGGTCTAGAGCCTCCATTTTTGCGCGCTGGTCGAAGTCTCGTGGCCCTCTGTCAGAATCCAGAGTTTCAAGAAGATAGGAGGGGGTCAAAATTTCGGCCAAAAACGACAGTGTTACCCCTTAGGTTTTTTTTTCAGGTCAAAACTTTGACATCCAATATCTCGGCTCTGGAAGGGTCTAGAGCCTCCATTTTTGCGCGCTGGTCGAAGTCTCGTGGCCCTCTGTCAGAATCCAGAGTTTCAAGAAGATCGGAGGGGGTCAAAATTTCGGCCAAAAACGACAGTGTTACCCCTTATGTTTTTTTTTTCAGGTCAAAACTTGGACGTCCGATATCTCGGCTCTGGAAGGGTCTAGAGCCTCTATTTTTGCGCGCTGGTCGAAGTCTCGTGGCCCTCTGTCAGAAT